>OY728145.1:916880537-918110566 GCA_963277665.1 Viscum album
TTCTTGTTCTAACCAACCATTTTCTGTTGAATATTAGAGAGGGTTTTGTTGAACTCCTTGATCATCCTATTTTCTTGTGCGTGATTGCGGGAGGTATGGTTATAATGGATGTTATACTTGGCGTACAACTTCTTCAGTTTAGCTGCCTAGAAGTTTGTGTCATTATCAATGAGGATGGTGTGAGGGACTCTGAATTGGTAGATGATATTGGAACTCAAAAATTCAATGATAGAATGAGCCTTGACCTCCTTGAACGAAACTGCCTCTACCCACTTGGAAAAGAAATATGTAGTGGTTAGGATGAATCTACACTGGCAAGCTATCATTGGTGGATAGGGTCCCATGATGTCGAGACCCTAGACCAAAAAGGGCCAAGAGTACTTGGTAGTGTGGAGAGGCTCTGGCAGCCGATGCAAAAAATTAGCATGAATTTTTCATACATGGAACCTATTTTGAAACTCGATACAGTTACGAATCATGGCAGGAAAAAAATACCCCAATCTCCGGATCTGGTGAGATAGCTTTGGCCCGTTCTGATGAGCCCCACAAGAACTGACATGAACCTCATGAATGACCTAAGAAATCTCACCTTCTTGAATGCAACGAAGGAGGAATCCATCAAATCAGCATCTATAGAGGATCTTATCAAGATTGGGACCACTTTGGAGGGTAAAATGAAATGCACGATGTTATATTCGCTCATGCTCAGCTCGATCTGCTGGGAGATTGTTGTTCTAGTGATACTCGATAAAGGGGGTACTTCAGTTGGGAGTCACCTCCAACATTGAGGCTGGGGGACCTGAGGGTCCTAACGTGGAGGCATCGGCAGTAAGGTGGCTTACCTACGGTCTCTCATCGTCATATGGAGTGACAGGAGTAATGACTCTCCGGTGCACCATAAAAATAATCAAATCATCCTAGTCAGGTTCTGTAAGAGATGCATCTAAGTTGGACAAGGTGTCGACTAAACCGTTCTGCAAACAATAGACATGAGTAACTTCTGGCCGAGATGGGAACTAGTCCATCAATTGGAGGGTACGTTCCAATAGTGTTACAAGCTTCGACTTCCTGACAACGTAGTCACCATTTATCTATTTGATGACTAGTTCAAAGTCCCCTTTCACACGTAAGTGGGGAACATCAATCTTAAGGTCCAGATCGAGACTAGTAATGAGGGCCTGATACTCTACCTCATTATTGGTACAACCTTCTAACAATAGGAATTAATATAAAAGAACATCTTGTGCGGGCGTGATGAAGACGATACCTAGGCCCACTCTGTTGAGTCTGGGGTCATTGAGTCTTCTGCCGGTAGGGATTCTTGAAGCGCCATGAAAATGCATCTTCCAACACAGAATGACTTGATCTACTGAGAGGATGGCCTCATCCAAGAAATCAATATCCAGAGACTGGTATGCGGGACCTAGATGTGTGATAAGAAAGTATTCCAATGATTATCCCTTGATAGACTTATGGGGAAAAAACCTAATGTCGAACTATTGGAGGATCACTACCCACCGAGCTGGATGACCTGTCAACATGGGGCAGTTTAGGATGTACTTAGAGGATCCACTCAGAACACTAGATTTATCTCATGATGTTATAAGTAGTGTCGCAATTTCTGCACTGCGAATACCAGCGCGGGGCAACTCTTCTCGATAGAGGAATATCTAGTCTCTATATCGAGGAGCATGCAACTGAGATATTATAGATTGTTCTCTATTCCCTCGTTGTTCTTTTGGATGAGAAGGGTGATGAGAGATCATTCCATAGAAATCACATAAAGGACCAGCATCTTTCCAGAAATGGGTGGAATCAGGACTGGAGGCTGTAATAATTACTGCTTGATTTCCTTGAAAGCAGTATGACACTTCTCATCCCACTGACAATCGACACCTTTCTTTATGAGATAGGAAAAGGGCTTACACTTTCCAGCTAGATTTGTGATGAATCTGCATATATAGGCTAAGTGTCCTTGAAATACTCAAATCTTATGATTTTTTCTCAGAAGAGACATTTGGATGATGGCCTTGATCTTCTCCAGATCGATCTTGCTACCTCTGTATCTAACAATGAATCCAAGAAACTTTCCCAAAGTGACCCCGAAGGCACACTTCAAGGGGTTCATCTTTAGGTGGTGAGAATAGAGGAAGTTGAACATTTTCTCTAGATCTTTGAGATGGTCCTGGAGCTGGTGAGATTTGACCACCATATCATCCACATAGCATTCCACCAATGTTCGGAGGATTGGATTAAATATGTGATGCATGGCACGCTGATAGGTGGCACCTGCATTCTTTAAACTTAAAGTCATCACCTGGTAGCAGAAAGTACCTTGTGGTGCTCTAAAGGTTGTATACTCTTCATCCTTAGGGGCCATTCGAATTTGGTTATACCCAGAATACCCATACACAAAGGAGAGATCCTGGAACCCAGTGGGGGCATCAATCAATAGTTCTATCATTGGAAGGGGAAAATCATCCTTCAGATAGTGATGGTTGAGATCCTAGAAGTTGATGTATACTCTGATCTGTCCGTTCTTCTTCCTAACGGACACAATTTTGGCTAACCATATGGGGTACATGACCTCATTGAAGAAGTTGGCTCTAATGAGCTTATCAACCTTGACATTGACCATGGCACTATGAGAATGGTGCATCTTTCTAGGAGGATTTTTGAACCCATAATGATTTGCTGGAAGGCTGAGGTAGTAGATGAAAACCTGAGGATATAGTCTGGCTATCTCTTCATAACTCAAGGAAAATACATCACGATGCTGTTTCAGGAAGTTCACATATCATTGTTTCTCTTTGATAAGAAAAGAGGCACTGATCAATGTGAGTTTCAGATCCATATCATTACTGAGGTTCACCTGTACTAACTCATCGACTATGGTGGAGACACCCTCTTTGAAGTCGGGAGGAGCGTACTCCAAATATTCTTCTTTATTCACATAGGAGGGATCCTCGATGGGAGGCAATTCCTCTAAGTCAACGGATCATGATGGGACACTGGTTCCAGCCTGAGCGTTGATAGAAACTGCATCAGGAGACTCCTGTGCTACCAAAACCATAATGATGAAAGCTGTCAACTTGATCCCATCTGGTCTTTGGCTCAAGAGGCCACACTTGATGATATCAAAGAAATAGTGTCATGTTTTTCTGAGCTATTTTATCCCAGCCCGATGAAACAAGCAAGTATGACATATTTTAATTTCCATGGGGCAGACATCTCGATACCTTATGGGAGTAGGTGGCTCTAGGATCACCCAAGCCTAATTTGTATAATAATATGAGGTGATCTCACGATGTCCCTTAGACTTGGGAATATGCTTCCCCCTTAGTCCAGAAACAACAAAGAATTTCCCCAAGTCTGGGGTCGTGGCCTCTAATCAGTTGGCTGGAAAAATGTAGGCATCATCTAGTTCTACCCACGGGTCGGTTGCAGCTGGATCATGTTCAACCTTGTCAGCCTAGATCTGCTTGTCCTTGCTCTTGTAATAGTCAGCATCCAAATTGCATGCTTCCCAATAGGAAAAGGGAGACATGTAACCTTGGAGTACACCTAATCAACCATTAAGGGAGTACTTAAGGAATTAGTGATACAATGAAGGGACTGCCGCATATAGGTGAAGCCATGGCCTACCCATCAATGTGTTGTAGGAGGTGTCCTACGAGACAACAATGAAATCGGTGCTGGACAACAGGCCACCGAACTGGGTCCTCATGCGGATCTTTCCAACCTATGTCTATTCCATCCTGTCATAACCTTGAATTTTCAGGTCAGAGGGACTCATATCATCCTTAGACATCCCCATTTTCTGAAGTGTCCAGATCAAGATAAGGTTGATCCCACAGCCTATGTCGACAAGACAATGATGAACCTCCATGCCATTGAAGTGTCTAGTGATGTAAAATGGGAGAATATACCCCTGTATGGGGGAACCTTAATCTTATTCACATAAAAGATGATGTCCTAACATTCTTCATGCTTGTCTGTCTGAGCATAGAAGGCTTCTATGACTGATACCTCCGTCTCAAACTAGAGGGGGCTTCTTAAAGCCTCGATAAGGGCCTCACACATATCCACCGATAGGTAAAGTGTATCAAGGATAGAGAGACTCATAGTAATTCTAGAAAGATGTTTAATAATATCATAGTTATTTTTCAAGCATCAACTTCTGTTGATAGGAGGTCATTCTGTGACAGGAGGTACGACGAGCCCTTCTAGCTGAACTGATAGTCGACTCACGCTTGGAATGTCCCGCTTCTCGCTAGTAAAAAATTGTAGAGAAAATACCGAGTGAGGTATAGATGACTGAGGCCAGTCCGTAATAGAATGTGGCTGATTTTTGCATGGTTAGAGTGGATCCACCTGATCAAGCAGTACAAACAGCAGTGAAGGTGGACCTAGTGAAACAAGATGAGAAGGCTGCGTGTGTTGAGATTCACGCCAGGCCTGTTGTCTGGTTTCAGTGGCATGCACATCCTGGCTGGAAGTATTGAAAGAGGCATTATGATGACTCACATAACCACATATCCATCAACGATGGTGATGGATGGGGAAATTGGGAGGATCCGTCTGGCTTTTCTCGTCATCGGCAATCATGTAGGGGTTTACCAGCTCCATGGTGTTAAACGAAGTGTACCCTTGATTGTCACTTGAATAATCCTCCACCACTGGAAAGATCCTTGGGGTAATCTCCATATCAGGGAGAATGAAGTCACCAAGAGTATGGGATGATGACGACATCAGTGAGGGACTTTTCTTTTCCTTGCTATGTCGATGATTTCCTATCTGAGAGGAGGAAGGTCGAGACGTCAATGCAGAAGTAGTGGCTGCAGGTGACGCGGTGACTTCTAAAGTCTCGGGTCGATTCAAACATGCACAGATAATACCATGGGAATGGGATACTACCTTACATGACATCCAGTCATCAAATTTTTGAGACCCTCGGTTAGGAACCTGCTGCCACTCACCTTCGTTGTCACTATCGTTGTTTGGATATATGAATACACATTCCACCTGTGCCATTTCTGGGCCTAACATGACTATGTTTTCATCAAACTAGTCTTAAATTCAGTCTTTAAACATATAGTACTGCTTGAGGGTGTTCCCCAGGATCTGGTGATAGGGGCAGTAATTAGGGCGATTAGTGAGATCTGCCTCTTCGGACCTCCTGCATTCCGACAACCGTAGAATTCTCTGTTCCAAGGCACTTCAAAAATAACCAGGGACCTGAGCCTCATTGAATGAGTAGATCCAGTTTCTTCTATATTGGAAGTGGGATATGGGAGCCTAGCCCTGACGAGGGGCTATTGGAGATTGTCGAGGAGGTGAAACCTAGTTATCTCACCTAGGTGGTAGTGGCGCGTTATGCAGGGGCACCGGCTGGTTCTGAGGCGGGAGCTACTAGGCCAGTGGCTACACCTGAGGTGGAGGGACTCTACAAGGTTTTGGAGGTGGATTCACTGGTAATAAATACAAATTCATAGGGGCCTCTATATGTTCTACCATGGTGGTCTCGGCATTAACGGCGCTTCTCACGGGAAACACAGGAGGCAAAGGACGTGCCTTCTTGGCCTACTATAAGTATTCCTCTAGATGTTGGGCTTTATTAGAGAAATCTTGGAATCCCATGGGGTAATTATGGGTGATGAGAGAGGGGAACAATTCAGTTTTTAAATTCCCCACACACATTATCAGTAGTTGTTCTTGAGTTATAGACATATCAAGGGAGTAGGTGAGGCTTTTCCACTGGGTGAAAAAGTCCACGACCCACTCGTCATGCCTCTTCTTGCACTTGAAGAGGTCTGTAATACTCATCTTACAGGTGGTGGAGCTTAATTGGTAAAGAAACTACCTACAAAAATCTTCTAAGTCGGATATGGACCCAATGGGTAGCTGGATGTACCAGACAAACACATGTCCTTCTAATGTTTGTACAAAACACCGGAGTTTGGAAACCTCCTGCTACGTTGGAGTTCCCAGCATGGAACCACTCCTTGAGATGAAGTGGGCCAGATGATGCAACAGATCACCTATCCCATTAAAGGGTGAAAAGGTAGGGTTTACGAAACCAGAAGGTGCTGGCATATCATCCACCCATACTGGATATGACTTTCCATTTGGTGGGATTTCCACCTGTTGAGTTTCCAAATCCTTGAGGCGGGAAATGAGTACTTCCATTGGATCATCTAGGCCTGGATTCCTGTCTTAGAGAGGGTCCTTGACCACCAGTGTGTTAGAAGGTTCTTCAACATGATAAGTTGGCCTAACGGCTCATGGAGCAGCTGGTGGGATGACTTGTGGAGCAGCTGGGGGAACCTGAGCTGGGTCCCGAAGTTATTGCGCCGATCAGGTGGATTTGGTGATACATACCAAGCCCTATTTCCATAATCTCCAGCTTCTACCCTCTTTATGTGGGCAGGATGGTCATGTTCACCCAGAGGCAACTCGCCTGGGGGAATTTGCACCTGCCCCTACTGCCCCGGTCGAGGATCACCATAGTTTGGTTGCCAATCCGAAACACGTTTAACAAAGAGGTCATCAACCATATTCTTATGCTCCTCGATCTATTGATGCAACAAAACCTTTTCAGGATCATCTTCCATCTTCTGCACTAAGCCAGACAGGTCAGAGGGTTTGATGACCCTAAGATTCTCTTTTCCCTTATCGGGATTCTGGCCGGGGGCTAATGACTTAGTAGGTATGGGAAGGCCCAGTAAATTTCTTCGCAGGTGAGTAACCCTTCCCAAAAAAATCCAATAGTTGTGGAACTCCCAAAGGGGGTAATTTCTATTCAAGGATCTCTATTTTTTTCTCTCCCTTTGATAGGTTGGCCATGTTAACCACGACTCTACCTAAAGGCATATCATCAATATCACCTGGAAAGTCAGACTGGTGCTGGATAGAACTGAAATGAAGGGAAACATACTTCCCCCAACCATGGACCTGAATGTGGGAAGATTACTCCTTTATAATCCTACAGAGCACTTTAAAGATCTAGAAACACCACTTCTGGAGGGTCCGATGGCGACCATGCGACTTAGGATGTTGGGCCACAGGGAGCGCAACCAAGTCGACTATGCGACATTGCTGGCCAATATCTTTAAAATGTGCCTAAATATTGGGGTAAGAAACTCACTAATAATGGAGATGAAAGTTGCATCACTCAAAGGGTTTGAAGAAAATACATGACTTCCTCCTAGGTAAGCGATTCCAGCACACTGAAGTTTGAGGTTGCAATTGGCTATAACATTTCTGGGAAATGGTCTACTATAAGGATGCCCCAGAATCTCCTCAGATCAGAATAGGGATCTAGACCTTGGTTACCCCATTCATCAACTCGGGGTGGCTGCAGGACTGGTAGAAGCACTGAAGAATACCACTAAGACGGTAGACTAGCCGGTGAAGAATATGGCGAGTGAGCTGAAAAGCCACCACATCTTGGGATGTCTTGCAAAGAATGAAATGACTGAGCCACCACATCTCAATAAAATGGGCTAGCGAACACAGTTTTTTTATGCAGGGGATATGATTACTGATGGTGGGCTAGGATGTTTCTCATCCTCCATCAGTCCCCACAATAAATCTTCATGATCATTGGTTGAGGTAGAGAATGACCCTATTGATAATAGGGAGGATTGCACAGCCAGGACCTGGAAAGAGGCCAAATATTCCTCCTCCGGGATGTACCTTTAGAGGGATGTGGGAATCTGGTGGACCTCAAATTCTCAAAGGATTAGGATTATATGCCTTATTCCTACCCCAACCCCCGACACAGAAGACCTGGGTGAGGGTTCCATCATTGAATCGCACTCCACCTTGAAGTCTAAAAAGTAGATAGGTTTAATTGCGGTCTGAAATTTCTCAATATTTTTTCCTTTGGTGGTGTAAACTTTCCCTATAACCCTGGGATGGTTCTTTGGGATAGGGTAGATTTTTGACTCAAGGAGTAACTTTTTCCAAACTAATGCTGGGGCATAGAGGACTTCCTCCTGGGTGATCCGGGGTGCGAGGGGAACCCAGACAGAAGTCGAAAGGAAAACAGGGAGGGCCTCTGCGTCCACTAGTTAACGCACAGAGGGAATCTCCATGGGAAGTGATGGAGTGGGTGGGACCTTTTTTGGAACTGGTATGAGCATGAGCAATGCGTCCATGCTTGTTTCCATTAGCAGTGACGGTACAAGGAGGGTCCTCATACTGGTCGAGCTGAACACGGGTAGGACCTCCATACTGGGTGCCAATGAAGCAAGGTAGATATTCTCTTATATGATTTTTGGGATGAGGAGGACCTTCTTTGGTTGCTGTAAGAACATGGGGAAGACCCCCCATGTTGACAGTTGACCGGATGATGAGAATATTCACATCGACGACCTGTGACAGGAGGAACAACTCCATACTTGAGGTCACAGGTGTGGAAGAGGCTTCTGTACTAGGTGTCAATGCGGCGGGGATAACCTTTTATCAGACTGATGGTGGCATGGGTAGGACCTCCACATCGATCTTGGGGGTAGGGAGGACCTATGATCTCATTGGTGTTGGTACGGGGAGGACCTCCATATTGGATGTCATCACCGTGGGTTGTCCCACGACGAATGCCACCTACATTGGTGACCAAGAGAGTCTTCCAACCTACCCATGGGGTGGTTGGGGACTCGATCTGGGATGGGTGTATGAGTGACCCTATTTCGATATAAATGGGGCACTTTTGGTAGTCGTTGACGGTGGTACGGGCCATGGTAGCCGTTGATGATGATGCCCCTTGGCGGGCATCCTCCTCACCTTGCGCTTGATGCTGGCATCAGGTTAACCAAACTGGGGTCGGTGGGACATGTGTATAACTCACCTAATCCTCAGCCTATGGGGCCAGGTGGTGGCGCTGACTTAGCCTAGTGGGAGCCCTCCTTGGCGGCCCCCAGGATGGGATTACAGCTGGGCTGGCCTGAACTTCCCTCAACTCATTGTCATAGGAGAGGGAGTCATCAAAGCGATCTAGGGAGAGGCTCCCAAAATGATTGTAGGTCGGAGCGGGGAGTATTTTCTCCCTGTATTGCCCATGGGGATGGTGGAAACAATGAGGCACAGAAGTCTCTAAGTCCTCTCGGGACATATCCAAGGTTGAGATAATCCCCTCTTCCTTGTATAATCAGATGAGGTCATTAATCACCCTTCTATGAATGAGTTCAGATGGGGAGATGGGGCATAGGAGCCCAGTAGCCATGGATGTGGAGGCCTCTGTGGAAGATATGAGGTCATGAGTGATTGCTGCATTGACGTTGCCCTGGCCTCTACATCGGTGGGTGGGTGGTGATCGGTTTCCTATCATAGCTTGGGTCCTACAAAGCAGGGAGATTCAACCATTAGTGTTGAACGAAGGAAACCGAAGACCAGTGCCCCAACACCATCCTATCTTCCATTGTCAGTAAGAAGGATCCACACTAATAATGTCCTAGACCAGGATGTCCAAAATTCAACTTCCCCAATTTCTGGTGAGTTCCACACCATACCCACTATTTTCTTAGCGAGACCTGGTGCCAGATACATGGATCCGATGACACACTAATCCACTAATGTATCAAATGATAATAATCTCTACATTGAGGATAAAAACTTCACATCAGGTTCACCATTTCTATTTATGATGCTTTCTCCAGGGTGCACATCTGTCTTTGGGGGATGCACTGATTGTTTCCCCACATTCCCACTTTCCAAAAGTGGGTGACATCTGTCTCTTATTTAAGGACGTTTTGTCCTTGATCGAAACATGATAATGGGACGTCAGCTCATCCTTCCATGGATTTCTCCTCATAACTCATTTCCTAGTCTGGGTCTCCCTTAAATATTAAGACATTGTTCATGAAAATATTCCCAGTTCCATCTCTTTGTGGATGTCGGCTAATTACACTTCTTTTGTCAGGACATTCTGAAGGGTCTTAATAGGGCAACAACCTTCGATTGGGGGATTAGTCACATTGGACATTTCTGGCATGTCTAGACGCTGGAACACTAATGAATATGGTTTTCTTCCCCTTATGATAGGGATTATCAAGGGCATGGAATCTTGAGGAATCCCACGTCGAGTGCGGGGAATTATATTCCATAGGAATGTCTTTGAGGTTTTTTAAGCTTCCCATGTTTAACACAAGGTATGTCGCGAGTTTAACATATAGAGGAGATGGATTAGACTGATTAGAACACTGATAGGAGTGGATCAGATCGGTGCATCCCCAGGAGGGAGCACCTAAGGGGTTTACTGGATGAGAAGATCAAGACATATGATAAAGATGGATCCGAGGATGCTTGGGTCCCTATGAAGGGGATGCCAGGATTTATCGTTGGATGAGATTGAATCTGAGGGAGGTTTCCTACGTACCCTGTCTAGGAGACAAGGATCAAAACCCACATAGTTCAAAGGGATAATCATTGAATTATGGTTTACACAAAGGACAGTGACCTTAAGACATGTTGGGGGCTATGCATGGTTAGCGACCCAAGTTGGTCTAACGCCATGGGGGTAGAATAGAGATGTGGGTCCCAATGAAGGGGACAAAAACTGCATACCATTGGTTGGGGACTACAACAACTTACCATTGGTTGGGGTTGAACCTTAGGGAGTATTCCTATGTACCCTATCTAAAAGATATGTATCAAAACCTACGTAGTTCGAATGGGAACAATTTAACGTCGTGCGGGATGGAAAGGTGAATACAGTTTAACGTCATGCAGGATGAGGATGAACTGACGTGAAGATGGTCGGTATCGGTGGGTAATGGGATTGAACCTTTTGGAGGATTCCTACATACCCTGTCTAGGATACAAGGATCAAATTCCATGTAGTTCAATAGGATAGAGTTTAATGTCATGCGAAACAAATGTGAACCGGCGTGAAGGGGTTGAGATAAGTAGATGTTGGGATAGAAACTTAGGGAGGCTTCCTACATACCTTGATTATAAAGGTCAAGGATCAAAGTCCACATAGTTTGGAAGAAAAATATGGGGCTTACGCACTATGGAAGCCTAAGGAGGGTGTCATGGTTGATGCTTAATCTAATCTCACGTGAGTCATGCTCACTATGAGAAACAAGAAAAAACAACAGAACTGACGATCATGGTGAAAAGGTGCATCCATGAAGGATGGTGAATGAGGCTTACACTTGGAAGCTACCCAGGTGCCACTAATGAGTGACAATGGTAAAATGGGTTTATGAATGGAAGCATCCCAGGTGCCGATAAGGAGTAGAAATGGTGAATGGGGCTTATTCATGGATGTTTCCCAAGTGCCGCTAGAAGAAACAATGGTTGATGTGTATTACCCACGGATGCTTCCCAGGTGCTGCTAAGAAGCAACAATGGTGAATTGGGCTTATGCATGCAAGATTCCTTGGTTCCATTAAGGAGCAAAAATGGCGAATGGGGCTTACACATGGAAGCTGCCCAGGTGCCGCTAAGAAGAGACAATGGTGGATGTGGATTATGCATGGATATTGCCCAAGTGCTGCTAAGGAGCGGAAATGGTGAATGAGGCTTACACATGGAAGCTTCCCATGTTCCGCTAAGGAGCAACAATGGTGAATGGGGCTTACGCATGGATTCTGCCTAGGGAGATAGATATTGGGACTTACTCTAGGATGGAGGCCCAATGGATACAAATCCCAGAGGGAGAGGGACGGGGAAACAAAGGTCCCACTTCCCATATCTTCAATAGTCTTTGGGCACAAAAGAAGAGAGGTGGAGAAATGATGCTATCTCCCGCAAGAAAGGTTAGGGGCTTACACCAAGATGGTTGCCCTTCCCCATGGATAGATGTCGTTCCAATAAAGAGGATCTCATTAAATGTGAGGAATGATCTCACTCCTACGAAAAATAGTGGGAATGAAGAATGTTTGAGGTAGGGCACCTTGTGTGCATTGCATGGGGTAGGGATATAGTTTAATGTCATGTGCTAAGGACAATGGTGCTTGGCAGTTTAACGTCCTGTAACTCAGATGAGGCAGGTTCACTCTGCACTCCTAGGACTTACATAACTGATACCCACCCACCCCTAGGGAAGGGAAGGCATCAATAATTCCATGGTGAGATGGGGTTGTGGAGTGATCCATTGAGGGGCTCACATTAGTGTGGCCATGCAAAGAAGAAATAACCATTAGCGTGCCTATGCGAAGAAGTATGAGGATAAGCAATGCAACATGAAGTACCTACCAAGGGACCTTGAAATCACTTCGTACAAACCTGGAGGGTTCTACGGGAGAAGGGTGCATGGGATAGGTGTGTTACGCGTAAGAATCACCCAAATATGGTGTCTGAGAAAGCAACATTGAAGACATGCTTAAGGGAGCACACAAGGATGGAAGAATGTGCGCAAAAGGAGGATTTTGCGCGCAATAGGTACACAAATGAGAACTATTGCATGAAATAGGAGACGTGTGCACGCAATAAGCTGGGGTTGCACAGATAAAGGAGGCTTGTGTGCAATTGGAGGATTTTTTCACACAAATAGATTATTAATAAAGGAACTGGGAGAGGGTCAAGACATAGTGGTCCCACCCAAAGGCAGACCCCGGGGAGAACTATCACAGAAAATATTATATCTGAATTCCATCTTTTGTGCATGTAAGGGATGTATTACGCGCATGGGAGACGATTCAAATTATTTAGTAATTGGAAGTGAGGGGGGTGGGCTTCTATTTATAAGTGATTAGTGGTAGCGGGGGGGGGGGGGGGCACAAAATTCAACCTGCTTGGAAAACCATACCCATCCATCGGCCACATGGTAATTTTCGCACTGGTGCACAAAAATCCACCCTATTCATGCAAGTTTTCATGCAATGGTGCAGTTTTATGTGAAACCCCTCATATTTTCTATGCAACCTTTCGAACCATCCTGGAACAGTTCGCTGAGTCAAAATATGCCTTCAGTTTTCCCAATAATGCATGCCTGAGGCCTTCAGTAGATTTCAGCGCCTACAAAAGTGTAATTACTTTTTCTAGATTATGAAGAAAGGTGTTGATTATCAGTGGGATGAGGAGTTTCAGATTTCTTTTGAGGAAATCAAGCAATACCTGATACTACCTTCGATTATGATGCCACAAATTCCCAGAAATCCACTGGTCCTTTATGTGACTACTCTGGAACAATCTCTCCACACTCTTCTCACCTAGAAGAACAATAAGGGAATAGAGAATAGTTTCTACTACCTCAGCCACATGATCCTTGATCCATAGACTAGATATTACTCTTTCGATAATAGCTACCTTGCACTGGTATTAACAACATAGAAATCATGACATTACTTAAAACACCATGAGATACATCTAGTATCTCGAGTGGATCTGCTGAAGTACATTATGAACCACCCCATGTTAATAGGCTATCTAGCTCGGTGGGTAGTGATCCTTCAATAGTTCGACATCAATTTTATTCCCCATATGGCTATCAAGGTACATGCATTGGAAGACTTTCTTATCACCCATCCAGCTCCCACAGAGTAGTCTCTGGATCTTGATTTTCTAGATGAAGAAATCCTATTATTAGATCAATCCATTCCATGTTGGAAAATGAAATTTTATGGTGCTTTGCAAATCCCCACCAGTAGAAGACTCAATGATCCTAGACTCAACAGAGTAGGCCAGGATATCATATTCATCATGCCTGCATAAGTTGTCCTACCCTATTCATTCCTATTATTATAAGGCTATACCAATAATGAGGTAGAGTAATAGGCTCTGATCACTAGTCTCGAGCTCGGCCTTGAGATTGATGTTCACCACTTTCAGGTGAAAGGGGACTCCAAACTAGTAATCAAGTAGATCAACAGGGAATACGTCTCTAGGAATACGGAGATTGTACCGCTGTTAGAGTGTAATATCTAGCTGATGAATCAGTTCCCTTATCAGAAAGAAGTTACTCATGTCCCTCATTCACAGAATGGTCGAGCTGATGCCCTGGCTAGCCTCACCACATCTCTTGCAGAGCCTGACCATGATGATTTGATTATCCATGTGGTGAATCAGAGAGTCATAACTCCCATCGCTCTGGATGATGATGATATCCTGTAGGTAAGCCACCTTACAACCGATGCCTCCACATTGGGACCTCAACCCCCCCTGCTGTAGTGTTAGAAGTGAATCCTAACTAGACAACTCCCATTATCGAGTATCTCCAGTACAATAATCTCTCGGTAGACTAAGCCAAACGTGAGCGGATCCGATGGTACGCAGTGTAGTTCACCCTTTAAAGTTGTCCTAGTCTTGAGCATGACCTCTATAGATGTTGGTTTTATGGGATTATCCTCCATTTCATTCAGGGAGGTGAGATTTCTCATGTAATGTATGAAGTTCATGCCGGTTCCTACAGGGCTCATCAGATAGGGTTGAAACTCTCTCATCAAATCCAAAGATTGGGGTATTTTGGCCCACCATGATCCGTGACAGTATCAAGTTTTCCAAGAAGTTCCATACATTCTAGATCCATGATAATTTTGTACATCAACTGCCAAAACCTCTCTACACTACTAAGTAATCTTGGTCCTTTGTGGACTGGGTACTCGATGTCCTAAGTCCATATCCACCGGAAATAGTTCGCCAGTGCAGGTTTATCCTAACTGCTACGGATTTCTCTTCCAAGTGGGAAGAGGCAATTCTACTCAAGGAAGTCAAGGTCCATTATATCATTGAGTTTTTGAGCTCTAATATCATATACCAATTCAGAGTCCCTCATTCTGTCCTCACCGATAACGACATCAACTTATGAGCATACAATCTTAAGAAGTTATATGCCAAGTACAACATCCATTATAATCATACCTATCGCTATCATGTGTAAAAAAATGGAATGATCGAGGCATTCAAAAAAACCATCTCTAACATTTTGTAGAATATGGTTGGTCAGAACAAAAAGAGTTGTCCGGAAAAACTCCCAAACACTCTCTGGGATTATTGGACGAAGAATCGTAATTCCACTCAGGTGACCCCATATTCTTTGGTGTATGGAATGGAGGCAATCCTGCCCATCGAGATTCAATTACCCTCACTATGCACAGCTATCTAAGATCAGAAGACACTAGAAAAAGTAGTTGAAATTCATCTGGATGAACTGGAAGCACTTGACAAGAACATGATTTGTGCCCTGCACAATCTAGAGAGGCATCATAATAATATAGCCAGAGATTTCAACAAGAAAGTTCGCCTCCACTCTTTATTACAAGGTGACATGGCGTTGGCCCTGGGAATGACAATGATACTCAAAAGGAATCCACCGAAGCTAGAGCCCAAATGGGAGGGACCTTATACCATTTACAAGGTTTACCCAAATGGTGCATACTCCCTGGTCACCATGAATGGTGAGCGTATTACTCCTCCCACCAATGATAAATTCCTCAAGTAATATTTTTCTTAACAGTCCCACATGACTTTAAACTATTCTATCTTTACCACATGATGTTAAACTTCATGGCCTGTCCATGCTAAAGGATGTAAAACTACCCAATACACATCCCACATGACTTTAAACTGTATTACCATCCTAATAGATATTAAACTGCCTACACTCATCCTAACGGAAGTTGAACCACCACCCTTGTCCCGCATGACGATAAATTGAAAAATGGTCCGAGCTCTATGACTTTAAACTAAGATCTCCCACATTCTTTTCATATGATGCTAAACTATACGACATTTTAGAACTACGTATGGGTTGATTCCCATCCTCATGGAATACGTAGGAACATCAAGAATTTTCATTCGTGGCCCATCCTCAAGTCCCTTGACCTTTCCAACCTCTAGGAACAAGTTATCACTTAGGATTTTGCGGTGTGGTATGGACTATGCATCCTTGTTCATGTCAAGATATTTTTTCCACGCCACACACATCCTCTTGAGATACCCCTCCTTCATCCATCATCCTTACCACAATATGTTAAACTGCACGAGTACCACCACGCTTCACATTTCCCTTTATTAGGGTTTTCATCACTATTCACATCCAAAAGGACCCTAGAATGACATGGATGCTAGGTCTTAGTGCTCTCCTACTATCTTGGGCCAACATCCCTGAGTATTTTGAACGAAAATTTAACACAAGTCCTCCATTGAGAATATGGTCAGTGGTCAATGATCAATTATTTGTTCCTATTCCAAGTCACACGAGAGGGATAATATGTTGTGAACATGGTCAATAGTTATCCCCAATCATTATTTCCATTCCATGGTCTCCCAAATGATGGGTGCAGTGATTTACCTTTTTTCCCTTCTGTCCCATGCACACAATATTAAATTGGGCATCTATGGTCCGAGCGCTATGACCATAAACTAAGATCTACCACATCCTTGTCGCATGAAGCTAAAATGCATGACATTTAGATAACTACACATATCTTGATTCCCATCTACATGGGATGCGTAGGAATGCCTGAATATTTCATCTTCAGGTCTAGGCTGGGTTCATCTATTCTTTCTCTCAACCACTCGGCCTAAGTTCTCTCCAGGAAATATGAATGGTGTGGCATATTTGGGATTATGTCCTCATTCACATCGGGTTATTCACCATGCCATACACATTCCTCTTTGAGATACCCCTTCCCCATGTCCTTGATGTATGATGTTAAACTTCACTACACTTCAGAACCATGTATGGCTTGATTCCCATCCTCATGGGATACGTAGGAACGTCCAAACATTTCATCTTCAAGTTTAACCCTATTTATTAGAAACCTTATCATCATTCTATCCACTTAGCTTAAGTACTCCTAGGGGGGTATGTGGTGGAATATGGACTTATTTCCTCATCCACTCCGGGTTTACAACATCCATGCCACATACCTCTCTCTTGAGAGCCATGAATCCTCCTTTCCTCCACTCATCTTCTCGAGCCGTTTTCTCACCAATCGGGACTCTCAACCCTCTTTGTCAATTCACCAACAAGCCTAGATTCATTGTGGTTTGAGACCTAGAATGTTGGGTTATACATGGATATGATTTCATCCACTTCTATGCTTCACATTTCACTTTATTTGGATTTTCATCACCTTTCACATTTTAAAGGAATCCTGAACGATATGGATTCTAGGCCTTGGTGCTCTCTTACCATCTTGGGCCAATGTCCCTGAGGATTTTGAATGAAAATTTGACACAAGTACCGTGTTGCGAATATGGTCAGCGGTCGATGCTCATTTATTTGTTCCCATTTCAGGTCACACGATACAAATGCCATGTTTCAAACATGGTCAACAGTTATCCTCTATCATAACACCACCCCCATTAAGCCTTAAATATTGGTTGTGTGATTCACATCCATTTCCACTCCATCATGTTCAAGTGTAATTTCGACACTCTTGGTGCTATCCCTAATTGTGTGTTTTCATGTTAAGAGGACGAATCAATGGCGTGGTGTCATTTGAGGCTCCATGCAATTTCCCCTTTCTCTGTATTCCATGTGTTGCGAAGATCTTCTCCTACCTTGTTTCCCATATAGAGCGCAGCTCATGTGGTCTTAGGGACTTGGTCATGGTTTTTTTATCTCTTTAAAGAATCTCACTTCTTGCAGTCCGAGATCTACAACTGTAAACTAATACCTCCCCTCATCCTTATCGCACGATTTTAAATTGTACGAATTTCGAGAACTACATATGGATTGATTCATATCCTTATGGGATATATAGGAGCACCCAAAAATTTCATCTTTGGGTCCATCCCCATTTCCTATGATCTTTTTTGGCCCCTTGGATTGAGGTCCCCTCCCTCTAGGGTTGTGTGCGTTATGGTGTGGGCTAATTTCCTGATTCACATCGGGTATGCTTTATCACACCTTGTGCATTCCATTTAGAACCTCTTTCTTCTGTGGGAGTCTAAGCCAAGGGATGTTAAACTATACTGCCTAGTCTCATATGACTTTAAACTGTTGCGTATTTTCCACATGACATTAAAATTCATGGGTTGGTCTTATCATATGACCCTAAACTGTGACACAATCTTCCTGGACACATGAAAAAAAACTTCACTACATTGTGGTGTCTTTGCTTAAGGTGACATCATGTTTGGTATCAGTCATCCACCATTACATTTTTCAAGGCCTACATATAGCTTGATTCCTACAGTGATGCCCAAATTCTCTGTCCTAGGTTTGTTGCTTCACAAAAAAACACATCCACCCTAAATAAAAAACAAGATCCATCAAATGACGCTTCTTTTAGTGCATGGGCCATACCGAGTCTTTGTAATTGAACGTGATTCATGTTTCCTATTGATATTTACTAAATATTGTGATATATACTTGGTTTTTCTATTGAAGTTATGTAACATGATGAATATTTTTGAAAATTGATAATCAATATGAAGTTTGTTATATTAATTAATTAAATAAAAAATGTACAAGAAGAAAAATTATTACTCCTCTTGAAATTTATAAAATATGGATTTAATACTTAAAGTGGGTTATTTGATTATTGCTATTGTTAGCCACTGCCTTAGGTTTCCTTATTATAGAAAACCTATGCATCGTAAAATATTTAATTTAAGATGTAATTAAAATAATTAACTACTAAATATAATTGTTTGGGGATTAACACACCTATATTTAATGCGAGAGGCTTGAATGCCACAATCTGATGGCCTTAGTTTCCTTTAAAATTATTTGTAGAAAATACACTTGATATGTATTTATACACAATGGATTTAGAGCCTTGATGTGATGTGATTGATTGAAAACCTTGTGTGGTTTGAATTATTTGATGATAAATGTGTTGGAGGCCTCAGCTATATTGACAATAGGATTGATTGATGAGAAATGGTTTAGGAGCTCGAGACTGTAGTGATGGTCAATGCTAGTGATGGCGACAATGATTTGATATTATGGGTAATGGTGTGAGAATAACACCACAGTAGTTGGGATGAGTCCAGTGTAGGGATTTCTCTAAGATACTATTTCTATCTGGATGATTTCTAAATGGTTGGATGGAAAAATATATTTTATTATAGTTTCCAACTTCTTGATGTAGTCAGAACATATGTATGAAAAGTGAATTATTAATTATGATATCTTAGGTTTATTCAAAAATTACCTAGATAATTATGAATTGGTAATGAATTGATGAATGAATGAGGTAGGTTTCTAATGATTTCATATGATTATGAAATACATGAGAATATAGGAAAATAAATTAATAGTGTTGTTGACACTTGTATTAGAAGATTAAAAAATTTATCTTGTAAATAAAAATGGAATAATATTAAATAATTACTAGTGAATTAATTAATATTTAGTTTGATTCATTTATGCTTATTTGATATTTAGTCCTTAGTAGTGACAACCAGGTGTCTTGTGTGATGATAATGATAGATGAGTCTAAGGATAAGTAGTTTCCCTTAGTGTGTTCGTGTATGATATTATTTATATTTTTTGATTTTATATGCTACCCCACCCTATTCTATATAGAAATAGACACCCAAATGTTGTGTGTGTGGGGGGGGGGGGGGAGGGAGGTGTTTTCTACAACATCCTAGATAGAGAGGGAACATATAAATGATTTATTCCTATCCTCTACTATACCTTTAAACATAAATGAGTAGGCGTACCCAAGATATAATGGATTACGCTATAAGGTGAATTTCTACTAGGGATATGATGGCCCAAAATTTTACTATAAATTTATTTGTGGGCTGTAATGGCATGAGGTATAACACATAATTATATCTAGTAATGGATGTTTTGACTTCCCATGGGTGTACTTGTATGGGTTGTGATGACTTGAGGTATAATACATGTACATAAGTTGTATTGGCTTCCATGAATACACCAGGTTACTGATGGGGTTGATGATGAGCATGAGATTTTCCATCCCACATAAGATGTAGTAATAACTATGATACTACTAAATGAGGTGCACGATGATTCATAGGAGGAATAATCATAGGATATAGACTTTGATGTGTGAGATTGAAAAACTAGTGGAGAAGTAGGAGCATAGTGCCTTCATATATATATATATATATATATATATATTCTTTTGATATAGAGTAATATACTTTTATACTTTAATTGGTGAGTAAGACATAATGGGGATGGGGAAATAGATTAACCTGTTTAAGTGATGAGTTAGTTTAATTTATTTATTCACTAGGGTTTAGTATACTTACAAAATTTTCATGATAGGTTTTGGGGATGATCTTACTAAGTATAACTATTTTGCTCACCCGATTTATATATAAACTATTTTTCAGGTTTATAGGAGATGATTGGTGATCGAGATGGACATTACTAGTTCAAGGAGTTGTTTGAGCCTCATGGTTGCTGTTGAGGATTTATTTTTGTATTTTTTTTAGTTTTAGTTTCATGTCAATACATTCATTTACTAGTCTTCTAATGTATTATTTATTGGAATCCTTTATTTATTTTTACCTAGAGTTGTTTGGTGGTTGTTTTCATCTTAACTATTATTTATTAAATCTATATTGAGGGTAATTACTCCCATGTATGTGATTTATATACCCTCAATGATTGTATCCAACCCGTGACCTATTGGAGATGAGCTTCAGGGGTCATTATATCGATTTCCTTATTGGAATCCTAGGAGGGGCGCCTTTTACGGGGGGGGGGGGGGGGGTGACACTAAAGGTATATAGAGCCTGTATA
This sequence comes from Viscum album, assembly GCA_963277665.1. Classification (NCBI taxonomy): domain Eukaryota; kingdom Viridiplantae; phylum Streptophyta; class Magnoliopsida; order Santalales; family Viscaceae; genus Viscum; species Viscum album. The sequence goes on from OY728145.1 coordinate 916,901,167, forward strand.
AAAAGGTTTTTCATGCAATATTCCACATAGTGAACCATTTTATCACATATTCTATAGGTTTATTCTAGGAAGTAGAAATATTTTTTCATTATAGAGTTTTTATTTTTTGTTCCTCCTTTTAGGAAATATTTTCCTTCAATTTATAATAAATATTTAATTATCATATATAGATGCTCCCCCTTAGCTCGTAACTTCTTCATAGGAGTGAAATGTTGTCTATAAATTATAGGATTAATGATCATAGTTTCTATAGGACCAATAATATCCTTAAAACCCCCACCTTTCATAATAATATAAGTTTCAGTTGTAGAACTATCATGGTGGTCCATTGAAAGATATAACTTCCTTTTACTTATGGAATGAGGGGACATGATTCTAGAAGTTTTTCCTAACTTCCATTAGTTTAACAAAAAAAATTTCAACATTCTTCTCAATCCAAACTTTCTCATTTTTAGTTAATGAACCTACCTAGTTAGTAAAAATCAATTTATCAACCTTCTTGGTAGGAGAATATTTCACTTGGATTTTTTGAGTTAACTATTTCAGTAATGTGAGATGAATAACCCTTAAATACTATTTGTGAAAATATTAATTTTACTTTTTCAAGGTATTATAAGACTTATGACACCTTGATTTATTCTTGATCAAATATTATTTCTTAGTCTTAAGTTTTCTTTCTAGACCATTCACCATTTTTTATTATTTTTCTACCTTCAACTTAAGAGTTTTAATTTCCTCAAGATGAGTATCTTTCCTCTATAAATTCCTCTTTATCATCACATTTTTTCCTACCTTATTTTTTTATCAATAATATTTCTTCCTTGATTTTATTATTTTTTTCTAAATAAGACTTTAGTTCCACTTTTAATAGATATTCAATGTAGGTTTCTTCTCATCTTTATTCATTATTTAAAGTGTCTTATTACTTAACATGAGCCATGAGATTCACAAGTTTCTTCAAAAAATTTTTATCAAATGAAACATCTTCCAATGTGACAAATTATTCTTCCTCGACCAGTATACTATTCTTCTTTTTCCATGTGAATTCCCTTTTAACTTTCATAGTTTTTTAGCTTCCTTATAGATTTTTAATCACTTATTCTTTTAAAGATTTTTGTCTAGATCATCATCATTATAACTATTATTCTTATTAGGGAATTAAAATACAAATGATCTATTCCTCCACACATAAAAAATTTCAGTATAATTTTCCCTTACATTTTCATTTGCATCTTTTAATGTTCCTTGAGATATGTGAAATTATTATTTTTTACTCTCCATCTGTATCATTATCTTTTGATTCATCAGAATCCCCATATCTTAAATATATGATTTTAATTTTTTTATGGATTTAAAGGTCATTTATTTCTTAGAATTATTTTTAAATTTCATATATTTCCTCATTTCATATGAAACAAGGATATTTTTCAGCTCATATAGAGGTAAATCATCTTGATCCTCTAATATTAAAATTTTAAGGTTAAATTTTTATAGGAAATTTCTCATTAATTTTTTTTTAAAATTGTTGAGTCATACAAGGCATCACCAAACCCATGGATTTTATTAATGATTTTGTTGAGTCTTGTTAAATAATTACCTATAGTTTCATCATCATCCATATTTAATTACTCAAACTAGATTTACTATATTTGAAGTTTTTCTTCCATTAATTTAAAATTTTCCTAAAAGATACTCTCATAATTGTACCAATTTTCCTTAGCTATTTATAGGCCTATAACATTACTGAAAAATTTATCTGACAAGAATTTAAGAATTTCATTCTGAGATTTACCATAAACTTCCATGTTCCTTTTTTAGTGAAATGCATAAGTGTATACTTTTATATTTGGGGATAAATAATAGTTGCTACATCCACTACCTCCAAGAAAAGTGAAAGAAGACATGGTATCATCATACACTTCCAACCATGGAAGTTCTTACCATAAAAAAGGAATTCCTCTACCATGAATGGAATTTACACTCTCTATAATCAATAATCATATCTTACAGAGTTATTCTCCTTTGATACTACTTGAGATTCCTAATAATAGTTGGACCAATGAGAAGGGGGTTGAATTAGTGGTCTCTTTTTACAATTTATGATATTATGAAATTAATATCTACAACATGTTAGAGTTATGATCTTCTCAAATAATAAAAAAACCCTCACTCATGAAAAAAATCAACAAGAGAGTAATACATGCACAATTTTTACAAGGTTTAGCCTAATGTGGGAAACCTAATCCTTTATATGTTCAATTATTATCCCAATATGTAGATTCTCCACTAATAAATTTGTTATTAATTGTAACAGAATGTGATTATTGTTATTAGAAACTCACAATACATCACACAAAAACTGTCTCCTAAAATGATTATAATAGTTCACACCAGTTACAAAAAATCCATCACAAATAAAAAAGATCACCATATCCTCCAGTTTCTCTAACAAAAAATATAGATGTTCCTCTAATCCTTCCACTGGCCATGCTCATCTCTTTACCATGAACGGGCCTTCTAGATTATGATGTTTGGAAATTCAGATACCAAAATTTATGGTTCTGGTACCTCAATGTGTAAATATATTGAATTCATGTGTTTCCTCCTTTGCTCAAAATTCTCTGGAAACTCTTCTCATCTTCAACTCAGTGGATTCTTTAAGACTTACAGGTTGTTCTCTTTAAAAACCATATATCTCAATAATTTCATCAATAATAACAACAATGATTTCAAAATTAAATCACCCCTTTATATAACCATTATTCATATTATAAAAGTGGGTAATGAACATGTTAAAAATTTAATCACCGACCAACTCATTATCTAGTAAACAACCTTCAATTTCTTCCAAGGAAATTGGGTTTAAACTTTATCATAGCTCTATAAAATTTGGCATCAATAATATTTTACTCATACAAAAAACTTAAATTGAATCATGATATTTCCTTCATGAATTTTATCCTTTGAATGTTTATCTCAATATAATCATAATAGTTTTGACTTCAAAATGTTCATGTGAATTCACTCAGCATATTCTTCTTGACTTACATCCATAGACTTTGTTTTGTGTATTCTGGTTTCATATATATCTCATGCATTGAACATAATATTGCATCCATTAGTTATATTGAACCTCTATCTATCATAGTGTTTTCATGATAACAAAATACTCATTTATGGGTATAATAATTTCATTTAGTGTTTTTCAGTTACATGTTTTAAACTCCAATTCATAAGATTAATGGATCATATTGATATCTTAATGAAGATAAAAGAATACTTTATGAATATTTTTTAAGGATTAAACTATCACTTATCTTATTTTAAAATTATGGGATAAATATTTAAAATCATTTAAAGGATTTGGATGAAAGAAAAATGGTCTATAAAACATTTTTGAGAAACTGTAGGCTACACTGACTACTCGGTGCAATGCACTAGTTACCCTATGCCAAGTGGACAGAAGTGGGTTTCCTTCAGTAGACCTACCAACTACCCAATGGAGGCCCACCAAAATACAGTTGAAGAAGGAAGAACCAGTGAACCTATAGGAGGTCCAACAACCAATCTATAGACAATAGTAGATACTTAGCAACTTCTAGACAGAAGGACCGATCTCCCGACATCCCACCTGCCAACCGATTAGGTGTATTGTCTTATTAGTGGTTTTCAAACAATAATTAAATGTTTCAATTTTTGGTGGAACCCACAAATTTTAATTGATGTTTGATTCACCTTAATGATTGATATTAATTACAAAATATTATTTGGAATATTGTAATCTAGAAATAAAGGACCTTGTAGGTTTGTATGAATACCGATCAATTGATCAAACTATTGACACACCAACACAGAAGCTCTAGAACTTTCTCCCCAATCTTAAAGTTCTCTCAAAATACATCTAAAATTATTAATCTATTTCATAGGATCTTATCTTCCTTCATCTATATATCTCTCATCTCAATTGTACAAATCCATATGAGAGATTATGGAGTGGATTTGTAATGGTTTTTCTTCAAACAAAACCTTCTTATTCTAATCTCCTTCCACAATAGGTTCTCACTACTACAAAATTGAGGGATGGGTTCCTTGAATACTAAAGAAGTTAAAGAGGGTTCTAATAACCATAATAGTTAAGGATGAGTTTCTTGGTCACCACTAAGATCTAGGGAGAAATACCACAAACCTATCAACCTAAGGAAGGAAATTTAGGGTCTCACATTAAGCTATTACCGAACTCCTTTATCAAACCATGTTAGTTTATTATTTCATTTTATTATTTGGTTATTTATTTTTCACTATTAATCAAACTCGATAAACATAATTACAAAAAATTGATACATAAATTTCCATTAGAATACTCACTTAATATATATCAAAATTAAATTTATAATATGTAACATAATTATTGATTTATTGTATCATTTTCTTTTACTTTTGAATTTCCTTTTTTTCATTTGTTTTATTTTTTAAAAGGGTAATTCACCCCCTATTTCCATCTTTACCTGGGATAAAAATTGGAATTAAATCTAATTTTTCAATATTAACTAGTTTTAAGTGAACGACTATCTAATATGGAATCTAACTCTTATTCATATGCTCTGGTATTTTATGTCATGAATTAATCCTAGGAAAAATCACATGTCAAATTATCTTAGTAGCATAGGATACCCTATCTATAAAATGGTTATTCATGAATATACTCCTATAAAATAACCAAAATATAAGTGGACACCCAATGATATTAAATTATTTTCACTTAATGGAAAATCCATGAATTTTCTACACTTCAATCTTAACTAAAATGAATTTTTTCATGTTTATATATGTAAAAATACCCATTAAATATATAAATTTATAGATTAAACTCATGAATAGACAAAAAAAATTAAAGATATTAGATTATACATGTATAAGAAATATTTTGAAAGATTTTACGTACATCCAAATTAGTCTATTACTATTATGTTTACATGGTTTACTGACATATGAAATAGTCGAAAGTCTATTGGTGATGATTTTTTACAAAAAAACTTCGTAAAAAAGTTAATCTAGGACTTTCCAAGAAATTGGGCACCCAAGGTCATAACTATACAAAAATTGAAGTATATGAAGAAAATGGCCATTGAAGAGCTTAGAAGATCTTTAATGATGTATTATATTACTATGAAGTGAAAAGTTGATAAAGAATCTAATAAATACAAATATTTAAAGAAAAAAACCACCTTAAAAGCTACCAATGATGACTCATTATGAGGTGAAGTTCAATAATTTTCTCAATTAGCCAAGAACATAAACAAATTCATCAAGGAAAAAAATGCTTCTAATTGAATTGAGAAGGTAAATCAAAAGGTGGAATCAAAAGTGACATGCTATGAATGTAAGAAAAAGGGTCACATAAAGTTTGAGTTCCCCATCTATATAAATAAGGTTAAAGAAATTAAAAAAGGTAAAAAGGCTCTTAATGTTACAACCTATAGTGCAAGTGATGACACCATGGAATCAACCTCTTCATCATATTCAAGTGACTTAAGTTCTAAGTTCCTTATGAAACATGATGAAAAAGTCATTAAGTTTATTTTCCCTATTAACATCCCCCCTTACTCTTCTTCTCATACTTATTCATGTTCTTCCCCTTTCTTCTCAAGTCACCTTAATTACAAAGACCTTAAATATGCTCATGATCAACTCAAAAATGGTCTTCATGAACTTACTTCATTATAAAAAAAACTTAATAACAAATAAAACCACATGATTAAAGAAAAATAAAAACTTTTATAAGAGAAGGAACAAATACTATATAGAAGTAAGAATTATCCATGAAAATTAAGAATCAATTAGATGTTGATAATATCAAATTTATAATCAAATAACTTAAGATATTTATCTCTCTGAATTCACCCGAGGTGAAAATAATATAAATAAAATATTATGATCTCAAAGATACAAAAAATAACGGTTTGGTCTTGGTTTCTCAAAATATAAAATAACCTTAAAAGTCCTAGTGAAAACCACTTTTATTAAAGGTTATTTACAAGATAAGTTTGGTAATTATTGTAAAAGAATTTTAAATTTAATCTATTAATGTTATTTCAGGAATGGATGATATGGGATACCAAAATAAATTCATTTTTCATCCATAAATTTCAATATAAAATTATATACTAAATAAATCTAGATACTTAAATCATTATTGGATAAAATTAGTAGACCTAATTTTGTTTGGGTACCAAAACCTTAATGTTTTGATTTTATAGGAAAATTTTCTTAAGAGAAAAGACCATGAAACACTATAGTACCTTGATAGTGGTTTCTCAAAACACATATATGGAAACCAATATAAATTCAATAAAACCGAAAGAATAGATGGAGGTTACATCACCCTCAATGATAACTCTAAAGGTAAGATAATCAGTGAAGGTACCATCCATTTTTAACTAAAATCTTATTAAAAATGTTTTATTTGTCAAAAAATCGAGACATAGTTTTCTAATCATTATCCAATTGTGTGATAACTTTTTTAAAATTTATTTTGAAAATGATTTTTTTTCAAAATTTTTAAATCAAAAGGAGATATTTTATTTACCGCTTATAATTTTAAGAATGTTTACAATAATTTTAAAATATCTCACTAACCAAAACATCAAATGATTGAGTGCACATGTTAGTGAGTTATGGATTTGGAAAATATTACTTGTTCACTATAGTATACACTTACTTGTGAAACTCAATCATTATCATCTAGTATGAGATTTATCCAAAATTCATTTCAAAGATGACATGGTTTGTGAAGCATACCAATATGGTAAGAAACACAAATTTTATTTTAAATATAAAAGGGATTTATTCTTCTAATTATCTTGAATTAATTCATCTTTATTTATATAGAACTTGTCAAATTGAAAGTATTAGAGGTAAATCATACACTTTTGTTATTATTGAAGACTTTACAAGATTTACCTGAACCTTATTATTATCTCATAAAAGTGAATATTGTAAATATTTTATCAAGTTTTATAAAAAGTTTAAAAATTAAAATGATTATTAAATAATTTATATCCTCCAATGGCCCAAAGGCCTTCATTTTTTTATTGATTTTGATAATCCACCTTTCAAGGGGTGAGGTGGAACCCTTACAAGGCCCATAGGCGTAAGTATTACATGGCCCGTAGGCCTTAATGCAATACTAATTCATTTTATGCACCTTTAAACCCCCTAACAAAATGGGGTAGTAGAAATAAAAAAATAAAACTCTCTAATAAATCACTCAAACTATTTTAAATTAATTTAATTTACCTTAATATTTTTTTCTTGAGACCATAAATACTACTTGTTTCATCATTAATTTCATTATTATAAGGCCTTATTTCAAAAAGATCACTTATGAACTATGGGAAAATAAAAAACCTAAACTTTTATTTTTAAAGTTTTTGGTTGTTAATGTTTTATTGTATATACCAAAGACAATGATATATATTTTTTTAAAAAATTTGATGAAGGTATCATTATTGGGTAATCTTACTCAATCAAGGCATAACAAATCTTTAACAAAAGGACTAAAATGTTGGAAGAATAAATTTATGTTGTTTTTGATAAAAATATACCAAAATATCATTCTGAAAATGTTTTTAAAATTTTTGTTTTGACTTCAAATTAATTTTTCTAGTATGAAGAAGTTGAAGTTGAAAAATAATGTCCTTAAATTTTCTTATCTAAATCTTTTAAAAAATCTAAAGAAAATCCCCTTGAAAATGTCATTGAATATTTTCAATAGAGAAATCATACTAGACAATCAGTCCTTAATGAAGTTAAAAATATTTCTTTCATCTCACACTTAGAACTCCAAAATATTAATGATGAATTTTTGATGAAAATTGGGTTTTTTCCATGCAAGAGGAACTAAATAAATTCTCTATAAATGATGTATGGACTCTCATAAAAAGACCCAATAATCATCCTATCATAGAAACTGAATGAGTGTTTAGGAATAAGTTATAAGAACTTGGTAATATCACTAGAAATAAAGACCATATAGTAGCTAAAGGTTATAAAAAAGATGAAGGAATAAACTTCGATGAAACATTTTCACCTGTCGCTCAGTTAGAATCCATATAATATTATTATCATTCGACTCTCACCTTGATTTAAAAATATTTAAAATAGATGTTAAAAGTGAATTTTTAAATGGTTCTTTTAACAAAAATGTTTTTTTAAAAACCACCTATTTTTGAAGAATTATTTTTCTAAATAATGTTTTTAAATTGAATAAAGTGATTTATGGTTTAAAAAAATCCCCTCAGAATTGGTATGAATATTTAACAAATTTTATTTTATCAAATGGTTTTAAAATAGGAAAAACTGATTTAAATATTTTTATATAAAACTTATCAAATGATTTTTTACTTATTAAAATTTATATTGATGATGTGATTTTCATCTCTACCAATGAATATTTTTGTTTTTAAATATCTAATCTAATAAAAAGTAATTCAAAAAGAGATTTATGGGTGAACTCAAATTCTTTCTCAGTTTTCAAATTTCCCAAAGGAATGATAGTAATTTTATAAAACAAGGTGAATACACTAATTAAATTTTAAAACATTTAGACATGTATCAAGATAATGAATTTAGTACACCTATGATTATAACTTGTAAGACAAATTTGGATGAAGCTAGTTAGTTAGTCGAAAACATGCTTTATAGAAGTATGTTTAGAAGACTATTTTATCTTACTATGACCCGACATGACATCATGTTCAATATTTATATTTGTGCTCAATTTCAATAAAATAAAAAGGAATATCATCTTAAAACTGCTAAAAGGATTTTTCATTATTTAGATGGAAATAAAAAACATGGTTTGTTTTATTCAAAAGAAACTTCTTTTGAATTAAATAGTTTTTCAAACAATAATTTTAGTGTATGTTAACTAGATAGGAAAAGTAAAAGTGGGGTTTTTCACATAATTAGAAAATCCATCTTCTCTTAGATTATGAAGAAGAAAAACCCCATTGTTCTTTTTATAGTCGAAGTGGAATACACATCCACTAGGAGTTTTTACACCCAATTAATGTTGATGAATCAAAATCTCTTGGAATTTAAGATTATATATAACCCTATCCCTATTAGATGTGATAATACCAATGCATTAAATATTTATAAAAATACTATACACCATTCACAGACTAAAAACATTAATATAAGACACAATTTCTTGTGACATAACTTACAAAAGAGTGATATGTTACTGGAAATTATAAGGATTAACTTTCAACTTATAATTCTCTATACCTTAAACAAACCATAATTACATGATTTATAACAAGGGATGAACATTATTACATATATATGATATTTTTGGTTTATTTTTTAGATAATTTGGTAAGAAATAACATAATAAAGTGGGAATTTCTATATAGTATATATTTTCCCCACAAAACAAGTTCTTTATAATGATTCACTTTCTTCGTTCAAGGTAACTCCCAAATTTTGAACTCCGAAATTACAAAAAATTTTAACCATACTTAAGCCTTGTAAAAATAATTTGAAAACATGGGATGAGGAAAAAGATTAGTATTGGATATAAAATAAAATAAACCCATTATTCCATTTGTAAACTTAAAAATTCCACAAGAAAGTTTTCGTTTTTTGTAATGAAAATTTGACCTCAAATATCTGTTTACATTTTCATGAAAACAATTTAATTTATTACTATATTTATTAAAACATTTCTTGTGAAATAATAAAAGAAAAAATCATAATCATAATGGTTGATTAGGAAGACATAAAATTCATGAATACCTTTCAATGAAAACAATCCTTCCACCATTGCTTAAAAAAAGTTATATACTTTTCTTAAAACATAAGCTCACTTTATTACCTTTTGAAATCAAAATATTTCATTTATAAACCATTATAAGAATGTCATATAGATTCATTCTGAAATTATCCTCACTTTAACCCTCAAAAAACCCTTACAATGGAGTCACCTAATCAGATAATTCCCATATCTCATGGAAGTAACATATAACTGGTAAACTCCATCACTTTACCCAAATCATTGGAAAGCTATACCAGGATCACCCATCATTAGATCTATTTCAGGCTCACCTATAATTCATATAAAATGTAAAAGAACCATAGAATTAATAAAAAACATAAACATGTAACTTTAATCATAAAAACTATTTGAATTAGTATTCAATACCATAATAAATAACACTATTAGTTATCTCATAAAGATGAGAAAAAATTTTATGTTTCCTTATAAAAAAAATTTAATAATAAAATTCCTATAATATTAAGAGAAATATTTTATTTAAAAATAAAAATGTAAATTTATGAATTAAAATTTATAATAAATAATAGATACGATGATAGGAAAGTGCGATCAAGCCATATATGTTAAAAATCATTCTTTTTACAGTTTGGTAGAAGAAAGACAAAATTAACCCCGACAGAAAACGCTAAAATAAATCCTTTTTAAACCTTTATAAAAAAGAAAAATATAGTCAGAAATTAGATTTAGAAACCATTTAATCATAAATAATATTATTTTTGAAAACATTTCAAAGAAAATGGACATGTAATAAAAAGAGTTTAAAACATTTACAACAATGTTTTAAATGAAAATCCCTTACCTTGAGTCTCATCTAGCTTCGTATGTTTTATAACCCCTAAATATTAAAATTATATTTGTTTTATAATTTATTAAATTTTCATTTAATAATAATTATGTTTCCTTTTATTTCATTTATTACAATGTTTTATTTAGTTATTTAAATGGTTAATTTCACATTGGACATTTTGAGGATGTTTGATTCATAATCCAAAAACAAACTTTCTCAGATGACCATGGTCAAAGTGGTCATTATTCCAACATCTTCAGAGTCTTAATCATAATTTTTTTTTATTTTTATACCTTAAATAAAATTTTATAACCATCTATTAATGTAATACATGATAAAATAATCATATTGCTTCATGGAGGTGTTAGTCCACATGTATGTACATATGATGTTATCATTTTTTAATTGATTAAAAGGTAAGAAAATAGATATAAATTAACATTAAATAATTATAATTATGTCATTAATATTATATATATAAACTAAATAAATCATAATAACCATCATTACGATGTGGTGATGAAAAATGAAACACATCAATTTGTGGAGGTGGTAGTCCACACATACGCACAAGCGATGTTTTCATTTCCTATAGGATGGAAAAAGAGATAAAAAAGGGTTATACCATATTCATAATAAAATTTTAGTATATTTAAGATAATTATGTAATTATTTAAACATGGTTAAAGAGTATTTTAAGAATATAGAAGAAGAAATATACTTGAAATAGGTCGGTTAGGACTTATACCTTCACCTCAGATATCTCCCTTTATCTTATACCTTAATCCTTCTAGGATTAGTATTTTAGTAAATATAGAACCTCTAGAACATGAATAGGGATTTTTTTGGAGATATTTGGGTAGGGTTTTTATGAAATATAGTGCTCAAAAAGTCTGAGGAATGGAAGAGAGAAGGTTCCCTTTTATAAGCGAGGGGAGGAGTACCCTTGGAATTACTTAAAGTGTTAAATAAATATAAACTAATTTTCATATTCAAGTGGTAAAAAATTTATATACATAAACTATATAATTATTATGATCCTAAATATTCTCATTAAATAAAATTTTGAAAATTTTAGGTGATGTTTTTATCCTTATCTCTTATCTTTAACCCCTGTTAAAACTTTTGACAATTACCACGATATCAATTTTTTTTACTCCATAAGAGTCAAGAAATTTACTATAAAAAAGTTTCATATAAGTGAAAAATAGATAATATTATAAAAAATATACCATTAAATTTTCCAAAATATAATATTTTTATGAATTTTAAATCATTAAATAAAATATTATTTAATATAACGTACCATTAAAGTCATTTTTGAGACTATTCACATTGTTTGACTATAATGACATCAATATAGTAATGTAATATGAATATAAACTTTTAACACATCAAAAATATTTTATATTTATCTAAAAAATTTATATAAAAGAATAATTTATTCAAATTTTATTACTTTTAATGTTTTTAAAAATAATTTACTTTATTTTTCTATTACTTGAACAAGCATTGTGTTGGAATTGCGTAGTCACTTAAGGTATTTATTTCAATAATAAAAATTAAAAATAAAATAAAATGATAAGAATAATTCATTAATATTTTAAATAACCATTTATAACTGAGAAAATACTCTTTATCCATATTAAAAAATTATTAGAGATATTAAAACAAAGAGAGTGACATTTTGTTTTTATTCTTTACATAAAATCATATTAAGGTCACTATCAAAGGAAAGTGGGTATAAATTTATAAATTTTAGAAAATTGGATTTTAATGGTCTAAAAAAACTTATAAAATAAAATAAAAAAAGTTTTATGGAGATTTTTAGGCCTTATCTCATAGTTTTAGCCCCGTTTCACCCTTTTTACACTTACCGAGGTGATAAATATTTACTACAGTTACTATACATGATGAAAAAAATTGAAGGGATATATTACCAAATTTGAACCTATTTATTCCAAATATGTTATCCATTTTTCATGATTCAATTTATATAATCTTAATAAATTAATTTTAATATAATTGTGTAAACGTAATGAAAAACAATATTTTTAGAAAAATGCATTTTAAGCCAAAAAATGAACTTAAACCAAAATCAAGTATAATTTTTATTCCTATGTAATTTATTAGATAATTTATAATTAAAATAGGATTATTTTAAATTAATTACTAATTAAAAAAATAATGGTACTTTTAAATAACTTGATTTAATAAAAATAAATGATAGTTTTACAAAAATATATATTTTTTTCTATTCACTCCAAAATCAATCTTTTCATAAAAATAAAAAAATCATCCTAATTATATTATGACTTGATGACTTAAAAAAGTATTTCCATTTTTTTCAAATACAATTTCTAAAAGTGGTATAAATTAATTATAATATTCGTAGTTGGGGTTTGGCTTAGTGGTAAACACCCCATAATCCTACATAAAAAATGGGGGTTCAAAACCCATTGGACGCAGGTTACTGTAGTAGTACTGTAGTAGTACTGCAGAAGCGGCAGCACTGTAGATCAGTAGATACTGTAGCGATGACAGGGCACCGTAGTGGCAGCGGTACTGTGTGGGTACTATAGAAGGCATGTTACTATTCATAGAATGGGTATTGGGCCAAAAATTTGGGCCTATGGGCTATGTAATGGGATACAAGCCCACTGGGACTTCGGGATATGTAATGGGTCTCCCTCTACCCAGTTAAAAGAGGTCTTTGCTTTGATTTAATAATAAAATGAGGCTTCAACCCCAACCTTTAAAAAAACCATTTTTGAATCATAAAACGATTTTATTCTCATTTATTTCCTAATAAATTTAATTAAATGAATGTTAATTAATTAAATTGAATATAAAATATAATTATTTCATTATAATCATTTATAAATAATGGTAAATTTAATTTATTATTATAAAAATACACCATGCACATAAAAACAGTTTTATGAAAAACATCTCTTTTACGTTCAAAAGATTTTATCTTCATTTTCAACTAATTGATAATCAATGTATGATTGAATACTGATTTATTAATGATTTTTTTAAATATATTTAATAATATATTTATTCTTATTTATTTAGAAAAAAATAATTAATAGGTCATAACAATCATTTTTTATTAATAATATATCGAGGTTTGTTTAAGTTTAGTGTTGCTTATACCACATGCTATCAAATGTAATATTTAAAGAAAACAAATTCTAAAATCGTTTTATGATTCAAAAAGGGTTTAAAACATATTTAGAATCAATTCCAAGGAGTGGAATAAAATATATGACCATGAAAGGAAAAAACTTTATAGTATTTAAAAATACCTTTGTCGAAAAACCACATCATAAAATGGGATAATATAACATAATTTTTAAATGAAGATAATATAAATATGATAGTCACCTTGAATAACACATAATCAGTTTCCCACATAAATAGAATTTAAGAGGGAAGTGAAAATATAGACATGGAAGAGAAAACATAATTTCTAAGGAATAATACTGGGTGATAGAGAAGATGACCACAATAAAGTTAATGATAAAAAACTATAAATCAGTAAGGGATAAATAATACCATTAATTAATCATAAATGAAGGTAAAAGGATATTTTTTTTACTTCAAGTTTCTTTATTATAGTTGAGGTATTTTTTTATTATCAAGAGAGAGAACACAAGAAAATATACTTGATTTTATTCCATTTCATAAGAAATATTTCATACTTTGGTTATTCTTCAATAAATTTACACTTCTATATCATATCTTACTCTATGAAATGAATATTAAAGATAAATTTTTCATGTCTAAACCACTAAAATTAACTTTCAAGGGATCATAAGATCTACAAAAGGATGACAAGTTTTTTCTCCTATTTATATCCATTAAAAAAACCAAAAAATGGTTAGAACATGATAAGATAATACCCAAGATGAATAATCCTTCCCTTGATGAAATACTATATTAATCTTAAAATCCACAACAATAAAACCTAAAGTTAAACTTTAAACATTCCATAAATAAATAACCTTAAATGTCTTTAAAAATATTCCCAACAAAGTTTAAAACCCAAAAATTTGAATGATTTGATCACTTACTCTTCCAAGATAAACATTATATTTATCTCCAAATAACATCAATCACTCCTAAAATCACAAATCAAAAATGTATATTCCCTAATCATATAATCTCTAAAATATTCTAATATTTTCAATAGATATCCTAAATAAACATAAATACACAATAAAATCATAGATAATTCACCCTTTATTCCTCAAATAAACTCACATCATAGCCAAAAATATTTCCATTTAACTTAATAATATAATGTTTCCAAAAAAGAAAAATTCTATAAAAATATATATAACCAATTAGTCTCTAAATAAATTTTTAATCCCATGGTTATATATATGTTAAATCATGTGTTCCCAAAATATAATAACCATTTTATCCCATAATTACCTCAACTTAAAATATCATTATAACATTAAATGTTATTATCAACTTTTAACTTATATACACAAAATATAAAATCATTCCTCCTCAAATAAACTTTTAACTAAAACACATAAAAAAACCAAGGGCTGTAATACAATAAAAGTATCCCAAAATACCCTTAATAATTTTAATCTCCCATTACATAAAACCAAAAAAAAAGGAATCTATGACTTTAAACTTATGGTTAAAATCAGACTTATTAACCCAAAATGATATCTTAAACTATAAAAATATCCTCATCTAAATCATACTAAACATTAAAATTATCTAAACCTTTTCTCTAATACTAACTATAATGCCTTATACCTTAAACAACCCATAATTATATGATTTATAAAATTAGTTTCACATCCTTTCCAAGATATTTTAGGATTATAGTTTTATATAATTAGGTAAAAAATTACATAAGAAAGTAGAAATTTCCATATAGTATCCATTTTCCCACAAAACAAGTTTTTTATAAAGAAACACTTTCTTCATTCATGGTAACTCCAAAATCCTGAACTCTGAATTTATTAAATTTTATACCCATTCTTAAAACCTGTGAAAAAACATTTGAAAATATGGGATGGGAAAAAAATCACATTAATGGAAATAAATTAAAATAAACACATTAGTCTATTTGTAAACCTAAAAAAACCATAAGAACATTTTCCTTTTTCGTAATGAACATTTGACCTCAAATATCTATTTATATTTTCATAGAAATAACTTAATTTCTTAATATATTTGATAAAACATTTTATATGCAATCATAAAAAAATCATAATCATAAGGGTTCCTTAGGAAGAAATAGGATTCATGAATACCTTTCTATAAAAACAATCCTTCTACCATTAATTAAAAAAAATCATAAAATTTTCTTAAAAAAATAAGCTCACTTGCTTACCTTTTAAAATCAAAATATTTTATTTATAAACCATTAAAATAATATCATATAGGTACCTTGGGAATTTATTTATTTATTTAACCTTAAAATAACCCTTATAGTGGATTCATGTAACCAAATAATTCCCATATCACTTAGTAGTAACATATAACCGGTAAACTCCATTACTTTACCCAATGAATTCGAGAGCTATACAGGGATCACCCATCATCATAAATATATCGGGATCACCCATCATTTATAAAAAAAATTCAATAACTATAGAATAAATAAATAAAATATAGATTGAACTTTAATTATAAAACCCATTTAAATTGGAATTCAATCCCTTAAGTAAAAACACTTCCAATTATCTTATAAAGATGACAAAAAAGTTTTTGATTCCTTAGAAAAAAAATTTAAAACTAAAAATTCTCAGAATATTGAGAGAAATATTTTCTTTAAAAATAACCATGGAAACTTGAAAATTAAGTTTTTCCAATAATAATGACTATGATGGTGGTAAAGAGTTGTGAGACCATATATGTTAAAAATCATTCTGTTTGCACTATTTTAAAAGAAAGATAAAATTAACCCATTTAAAAAATGTTAAAATGAATACTTATTAAACCTTTATAAAAAAGTAAAATATGGTTTAAAATTTCCTTTAGAAACTATTTAATCATAAATGAGAATATTATTGAAAACAATTTAGTGAATATAGACATGGAAGAAAAATATTTTAAAATATTTATAAAAATGTTTTAAAGGAAAATCCCTTACCTTAAGCCCTGTCTAGATTTGTAAATTCTTTAAATCCCAAATAATAAAATTATATATGAGTTTTATACTTGATTAATAAATTTTTTAATGATAATTAAATTATTATTATTATTGTTTATTTTATTTCATTTATTACCATGTTTTATTTAGTTATTAAAACAGTTAAGTTTATATTAGATGTTTTGAGGGAATTCAGTTCATAATCCCAAAACAGATTCCGTAGGATGACTGTGGTCAAAGGGGACATTGTTACATCATATATAAAATATTAATCATGAAATTATTATCATTTTTATATATTAAATAAAATTTTAAAACCATACTTGAAATAAACACACGATAAACAAATGACATCGCTTTGTGGAGGTGGTAGTACACATGCACACAAGAACACCATTATCATTTTTAATGGAGGAAAAGGTAAAAAATTGATGATATATTATATTTAAATAATTATAATTATGCCATTAATATCATATATATCAATTAAATCCATCATAATAACCATTCTTGTGAGTTGGTGATGAAAAACAAAACACATTGCTTTATGGAGTTGCAATCCACATATACACACAAGTAATGATTTCATTTCCCATTAGATGAAAAAGGAGATGAAAATGGGATTTAAGATAATCACAATAAAATTTTATTATATATGAGGTACTATGTTTAATATTTCATCATGGTTAAATAATATTATAAGAAGTTAGAAGAAGAAATAATCCTGAAATAGGTCAGCTATAACTTTTACCTTATCATAGAATATCTCCCTTTGTCTTACAACTTAATCCATATAGGATTGATATTTTGGTAAGAACAAGACCTCTAGGGAATGGGTAAGATTTTGGGAAGATATTTGGGTAGTTATTGTTTAAATATAGTTCTTAGAAAGTGTGATTAAGAGAGGAGAGGAGGAACCCCTTTATAAGTGAGGGTAGGGGCACCATTGGAATTATATTAAGTATTAAATTAATATAAATTATTTTTTATGATAAAGTGGAAAAAATTGATATATTTAGAATATAGGATTATTATTAGTTTAAATATTCTCATACAATAAAATTTTGGCAAGTTTAGGAGACGTTTTCACCCTTATCTATTAGTTTTATCCCCCATTAACCTTTTGGATGATTACCACGCTGTCAGAGTTTTATACTCTATAAGAGTCAAGGAAGTTACTTAAAAATAAAATGGTACTATAAGTGGAAAATGGATTATATGATCTTTAATATACCATTAAATTTTCAATGGATAATATTTTTATGAATTTTAAATCACTACAAAAAATATTATTTAGCATAGTATACCATTGAAGTCATTTTCAGGGATATTCATAATGTTTGACTTTAATGACATAAAGATAGTAATTGAAATTTAATATAAAATTTTAAAACATAACTAATATGTTATATTAATCAAAAAATTCATGAAAAATAGTAATTCAACAAAATTTTATTACATTTAATGTTTTTAAAAATCATTTATGTGATTTTTCTATTAGTTGAACAAGCACTTTATCATCGTTTCATGATCACTGAAGGTAATTATTTCATAACTAAAAATTAAAAGAAAACATGATAAAAATAATTCATTAATATTTTAAATAAAAATTTATAACTAAACATAACTTATTTTTATCCCTATGAAAAGATATTATAGATTTTAAAACAAAGAGAGTGACATTTTGTTTTTATTCTTTACTTAAAATCATATTAAAGTCATTATAAAAGGAAAGTAGGAATAAATTATGTATTTTTAAAAAGGGTAATTATGGTATAAATAAGTATATAATAAAATAAAGGAAAGTTTTAGGGAAATTTTTAGTCCCTATCTCATAGTTTTAACCCGGTTTTACCTCTTTTACCCTCACCGAGGTGACAAATATTTACTACAGTTACTATTCATAATATCAAAAAACAAAAGGGAAATATTTAAAAAATTTGAAACTCCTAATTCAAAATATTGAATAAAATTTTAAAGTTTCAATTTTTAGAAGTAGAAAGTCTCAATTTTAATATAAATGTGTAAAATGCAATGAAATTTTGTTTTTAGAAAAATGTGTTTTTAAGCCAAGAAATGAACTTAAACAAAAATAAAGCACAATATTGATTATTATGTAATTAATTAGATTATATATAATTAAATGAGTATTATGTTTTTTGAATTTATAATTCAAAACATAATGGTACTTTTAAATTACTTGATTTAATGAAAAGAAATAAATGTTTTACAGAAATTAATATTTTCACTATTCACTTTAAAAAAATATTTTAAGAAAAAACTAAAAATTAATCTTAAGTATATTATAAAATGACTTTTTTAAAAATTATTTATTTTTTTTCAAATAAAATTTATAAAATTTTCAGAAATTAATTATAATATCTACGCACAAAATCCAATAAAAAAACATTTTTGATGAAAATGAATTTTTAAAACATAAAATGAATTTATTCTCATTCCATTTATAATAAACATAATTAAATGTATTTTAATCTATTAAATTGGATATCTAAAATACTTATTTAATTATAATCATTGAAAAATATTGATATATTAAGATAAAAATACAGTGTGCACATAAAAATAATTTTATGAAGAACATCCCTTTATCTTGAAGAGATTTTGTATTAATTTCCAACCATTTAAAAATAAATGTATGATTTATTAATAATTTATTAATGAAAAAAAATTCTACATATTTTTAATTATATGGTTAATCTTATTCATACCCAAAAAACCAATGGCTATATCATATTAATCATATTCGAATAATAATATATTGAGTTTCATTTAAGATTATTTTCACATATAACACACGTTATAAAATTTATTATTTAAAGAAAATAAATTCTAAAATATTGGGGTGTTTCACAGCTAGATGATATTTTCAATAATCCTCTAGCAGCTGATCTTTTTTATTTCCTTAAATGGGAATTTTGAATGATATTCTTATGATAATTTCTATTTGACTATGACTAACATGTGTAATACTTTTATAATTTATTTAAAACATGATCTTATTCTATTTATTCTTAAAATATTGAGATTATTGATTTATTTTTTTATTACTTATTTCTTGGTTATGATCCTTATAAAGACCCTGACCTTAGTATACTAGATTCAATGGTTACTTTATTACATTGGTGTTAAATAAAAGTGATCACATCCTATAAGACCAAATAGTTTAGTAATATTGGAAAACTAGATACATACATGAATCTCACATTACATTTGAAAACTTAAAATATAACATGGTATTTTCTTTGAGAAAACCAGTATTCCCTTTAGAATATCCCTGCATATTAATCATAATACAGTTTCTGAAATCATTGGTAATGAAAATATAAGAAAGGGTTGAGCTCATATGCTCAGAAAAGGTATGCATAGAATGAAATATAAGATAAATAATCAAGGAAAAATCAATATAGAAAGGTAAATACCTAAAAATAAATTATATTTAATCAATAACTTGGGCAAGAATAATAATATGGTAGAAATAAATGATGATCAAATAATTCCATATAAATAATAACATGGGCTCAAAACTTATCCATGGATATTATAAATAATAAAATAATCACATATATATTAATAAATAATCTCATAATTAGGGAATTAATAATTAACGACACCATAAAAATACCTTCAATGCCTCATGACAAGACATCTTACATAAATGGGTATGGCCTCAACCAAATACCCAATATAGTTTTTCTCATGAGACCCACTGATGTATTGAGGGGCTACAGAAAGACCTTCCCATCACTTAATAAGTTTAATGCATTACTCATATGAAATGCATGAAACATAATCAATATAAACATTCATATTGAAAAACTAGCATATAAAATTTTAATACTTTCCCCAATTAATAAACATAATCATAAACCATCTAGAGTAATGTGAAGAATGATATCAAAATTTTACATCCCCAATCAAACTGATCATAAACCATTCAGAGAAATAATAAGGATGATATCATTACATTATATCCCCTGTAGATTATAAGTAAAATGATATTTATTTTCATTGATGAATATAAATACTATAAAAATGTCATGAAAACATTCTTGTGGAAAATAACTTCTTCACTTTGAAAATCACTTTTAAAAACTTAAAATTTACAGAATATCCGAAAATAATTTAATTTTAAAATAATCATGGAAAATTATAAAAGAAAATTCAAAGTAATGAGTGGTCATGTCGGTGATTAATTATGTACATGTCTTATAAGTTAAAAAAGACATTACTTTCACATTGTTTTAAAAAGGTCAAACAATACCTTGTTCAGAAAACAACAAGAAGATTCCTTGAAAGCCATTTTTTTAAAAGTAAAACATGGTTAAAAATGTATTTAATAAATAATTTTGAAAAAATTCTTGAAAATATATTTAGAAAACATGGATATAAAAGAAAAATGAATTTTGATTGAAGAGAGAAATAAAGTCATATTTTTTAAAGAAAAAAACTCAATAATTTTAAGTAAAAAATAGAGAAAAATGTTAATATTACTTTAAAAGTTTAGTAATAATTATAGTATAATCAAATATATTGGTTTTTATATTTAAATATAAATCAATTCCCCTAAGGGAGACTTATACATAAATAATCTCGAATAATAATGAGATTGTGAAATAAACCCTCATCTCTGGTCTGATCTCATTTATATGTGTATGGACCTCCTATATAATAAATATATATTTGTTATAAATATATTATAGAACCATACTCATATGTATTAAACCATATATGATTTACTTATGATATTTTATCACATGTTTATTAATAATTATTTGTTAAAATCACTATTTTAAGTAATAACTGCTTTGTTTTTCAAGTATGTTTTGGTTTGATAGTTGTGGTCCTTATAATTTTATTATGGTTACATCATTTAAATAATATTAAACATGATATAATTATGATATATATTAATTATATATGTATTTATAGTAATCCATAAATGATATAGATAGAAAAATAAATTACACCGTTCATGGAGACGGTAGGCTACACACGCACATGATTGTTGTTTTAACTTTTTGAACGATGGAATAAAATAAAGGTAAATAATAATTAAAATTCAAAAAAATCATTACTATATTATATATATATATAATATATTCATTAAATCTATCCATATTACCATGAAAGTTAAATAGAAATGAAAAACAAATCACATCACTTTGTGGAGGTGGTAGTCCACACATATGCACGAGCGACATTATCATTTTACAATGGATTGGAAGGTAAGAAGTTAGATGTGATATTATAATTTTAGAAGTATAATTATTTCATAATTATCACATATAAACATTAAACCCATCATAATAACCATCCATGAAATATGCCAGTGGAAAATGAATTATACATGAGCAATTCTTTCACTTCTCATTTGATGATAAAAAGGGTGGATAATGGTTATTTCATAATCATAATAAAATTTCATTATATTTAGGATATTTAATTTATTATTTTATGATAAATATCATAAATTTATAGGAGTTAGAACAATAAGTAAAAATAAAATGATCGGTTAAGGCGATTGCCTATTCTTTGAAAGAACTCCTTTAGATCTACTCTTAAGGATCTTAAGGTTGGTCTTTTGTGGAGAAAAAAACCTCTATAATGTGGATAAGAAAGTTATAAAGATAACTTTTTAGGTTTTGGTTCATATATATGGCTCAAATTGGTGTGAATAAGTGAAAGGATAGGTTCCCTTTTATAATAGATTTGAGGGGCACTTTTGAAATTTCATAAAATATTAAATTATAATAAAGTCATTATTTAGATAAAATGTCTATAAAAGGATATATATTAAAATATAGAATAGGATGGAGTTTAAACACCATCAACAAATAAAATTTTTACAGTATTAAGTGGTGTTTTAAAACTTATCTTGTGGTTTGACCCCTTAGTTAATCTATTTTAATATTAACTACGGTAACATATTTTTCACTCTTAAAGGGTTATAATTTTACTTATAAGGTAAATATTGACTCATAAATGGAAAAAGGATGATATTTTAGACCATATATTATCCCCTTCCTATTTCAATATTTTAATTATTTTTAAATAATTTAATAAAACACTATTCTTATAAATTATCATTAATGTCAATTTTGAAATTCTTCATTTAATTTGACTTAAAAGAAATAAATAAAAAGTTGGAATTATAATATAATCCTTTAAAAAACACTAATATGTCATATTAATCTATAAATTCATTTAAAACTATAAATTATTCAAATTATAATACTTTTTATATTTTCAAAATCATTTATTTTATTTTTCTAATAATTGAATAAATATTGTATTAGCGTTTCACAAGCATTAAAGGTGATTATTTTATAAATAAAAGTTATAAATAAATTCAAATTATGAAAAAAAATTTCATTAAACTCAAATTATACATTTATATTCATTCATAAATTTCTTTTGTCCCTATTTGTACATATAATATATATTTAAACGTAAGTGGGTGACATTTTGTGTTTTTCTTTACATTAAATATTATAGAGGTCATTTTCATGGGAAATTGTTCCTTAAAAAATTAAAATTATAGAATAAGGTGATAAGGGTCAAATTAAATTCATCTAATAGGATTTTTATGGAAAATGGTGACCTTGAAACTTAATTTTAGCATACATTAACACGATTTACCCTTTACTGAGGCGATAAAGTTTACCACAGTTACAATTCATAATGCCTAAAACAAATTGGGACCTATTAACCAAAATTCAACCTCTTGATTTAAAATGTGGAATCCATTTTATAAAATTCAATATCTATGAGTGGAATAAATTATTTTTAAAAATAAGTGCACAAAATGCGATTAAAACCATTTTTATAAAAATACATTTTTTAAGCATAAAACTGGATTTATTCATATCCCATACATAATAAAAATATTATATTAATGTTAAAAAATATTTTTGAATATATAATATATAAATTTCATTAAAATCATTTTTCAATAGTTATTAATTTAATTTATTTATATAAAAACACCTTGCATGCATAAAATAGTTTTTCAGAAAAACAATTTTACTTTTAAATGATCCTAATTTTTATTTCTAATAAATTAATAAAAAATTAATTCAGTGTTTAAACCACATAATTTTAAAAATTTATCTAGTAATATTAATAACCACTAATTTAATGGCTAGTTTATAACAATATACAATATTATGGTTCGTTTAGACTCTGTGTTGCATGTACCACAAGCTATTGAAGAGATTAAATTTATTTAAAAAGAAATATATTGTAAAGTCTCAGGGTTTTATAATCCATATATCTCACATATTCATTCATTTAAAGGGGATACTCATATACTTTTTCTGAAAATTTCAGTAATATAGATTTTTTTTAAATTAATTTTTCCAAAAAAAATTATCTTAATTTTCAAAGTCATATTTTCTAAACTAAGTACTTTTTATAATAATTTTATTATTTTAAGTTGTTATACTAAATTTGTTTTAAAATTTGAATAACATTAGTTCATTTTTTAAAATATTCTTTAATAGTATTATTTTTAAAAATTATTTGAGAAATGTTTATATTTTTATCTCACTTAAAGCAAGATTAATGACGAGTAAAAATATTTCATATAATTATCTCTATAACAATGTATTTTGAGTTTTGTTTGAAAAAATACAAATGGGAAGATAATTTTGAGTTATGTTTTCACATCCAAATAAAAATTTCAAGATCTTTAAATTAAATAATTATTCAATAGATAATAAATCATTATTTTAGGTAACAAGTGTTTTGGAAAAGGTATGAACACAAATTTAGATATCCTTTTTTCTTTCTTCATTATTCTTCTCTTTATTTATATCATTTTCAATCTTATTTATATTTTCAATTTTTATTCACTATTTCTCTTATTTTTCTCATTTATTTCCTTTTTTATTATTCCTTTTTAAATCTATTTTCAAATCACTCTTGAGTTTTTCTCCAAGTATTTATTTCTTGTCCTTGTTTTCTTTTTGATAATCACAAAGGGGGAGAAAATCATTAAATATTATTTAGTATGGGAGAGAACAATTCATGTTGTGATATATTATTTAGTTGTTTTACAAATGGAAAGATTATGTTTTCATGTTTTTAAATACTTTTTTAAATATTATCATGTTAGTACATTTACTTCTCGAGAATATTGAAGATATTTTTGAAAATATCTTAAATACCTTATTATTTCTTTTACCCTTGATTAAATTTATATATATTTTTATATTAAGTGTTTTTGATCATAAAAAAGGGGGATATTTTTCTACCCCCCTCTCATGGTGATTTTAGTATTATAAAAACTCATTTATGGTTCCAATAATTTCATTGAGTAATTTTTAGTTGTATTTTTTAAAGTCTAAATCATAAGATAAATGGAACATGTTTACATATTGATAAACATAAAAAGGATCATTTATTAATCTTTTTAAAGGTTTAAAATATCACCTATATTGTTTTAAGATCATGGGATGAAGCTTTCAAATCATTTCAAAGCTTTGGATGAAATAATTATTGGCTATAAAAGGTTTTTTAGAAACTAAAATCTGCACTGACTACTCAGTGCTAAGTGGAAAGAAGTTTTTTTTCCTTTAGCCGACCTATTGGATACCTGATGGAGGTCCACTAGACATCCGGTGGAAGCAAGAAAATTCAGTGAACCTAAAGGAGGTCCATCGATCATCCAATAGACAACATCAGTTACCCTATAGATTCTTGGTAGATGGGTTGAGCTCCCGGAATCCCACCAATAAGCCAGTGAGGTGCACTAGCTAGCTAATTACATTCTAACAAAAAGTCAAAGTTTCAATTTTTGGTGGACCCTACCACTTTTAAATGATGTTTGAAATGGAATAATGACCAAGATTTATTCAAAAAATATTCCTTGGAATATTTGAATATATAAATAGAAGATCTTAAAGGTTTTGAACAATACAAATTATTTAATCAAATCATTTTCATACAAATGAAAAAGATCTAGATATTTTTATCAAGTCTAAAATTTCTCTTAAGAAAAATCTAAAATTCATCTTCTATTTCTTATGATATCATCTTCCTTCATATTCCCACCTCCCATCACAATTATACAAATCCATAAGAGAGATTAGGAAGTAGATTTGTAATTGGTTTACATCAAAACAAACCAGATTCTTCTCATATACTTCTATAATGGTTTCTTATTACCACAAAAGTAAAGGATGGGTTCCCTGACTATCAATGAAGTTCACGAGGGTGCTCATAACCATAATATTTAGGGATGATTTTATTGTTCACCGTAAATATAAAGGGATAAATAACACAAATCAATTAACTTAAGGGGATGAGATGTAGGGGCACACATTGATCTATTAAAAAACTCCTTTATCATGATATATTTGCTTCTTATTTTATTTTCTACTTTGATTATTTATTTTTCAAAATGCATCAAATTCAATAGGCATAACTGCCTAAATTTTATGCATCCATTTTTAATGTTCATACTCACTTAATATATATTGAAATCAAATTTATAATATGTATAATAATTTTTTTTCTATCATAAAATTATCTTTTAGATTTGAATTTTATTTTTTACATTTGTTTTAATTTTTAAAAGGTAAATCCACTCCCCCTATTTCAATATTTACCCAGGAAAAAAAATTCATTAAATAAACTGTAAAAGGAACCTCTAGATTCCAGTAAAAATCTATAATTTCACCCAATATTTTTCAAATGTTGGCCTATAGTACCTTAGAATAATTTTTTACCATCTTAACTTTCATTTACCCGAGCTTCCACTTCTTCTGATCAATTCAACAATTGATCATGCTATATTCCATTCATATCAACACTTTACTTCTCAAAACATTGATCAGTCAATCAAGAACCTAATACTTTATCCTTATTATCATCTAAATTTATCACCATGTTTGACAACATGAACTTGCAATGTTTTAACTCTTAGAAAATATTATATCTTCTGTTGACATGACTTTTGGTGATATCATAGATCTTTATGTTACCTTTTTTTTTCAAACCCTTCAGCATCAGACTTCTTTATTATATATTCCAATCAACTTTGAATTCAATTAGTTTAGTTTGGATTATAGTTGGTCTTCTATCATCACAATGTTCTTTCATTGATCAAGCATCATAGAATCATATGACTTACCATCTGAACACTTTAGTAGTCTGTGCTTCTCAACTTTATTGAGTAGCATGACATTTCAATGATATTTCTTTTTCTTATATTCAATATATCTTTTGGTGAACGAAAATTAAGCCTTTTATAATTTTTTGGAAGTTTTATATCCTTATATATATATACTTATGAAGTCCCATACGATAATTAAAAAACTTCCCATCCACTCTTAAAAACTTTAAAATCACTCTTACGAAGTTTGGGTTTTTTTGTCAATTTTAGGACATTCCACCTCATGGTCTTACCCTAGCTTTTTGTCTTAATTTTTTTAATAAAATAATAAAATTATTTGGATTCAGATCTTTTGAAAATACACTATAATATCCAATGTGAAAAACATTCTTCTATAAAACTCATGAAATAGTTGACAATAAATACAAAACATTCAAAAACTTATGGGAAATTTAGTTTCATCAAGGACTATAGTACTAAGTATTGACATTGAAAAGTATAATGATCTTCAAAATGAAATGAAGGTCGCTAGTCTTTTCTATCCAAGATGATAAAAATATTAAGAAAAATACTGAACAACTTATACATCTTATTGATTAACAATACTAAAAAGAATATTATGTAGAACTAATTATCTTATTTGAAGTTGGTAAGGTAAACCAGAAGTTACTTTGGTTCCATTTGATTCCACATATTGAAAACTACTTATATCACTTACCTCTTACAATAAGCACCAGAAAAAATAAGTGATTCTTGTTATGTTTCAAAAAAAACACCAACACTTTAAATTTCACAAGAAAACCACTTAAATAAGTTTTGAGATAAAATTTTTTCAATGAACTATCAGGAAACACTTCTAAAAAAAACTAATTATAAGAAATAAGTGTTATAAATATTTTTCAAATATTATTTAAAATATAACCTCAACATGAATTATTCATCTATTTATTTTTGTTAGTTTTATGAAAAAATAATCTTTTTCACACCCTACCAATCATTGGATTATCCTCTCAATATCATATGCTATTGATAATGGTTTATCATTAAGGTTTTCATGTTTTTCTCACATACTATTTGGTTACTATACTACTCCAAAACTATTATTTTTTAAGATAAGGATATGACTGATTAAAATCTATCATGTATCAAGGTATGACAATCTCTCATACAATCTAAGAAAGTAATAGAATCCAACAGGGTGTCCAAATTAAAAACTACAGTAATGTTACACTTCTTGATAATGAAATGAAACTTACTTCAAGGGATTATCACATTCAGTATTCACTAGATTATAAATGTCATAATATGGAAATATCAAATTATATAGGCTAGTAGCCTTGATCCACTTTGTAACAAACTAACCTGAATACCCTCTCAAACTTGTACCCAACCTGATAGGCCACATACCCAAAGGGCGTTCCCGATCCCCATGAGTTTTCAACTAGCACCTGATCATTGAATAAAAAAACAAGGGAATGATTTCACCCAACCTAAAGTAAAGACATGGCACATATATATAATAGAGAGAAAGAACATAAGATAAATATATGCCATAACTGAAAAAAATAGTGGAAACTAAACAAATCAAGAGTATAATAAATCTACAAGTACTAGTCCAACCAAAAAGTACTAAAAAAATAGGAAAAATAAACTAATCCATGTGATACTATGGGAAAAATCCCATAATCTCACCGACAACTACCCATCCCAGCTAATAGTAAACCTCACCACCACATTACACTGCCTTGTCTTTACCTGCATAGAAAGACATAACAAATTTACATACCACTGAGGAACTTCACAAGGTGTGAGCTAATAGGCTCAATAGGGTTTCACCTAGGAGTTCCATATCAAGTATCTGAACAATAATCCAAGCATTATCAATTTTAAAGAAAACAAGGCATGATAACAATTTAACAATTTTTATATCTAAAGCATAACAAAACAGTTTAATTTTCCCTTCTTCCACATTTATAAATAAATAAGGTAAATTAGTTTCAAATAATTTTATAACCAAATATCTCTAAATATATATCATTTTAAAACAAAGCATGCATCACATATCATATCAAATCCATAGTAGTATAAAAAAATAGTACCATCCAAAAGTAGAATCCCAAATCAGCTAAGAAACATAGGTAACAACATGCTAGGGATCACACTAGGTTAGGATACATATGACAATAATACCTAAAATATAAAATTATATACACATCAAGACACTAGAAATAAGCATAGAGTCTATAGAGAAGATGAAAACCCTAAAAAGTGAACCCCCAACAGGTCTAACAAGTCCCAAGAACAATAAGCCTATAGAGAAGAGATAATCCCCATGAGAAAATTCCCCGACAATGGATGATACCTATTACTGTACCTTCCACCGAAGTACCCAAGGCTCCCCATGTACTCTATTTTCCAAACCAGTTCATTAAACCATTTATCATTTCATGATTTGAAAACCATTTTATAAAAACCATTTCACAATGATTTGAAAACCCCTTCAATTTTCCCAAAACCTGGGGAAAATCCATATTTTATAAAAACTCGGTTCTACAAACACAAAAAAATTAGTCATATCATTCCATTTCATTAAAATAAACAATTTATCAAAAAAGAGCAATGTAGTTCACCAAAAAAAGATAGAGATAGAACCACCTTCATCAAAACTCAAGGTTGCACACACCCATGAATGACCCACCAACAAGAGGAATGAAACAATGATAATAGAGGCCAAAGAACCAACCTGCACATATTAGAGTTGATTAAATTCAACAAAAGGGTTGGTAGAGGAGAGGAAATGATACATACCTTAGAATACACACCCACTGCACCACAACCAATGAAGGAAACAACCCTCGGAATGAGATCACACCACAACTCTAGAAAAAAAAACAAGAAGAAACACCATCACAGATCAAAAGATCTGATAATGAAATGACAAGATGATACCAGGATCAAGGAAATGAAGAAGAAGAAAGGATTAATTCCTCAGATAGATGGAAAACCATTTCCATAGAGATAAATCACTGAACGGATCAATCTAGATCAAATAGAGACTCCCAAAATCACCGAAGAAGGGTTCTAGGTTAAGAGAAAAGAGAGCTACAGAAGAATGAAATGAAAAATAATTTGCATAGACCCTAAAAAGTTATTCTAGAGAAATTATATGGAATATAATCCCTTTACATGTCATGTAATCCATGATAATCAAATACACCAAAAAACCCATCACCTTTTTAATTAAAAATGATCTTTTAGCATTACATGTCATGCAACTATTACACACTGTGTAATCCTTTCACACCATGTACACATATCACAACTTGTGTCTAGAAACCAAGTACACATCGTGTAACCCCTTTACACACCATGTAATAATAGAACATACAACAAAAAACTCTATAACCAACTCGGGAATCCTTTGAACTTGGTGAGAACCCCACAAATCTGTTAACACATTTATTCCTAGACTCTATTAATTAAAATAAGAATTAATATTTTAACTTTAAGTAATTTTTATTATCAAATATTATCCATCCTCGGGAGTCCCAAGACACACCCAATTGAAGTGGAAAATAAGAAAAAATGATAGGGTTACCTAAAAATGGGTAATGAGATGTTACAAACTCCCCACTATAGTACGTTTTGTTCCTGAGAAATCATGTGAAATAATGAAGTTCGGTAAATAGGTGAGGACATTACTCCCTCATCAATGAATTTCTATTCAAAGTATCATGTGAATTTGATACATTCTGCCATAACACTCCAACCAGTGGAATAAAATTCCCACACAAGACTTTCACTTGAGATTTGCTGATCTCAACTGGCTGCTCAACAATATAAATATCTAGTTCTAACTCAATCTCTTCCCAACTTAGAACATGAGAGGGATAATGATGATATTTCATAATCTTTTATATGTAAGAAAACATGAATTATTATAAATGGATTCAGAAATTCCAACCAATATTAAACCTACCCAAGATGCTCAATGACCTCAAATGGTCCCACATATCTCGAAGCCAACTTTCCCCATTTTCCAAGCCGATGGTGACTCAACTGAGGAGAAACCTTCAATAAAACCTAGTCATCGACTGAAAACTTCAATGGATGATGTCATTGATCCACTTAAGTCCTCTTACAACTTTTTGATGTAACCATACATTGAAACATACCCTGGATCTTCATAGATGTCTCCTGAACCAAACATAGTCCCACCAAATAAGATCTACCCACCTCTGCCCAACAAATATGTAACTTACATGGGAAATCATAAAAAGCATCAATTGGTTCCATTATAATTGATGAATAATAACTATTGTTGTAAGAAAACTCAACCAGTCCTAGATGGATATCCCACGATCCACCAAAGTCCAATACATATGCATAAAGCATACACTCTAGGATCTGAATAGAATTCTCTGTCTAATCATCTGTTTATGGATGATAACCTATAATCAACCTGACTTGAGTCCCCATCAACTCTTGAAGAATTTTCTAGAACCTCAAAGTAAACTTAGCATACCTACCTAAAACAATAGCTAAAGGAACCCCATGTAACCTCACAACTTCCTGCACATACAACTTACTTAAAACTTTAAATTTTGTAGTGTATTTTATCAGAATGAAATTAGATGACTTTGTCAACTGATCAATCACCACCAAGATAACATTCCTCCCATGGGGAGTCTATTGTTATCTGAAAAAAAAATCAATAGATACCTTCTCCCATTTCCCAAGAGGCACCAGAAAAGGCTAGAGAAAACCATAAGGTTTGAAATGCTTTTCCTTTATCTACTGGTAAGTGTAAAAACGAGGCACATAATTAGAAATGTTATGCTTTATACCCAGCCACTAGAATCACCGTCACATGACATAATACATCTTTTTAGTTACTGGATGAACAAACCACAAAGAATTATTAAAATCATACAAAACTGAAATCCTCATAGATGATGGGATGAAAAACGGATCCCAAAAAACTGAGAATACCATCTGACAAGAGAGACCAATCGGAAAATGTCTCCCCACCATATAGGGTTTCTCAAATTCATCTGAACTCAAAATCTTGTTGTTGAATCTATAAAATAGATGCAAGGAGAGATGATATTAAGTGAAAACTGGTAAAAAACATACCGAAAACATCCTCCTATTCATCCAGATACAACAGAGAAAAAAATCCACAAGGTTCCACTCTTCCTTCGATTCCAAAACATCTTGCGATGGCACTTTCCTACTAAGAGTGTTTTCAATGACATTACCCTTTCCCAGGGTGTAGGAGATATTGAAGTCAAATGTCTGAAGGTATTCCACCCATTATCTTTATATAATATTCATGTCTTCCCAATAGAATATATATATAAATTTATGATTATAAAATACTGTGAACCTTTTCCCAAAAAGATAATGCCACCAATAATTAAGTGTGTGTATAACTGAGGCATGAACTAAATTCTGAGTGGGGTAATTATTATCATGCGTTCGCTGCTGAAGAGAGTCTTAAGATACCACATGATCATCCTGTATGGTCACACAAACCAAACTAGTTCTAGAAGCATCACTGAAAACCATATACCCTTTACTGAGCTCGGGTAAGATCAGAATAGGAACCGATGTTAAAATTCATTTTAGACTGTCAAAAGAATTATAACACTTTGAATCCCATATGAATTTGACCCCTTTCCTAGAAATAGAAGTCAAATATTATGATAACTTTGAGAAAGCCTTGAAAAACGGTTAATAGTATCCGTCCAGACCAGGGAAACTCTAAATCTTAAAGACATTCCGTGGCTCTTCCCATGAGAAGAAAACACTTACCTTATTGGGATCAACTGATAAGCTATTCTCAGAAACCACATATCCCAATAATTTCACTTCCTGAATCCATAAGTTTCATTTAGAAAGATTTCCATACAAATATTGACTTATTAGGATTTCCAAAACCAAACTTATATGGTTCTCATGCTCAGATCATGAATAAACAAAAATATCATTTATGATCACTACCACAAAAGTGTCAAGATACTGATGGAATATCTGATTCCTCAAATCGATGAAAACTGAAAGAGTGTTAGTTAGACTAAACAACACAACAATATATTCTTAATGGACATAACTTCTACTGAAATCTATATTCGGTATATCATACTCTCAAACTTCGAGATAGTGATAACCCAACTGAAGATCAATCTTTTAAAACCACTATAACCCCTTTAACTGATCAAAAAAATCATCAACATTAGGAAAAATATACTTGTTATTAATTGATACCCGATTCAACTTTCGATATTCCATAAAAAACCAGAGAAAACTGTCTGCATTCTTGGAAAAGAGCACTGGGGATGCCCAGGGTGAAACACTAGGGAGAACAACACCCTTTTTCACTAGGTAATCCAAATGAATCTTGATCTCTTTCAACTCTTTCAGCACCATATGATAAGAAGGTATAAATATATCCTATGTTCTTAGAACTAGGTCAATTGTAAACTCTTCTTATATCTTCGGAGGAAGCCTAGATAAAACATCTAGGAAAATTTGAGGAAAATCTTGAACAATGACATGAATACCAACAATAGAAGTAACAATATTGAGCTCAACTATAATAGCTGATGACAGACTCCTGAGCTCTAGGTAGGAAGGTCCTACATTGCCAGAACTCCAATCCCACTCTCCCTAAAACACCCAAAATCTCCCATATTCCATAAGAAACAAGATATGAAAATTATAACAATCGACCTCATCTCAATGAGCAACAAGTCAATCCACCCTGATGATGATGCTGAACAGATCCAGATTAAGAATAAGAAAATCCCAAACTAGCTCTGTATCAGCTATCAATAGCAAACAAGGACATTGAAACCCATACTATTTCCTTTTTCCAAGAGGTTTCAATAAATACATAATAAAGGACATGAGTTCCATTGGAAGTTTAATCATATAAAAGAAACAACTAGATATAAATGATTGGAAATCACCAATATCAAATAAATCAATCACTACTATGGATGCAATAAAGATGGTACCTATCACTGTTGTTAGACCTATATCTACCACTACTTTAAAATAATCAACTGTGTGAAGGTTCTTCACTTATGAGGCCTGTGGTTAGAGCCTTGTATTCTTTGAATCATCTAAATTCATTGCAGTAGCCTTTGGAGCTGATGATCCATAGCCATGTAGAGGAGTAGACATAGATTGAGAGAAACACTGCAGATGACCATAACACCCCTAGCTGTTACACATATTTTTAGGTAAATGATAAGAACATTATGTGTGTTTGACCTTTACAAACTAATATAAAGTTAGAGGCACACCACTAGCTTCAAATGTAGGGGCCGAAGAAGTAATCTTCTAAGAAGCACCTCCATCATGCCTATGATGATCCTGCCACTTCCTATTTCCCCCTAGAGTTCCACTAAAGATACCACTAGATGAAATAGAAGGGGCATGATATCAAAACTTTCCTTTCATGTCCATATCTACCATCATATCCATGTCCCCTATCTTTGCATAGTTCGAAAGCCTTAACATAAATACATACAATATGATATATGGTTGCAAACCCTACTGGTAATTATGAGCTTTCAACTAGTCATTCTTTACAAATTATGGTGCAAAACGATCTAGCTCAACAAACCAATTGGTTTATGCCAAAATTGAATTATATCCATTCTAAAAATAGATATTTCGACATCACTAGTGACTCTAGAAAAAATTGCTAGAAGAAGAGAGTCTTGAAACCCTTCCAGTCCAACACCACATGCTTATTAGCCTATACCATGGAATACCACCACCTATTATTGGGAACCTAAAGTATAAATGATGCACACTTCACCTTGATATTCTCATGTGTTTCCAATAAGTCAAATATATGATCAATCTTGTCAATATAATCCTTCACCTCTTGAGGTTCACTCATAACATTAAAGGACAGTGGTTTATCATGCAAGAACTCCCTATGATCGATCCCTTTCTCTTGTAACTCCCAAATGTACCTCAACAACCACGTTTTGAACTTATGAAACTTTCTGGTCAACAACATAAACTGACCACATGATATCCTCAATAAAGTTATGATCCATAAAAGGATTCCCCCGAGGAGCATCAACTGCACCATCCTAAGGAACTCATAGAACATGTCTCAAAGGCATAATTTTGCACACTGAAACAGAATAAGTGATCAAAAAACAAAACAATCTTATTTAAAAATATAAAACCCATAATACAAAACTGAGATCAACTACAAGAACTCAAAATAGGAGATGCAAATCCCAATATCCCAGGGTAACTTGAGTCTCATCACGACAAGAGCTGGCTATGAACTCAGCACAACATACATCTTAAGTCCCACCAATCCTATCTCCAGTATATCAAATATCCTAAGGTAAGGAAAACCCCCAAAACTAAGGCTCTAATACCATTCTATAATGAACCAACATGAATACCCTCTCAAACTGGTACCCAACTTGATACGCCACATACCCGAAGGGAATTCCTAAACCCTATGGGTTGGAAAATAGCACCCAAACATTGAACAACAAAAAAGAGGGAATGATTTCCCACAACCTGAAGTAAATATATGTCACATATATATAAAAAATAGAAACAACAAAAGATAAATATATTCCATAACTATAAAAAATAACAGAAACTAAATAACTCAAGAGTAGAACAAATCTCCAAGTACTAGTCCAACCACAGAGGACTACCAAAAAAAGAAAAAAAAAAACTACTCCGTGTGATAGTATGAGAAAACTCCCACCATATCACCAACAATTACCCATTCTAACTTGTAATAAACCTCATCACCGTACTACGGTGCCTTGAATTTTCCTATATCGAAATACATAACCAGGTCTATGCTGTAATGAACCAAAATTTATCAATGGAAACTCCCTTATTATAATTAGGCCATATAGTATAAATTTTATAAAATCACATAGTGAATAAAATACAAACTTTATAAATGAAGAATGAATGAAATAAGAGGTATTTCTGGAAATTAAAGAACCTATCTCGATGGAATAGTAACCCGACCCTTAGAATAGTAACATGACCATTAGGAATAGTAATTTGGCTAATAGAACAGAGAACTTATATATTAAAGTATAAATAAAATTTATGTATCTTATAAATGATAATATAATATAATTATATCATGGTATAAGTAAATAAATATTTTAAAAATTATTAATTAAATGTTGGTATTTTTATAAAACATAACTACTTATTTTTAATTTTATAATTAATATTATTTTTTAAAATAAACTTTATTTTCATAAAAAAAATTGATAAATTAACATTATTTTTTTATGATTATAATATAATTTTATGAGACCTTAATTAATTTTTGAAAGTGTTATAAAATTAGTTATAATTTTAAAATCCTTATTTTCCAAGTAAATGATGATTTTAATTAAAAATTAAATTACTCATATTTAGAAAATTATTTTCATTAACTGGAGTTAATTTTTTAATTATACACATTGATAAATATTCGTGGTGAATTTTTGGGAATTTTCTAAAATACTTAAATTTTTTGTGAATAATAAAATATGATAATTTATGATAAAAGATAAACACATGAATTTTTTAGTAATTATTGATGTAACCATATTGTAATATTAAAATATCTTACTCACCTTAATTATTTTAATATATTTAGTGATAAGGTTTAAACTATTCATATTCTTGAGCCAAAATAATAAACTAATGAATAAAATAATGAGAAAACACCCCTCTCCTACTCTATAAATACCGCCCCTCACTACCTCTTCTCCTCACACCTTCCAAGGTTTGAGACATATACAAATTCCACATAATACTCCCCAAATTCACACCCCACATCTACAACCCTTTGTTCTCAATAAAAGGCCAAAACCAATTCCCCCAAAGAGGTTCTCAAGGAGAAGGATTCAAGAGGTAAAATCCTCTCCTTTTTTGAAAAGATTTATCTTCAAGTTATTTTATTTTATTATCCTCTTCTCACCTACTCTTATATAAGTGTCATGATAACAATAGTATGTTTTATATACTATAATTTTATTATGTTAATGGAATAATTCATCTTAAAATATCTTTCCTTTTCCTTTTATTCTAAAAATGAAAATATCATCTGTGGTGTGTCGAGTTTGTTGTGATTAAAAACTACCAAAATTAACCCAAAAAAATTATCATTAACTTTTTATCTAATGATTCATCCTTATACCATATAAAAAATGATTTATAAGATCATTTAAACTTCCAAAAGTTCATTAATAACATATAATTCAAATTCTGGATAATTATCTCCATTTTACACAATCATCTATACATGTATACAAGTGAACTGATCATGAAAACCAAGAAAACGAACACTCCCAAACGATGAAACTGAACTCTATAACTAAACATAATGGACATAAATGAACTTAATAAAATTAAAATGAATCAAATAAATGTATAATACATTCTATATTTGTTAATTAATGAATATAATTTTATTATCTAGGATATTAAAGTGAAGAAAGAATTCAGACATAAGGTAAGGGGATTCTTGAACCCAACTCTCTTACTTTGGGTTTCCCACTATCACTACATTTTTATCACGTATGTTCCTTTAATGTTCCTTAAATATCATTTAATTCACTTACCTTTTCTTTTCTGGGATATACATGCTTCCAATCTTATTTTATGACAAATACAAATATTTTTCCAAAAGAACCCTTCCTTCTAAAAACATATGTTTTACTTATCCTGAGATTGTTTCTTATTCACTCAAGATTGATGATTCTTACACCAAGTATGTTATTCCATTTTTATTTTTGGAACCCTAATGTTTATCCATGAATGTATTATTTATGAAATTGTCATGAAACCCATTTCCTTTCCATGGGTTATTTTATAGAAAACATTATTATACGTTCTATGTGGCATGCATGATTATGTAAATGTTATGAGGTGACAGGTGTGCCTGGAATTATATATTGGTCCAATTAATTGGGTGATATGATGTATCTAATTATATAATGTGCAATATGCATGAACATTATGCTATCTTTTTTCACAATGATGATGTTATGATTATGCACATATGTTATGCGTGAACATGATGTTATCTTTGTTCACAACTATGTGTGGTAGTTCACCACTAAGACATGATGTTTCATTTTTATGAATTGAAACATTAATTTCATTTATCTAATTATTCCTCTCATGATTATTATAACTATCATTTTCATATGTTATGATGATGATTTTTATGATCACCCATGTTTTATGTCTCTTATTCATCCTCTTACAAGGCTTTTAGCTCACCCCTTATTTTGATGTATATCCTCAGGTGAATAATTTTACTAAGGAGAACATGAGGTTAAATAAGAAGCTAGATAGTAAGGATTTAAATAATTTTTATGCTTTATTATTTATATGTTTTTCATGGTCCTAATTTTCCCCAGAAACTAAACCTTTAGATCATTGTTGTGTAACTCTTTTATGTTGTTTATATTTAAAATGATGTAATAATCATGTAAAGAAAGTAGGGTATCTATATTTAGTACTATATAATAGTTTAGTAAATTTGGTAATTATGATTAGATAACCTTACTAAAAACCCTTAGTATGAGACTAAGTATATGTAATCACCCAAGAAGCTTTGTTTTAGAAAATTATAAACTTAGGGATCCCACAAGATATGCCATTAGTGTTAATTGCATAAAGGAATAATTTATTTATTCATGACTTATTGATTTATGTTTTTTTCAAACCTTTTATATTTTTGAAACTGGTGGGAACCATGAGAAAATAGATCAACAACCCATGTGAGGGACAATTGAGCGATTTCCCAAATGACACCCCCAATGCCTTGGGATGTGGAGTTCAAAATTTCAATGATATTCTTACCTAGCTATCTCAATCCATGAATAATAAAATGAGTAATGTGGAATTTAATCCTTCACCTAAGAGGGATCAATTGGATATTGAGTCTTTTATGCAGCAATGACCATCAACATTTAGTAGATCCTCTAATCCACTAGTCACGAAAAAATGTGTCAACTCAAGGGAGAAGATCTTTTCTGTGCTTTACTATTTTGAGAAGGATTAGGTGAATTTGACCATTTATTGTCTATATAGAGTGGCTGAACAATGGTGGCCATTTATTTATAACACCAAGATGATGTAAGAAATTGAAGAGATGGAGTGTAAATACTTTAAGATAATTTTTCTTAAAAAGTATTTCCATTGGACTCTTCATACATAGATGGAGAGATAATTCATAGAGATGATGTAAAAGGAAGGTAAATCTATCACGATCTACAAAGAAAATTTAACAAGGCTTGTAAGGTACTCTTATAGTTTTGTTATCCACAATGATATAAATATAGATAGATTCTTTAGTGGTTTAAAACCACACCATTGAAAATCTATATAAATTCAGGACTTTGGGAGTTATAAAGAAGTTGTTTGATGTTCTCTCAAAGTAGAGATAGAGTTTGGAGAATGGTCCCATGACTATGGTGATAAGAAATGAAATATTAAGTTTCAATATGGAAGATATAATTACAAATGTGGAAATAAAACTCAACCACTCACATGTCAAAAATATGGGAATAAGTATCATGGGAATTTCCTTAAAGGGATTGGGAAATGATTTAAGTGTGAGAGAGAAGGCCACAAAGATCATGAATGTTGAAGAGACATGAGAAAACTAGAAAATGTGGTGGATAAAAGGAGAGAACTACCTATGGTTTAATGTTTCAACTACAAGGAGCAAGGTCACTATGTAAGATAGTGCACCAAACCTCGAGTCCTTAAGGGAAATCAACGTCAGTAGCCACCAAAGCCAAAAGAGCAAGGGAAATATTATGCCACCACTACTGTTGAGGTGGATCCTAATAATAATGTGGTGATAGGTACACTAGTTATTCATTCAATAATAGTAAACATACTATTTGATTATATTTTTATGCATTCTTTTATATCTTACAAGTTTAGTAGAATAATTCAAACACCACCTCAAAATATGGAGGCTAAGTTATCTATGAGAATAGAAATGGGTCAATTATTACATCCAAGGTATATAAATACTCCCTAGTTAATATTTCTGGACTGAACCTCCCAGAAAATATTGTCTTACTCCATTTGGTGGAGTTTTATGCTATACTGGGCATGTATTGGATATCTTTATACAAATCTAACATCAATTATTAGAAAAGGGAGATCACTCTTCACATATCAAGGAATACTCTAATTCTGTATAAGTGTAATAAGGATGGTGAATCTTATTCAGATCCATCATATCAAGAGTGGATATTATTGCCTTATGAGAAAGAATATTTAGCTCAAATTATTGAGACAAATGAGAGAACCATGATCGAAGACATGACTATTGCAAGGGAATAAACTGATGCGTTCCTTGAAGAATTGTCTGATCTTCCTCCTAAGTGAGAGGTTGAGTTCTCAATTGAGATTATTTATAGATGTCTACCTATATCAAATAAACCTTATATAATGGCCACCATTGAGTTGGAGGAACTGAAGAAGAAGTTACAAGATAATATGGAAAAGGGTTTTATATGACCAAGTGCTTCACTATAGGGTGCACTAGTCATCTTCTTCAAGAAGAAGGATGGATAAATGCACCTCTGCATTGATTATCATGAGCTTAACAAAATAAAGATAAAGAAAAACTATCCCCTTACATGGATAGATGACTTGTTTGATCAACTACGTGGGACCAAGTATTTCTTTAAGGTGGAACATTGGTCAGGATATCACCAATTAAAGGTGAGGAAGGAAGATATTACAAAGACTACATTTCAAATGAGGTATAGAAACTATGAGTTCATAGTGATTCCCTTAAGACTCACTAATTATCCAGCAATATTCATGGACTTGATGAATATATTATTTAGATATTACCTCAAAAAATTTGTGGTAGTCTTTATAGATGATATTATGATATACTCCAAAATAAAGGGGGGAAATGAAGAGAATTTAAAAACTATACTAAAGAAATTGAAAAGGAAGACAATTTATGCAAAGTATATTAAATGCGAGTTATGGATGGAGGAAATATCTTTCTTGGGGCATGTTATCACCAATAAAGGAATATCTGTGGACCCTTCCAAGATAAAGGCAATCAAAGAGTGTCCTAGTACAACATCTGCCATGAAGATCCATAGTTTCCTTGGTCTAGTTGGGCATTACCAGTGATTTTTGAAGAATTTATCACAATTTTCAAACACACTAACCAAGCTGGATTAGAAGGGGAATTTTTTTTCTAGATTAGTGAATGTGAATATTGTTTTAAAGAGTTGAAAAAGAGGCTTATCACTGCACCAATACTCACACTTTCGATAAGTGTGGAACTCCTTATGGTATAAACAGACAATTCTAATACGTTATTATGATGTGTATTGATGAAAAATGATAAAGTGATACCTACACCTCAAGGTAGTTGAAAATTCACGAGAAAAACTATCTTATGCATGATATGGAGTTGGTAGCTGTGATCTTTACATTGAAAATATGAAAGAATTATGTGTGAGATATATACTGATCATAAGATCCTTAAATATATATTAACATAGAAGGAGCTTAATATACACCAATGAATATGGTTATATCTCATTAAATATTATGACTACTCAATCCACTATCATCCTGTAAAAGTGAATAAAGTGGTGGATGCTATAAGTATAAAGGATCCTGTAAAATTATCAATGATGAGAATTGAGAAGGATACAATATTCTTAGATTTGTAAAGGATGGACATGGAAATCATTAAGGAAGGAACATCATCAATCATTTCTCAAATGATTGACCAACCATTACTCATGGAGAAAATAAATGATTCTTAAAGAAATTATGTGGAAATTCTGAAGAAAGTGAAAGCTATTAGAAAGGGGAAATACTCAGAGTTAAAAATTAATGAGGAAGGAGTTGTAATATTTGGGTAATGAATATATGAACCATCCAATCTAAAGATACATAAAGAGCTTCTTAATGATGCACATATCTCAACCTTATTTATTCACCTAGGGAGCACAAAGATGTATCTAGATCTTTGAGAGAACTATTGGTGGGACAATATGAAGAAGTAAATTTCGGAATATACATCAAAGTTCCTAGTATGTTAGAAAGAGAAGGATGAAAGGAAAATGTCTAATGGGATGATGCTACCATTACCCATACAAACATGGAAATGGGAAAAAAAATCACCATGGAATTTGTCACCAGAGTTCTGAAGACATAAAGAGTAAACAATTCTATATGGGTTGTTTTGGATTGTCTAAAAAAGGAAACTAACTTTATCGCAATTTGAGAGGAATTCTCACTAGATCAAATTGCATGGATATATATCAGAGAAGTGGTAAAGTTGCATGGAGTAACACTATTGATTGTATCTAATCGATATATGAGATTCACCTCAAAGTTATATAAAAGTATCCAACATGCTCTAAACACTGAACTGAACTTCAATACAACTTATCATCCTTAAACTGAAGGAAAATATGAGTAGAAAATTTAGAAATTGGAATACATATTGAGAGCATGTTATATGGAATTTAAAGGATGATAGGATTGACATCTATCTTTGGTTGAGTTCTATTGAAATAATATTTTCCACTCAAGCATCCAAATAGATCTATATAAAACCCTTTATGGTAAAATATGTAGAACACCGACGTTCTAGGATAAAGTCTATGAACGTAAGATACCAGGACATAAAATAGTGGAAAAGGTGAAAAACATTCAGCAACACATGAAGGAATCCAAAAGTCGATAGAAGATCTCTACATAAAATCATCTATGGGACCTATAATTTTAGGTAGGATACATGGTATTCCTTCACATATCTATATGGAAGAGAATAATGATATTTGAGAAGAAAGGAAAGCTAAGTCCTAGGTACATGAGCCCCTTCAATATTCTTGATCATGTCAGAGCTATACCCTATCAACAAGAACTTCCACCTACCATGTCTCAATTAAATGATGTATTCTATGTATCCCTCTTATGGAAGTACATACCAGATCCCTCAAATGTACTGAATCCAGAGGTAGTACAATTAGAAAATGATCTCTCTTACGAGGAGCATCTAATGAAGATCTTGGACCATTGAAATAAAGTTATAAAAAACAAGAATACTCAACTGTTCAAAGTAATATATCAAAACCATAAGTACAAAGAAGAAACATGGTAACTAGAGGGGGTGATGAAGAAAAATCACACTAATTTTTTCACCATAGTTTGTAAAATGAAATTTTGAGGGTGAAATTTAATAAGGGGGGAAGAATGAAACAACCCAAAATTTTATCAATGGAAACTCCATTCTTATAATTATTTCATCTAATATAAATAACATAAAATCACATATTTAATACAATACAAACTTTATAAATGAATAATTAATGAAAGAATAGGTATTTCTAGAAATTAAGGAACCTATCCCATTAGAATAGTAACCCGACCCTTGGAATAGTAACATGACAATTAGGAATAGTAATTCATCTAATAG
Source organism: Viscum album (assembly GCA_963277665.1). NCBI lineage: Eukaryota > Viridiplantae > Streptophyta > Magnoliopsida > Santalales > Viscaceae > Viscum > Viscum album. Next base: position 916,944,564 of record OY728145.1, read on the forward strand.
AATTGTAACCTCATATATGAAAGTATAAATAAAATTTACGTATCTTATAAATGATAATATGATATAATTATATCATGGTATAAGTAAATAAATATTTTAAAAATTATCAATTAAGTGTTGGTATTTTTATAAAACATAAATGTTTATTTATAATTTTACAATTAATATAATTATTTAAAGAAAAATTATTTTCATTAAATAGATTCATAAATTAACATTTCTTTGTCTCATGATTATAAGATAATTTTACAAGACCTTAATTAATTTTTCAAAGTGTTATAAAATTAGTTATAATTTTAAAATCAGTATTTCCAAGTAAATAATGATTTTAATTAAAAATTAAATTTCTCATATTTAGAAAATTATTTTCATAAAATGGAGTTCATTTTTTAATTCTATAAATTTAAATTTTTTTATGTTGAATTTTTGGTATTTTTCTAAAATACTTGAATTTTTGGTGAATACTAAAATACGATAATTTATGATAAATGATAAATACATGAATTTTTGAGTAATTGTTGATGTAATGATGATGTAAGAAAAAAATATAGATCTATCCTTAATTATTTTAATATATTTAGTGACAAGGATCAAACTACTCATAGTATTATGAAAAATAATAAACCAATGAATAAAATAATGAGAAAACACTCCTCTCATCCCCTATAAATACCACCCCTCACCACCTCTTCTCCTTAAAACTTCTAAAATTTTATCATTGTCCAAATTATGCCCAATACTCTTAAAAAGATCATCCCCAACTTCTATAATCCTTTAATCTCAAAAAAAATACCCAAACCAATCCCCTAAGGAGGTTCTTAAGGATAAGTATTCAAGAAGTAAAATCCTATTTCTTTTCTTTTAATTTCTTTTCAAGTTAATTTATTTTCTTATACTCTCCTCACCTAAACTTATCAAAGTGTTATGATAACTCAAGTATATTTTATATAATATAATTTTATTATTTTAATAGAATAATTAATCTTCAAGTCTCTTTCCTTTTCCATTTATTCTAAAAATGAAAATTTTGCATGTGGTGTGTTGATTTACTGCCACAATGAATGATGCATTTTAATTTTTCACTAATGCTTTCAAGTCTGGTCATAAAACCATTATAATGTTTATTTTTTTTTAAAATTTATGTTATAACAATTTTTATGTTATTTAACTAACATATATACATAATACTAAATTATAAAACAAAATGAGATTGTTGTTATCGAAAACCCCCAAAATTAACCTAGAACAATTATCATTAACTTTTTATCTAATGATTCATCCTCATACCATATAAACAAGTGATTTATAAGATCATTTAAACTTTTTTAAGTTAAATAATAACATATAATTTCAATTCTAGATAATTATCCTTATTTTAAACAATATTACATACATGCATACAAATGAACTGATCATGAAAACCAAGAAAACAATCACCCCCAAACGATGAAATTGAACTCTATAACTCATCATAATGGACATAAATGAACTTAATAAAACCATAAAAAATAAAATACATGTATAAGAGGTTATTTATTTGTCAATTAATGAATTTTATTTTATTATATAGGATATTAAAGTGAAGAAATCATTCAAACATAAGGTAAGGGGATTCTCAAACCCAACTCTTTTCCTTTAGTCTTTACCTCTGTCACTACATTTTCATCGTGGATGTTATTTTAATATTACTTAAATATAATTTATTTTCCTTCCATTTTATTTTTTTGGGATATAAATTCTTCCAATGTGGTTTTATGAAAAATGAAAATATTTTTCCAAAATAACTCTTCCTTCTAAAAACACATGTTTTACTTCTCTTGAGATTGTTTCTTCTTGACTCAAGATTGATGATTCTTATACCAAGTATGATATTACATTTTTTATTTTGGGAACCCCAATGTTTATCAATGAAAGTATGATTTATGAAATTCTCATGAAACCCATTTCTTTTTCATGGGTTATTTTATGGAAATTATTGTTATATGTTCTATATGGAATGCATGATTATGTAAATGTTATGATGTGACAGGTGAACTTGGAATTATATAGAACTCCAATGAATTATATAATGTGATGAATGTAATGAGATAATGTAAAATATTAATGAACACAATTCCATATTTGTTCACAATGATGATGTTATAATGATTCACATATGTTATGCGTGAACATGATGCTAGCTTTGTTCACAACTAGGCGTGGTAGTTCACCACTAAGAAACGATGTTTCATTTTTATGAATTTCCACATTCCTTGAATTTATATCATTATTATTCTTATGATTATAATGATTATACTCTTTATTATGTTATTATGATGATATTTATGCTCACCCATGTTTCATGTATCTTATTCATTCTCTTATTGGGCTTTTAGCTCACCCCTTATTTTGATGTATATCCTCGGGTGAATACTTATAATAAGGATAATAAGAGGGCTAATAAGAAGCTAGATAATAAGGAATTAAATAATTTTTATGATTTATTATGTATATGTTTTTATGGTCATAATTTTCCCAAGACACTAAACCTTTGGATCCTCATTATATAACTCTTTTATGTTGTTTATCTTTAAAATGATGTAATATTAATGTAAGAAAATTACGGTATATATATATGAACCACTAAGGAAGTGCATAGGGTGTGAGATAACAGTCTTAGTAGGGTTTCACCCAAGTTTTCCATATCAAGTCTCCAAACAATAATCCATGAATTCTCATCTTTAAAGAAAACAATGCCTGATAATAGTTTAATAGTTTTTACATTAAAATCCCAGAAACACAATTTAATTTTTCCCTTTTCCACATTTCCAAATAATGAAAGTAAATAAATTTCAAAGAATTTCATAATCAAATATCTCAGAAGATATATCATTTCAAAACAAATCATGCATCACATATCATATAAAATCTATAACAGTACAACAAAATAGTACTAGACAAAAGTAGAAGCCCAAATTGGCCAAGAAGCACAGGTAAAAACACTTTAGGGATCACACTAGGTTAGTATAGCTAGGAAACTCATACATAAAATAGAAAATTTCATACAGATCAAGCCACTAGACATATGTATCAATTTTAGATGCTATAGGAACACCCTAAAAAGTGAACCCCCTAATGGTTATAACAAGTCCATAGAGTAACAATCCTAGAGAGAAGAGATAAGCCCCATGATAAAATCCCACGACAATGGATGATACCTATTACTATACCTTACATATAAGTACCCAAGGATTCCCATGTACTCTATTTTACAAATCATTTCATAAAACCTTTTACCATTTCATGATTTGAAAACCATTTCGTAAAAACCATTTCAAAATTCTTTCAAAATCCTTTCCATTTACCCAAAACTAAGGCAAAACCATATTTTATAAAAACCCAGTTCCACACACACAAAACAATTAGTCATATAATTCCATTACATTTAAATAAAAAATTTATCAAACAAGATAAATTTAGTTCACCAACACAGGCTAGAGACGAAACCACCTACCTCAAAACTCAGGGCCGCACACACCTACAAAGGATCTACCAACAATAAGAATGAAACAATGACAACATAAACCATTGAAACAAGAGGCACATATTATAATTGATTCAATACAATAAAAGGGTTGGATAAGGATAGGAAACAACACATAACTTAGAACAAACACCCACCACACCACAACCAATGAAGGAAATGACCCCCAAAATGAGATCTCACCATGGATATAGAAGGGAAAAAAATAAAAAAAACCATCACAGAGCAACAGATATGATAACACAATTCCATAATGATATCTTGGCCAAGGAAATGAATAAGTAGAAAGGATCAGTTACCCAGAGAGACACAAACCCACTACCATAGATATCAATCACCAAACAGATCAATCTGAATCGAAGGGAGACTCCAAAAATCACCATAGAAGGGTTCTTGGTAAAGATCTTAGAGAGATGTGGAAGAATGAAATGAAAAATCATTCTCATGGAACCATAAAAATTTTTACTCAAGAAATTACATGGAGTGTAATCCATTTACACATCATATAATCCATGATGATCAAGTACAACAGAAAACCCATCGTCTTTTTAATTAAAACTGATCTTTTAGCATTAAAAATCATGCAACCATTACACGATGTGTAATCCTTTCCCGGTGTGTACACATATCACAGATTATGTCTGGTGACCAAGAAAACATCATGTAAACCCTTTACACATATTGAAATCACCCAATGTACAATAGAAATTTCGAGAACCAACTTAGGAATCCTACGAACTCAGGTAGAACCCCAAAAATCCATTAACACATTTATCCATGGACTCTATTAACTCAAAAAAAATATCTTAGAACTTTAAGTCATTTTTCTTAGTAAATTTTATCCATCCTTGGGATTTCTAAGATTTACCCAATTAAAGAGGAAAATAAGAAAAAAAGATAAGGTTACCTAAAAGTGGGTAACGAGATGTTACACACTTGTACAAAGTCTATTTTCCAATCAACCCATAAACCCTCTCTCTTACTGGACCTAGTGATTTCCATGGGAATATTTGTAATAAATACCCAAAAAAAACCAATTCAAGTACATAATATCCCAAAAAAACCAACCTGGTATGACCATACCTCACATGCCTTACTTTGGATCTTTCACAAGATGGGTGTTGAAACACCAAATACAACAAAGTGTCAAATTTCTTCACAAGATTATCATCCCCATGCTGGTACAAAGGATTGAGTTAATTCCCTAGATCCTACTTAGATTAAAGTAGATACTCATCTATAAATTCCTTTTTAGCATTGTTCAAGTACACATAGGGTGAGAAATAAGTCAATAAAGGTAATGACATGATGGGTAACTCTGGATTTTTAAGGAACCTTTTAACTAGTTTCATGGAATACAATTCAGGCTACAGAATGAATTGCATAGGGGCGTGTTTGTTCTTTGGGGGGATAACACATTTTTTCTCTTACATATATTTTAGGAGTATTTAATGGATATTATTAGGGATCTCTTGGGTATCAACAATGAAAAATGGGATATTAATTCTTGAAGAGGATGAGCTTTAGTTTCTTATATTTTCTAGAAAACATATAGAATGAGAGGATAGAGATGGGGGAGAAGGAAATATCAAATTTGGAAGATGATCATGGATTGTGAAAGTGTTTGAGTGAGTATAAGTGATACATGGATCAATATATATAGTGAAAATAGGTTGTTATAGAGAGAGAAACTTGTACATTGAGGTATTTCACCTATGAATTATTTTTATAATTTAAAGTGTTTTATTTTTAAGTTTTTTTAAAATGGCATGTATCTATTGGAATTACTCATTAAAAAATCACTTTTAATGGATATTTTTTTTCAATATCAAACATGTATGTTCACTAGTGTGTAAGAACTAGTATGATTATTCAATCAGGCATGATTAGGTAGAAATTATTAAATCTGGAAATGACATGGATTTCTCAGAAAGGTATCATCCCAGTTCTAAGGGGTATGATGACTTATCCAAATGGGTGCTCCCATGACTATAAAATGGAGTAACCATTGGACGAGGAAATCAATTCCAACCATTCCTCAACACTCTTATCCTTTATCAAAATTATATTCTTTTAAAAGCCTCTAACAAGCATTAAATTAATTTTGTTGGCATGCAACAACAAAATATTTTTATTACTTTATTATTTCCAAAGTTTTTTAAGGGACACTCTCCTCTCAGTACTAGTTTATAGTATCGAGAAAATGTTGTATCCTAAATAGGATTCACTAATTACCCTTTATACTACCAATTTGGTTGGGGGAAAATATACTATTAAGGGGAGTGAAAATATAACATGTCTCTATGAGCTTCATGTTTTACCATCCAAGAACACCCATATCCATTAACCAAAAAAATCCCCAAAAATATTAAGAGTAAATTCACATCAACATCGATATGGTGATTCTTAAAAACATGATGAATGTGGAGAAATTTTATGGAAACAATTTCAGGAGGTTTCATAAGCAGATTCACTTTCTGATTGAAACTTGCAAAGTGGTATATGTTCTCTCAATTATAAAGCCCCTCTCAAATTCTATGATGAGATGATTCAATTTTCCCACATAAGAAAAAACTGTTAGAATAATGATCTCATGATTTGAGGACACATGATCAATGATTTATCAAATGAACTCTTAGGCACATATCAATATATTCTAACCACAAAGAAGATATGGGATGGCTTAGATCATAATTACATCATTGAGGATGTGGAAAGAAATAAATTTCTAGTAAGAAAGTTTATTTTATACAAAATTTTAGATAATTGATCTATCATAGTGTAATTATATGAAATACAATTCAACTTAAAACACAATAATAAAAAAAATATAAACATGGATGATAATATCATTGTTTCCTTAAGAAAAACAAGATGAACATGGATGATAATATAATTTTCACATCAATAAATGATAAGATCCCCCCTTATCAGAATAATTTTAAACATTATTTAAAACATAATAAGGAAGTTATTTCCCTCAATTAGTTACTCAACCACTTAAAAATTGAGGATGAATATAAAAATAATGATGTGGAAAATGATCGTAAGGATGATAAATACAAGGTTCTCATGGTAGATGGAGTGAATCCATCTGGGACCTCAAAGGGGTAAAAACATCCCAAACATCTAAACCATCCTTGAAAATAAAAGGCACAATTCAAGAATAAGAAAGGGGAGTGTTAATTCTATGTTAATCTAGGAAACTTCAAACTAGACCATTATCTCCATACGAAGAAAGATGGAAACAATAATACTTATAAGAAGAACTTTATAGCCTTGATATTTGCAGCTAATGTTCTCGAGGATAGTTATTATTGGTGGATTGATTCTATATCTACACGATACATGTGAAATAATGAATCTCTATTAAAGTGGATAAAATCAATAAAATATGGGATGTATTTGTACATGGGGAACTCTAAAAGAAAAATGTATAAGGTAATAGTGTAATTGATCTCAAGTTTACATCCAGAAACATCCTAACCTTAAATGATGTTTTTGTATCTTCCTGAAGTTCTTAAAAACTTAATCTCATATATATTATTAAATAATCATGGGTTTAATCTTTTATTCACGACATATAACTTTGTTCTATCCCTAAGTGGGATATTTTTTGGAAAGGTTACTTATATGATATATTATTCAAATTGAATAAAAACATTGTTTCTTCTTACTTTATAAATCCTTTTGGTTTATAGAATAATCGATTAGGTTACATAAATTTTAAGAAAATGAATAACATGTAAAAAATGGAATTATTACCTAGAATGGATAAAAATGAAAATAAATGTGTGAATCTTATGAAAACTAAAATTATTATAAAACTATTTTCAACTATAGAAATTAAAAGCAACTTATTAGAATTAATACATATCATTTTATGAGATTTTCATGCTACACTCACCTTTGGTAATACAAATTAATTTTTAACTTTTATTGATGATTATTATATATTTTTACATGACTATATTTTACATGATAAAGATGAGGTTATAGATAATTTTAGTATCTATAAAAATGAGGTTAAAAAACAATGTGGTATTACAATTAAATGGCTCCAACCTGACAGGGGAGGAGAATATTATAATTCATCTTTGTTTGAATTATTATGGATAATAAATGAAGTGAAAACTCTACATACACTTTTAAAAAATGGTGTAGTTGGAAGAAATTATAGAACATTAATTGAAATGGTTAATTCCATGATATCTATCTTATACCTCTCAAAAGTATTTTGGGGAAAGGAATTATTATCTATGTGTCACATCTTAAATAGGGTTACCAAAAAAGGGAAGGCTATGACTTAATATGAATGATAAAATCATAGGAAACCAAAAATAAATTATTTTAAGGTTTGGGGTTGTCATACAATTTTTAGGGTACCTAAAACTAAAAGGGGAAAATTAGGTGAAAGTTTCATTGTTATAATATTTCTTGGATATATGAAGAATTAAAAATATTATAAATTCATGATTATAGAATCAAATTATTTAGTATATGTTAGTAAAATTATTTAATCAAGAGTTGTTATCATTGATGAATCCAGGTTTACCTAATCAATCTCGAATAAAGGAATCATGCTAAAAAAGCATCTCAAGAAGATACCATTGAGGAGGTTTGTATAAGTAGATGACCATGTATACCCATGACATATGGATTCAATTTCTATATATAATTGTTGGAAGGAACCAATAATATTATTTTTACATATAATTTTATTTTTATCAATATAGTGTCCAAGCCAAAAACTTTCAAAGAGTCCATGTCATATTATGATGTATCACTTTATAAGGAATCCAAAAATGATGATATTAACTCTATAATTGAGTATGATACTTGGATATTAGTTGATCTTTCTCAAGGTTCACAAATGATATACTGTAAGTGGGTATTTATAAGAAAAAGAAAAGTCAATAGTATAATTGAAAAATATAAAACTAGATTGGTAGACAAGGTATTTACACAAAATGAAGGAATCAAATATTTAAATACCTATGGTACTGCAGATATGACTACTTCTATTATAATTATTCTTGCTTTATTTTCCATATATAATTTATAAATTAAATAAATGGATAATAAAACAACATTAATAAATATTTAATTATATGAAGAAATATATATGGAATGACCTAAAGGATTCATATTACCGAGTAGATAAAATAGAGTTTGTAAATTGGTATAGTCCCTATGTGGTCTAAAATATGATCTAAAACAATAGAATGAGAAATTTAATAAAGTAATTTTATCCAAATATTTGGTTTTTAACCAATATAATAAATGTATTTATATTAGGTTCCATAATAACTATGATTTTGTAATTTTTTTATATGTTGATGGAATGCTTATATTTAGAATTGATACGAATCATATAAATAATTCCAAGTTTATTTCGTCTAGAAAATTTGATATAGAAGTCTTAAGTGAAGTAAATTTTATTCTAGGAATAAAAATATTTAGGAATAATAATTTTATTTTTCTTTCCCTATATCATAATGTTGAAGGGGTCTTAAATAGGTTTGAAAAATTTTCATGTTCACTGGTTTCTACCCCATATGATTCTGGGAGTAGGATGCTATTATATCCCGATAGGTTAGTTGTTTAACTAGAATATGCAAGGGTTATCGAGTGTATCATTTATGACATACACAAGGATTGATATTTCATATTATTTTGAAAATTTTAGTAGGTATATGAGTAATCCATGATATAAAAAATGGGATACGATCAAAATATCACTCAAATATCTTAAGGGTACGATGTATTATTGTATATGTTACAATGAAAAACCAAGGGTGTTGAATGTTTTTTATGATGAGAGCTAGATTATTAATATTTAGGATCACTCTTTAATGAGTGGTTGAGTTTTTACACTTAGAGGTGGAGCAATCAGTTGGGGATCAAAGAAATAAACCAATATAATGGACTCTACAACGTCTTCTGAGTTTTTTAGAAGCTACTTAAAATAAGTAAAATGGATTAGATCGATTTTATTATATCTACCATTTTGGATCATGGTGATGTCTCTAGTTACTATACACTATGATATTTAAGAAACAATGTATAGGGAATATAATAATATATATAATGTAAAATTGAGACACATTGGTCTCAGATATAACTATGTGAGTTATTTGATATAGGATGGTATCATAACTATAGACTTTGTTAGATTGATCAAGAATTTGGAAAATCTAGTAAAAAAGAGACTTTAAAGGGAGATGGTATATAAACCTTCTACATGGATGAGATTAAATTTCCTATAAAAAATCACCAATGATAGGAAATAAAATTAACATGTGATAACTTTGCATATATAACTTTTTTGTAGGTGATTATATCATATTTATGAAGGAAATACCAAAGTTATATTACATCCTAGTAAAATGGTGTTTGGTTACCATGAAAAAATGAGGGTGATTTAAAAAATATTAATGAACCAAGGATATTAAATAAGTATTAAAACATGAGAATTTTTTTTGGTCCACCTATGTGTTTGTAAGCGTGGGGATGCTCTAAAGAGCTTATGAATTTATCTCTAAAACATTCATCAAAGGATAAGTGAAACATGGATATAATGGTGTATATGAGTAGATAAATAACTGATGAATTTGAATGAACTTGTGTAGGATGAATCTGGCTGATAATAAGAGTTACATATTCAAGGAAGTGTCCACCCATTTCTCTATTCAAATTTGATTTGTATTATAACAATCTTGTTCTTTTTATTAAATTCATACATTATTTAATGACATAAAATTAATCTTAATACAACCTGAAAGATCGAGAATCCTAGTTTATTGGGAAATTAGGAACATTACATAACAAATTAAAACATTAAATACAACATCATTATTGAAAACTTCCTTTACATGACCACAACATTCCTTCGCACTTAACATTGAATAGGATAACCTGAGGACATACATAATAAAGGGGTGATCTATAAATCCCAGTAATGGAATAAACATGGAATAACATGAGGAAGAAACCATATGTTAGAAAATAGGAATATCAATAGAGAATAAAATAAACATGAACATAAAGGCATGATATAGTATGATAATCATAACATGTAAATATGGCAACGACTTAAAACACTTCATCATAGGTCAAGGATAAACTACCAAGAAATCACAGTGAAAAAATTCCCATAAATTAATCAGGTAAAAAATTATCCCAAAATGTCATATCATGATACTAAACATCACCCAATGCATTGGAATGCTATATAATTCTAGGATCACCCGTCATTTTCATTTCATCCTTAGGCTTAAGTGTGCCAAATAGATCATAAAGCATGGATTCATTCATCATAATCATTAATTACATGATTAAAGGGTGTGGAATAAATACATTTAAGTCCTAAAAAGCGTATATGTGTATAAAATTTAAAAATTATTGATAGTGAATGGGTACAATATTCACTTGCAAAATTGTTTTTTAATGAAGATTCACTCTGTAATTTCGACAGCCAACGACGTGACATAAAAATTCATAAAAAGGGTTGATGAGAGAGAAAGAGGCCTCTAATCATATATAAATGAAATGGAAAGTAATAGGGTCATAGAAATACATGCCCCAACAAAATAAATTTGGAAATATATGACATAACATAATAAAGAAACTTGAATAAAGAGGAGAAATAGAATAACTCTTATGAAATTTTGACATGGTAACATGTGTACGTGGGAGGGATTAATGAGAGAGAAAATAGAATATCATCATTCAAACATAATAATGGAAATATGAGGGAGGTTAGAAAACATACCCCATCATTTTTAAATAAAAATTAAAGGGTGTAACAATATAAGGAAACTTGGATAAAAATGAGAACAGAAGGAACCCTTACTCAAGTGTGTGACTTCAAAAGGTTGAAGAGGGGATTCTTGAGAGATTTGGGTGACTTGGGAGGATTCTAGAGAGATGATTACAGAGTAAGAACATGCTAAAAGTATTTTTAGTGAAGGGAATTGGGAGCTTGGGTGGGTTTATATAGAAAATGAGAGGGGAATTCTTTAATATTTCTCAAACTTAGGTTTTGGAATCTATATTATTAAATATTAAAAATTACAAAATTTCCCATGTTTTTTTACAAATAGGAGTAAAAAAAATATTTTATAAGTCCATGGTCCGAAGATATTAAAATATTATCCTTACTTATGTGGAGGTGAGTCGCATTATTAAAGAAATGATCATAAAATCATAAAATATATTATACATTTTAGAGGATTCACTAAGGCTTTATAAAATAGGTCAAAAAAATATAAAATCAAATTATTTTAAATGTAAAAATTATATTTTGCCTAAGATCCATTTTATAGTGTTTATTACTTCACTATTGGGCCATTTTGATGTAAAAAACATAATATATATTTATATGGTATTTATTTTTTACCCAAAAATTTGACTGTCTTAGAAAATTATGAAAAATTCACTATTGGATAATTTTGATGTCTTGATTCCAAAAATAGTATTCATTTTATCCAAATAATTATATAAATATTTAAATTTTTACTTTTAAAATAAAAACTAACATTTATTTAAAACTGATTGGTTTTGAAAAAAAAGTTTTTAAACCATAATAAAAATTACATTTGGCCTCATAAAAATTATACGATCATTTATATTTAATAAAAGTAATTTAATAATAATATTTTATTAAAATATTATTTATTAATTAATCAAAATAGATTTCTTAATTAGATTTGAATATTAACCAAAAATACTATTTGTTCTTTAAAGACAATAATAAAATAAAAATAATGTACATAATCATAATACTAGGGTCTTGATATATATCCCTTTATTACACAAGAATACACCCTAAGAGTAAGGTGGGTGATAATGGGGCTTTCAGGGGTCCATTTAGTGAACATGGTGTGGGGGTGATCTCCATGAGCTTCAACTTCTCCTGTAAACAATTTAACTCATGAATAAGTTGATGGATATTAGCTTGGGTTTGGTCTAGAGAAAATACCAAAAATGCTATCTCCCTTGGAAGCTCTAATAAATGGTCTTTATAGGGAATGATTCTACTGGTTGTGGCCATCACCTCCTTTGTCTGTGTTAAAAGGATTTGTTAAAAACCTATATTTATACTAGTCATATGATAACTATTCAACAACTATATTATCAACCTTTTTGATATATAACCATCATTTAAATCCAATTGGATATAATAAAACAAACAAAGTTCATGTGTTTTCTATATCCATTTTACAAAAAAAGACATTTAATTAAATCAAAAGATAATTTTCACTTATAATAGTTTGGGTCGTTATAATCTTCCCCCTTAAAAAATTTCACCCTCAAAATTTTCATTTCCCACATTAAAATAGATGAGGGTAACTTTATTTCTTCACCTCCTCCAGTTCCCATATTACTTCTTCAAACTTGTAGTTTCTCCACAACACTTTGACCAGGTAAATTGTCTTATTCCATAGATCTTTTTCTCTATGATCTAATATCTTTACTTACTTATCATCCTAAGAGAGGACATTCTCTAATGGTACCACATCTATATTGAGTATATGAGAGGGGATTAGTATGTACTTTCTCAAGAGGAATACATGGAATACATCATGTACTTGAGATAGGTTAGGTGGGAGTGCTAGTCGTTAGGCCACTACTATAATACAATCAAGGATCTTAAAAGTGCTGATGTACCTAGGACTAAACTTTAAATTCATCCCAAATATCATTACTCTCTTACATGGAGATATGCGGAGGAATACCATGTTTCCAACATCAAACTATAGGTTTTGTCGACGATTATCAATATAGCTTTTCTGTCGACTCTGACCAGCCTTGATGTGCTACTGAATGGTCTTAACCTTCTCCACCATTCCATCGACCATTTTAGGACCTATCAATTTTCATTCCCCAACTTCATCCCATCATGAAGGTGTTCTAAATCTCTTTCCATAAAGAGCTTCATAGGGAGAAATTTGGATGCTTGAGTAAAAACTGTTGTTGTAAGAAAACTCAACTAGAGGAAGATGTTGATCCCATTCTCCTTTTAAGTTCATTGATAATTCTCTTAAAATTTTCTCATGTGTCTGGATAGTCCAATCAGATTGGCCATTCATTTGAGGGTGATAGGCCATGCTGAATTTTAACTCAGTATTTAGAGCATGTTGTGGACTCTTCTAGAACTTAGAGGTGAATATTGGATCTAGATTGGATACAATCGATATTGGAACACCATGCAACCTCACCACTTCTCTAATGTATACCTATAAAAGTTGATCGAATGATAAATCCTCTTTAATAGCAATGAAGTGTGGAGTCTTTGTAAAATAATCCACCACAACCCAGATAATATTGTTTCCTCTAGATTTCTTAGGAATCCTAGTGACGAAGTCCATGGTGATATTTTCCCATTTCCATGTAGGTATGGGTAATGGTTGAATCATCCCCTTATTTTTTCCTTTCCACCTTCACTTTCTTACATACGAGACATATTGATGTATATTCTATGATATACTTTTTCATAATGTCCCACCTATAGTTTTCCCGGAGATCTCAATACATATTTGTGATTTTAGGGTGGATAGAGAAGGTTGAGATATGTGCATCATCTAACAACTCCTTTAACTTAGGAGTTTAATGTACACATAGACTTGACCCAAATCTTACAACACCATCTTCATTAGTATTTAACTCTAAGGATTTCCCTTTTATAATAGTTTCCACTTTCTTCTGAATTCCCACATCATCTATTTGAGCATCCTTTAACCTCCCCATAAGAGATTCTCGGGAAATAACTTTTGAAAGGATTTATTATGTTCCTTTATGATTCCCAAGTCCATCCTCTTAAAGTCTAAGAAGATTGGATCCTTCTAAATTCTCATCAATGAAAGAGTTTCTGGATCCTTTCTACTTAGAGCGTTTGTTACTTTATTCTCTTTCCCCCTGATGGTAGTGAATTGAGCAATCATAGTATTTGATTAGATCTAACTATCTTTGTTGGTGCATATTCTACTCTTTTTGTGTGAATATATACTTGAGGATTTTTTGATCCTTATATATTTTAAACTTCTCCCCAAAGAAGTAATTTCACCAAATTTTTAAAGTGATGATCACTGAATATAACTCTAGATCATGTGTTGGATAGTTTTACTCATCAAATTTCAACTATCTTGAAGCATAGACAATGAATTTGTCATTTTGCATCAATACACAACCCATACCCTTCTATGAAGCATCACTAAATACCATGAAATGATCTCCAATTGTGTTTAGTGTGAGCATGGGCATAGTGATAAGACTCCTTTTCAACTCCTTGAATCTCTCTTTACATTCATCATTCCAAGAAACCTTGACTCCCTTCCAAGTTAGCTTGGTTAGAGGGTTTTACAATCATGAGAAATTTCTCATAAATTAATGATAATACCCAGATAATCCAAGGAAACTATGGATATATGTCATAGATGCTGGCCTTGACCATCCATCAATTGCCTCAGTCTTTGAAGGGTCCACAAATATCCCATTACTTATGATGATATTTCCCAAGAAAGAGACTTAATTCAACCAAAACTCACATTTTCTGTACTTGAAATAAATATTTTCCTTTCTCAAGGTCTTTAGCATAGTACTTAAATGATCCTTATACTCCTTCTTACTTTTGGAGTATATTAGAATATCATCAATAAATACTACCACAAATTTGTCAAGGTAATCTATAAAGACTCTATTCATCAAGTCCATAAATATTTTTGGAGCATTACTGAGTCTTAATGGCATCACTATGAACTCATAATGCCCGTACTTTGTATAAAAATTAGTCTTGAGGATATCGTCCTTCTTCACCCTTGGTAATATCTCGAATGAAGATCCACCATGGAGAAGTAATATGATCCACATAACTGATAAAACAATTCATCAATTCATGGAAAAGGATACTTGTTCTTTATCATGATCTTGTTGAGATCACAATAATCAATTCAATGGTTCATTGACCCATCCCTATTCTTGATGAAGAGGACTAGTGCACCCCATGGTGAAGCACTTAGGCGTATAAACCCTTTATCTAGATTCTCCTGTAATTGTTTCTTTATCTCCTCAAGTTCCACAACATCCATTCAATATGGAGTCTTGGATATTGGCAACACCCCAGGTATAATATCAATCGATAATTCAACATCTATGCTAGGAGAAAGACCAGAAAATTTCTCAAGAAAAAAATCAGTGAATTCCCTCATAATAGGAATATCTTTGAGGACGGTTCCTTAATTAGACTCTATCATATGAGCAAGATACACATTCTCATATGGTAGTAATATCCATGCTTGGGATGATGGTGATAAAGAAGATTTATCCTTCTCCTTGAAATTGTATAGAATCAGAGGTTGATTTTCCATATGAAGAGTGATTTCCCTCTCATGGAAATTTATGTTGGATCTATATAGGGAAATACAATCCATGATAAGAATTAAATAAAATTCCACTAAGGGAATTATGATAATGTTCACTGGGGATTTCAATCCACAAATTGTGATAGGGGAGGAGTTATATACATGGGATACTATAATTTCCCCATTTTACATTTTCACCAACATATCTAATTCCATGATTTGTGGTGGTGTTTGGATTGCTCTACTAAACTTTTGGGATATAAAAGAATGCATAGAACCATAATCAAAAATTAATTTCTCTATTATTGTATGAATAACTAGAGTACCTGTCACCACTTCATTGTTGGAATTCACTTCGGCCGTAGTGATGGAAAAAGCTCTCCCTTGATACCTTGAAGGTTGTTATTTGCCTTCAAAAACCCTTAGCTCAGTGCATTGGTTTGAGAAATGTCCTGGTTACTTTCAATTGTAGTAATGAATAACGCAATGAGGGTTTACCGAATAATTCCTTTCCTCCATCATAGTAGCATGTTTTTCTTTCCATAAATCATTGGCTAGGTTACCTTACTTCCCGCACTTAAATCATTTCCCTATCCCCTTCAAGCAATTTCTAGGTTTCTTCTTTCGGAACCTTTGTAAAATGGCATGTTGAATTTTTTGTCACCGTTAGATCTCTCTATTAGACTGCCATAATTTCACTCTACCTTAGACTACTTATCCTCATGATACCCCTAAGATTATCCAATCTCCATTTCAACTTTGAGGTCACATCAAACAATTTCCTCATAGATATCAAAGTCACGAATGGCCATGAATTTCTGTATGCTAGGTTTTATCCCATCATAGAAACAATAAACCTTTCATTCAGGGGTAACAGAAAATATGGAGGCAAATCATGAAATCCTTGTGAATTTTTTCTCATATGCTTCGATGGATTCATCATCTTTTTTATTGAGGTAAAGGAAGTCCCTTTCCATCTTAAGTTGGAGGGTGCGAGGAAAATATTTATCAATTTTTTTTCCGGAAATTCTTCTATCCCATCACTTAGATCTCTTCATCAAGATTTTTATTTTTGATCAATGTCCACCATTTATCAGCTTCACCCTCCATATGATAAAAATCCAGAAGAACATTCTCTTTTTTGGATCATTGAAGGATGAATAAGACCTCCTCAATGGAGTTGATCCATTTTTTGACGATTTAGGGATTGAATGATATATTAAAAGTAAGAGGCCTTTGTCTCATGAATATCTTGATTGTGACTTGTTATTTATTGGGGGGGGGGGGTTGAATTTACTCTTGATACATGTTTCTATTGAAAACTTGAGTTAAATGAGAGAGTATCATAACAAAGTTTGTGATTATTACTCTCATCAGATTGGGAATCTCATTAGAGAAGTCATTACATTGATCTTCACACCAGTTGTTAGACCGATTCCTCCTATGACCGGACATTATATATGATAAAAAGAAAATAAAGGGTAATTATTTTAAACTATTAAACACATAAAGGGGAATCAAATAAAATTAAATTGAAGGCTTATAAATTACATTTATTTCCTTAACTTCTGAATTTATAGTCTTCAATCTAAGTTATACATGATCTATTTCATAACGTATATTCTTATAATATTTTTTTTACTCCATTAAAAATGGTTAGTACTAAGATTATGATTTTATAAATGCATATCCTCCAAGAGTGTCAAATTATGAAAGAATTAAGGCCCATTTTCATGCACCAGTTCCTGTTTGAATCTAGATAAAAGTAGTGTTTTCGGGTTTTACCCATAGATACATCTGTTATAGAGCCACATCCACTTGTTAATATCCAAATATGGATGTATTTTCTTAATAAACCACTTAATATATACTCACCTAGATTTCTGGATGTTTTTCTTATACTTAGTCTTATCCCTAAGGCTTTCACTAGAGTTTTCTAATCCTAATCACAAAAAATAACTAAACCTTACTCTAATTCCAACTATAAT
Organism: Viscum album; assembly: GCA_963277665.1. Classification (NCBI taxonomy): domain Eukaryota; kingdom Viridiplantae; phylum Streptophyta; class Magnoliopsida; order Santalales; family Viscaceae; genus Viscum; species Viscum album. Next base: position 916,962,437 of record OY728145.1, read on the forward strand.
AACTCGGTTCTTTTTATTACATTCATACATGATTTAATGACATAAAATTATACTTAATACAACTTTATAGATAAATAAGTATAGTGTATTAGAAAATTAGCAACATTACATAACAACTTAAAACATGAAATACAACATCATTGTTAAAAAATTCCTTTACATGACCACAACATTCCTTCATACTTAACATTGCATGGGATAACCTGAGGAAATACATAAGGGGTGAGATATAAAACCCAGTAATGGAATAAATATGGAATAACATGAGGAATACAAAACATGTTAGACAATAGTCATATCAATGGATCATAAAGTAAACATGAACATAAAGGCAAGATATAACATGATAATAATAACATGGAAATGTGACAAAAACATAAAACACTACATCATAGGTCAAGGATAAACTTCCAAGACATCATAGTAGAAAAATTACCATAAATAAATCAGGTAAAAACCTATCCCAACATGTAAAATCATGATACAAAACATTACCAATGCATTGGAGTGCTATATAATTCCAGGCACACCCATCACTTTCATTTCATTTTCATGCTTAAGTGTGCCACATAGATCATAAATCATGGATTCATTCATAATAATAATTTATTCCATGATCAAGGGGTGTGGAATAAATACATATAAGTCATCAATAAAAAGGTATATTTTTATAAAAATGAACATACTTGATAGGGAATGGGTATGGTATTCACTTACACAATTTTTTTGGAATGGAGATTCACGGTGTAATTTTGGCAGACTAACGACGTGACATAAAAATTCATAAAAAGGGTTGATGAGAGAGAAATATGTCTCTCATAATATATACATGAAATGAACAGTAAGAGGGTAATATAAATACACGTCCTAAAATAAGAAATTTGGAAATAGAAGGCATAACATAATAAAGAAACTTGAAGAAAGAGGAGAAATGGAACAACTCTTATGAAATTTCAGCATGGAAATGGGTGTACGTAGGAGAGATTAATGAGATATAAAGGGGTAACTTATCATTAAAAAATAATAAGGGAAGTATGGGGGAGGTGAGAAAACATAAACCATCATTTTGAAATTAAAATAAAAGGGTGTAACAATATTAAAAAACTTTGATAAAAATGAGAATAGAAGGAACTCTTACATGAGTGTGTGAATTAAAAAGCATGAAGAGGGGATTGTTGAGAGATTGGGGTGAATTGGGAGGATTATAGAGAGGGTAGGACAAATTAAGGAAGTTATCCAAGTTTTTTAAGTGAATATAAGTGGGATCTTGGGTGGTTTTATATATTAAATGAGAGGAGAATTCTTTAATATTTCTCAAACTTAGGTTTTGGAATATATATAGTTAAATATTCAAAACCACAAACCTTACCATGGTTTTTCCCACGGTTTTTGAAAAATTGGAGTGGTAAAAATTATTTTATAATTCCATGGTCTGAATATATTAAAATATTAGTCTTTCTTATGTGGAGGTGAGTCACGTTATTAAATAAATGAACTTAAAATCATAAAGTATATTATACATTTTGGAGGATTCACTAAGGATTTATAAAATAAGTAAAAAAAAAAATCTAAAATCACTTTATTTTAAAGGTAAAACTTATATTTGTACAAATATACATTTTATAGTATTTATTACATCACTATTTGGCCATTATGATTTCATAAAACACACTATATTTATATGGTATTTAATTTTTACCCAAAAATTAGATTGTTTCAGAAAATTATGAAAAATTAACCATTAGATAATTTTGATGCCCTGATTCTAAAAATAATATTCATTTTATCCAAATAATTTTCTAAATATTTCAAATTTCACTTTTAAAATAAAAAATGAAATTTATTGAAAATTAATGGGTTTTGACAAAAATAGTTTTTAAACCTTAATAAAAATTACATTTGGCCTCATAAAAATTATATGATCATTTGTATTTAATAAAACTAATTTAATAATAATATTTTATTAAAATAATATTTATTAATTCATAAAGAACATTTCTTAATTCTATTTGAATATTAACCAAAAATACTATTTGTGCTTCAAAAACAATAATAAAATAAAAATAATGTTCATAATCATAATGCTAGGGTCTTGATATGTATCCCTTTATTAAACTAGCATACACCCTAAGAGTAAGGTGTTTAATGGTGGGGATTTCACACACCCTTCGTTTCAAAATTAAGTGATTGTGTGAAAAAATTTAGTAATATTTTGTTAGTTACAAGACTATCTCCAATATGTTGAAATTAACATGTACATTATTCCTATTTCAATGTTCTTTAATATTAATATATTATTATATATGGGATTTGTCTCACCTAGATAGTAAATTCAATGGTTGGATTCTAAAATCCCCACACCGATGGAATGAAATTCATGGAGGAGCTTGAGGTCAACATCTATTACTGGGGTGTTCTGCATTTCATGAATGAATGGGCGAGGATATTCTTATGGTAATTTCATCCCCTCCACTTGATATTCTAGGTCAAGTTACTTCTGGTGCGGCCAATGGTTAAGATTCAGAATGCCCCTTGAGTATTCATTCCTACAAGATCTCAGGAAGGGACATAACTTCTTGCTGCCAAGAAGGTAAATATCTTGATAATATATACCTTAGATAAAACAATTTATTAGGACTTTTGGTTTACTCCAATAATCAACCATAGGGGAATCAACTTCACATTTCTCATTTTTATTTTTACAACAACTTTTCATTATTTAATTTCTCCAATTTTTATTTCAACCAACAGGACTATCTTTTTACATCTTTTCATGAAGGTTTTTATAGGATTTTGAGGCATATTTATGTTGTATCAATTCTTACTACCTCTTAATATGTTCAACTTCATTACTGTCATCTAGCCTCTTTTCATGTAGGTATAGGTGACCAGGATGTTGACATCTAGATGTTCATGGATAAGAATGATCTGAAGAAAGAACAAGACTGGCCAAGGTTGCCTTTAGTAATATTTGGAGGTTAGAATGGATAACTTTCCTCTTGAACTGTTAGCATGCATCTCGGAATGAAACCCATGATCAAGGACCTGTCTTTATTTTAACTTCCAATGATGGAAAAAGGATGTAGGAAATAAAAAACCATTTCAGATAGTTTCAATTTTTTTGTTTAATTATCTCTGGTTTTATTGATTGATAAATTCTTATTTTATAATCATCTATCCATGTATAACCAGTGTTTTATACATTATTCTCTAATATTTAATTACAATATAATATAAAATATATGTTTAAGATTCTGCAATATCAAAAATATTGATGAATTTATATAATTTGTATAAAAATTAGGCATTTTTCCAGTGATCTAATCCTATTGAAAGAGAATTTATTTTTTCTTATAGTGTGTGGGTGGGAGTTTATTCATTTGGCATCTTTCCATGTCTCATCTCAACTTTGAGAAATTGGATAAAAAAATTGGATAACCAGGGGTAGTCCGCTACCAACGGGACCCAACACTTGAAAAGAATTTATTTGTTTGTGCGTGATGTCTAGTCCATTTCGCGAAAAATGAGGGTGGTCTTAGTTATGTTCTGGAGTTGGGATATGGCCTTTTCTTGCTTCTTTTTTGTACATTTTTAATGGGCAGTGTCTTCATGTTTTTTTTGGTTTCCTTATAACAATCTAACCATTTTCTCTTAATACACAGAACTACTCCTGGGTGATCACGGTCCACACATAGGTCCTTGATGGGTGGCATGGGACAATGGCGATTGATTAATTTGTGGTGGACATACAATCTAGGAACACCAAGGATGAGACGAGCTACTTCGTGGAGTCACAGATCAAGTGGAACCTCAAGTCACTCATGGTTGTTTCAGAGCATTTGGCTTTACATAACCTCAATAAGCCCATTTCTAGGATCGATTCAGGCTACTAAAGCGGCTGAAGGGCTATTTTTATGGTATCAGTTGGCAAGTTTGGCTGGTATAATAAATTTTTCATTGATTTTATGTTTTTTTGTCATGTTTTTTGTAGTTATGGATGAATCTAGTGCTGAGTCTGGATATAATTTATTGTTAGTGCATGAAATTCAATACAGGACACTATTGTTTGGATTTGACATTCACATCATTTTAATCTAAATTAATATCCATGTCCAGTTAAATCCATCCAGTTTCTGCAGCAATGACAACATATTATGATGATGTGATATATATGGAATTAAAAAATGCATATCAATGGAAACCTATTCATGGATATATACAAGAAATAATGTCTCTTATGCTTATAATGAATAATGCGGATCAAAACCAGTTAATCTTTGGTTATACTGTGTCTCAAATTTGAAATCTATATGAAAAAAATCACACAAATAACATAGTATAAAATCCGTAAAAAATTTATAATTATCTATTATGTAATATAAAATCTATGTCTATAATGTTTCTACAACATGATCTATTTCTAAAATCTGGAATCTCAGCATGTTAATAGTGTGACCATTGATTTGGAATATTTTTATGTATTTTTTATAACAAATATTTTAGATAATTATAATTTAGGTTTTTCCTAACTTATTTATCATAAAATTAACTGTATAATAGATTTTATTTATTATTTCTCTTTGATCTCAATGTCCCACATTCCATATTTTTACATGATGAATAGTTTCACTCCGTTTTCTTTTTTTCTAAACATCCCACTCATTCAAATTATTATTATTTCATTTATTTTCACATTTCTTATTTTTATTATTAAAAACACTATCTTATCTTTGATTTATCTTTCATTTTTTATTTCAGTGCCCGCATTACACTTATTGTGATCGAAATTGATAATTAATTCAAATTTTCATCCTCAAAATTTAAAAATTAATATAATTTTACTCTTTCCTTTTTTGTTATTTACTATTTGAATGGTGTCTTCATATTCTATTCATTCTTATTCCATTATCAAACATCATTACTATATAATTAATGTTTATTTAACATTGATGTTTCTTCTCAACTTTTATAAATATTAATCTCTTTTTAAAATTAAACCAGAAATCAAATACGCCATGCAATAGCACGTGCGAGTACTAGTATTATACATTTTGGAGGATTCACTAAGGATTTATAAAATAAGTAAAAAAAATCTAAAATCACTTTATTTTAAAGGTAAAACTTATATTTGTACAAATATACATTTTATAGTATTTATTACATCACTATTGGGCCATTATGATTTCATAAAACACACTATATTTATATGGTATTTAATTTTTACCCAAAAATTAGATTGTTTCAGAAAATTATGAAAAATTAACCATTAGATAATTTTGATGCCCTGATTCCAAAAATAATATTCATTTTATCCAAATAATTTTCTAAATATGTCAATTTTCACTTTTAAAATAAAAACTGAAATTTATTGAAAATTAATGGGTTTTGACAAAAATAGTTTTTAAACCTTAATAAAAATTACATTTGGCCTCATAAAGATTATATGATCATTTGTATTTAATAAAACTAATTTAATAATAATATTTTATTAAAATAATATTTATTAATTCATAAAGAAAATTTCTTAATTCAATTTGAATATTAACCAAAAATACTATTTGTGCTTCAAAAACAATAATAAAATAAAAATAATGTTCATAATCTTAATGCTAGGGTCTTGATATGTATCCCTTTATTAAACTAGCATACACCCTAAGAGTAAGGTGTTTAATGGTGGGGATTTCATGGGGCCATTCGGTGAACATGGTTTGGGTTGTGATCTCAATGAGATTGAACTTATCCCGTAAATGGTTTTGCTTATGATTAAGTTGTTGGATCTTGGCTTGGGCTTGGTCTAAGGAAAAAACCAAAAATGCGATCTCCCTTGGAATCTATGATAAATGGGATTCATAGGGAATGATCTTACTGGTTGAGGCCATCAACTCCTTTTTCTATGTCGAAAGGATTTTTTAAAACTCTATATTTATACTAGTAATGTGATCACTATTCAACGATTATATTATCAACAGTAATGATACTTAATGATCATTTAAATCCAATTGGATATAATAAAACAAAGTGCATGTGTTTTCTATATCCATTTTACAAAATAAGAAATTTAATTAAACTAAAATTAAAATTTCACTTATAATAGTTTGGGTCGTTACATGTATCTACTATATAAATGATCAAATTGAGAGACACCTTTATTTATCATAGTTATTTACAATAGAGTATGTTAATTGATCTTCAAAAGGTGTTTTTAAATATTTTTAAAATAGTGGGGGATTTTTGGATTTTATAGTGATTTTTAAAATATATTTTATGTTTTTTAAAAAGGATAAGGATTTTTTAGAATCCCATATTGAAAATGGGATGGAATTGTCATGTCTGTTAACTATAAAACATATCCATTAACTAACAGGTGAAATCTAGTCCACTTATTTAATCGGGTGTGATATGACATACATGATTAAATTGAGAAAATTTATGACTTTCTAGAAAATGTATCAACCCAATTAAAATAGGTATGATGACTTATCTTAATGAGAGATTATATTCCTATAAAATAGATTCCCCATTAGGTGAGGAAATTAATTCCAACCATTCCCAAGTACTTCAATTATTTCTAAAAATTACGATTCCTTTAAAATCCTTCAACAAGAATCAATATATTTTTTTAGTGTACAATAAAAAAATAATTTAATTACTCACTTGTTTCCAAATTTTCTTGAAGGTATACTATCCACTTAGTACTAGTGTAGAGTATCGATCAACCATTGTATCATAAAGTCAATCCACTGACAACCCATTGTACTACCAATTTGGTGGGGGTGAATCTACTATTAAGGAGAGAAAAAACATAATGTTCCTTAGTGAGATACATTTATTACCATTCAAGACCATCAATATCTATTATCCAACAATATCCCAAACATATATCTCATAAATTCTTAAGGTTATCTATGGAGGGTTTTTGTAGGGAGTGAGGTGTGCAACATAGGAGATAGGGAAAAACCAAAATTTAAGATCAATAGGGTGGATTTTCAAACCATCAATCTCTCCCACACATCACCAAATTATCTTTAAAAGAACAATGAAATATTTTTTAATGGGTTACACATATGAGAAGAAAAATAAAATTGCAATAAAATTTTCTTTCTCATTAAATTTTATATCTATTTCTCTAATATTTGTTTTCATTTTTATTTTTATAACACATTATTAACACAAACACTCAAATAAATAAGAAAGGTATATTTTAATTTTAAGTTTTATTTTCAATGCCTCATTAGAGGATTATAATTATTTACACAATATTATTCATTTATCATTACAATGAAAAATTTTATGTGATATATTTAATCATCACTATAAAGGACACTTTTTTACCTTCCTGGATGATTTTAATTTATTTGTTTCACACCACCTGATTGGATGGTCTAATTAATAACTTATTACATAAGAGAAAATTTTCAAATGAGTAACACAGTGTATTGGTTTAATTACTATAAACCCCCACATGAAATATTTATTAACGGATTATGGTGAGATGTAAAAAATACTGTTAAGAGATAATATTAATTTTACAAGCCTGGTCTTTTTGTTTTCACTCATTCTAACCATGGTTATAATTACATTATAAGTATGGAAATATATTCTATTATAAATAATTTTCTATAAATAATTATATTTATTTTCTGATTTTATTTATTGTATTTTTTTAAGAAAAATGTTAACTATTATTTTATTCTTATTCTAAATAATGATAGGGTGTTTTATTTTTCTTGTTACCATCATGTCAAATATCAAAAAACACAAATTCACCACTCATGATATTACCGGGAGTAATTACATATTGTGTAAAAATCATTTAAAATAAATAAAAAATGATGATATTCCTAAAAAGACATTTCAATGAGGGACTAAAATGTGAATACCTCCCAGAAATAGATTCAAAAAATATTTAAAAGCGTTTGAAAGATAGATATGATCATAAAAAGAAGGTTTTTATTACCAGAACTCTATTAGTCTCACATAATTATAGCATGTTTCTTAAGTAATATGTGACATGAGTTTAATAGCCTTAATACTAAGCAATAGGGTGTCACAATGTGATACATTCAAACTAAGTCCCACATCAGACATGGAGGGGTTATGGGTGTGGAATATAAGTCCTAGATATTCTACTCCTCATTATAAGGCCTTTTTAGAGTGTAGTGGGTAGTGATCCCTATTGAAAGAAAAACAATATTGGAGTAATACTAAAGAGGAAAATATTTTGGTAGAGGGGCTGGTTCCAAGTCCTAAAACTAGTATCATAGCATAGATTCAACATAATCCCTTAAGGAGAGTACTAAGGGGGATATTTTTGGCCCTCTATAATTATATCATGCACCTTGAGTGATCCGTGACATGGTTTTAATAGCCCTGCTATTGGGTAATAGGGTGTTATAGCATGATATATGGGTGTCACGACATGATTCCTTTGATCCAATTCCCACATCAGGCGTGGAGGTGTGATAAACTTGGAATATAAGTCTAAACAATTCTACTCCCCATCACAAGGCCTTTTTATATTATTGTGGGTAGTGATCCCTACTAAAAGAAAAACCATATAGGAGGAATCCTAAAGAGGAAAATATTGTGATGTAGGGGATACTTCCAAGTTCTAAAAACTCCATGATGAATGGAATGATTTACGCTTCCAAGGCTATAAAAGTATAGTGATTAAAATTATTCTATATATATAATTGTTTAATAATTTAAATATTGTGGCATTGAGGATACATATTTTGATATTATTGAAAATAAATACATGACTTTTCATGCATCTTTGATAATCTTATAACAACAATATTTTTTATGAGGGTATACAAAATATTATGATATCATATCATCATTAATTATAGCCGAGCATTGAAGATGGTTCCATTGAACCAACTAACTTGTACTTTATATTTATAGTATATTCATAGGCTTGAACATTAATAAAAATCGTATCACATATAATTTATTATTTTGTGTAACTTTAATGTGATAATTTCCTAGAGTATCTGTCAGATTAAAAAAGGTCACAACAGTTCCTTGTTATGATTAGAACTTTAAATTACTATGAAAATATTTTTAAACTATATATACTATAGTCATATGATATCCAGATAAGACAAAAACGATGCTAATTATTAGGATATAGATACTCATAAGAGGATGATACTTCATATCATCATGTTTATACTTGATAATATCTACTATGGAAGATTTTTTAGACAAACCTGCCAATTGGAAATATATAAGTTTGGTTTCATTGGAGGTTTCAATCTGTAAATGTGTGTGATGAAACTTTTACTTTAATATAATTATTAATATATTTCATGACTCATGTATTTTTATGTATTGAACAAAACACAATTCTTTATATTTTTGGGAAGTATAGTATATTTGGTGCATCATGAATGATACATTATTATTGAATAAGCCGAGAAAGGATTTATCCATTAAATACTTATAGAATATGATATCTCGACCCTTTTATTTGAATGAAATAGTCAAACTAAATTTTATAGACCTAGTATATGTAACACCTTGAGTTTTTAAAAGAGAAAATTATGTTTGACAATGTATGCGATATGCAACACTGAACCCAAACAAACAATAATTATTTAAATATAACCATTATAACCTAGCCATTAAATTTATAGATATGAATGATATTAACTAAATTATGAAATATATATAAATTTTATAATCAACATAAATATATTTATAATTTTTTAGTAAATAATCACCCAATTCCTTAATGTTATTTTATTCTTCAAAAATACATTTTCTCCAAAAATACATTTTCTCCAAAAAAAAATTTTATTTATTTTTGTAGAAAAATATTATAATTAATTTATAGAAAATTAAAAAAAATTATTTAATAAAATTAACATAATTTTTCAAATCATCATATCAAAATTAACTTAGGTTTAATTTTTTTTTATTTTTTGGAAAATATTTATTTTTTACTGAATAGTGAAAAATACCGATTTGTTTGTAAAACTGTCATTTATTTTGATAAAATATGTAATTTAAAATTAACATTATTATTTTAATTTTATTTTAAAGAATAATATTTATTATTTAGTTATATTTAATCTAATTAATTACATTTAAATCATTTTTATATCATATTTTGGTATAACTTTATTTTTAGGCTTGAAAACACATTTTTCTGAAAACTATTTTAAAATGCATAATGTTTCTCCATTTTAATTAATTAAAAATAACAACTAATGGAGAATGATTTAAATTAAATTTATGGATCATATATTTTTCATTATTAATTTAAATTAATATAATTAATATTACTAGTTATAGAATTAAAGTAACATAATATTTTCCTTAAAAATGCATTTTTTAGAAAAACCACTTTCCATCATGCTTGCAGGTTTTAATTTAAATTAAATTCTTCCACCTCTATGAATTTATTTTGATAAAATGAATTCCATATTTTTAATAACCGTATTTAATATTAGGTAATAATTTCAACTTAATATTTATAAAATATAAATAATAGTTGTAGTAAATATTTATTACCATGATAAAAGGAAAATAAGTTAATTAAGTGTAAAAATAATTTAACAAGGACTAGAAACAAAGTAACCGTAATATTATGAATATTTATATTTTCATATAATAATTATTATATTTTTTTGTTTCTTTATAAATAATTAATAAATTATTTTGATAAAAATTTGATTTTGATATAATAAAACACAAATTGTATTTTTGTGTCATAATAAATTTAAATTAAGACATTACATTTTGATGAATTTTTTAATTTTAAAAATAAATTATATTTCAATAAAATACTACTATTAAATAATATTTATTGAATATAAATTATAATCTAATTTTTATGAAGTCAAATGTAATTTTTATAATGGTTCAAAAACTATTATTGTAAAAAAAACCAGCATTTCTCAATAAATGTGAGTTATTGTTTTTGAAATTTAACATTCACATACTTAGAAAATTATTTTAATAAAATAAATATTATTTTTGGAATCAGTATGTTTATATTATCCAATAGTGATTTTTTTAGAATTTTCGGAAACAATCAAATTTTTGGGTAAAAATTAAATTTAGTATAAATATACAGTGTTTATTATGACATCATAATGGTCCAAAAGTGATTAATAAATGACATAAATGATATAAAAAACCAAATATATGTTTTCCATTTGAAATAATGTGTTTTTGAGGTTATTTGATTAATATTATAAATCCTTTATGAATCCTCTAAAACCTATATTATATTTTCATGTTTTAAAATAATTTATTTATAAACATGAATCACTTAAACATCACTAAGTGTAATATTTTATCTATTTATTCCATTAGAATTATAAAATAATTAAAACCAATCCTTTTTTGTGGAAACCATGGGCAACAAAAATTAGAAGGTTTTTAGTTTTGATTAATTTTTTATATAGAGTCTAAAACATATATTTAAACACATCCTTAATATACCCTCTCTTCTTTATATTCCTCCCAAGGTTCCCAAAATCTCTCAATAAGCTCCACCCAAGCTTTTGGAATCACCCTCTCAAGGTAAGGGACCTCTCTCACTTCTTTTCCATTCAAGAACCTTATTTGTATTTATAATTTTGAATCTCAATTGGTTATGTTTTAATTATTTTATAAATGTCCCTTTACTATCAAATTTATGTTATTATAATGAAATATCATTTATTCCTTCTCATTTTAACATTTACCTAAGCTATTACTATTCTGAAATATGGCAAGAGACTTTCCTCTCTTCTTTTCTATTTAAGATCCTTCTTTGTAATTAGCCTTTTTAATCTCAATTGGATATATTTTCATTAATTTATAAAGATACCTCTAACTTAAAATTTATAACCTAAAAATGATATATCTTTTATCCCCTCTCATTACAGCATTTACCTAATCCATTACTATGCTAAAATTTAGTAAGGTATCTTCTCTTTCTCCTCTTTATTCAAGAACCATATTTATGTAATTTTCTTTTTTATTCTAATTATTATTGATGGAATATGATATTACACATCCATATTACCACCCATATTATTTAAATGTAATGCGTTACCCCTTTCACTCTCATTAATCTCTCACATGATTCATTATGTACCCCCATTATATTGTTGGAATTATTCTGCGATTTTTCTATACCATTTTTTTCAAGCTCCATCCTTGTTTTATGTCTTTTAAATCCTAAATTATCATGTATTATTATGTTCTTACATATAACTCATACTATAATTTTTTAATTAAAAGTGATGATAAAACCCTTTATCTCTCATTAAACCATTTTATTAATCTTTAAGTACTTCTGTTATGATTTTAAAAATTCCCTCCAATTTTCCATGCCAAACATTTGTGAATTTTATACCCATACCCATTTACACTATACTTCACTTATTTGGGTATTCCATGTATGTAACCCAAAATCCTTAATTTTAGTATTAAATGTGATGGAATATATTCTTATGTTATATGATCTATATGGAATATCTTTGCTGGTACATGATATGATATTGATGGGAGCCCCCATATATCACTCCAATGCATTGGAAAATGTTTCAGTATCATGAGATTAAATTTATAGTGTATGAGAGGTTATAATAAGTACATTATATTATGATGTCTTAGTGGTTAACCTTGACTTATTCTTATGATGTCATATTTAATGTTTTTTTCCATATTCCCATGTTGCTTTTATGTTATCATGCTATATCATTCTTAATTTGTCATGTTTATGATACCCATCCATTTTATGTCCGAGAGAAATTCCTATTTTTTAACATGTAATAATTTTTTCATGTTACTCTTTGTTTATTCCCATACTGGACTTCATAACTCACCCATTTATTATGCATGTTACCTGGTAATCCCATGCATTTTTAAATGCTATGGAATTTTAGAAGCATGTTAAGTAAGTTTTCAATAATGTTTTTATATCCATGTATCAAGTTGTTGTGTTATGTACATAATTACCCAAATACACTAGAATTATCAATCTTCTAGGTTGTATTAAGTGTATTATCATGTAATAAATCATGAATTAATGTTTAATAAAGACAAGGGTTTTTATAGTTGGTATCATAGGAAAATTTTGTTATTTTTGGGATTAGGATTAAAAAACTGTAGAGAAAGACTTATGGATAACACTAAGCATAGGGAAATAAACCTAAGTTTAGTTAAAGTATAGAGTAAGTGGTTTCCTTGAAAATACATCCTTGTCTAGATACTACAAGTAGTTGTGGATCTGTAACAGATGTTCCTAGGGGTGACAACCCCAAAAACACCATATTGATCCAGATTAAATCAGGAACTAGTGTATAATAATGGGGCTTTATGCACATATGATATAAAACTCCCAGAGGATACACTTTGGTAAATTTACAAGCTCATTACGATCCATTATTAAGGGAACAAAAATTACTATAAGAGTCTATTATAGGATACATATCATTGATAACTTAAATTAAAGCCTATAAATTCATAAGATAAGGAAATAAAATTCATTTATAAGTCATAAATTTAATGTTATTGTCTTCCCACTTGTGTGTTTAATAGCTTAAAAGTACTCATACCTAATTTTCCCTTTATTCTAGTCAATTACTGGAGATAGATGGAACCGAGTTAATAACCAATGTGATGAGAAATGTGATGAAATCCAAAATTAGATAACTAACATGATGGGAGATCAAGTAATACATCTTATAATTATTCTATACTAGCTATCAAAAATCACAATTAACAACTGACACATAGTTAAATGTCCAAATATATCAAATAAGAGGAGAAAACAATTTCATGGAAGTTCATATAATAAATGTAAAAAATAAAGAAGATTCAATTTTTTGCATGCCAAAATGTGTAAAGAGGAACCAATGGTAATGCCACAAAGGTAATTGAAGGTGTTTTAAGTGTGAAAAATAGGGCATAAAGTATCTAGTTCCTATAAAAAAAGAAGAGTATGATTGAATTGAATATACTACATCCTATGACACCCTTTGTTGTTTAATTTCTTATGTGTAGAGAATATGGGAATTATCTGAGTCAATACCCTAATCCAAGGGTTATATCTTATACTAATAAAGGACCTATGGAATAGAAATAATTGAAGTGTAAGGATTGATGTGTTTATGTTTTACTATTTAAGAATTATGTTGTAGAATTAATATATAAATGACATTATGGATATAATAATCATGAAACATCTAAGGATTTTTCCACAATATATTTTCTTTATGGATTTGAAACATATGTTGAATGGTACCAATAACCTATAAACGTGATTTAGTGATAAGGTAATATTTTGGAAAACACATGATTGAGGGATTGATAACCCTTAATATGTGTTTTATGTTGGGATAAAACTAAAGTGTATTGGGATAATATATCTAAGTCTAATATTTTTTAAAATAACTGATACCACTTTTAGATATTTATGTGATGAACTTTAAGCATGATTAAGAATATTTTGGTGAATATATTACTTGATTTTTTTTTTATTTTTAGGTGATTAATGATATTTCAGTAGATGATTTATTTGGTTGAGGTATATATACCCATTAGGTTTAATATAAAGGATTATTTGAGAAGAGTTCTATTATGTTTTTGGAGTTTTAATCTAAAGGGCACGAGACAACCTTTAAGGTTAAAACATTCTTTAATGTTGAGGTTATTTGTGTTATTTGGGATATAGGGGTATTTAAGGATTGACCTATGTTAAACCTTTAGTATTTTTCGTTGAATTTTGGAGATTAAGGTATTAAGGTTTATTCATTTTCATTATTATATTAATTTATTACAACCATTTTTGATTTAGTAAAGATAGGAGGAATATATTTTTATTCTTTGATGGGTCATGTGATCTGTTAGAAGCTTATTCTAGTTCTTTAGGCATAAAAAAATCATCTACAATACTCATTGTTTGGAGAAAAAAGATGATATTATAGTGGAAATTGATTAAAGTATGAAATTATACTTTCCAAGAAATTATATTTATTCAGGTTCTTAGTCAAAATAGTAAAGTAATTCCTTAACTCTTTGAAAAGAATCTCGACACAAATTTTTTTTCATATTGTGATCATTTATGATGAATTTATGGTCTTTTCACCCATCACAAGTTTATGGTTTTGTGGTCATTTAATTTATACTAAAAATTTTCTCCATCACTCTCTATTAGTTCTTGGGAATTAGTTTTTTTCTTCCATGTCTATATTTTCACTTCCTACAAATTTTCTCCTACATGGAAACCTAGTTATGTGATGACCTTCCTACTTCCCTTTCTCTATTTTCAAGTGAATGTTTTATTAACCATTACAATATGTGTTTTCAATAGAGATATTTTCAAGTGTCAAAATATTTATTACTAAGATCAAGTTAAAATTGTGAGGATTCAATTTATTGAATGAGGGAATAATTTAACACCTCATGTTTTTAAAAGAGAATGTTATGTTTGATAGAGTTTGTGATATGCAACACCGAACCCAAACAAACAATAATTATTTAAACATGAATATTATAAACTACCTGTTAAATATGCGGATATGAATTGAATTAACAAAATTATGAAATATATATAAATTTAATACTCAATATAAATTTTTTTATAAATTAATAATAAATAATCACTGAATTTTTAGTAAAGTCATGTTATTCTTTAAAAATATGTTTTCTTCAAGAATTTTTTTTATTTCATTTTGTGAAAAAATATTATAATTAATATCTAGGACATTTAAAAAATGTATTTGATAAAATTAACCTCCTTTTTCAAAATAATAATATCAAAATTAACTTACGGTTAATTTGTTTTAAAAAAATATTTATTTTTCAGTGAATAGTTAAAAATAATATTTTTTTTGTAAAAATATCATTTATTTTGATAAATTTTATAATTTAAAATTCCCATTATTATTTTAATTATATTTTTAAATATCATATATTTAGTTATATTTAATCAAATTAATTAAATTTAAATCATATTTAAACCAGATTTTATCATAAGTTTATTTTTAGTCTTGGAAACAATTTTTTTGAAAATTATTTTAAATGCATAATATTTATCCATTTTAATTAATTAAAAATACCCCTATTGTGGAATTATTTAAATTAAATTTATGGAACACATATATATCTTTATGAATTTAAATTAATATAATGAATATTACTAGTTATAGAGTTAAAGTTAAATCATCTTTTCCTTGAAAAATGCATTTTCTCGAAAAACCACTTTCCATCGTACTTGTAGGTTTTGTTTTAAATTATATCCTTATAACTCTTTGAATTGAGTTTTATATAATGTATTCTATATTTGGAATAATCATAATTAATATTAGGTAATAAATTCAACTTAATTTTTGGACAACATGAAGAGTAAATGTAGTAAATATTTATTACCATGGTAAAAGGGAAATAGGTTAATTAAGGGTAAAAATAATTTTAAAAGGACTAAAAAAAGTAAGAATAATATTTTGGATTTTTATATTTTCATATAATAATAATAATCATTTTTTGTTTCTTTATAAATAATTAAGAAATGATTTTGATAAAAAATAGATTTTGATACGATAAACCGTAAATTTTATTTTTGTGTAATAAGAAATTTCAATTAAGAAATTCATTTATAATGAATTCATGAATTTTAAAAATTAATTTTATTTTGATAAAATAATACTATTAAATAATTTTTATCAAATATAAATGATAATATAATTTTTATAAAGTCAAATATAATTATTATAAGGGTTTGAGAAGTGTTAATATTAAATCGATTATTGTTTTTAAAAGTGAAAATTCACATATTTTGAAAATTATTTTTATAAAATAAATATTTTTTTGGAATCATCAGGTTTAAATTATCTAATAGTTAATTTATCATAATTTTCTGAGATATTTGAATTTTCAGGTAAAAATTAAATATGGTGTACACATACATTGTGTATTAAGACATCACAATGACACAAAGGTGATGTAATAAATGATATAAAATGTATTAAAGAACAAATCTATGTTTACCCTTTAAAATTATGTGTGTTTGAGATTATTTTATTAATTTTATAAATCCTTTACGAATCCTTGAAAACCAATATTATATTTTAATGTTTTAAAATCATTTCTTTATAAACATGACTCACTTCCACATCACCATATCTAATATTTTACTGTGTTAAGAAATTTTTCATATACAATAATAAAAAATAATCTTTTTTCAGAAACCATTGTAAAAAACCATGGGAATGTTTGTAGTTTTTATTACATTATTATATAGAGTCTAAAACCTAAGTTTGGGAAATAATAAAGAACTCACCCTCTCTTCCTATATAAACCCACCCAATCCCCCATTAATATTCCATAAAAAACTTTAGAGTATGTATTTACTATTACCTAATCTCTCTAGTGTCTTCCCAATGCTCCCCCAAGCTCTCAAGAAGGTCCTTCCAAGCTTTTGGAATCACCCTCTCATGGTAAGGGACCTCTCTCTATTCTTTTCCATTCAAGAACCTTCTTTGTGTTTAGCCTTTTTAATCTCAATTTGTTATATTTTAATGCATTTATAAATGAACCTTTAATTTAAATTTGATATTATTATAATGATATATCATTTATTACCTCTTATTATAACCTTTACCCAAGCCGTTACTATGTTGTAATTTAGTAATGGACTTCCCTCACTTCTTTTCTATTCAAGGAACTTCTTTTTAATTAGCCTTTTAAATCTCAACTGGTTATGTTTTCATGAATTTATAAATATCCCTATACTTTATAATCGATATACTAACAATTATATATCTTTTATCCCCTCTCATTATATCATTTACCTTAACCGTTATTATGCTGAAATTTAGTTTGGGATCCTCTCTTTCTCCTCTTTATTCAAGCACCTTATTTATGTAATTCACTTTTTGTTCCAATTACTATTGATGGGATATGATATTACACATTCCTATTAATTACCTTATTATTTCCATGTGATGAGTGACCCCTTTAATTCTCATTAATCCCTCCCATGATTCATTACATACCCCAATTATGCTACTGAAATTATCCTATAGTTTTCCCATGCCAATTTTTTATTCAAGAACACTCCCTGTCTTATGACTTTTAAATAAAAAAATGTCCATGTTGGAATATGTTCTTACATACCCCAAATACTTTAATTATTACTTAAAAGTTATTATAGACCCCTTTCCCTCTCATTAAACTATTTTATGACTCTTTAAGTACTACTATTATGTCATTTAAATTTCACTCTGATTTTCCATGAAAAAAATTTGTGAAGTTTATGCCCATACCCATTTAAAATTAATGGTATTCACCTAATTGTAACTATAATTCATTTATTTTTTAATTCCATATATATAAACTACAATCCTTAATAAATAAATTAAATGTGATGAAATATACTCTTATATTATATGATCTATGTGGTACACTTATGCTTGTGCATGGTATGATAATGATGTGTGAACCTAGATGGAACTCCAATGCATCAAGTAATGTTTTTGTCTCATGATATTACATGTATGGTGTATTGGAGGTTATCCTAATCAAATTATGTTATGATTTTATGGTGGTTAACCTTGAGTTATTCTTATGATTTTATGTTTAAAGTTGTTTCCACATTCCCATGTTGCCTTTATATTATCATTATATATAATGAATCATTGTTCATGTTTACCATTCTCATCCATTTTATTTCCCATGGAAATTCCTAATGTATAACATGTAATAATTTATTCATGTTATGAAATTTTTATTCCCTTATTTAGATTTAAGGCTCACCCCTTTCTTATGCATGTCCTAAGGTTATCCTTTGCAATTTTAAAATCTATGGAATTTTAGAAGCATGTTAAGGAAGTTTTCAATAAGGTTTTTGTATCCATGTATCAATTTGTCGTGTTATATACCTAATTACCAAAAGACAATATAATTCTCGATCGTATGGGTTTTATTAAGTGTATTCTTACATAATAAATCATGAATTAATATGTAATAAATACAAATATATCCATAGTGTATTAATGGATTCGTTTTAAATAGTCAAAGAAAGACATATCTAGAATTTATGTTGATTAAATGAGTGTTAAAACTAGTTGATGAGATATATAATAAGATATTATACTATACAGTGAGCATGCATATGTGGTTTTCATCATTGCGATATTAACTTCTTACTCTATGAGTGTCTTTGCATATTGTTAGATGTTGATATTGGACTTTAAGAAAGCTTTCACAATTCCATTAAGGAATAATCATACAGGTTTATAGACTTAGTGTTTCCATTATCTTAGTTTAATTATATTT
The DNA here is from genome assembly GCA_963277665.1 of Viscum album. Taxonomy (NCBI): domain Eukaryota; kingdom Viridiplantae; phylum Streptophyta; class Magnoliopsida; order Santalales; family Viscaceae; genus Viscum; species Viscum album. The sequence goes on from OY728145.1 coordinate 916,981,721, forward strand.
GAATTTAACAATTGGAATAAATTTCGTTCTCTAGACCGAGGAATAATATTTATTCATGATTTATTGATCACAAATATTGAGTTAGTATTTTATGTGTGAGTTGAATATTGAATAAATATTCATTCAAAAGACTATGAATATAATATTTATCTATTTATTTATCAAATGAAAAATATTTAGTATTCAAGTTTTGGTAAACACCAAGGAAGGTGGATGGGCTGAGTCCTATGTCGAGTAACAGAAATGATATACCAAATATCTATTAAATAGATATTAATTTATTTATAAATATTTATATTATTCCTGAGACATGCATAAGTTAAAGAAATAATAACAATATTATTAGATGTTATGTTCTCTAAGGATAAATATATTAGTTAAAGGACTCTCTGTAATTACCAATCCTCTAACCCTAACTCTATATATACCCGATTATATCATTTCTATTGGCATATGAGAATAATTTGTTGTACACAATATATTTCCTTCTTAGAGAATAATCATCATGAAGAATGTATCTAGATTTTTCTACCAGGATGGAGATAATTCTTCTACCTTCTTAAATACTCTCAAAAATAAAGGAATGAGAATCAATCCTTCAAAACTGAAGAATTTTTTTGCGAGTAAAGGCATGTGACACAAGATGATTGGTACCCCTATACTAGCACCCTGAGTAATATCAGTGATTCTTTGTGATCAAGGATCATTTGTGGATAAACACTATAGGGATTATACATTGAATAGTTTTAATGTAAAAATGTTACACCTCAAATGGAGTTTTGATCGATCAACACATACTTCAATGAAAGAACTCAAGATCGAAGTATTTTATTTTTTATTAAACTAATTATAGACTAAATGTGAAATATACACTATATAGTTTCAATATTCTTTAATTATGAGATATAATCATGAAATATATAATTCTACATCATGTTTTTATAGGTGATTCTTAATATTAAATGAAAAATCATCGTTGGGTATGAACCTAGTTGGTTTATACCATACTGAAAACCCTCAAGTGGTATCAGAATGACTACATTTAAATTATTATTATTTATTAATTTTTGATCAATTTACAAATTTGTAGTTAGCTTTTAATTTCTAATTTATTAATTATTTAATAAAAAAATAAAAATATCTTATCCATTCACCTTCACAAGACCAAGAACAAGTTAATAACAAATGAACAAAATATGAACAAACTATTTGGAGGTGTCGAGGATTCTGGTTGGATAACATGTAACTACATGGCATGAAGTCCATAAATACCCACCAGTATCCAAGTTATTTAAACAATTATGAGCCTAAAATTAATTCAATTGTGTCATGAGAATAAAATAGTATGTGACATAATTACATGCCATGTGCTGACTGGGCTAGACCGACACATGACTCTAAAGACTACACGATGTATAGCTGCCACACACATTGTGTAGTCTACACAATTTTTTAGTGAAATTTTTGAAAAATGTGAGGTAAAATGTGCATTATGTATTTATTAAATGAAATTTAGTGACTATTATATATCAGACAAGAATTTTACATGGTGTGCAGCTAGTGTACATATTGTGTACCTTATAAATGTTAGCTGAAAAATATACACCGAGTCCCTAATCATATATTACAAATAGAAGAAGGATGAAATACATGGTGTGTGGATAGATTGTACAAAAATTACAACCCTTATCTATTTATATATAAAGAAAAATTAATTAATTAGATCATTAAACCTAAAAAATAATCATTCACGTTTCATTAATTGACAATACACACTATGTGCTAGGTCTTAAAGAATATTAAATGCTTAATTAATTTTCATGTAAAATTTGGAACTACACATCATGTATGGCCCTTACATACCTTTTAATCAATGTGCATTAAACTGGTATATGCTATGTAATAACGTGACATGCCATGTACACTATATTTTTTTTTGAGTGCAAGATATACATCAAGTAACACATCAGGTAGTTTGGACGGGTACACACCATGTTTTTTTCCATGTACACTCTATGTGTATAATTAATTTTAAATAAAATTTAATAAATCTAATTTTTTTAAAAATTATAATGGGTGATAATTTTAAAAAGTGTTTGGATGAAAAAAATAAATACATGAATGACTTTATAATATAATTAACTTACTCAGGAAATTTATCTTAATAGACAATGATTGAAATAAATGTTAACTAGTTGTTTTAAATGAACATATGTTGCATGTATGGATGGTCATGAATTAAGACCGACCCATGTATGTGTTAGAATTACTTTAATTTAATTATTATTTAATATTTTTTTAATAATAATCATTAAGTTAAAATGATGTTATGTGTTTAATCCCCTTTTTCTATATTATATAAGGGCCCGTGTGTCCACAGTTTCTTTCATGTAACCCTATAATGAATAATATCATTCCCTTCACTTGAATGTGAGTAAAAAATTTGTAAAGGATAGATATATTAGGATAATGTATGTGGTTCAAGTTTGTAACCAAGGTGAAACCAACCTAGGTGATACGTAGGAGGATAGAAAATATTTTTCCACTCGAACCAATCTATGGTTCTAAGAGTTATTCCCCCAGTGTCAAGTGTTAGTTTAGCATCTGATTTAAAACTAACCATTAGAAAGTTCATGATCATAACACATTATTTATTTTATTTATTTCCAATTAATTTTTAATTTTTATTGATGTTTTATCATGATAAAAAATGAATTAATAAGCATGCAAGATGGAATTAAATTAAATTAGATTATACGTAATTTGTTTTATCATGATGTGGTTAATCACTCATGTAAAATCCATTTAATAATAACAAGACATGTAAAAAGTTAAAATAAGAAAATTTATATTTAATAAAAAAACTCCTCAATTTAATATTATGTTAGAATAAGCCTTCCATTATTAGAGTTTGAATATAATAATAGAAATAATTATTGGTTTAACCTTTATTAGGACAATTAATTTTATCAGATAGTTTTAATAATGGTTTTTGGGTTGACTTAATTAATTTGATATCAAGAGGAGTATCTCATTCCATACTTGGTGTAACTTAGAGGTAAGTGTTGAGGAAATCCAAGTCATGATTTTCAGATTGGGGAGTCCACTCAATGGATCAAGGAGATGAAAGTTAGCAATTGGAAATATTGTATACCTAAATACCTTTAAGTAATTGACTAGAACCTTGTTTATGTCATGATAATAGAAATATGGATCATTGAAACTAGAATTTCCACATTAAAGGACATTTTGATTTCAATGTTGTGTGATATTGGGACTTGGTAAAATAGTGGGTGACTAAAAAGATAATTAAATTTATTTCATCTCACATACTTTTTAAATGAATATAAAATACTTATATCTACTTTTATTTTGTTTTATAAAGTTATAAATGAACATTTCACCAACTACATTATATATATGATATATTCAAGAGAAAGATAATCTTCTTACTAGAAGTAACTTCCAAGAATGGTATAAATGCTTGTGAATTGTATTATACTGTGAATGAAAGATTTAAGAGATTCAATCCCTAATTATAGATCCTCCTACTTAGGAGGTGAGTGATGAGGAGCTCTATCTAAATGAGAAACATTTGGATACTGTGTTATATGTCTGGTTATTGATGTTATTTTTCATGTCCATTAAACTTTATAAGTCACTAAAAACCATATATTCATACACTATTCTCACCTATATCCACGATCTTTATCAAGAGAGGGATAAATAAGAGTAATATGAAATTTCCAAGGTGTTATTTATAAGAAATATTATAGATGGTGTATAGGATGGTCCTCATTTAGTCAATAAGATTGTTTATATTGAGCAACATGTGATTATTAAGATTAATTTACCCAAATAATAACACACATATTATACTTACATCACTCCCTCATTGTTTCTTCACTTTTTTGTGAATTTCACCACTACAATACATATTTTTTTATTTTAAAATAAAAATTTTAAAGGAAACGTGTGAACCTTAAAAAAGTTCCAGCTAAAAAATATTCAATATAAAACCCACCACAACCTACAACCCACTTATAAAACCATGCCATCAAACAAAATTACCAAATTCAAAATTTAAATGACCTCAACTCCATAACGTCGTGACAAAAAAAACCATTTAAAATTTTGAAAATAAAAAAGTAGTCAGACTATCAGCACGACTCTGTCACCATTGCCTCAAGATTCCCACATTGTCACCGACGACTAATCCATCTGATCACTATCTCCACCGTAGACCCCAATAGTCACCCAAATCACCATCATCATCACCGTAAATCACCACCAGAATCCATCGTCGGCACCGGTAAGAACACCAACATCACTATTGAGAATTTTTTGTGACTTTTAATATGAAAAATGTTGATAAATATCTACTAGATATCTTTACTATTATTTTTATGTTGATAAGGATAAGAAGTGAAAAAATAATTATATCCTTATGGTGAATAATAGAAAGGGAAAAAATCCCCAAGATTAAATATATGTATAAGGATTCTTTGAAACACCTATATAAGAGAAGGAAGATTAAGGGGAAATAAAGTGAGTAGTACACCATATATTTTTCATGTGGAAAAAGGGCCACTGGAATAAGAATTTCACCAAAATAAAGAAACCATGGAAACTTCATGTGCATTTATTATCAAGTGCAATCAATTTTTTTGTACAAATTATTTCTTAAATATAGAGTTTGGGGTTCAAATTTGTATCCAATTATAGGAACCAAGTATATTTATAAGAGTTAAATGAGGTGAGGTAGATCAATGATCCACTAACAGAGCATGAAATTCTATAGTTTCCATTGGAGACCACCACCTCACATTATAGAAAAAAATGATACTGGATTTGAAAAACTAGTTTTATGTTCCATATGTTATTAAAAACAATATATCTATATCTATCCATGATAAAGATGGTTTTATCTTAATATTTGGGAATAAATGTTACTTATTTTAAAAATATAACATGTATTATATTAATAAACATCTTAATTTTTTTATTACCCAAACCAAGTAATAGAAATAGATAATTAATATTGTTATCATGACTCATATCACAACCAATTGTGGAATCACTAGATAGGTAATATAAATGAAAAATTATTGATTTAATTATACCAAGATGGATATTTAGATTCTTCAAAACTAAAACCACATGGAATATGTCATGATTTTTTATGAAAAAATTAACAAAGCCCCATTTAGTGGAAAAGTTGAAAGGGCCACAAATATTCTTGAATTGGTATGTAAAAATGAGTGTAAATCATTTCCTATTGAAAGAAGGGGGGATAATCATACTTTATAACTTTTACTGATTAATTTAGAAAATATTTATATGTCTACTTAATGAGGTATAAGTTAGATTCATTTTATAAATTTAAGTATTACAAGAATGAAATATAGAATCATATTGGTAAGAAGATAACGAAACTTCACTCAGACCATGAAATATAATATCTAAACAAAGGGATTATTTATTATCTATGGGAGTTTGAGATTCTATCTTAACCCAAACCTCCTTATACACCACAATGGAATAATTTAAGTGAAATGAGAAACCACTCCTTGATATATACAATGAGATCAATGATGATTCATGAAAGTATTCTATTATCCTTTTTTGGGATACTCATTTTAAACCATGACACACATTCTAAAAAGTCCCAACTAAAGTGAAAAATAAAAAACCATACAAATTTTGGTATGGAAGGAAATTCATATGGTCTAAATTACATGTAATGGGATGCATAACATTTTTTAATACTTATTTAGGTAACTAAATAACACCCCAAGGGAAAAATTTCGTCTTTATAGAATACCTAAAAGAAAAAGGGGATATTACCTATACAACCATTCAAATAAAATGGTAATAATGAAAAAAACTATGTTCCTTGAGAGGGAGAACATATATAAGAGAGATAATGAAAGCAAGATAGACTTCGATGAAGTCATGGATCAAGATATACAAGAGTTGTAATAACAATAGATTCTACAAGGCCACTTAGAAGAGTATTTTCTAGAGACACAAGTACTACAAAGGAGTACAAGAGAGGTTAAATAACCTGAAAGATATTTTTTTTACTCATTGAGGATGATGACTCATTATTAATTGATAATAATGATCCTATAACCTATAAGGTAGCAGTAAGTGGTACAAAATTTTCCAAGTGGAAACAATCCTTGAATTTTGAGATGGATTCCATATACTAAAAGCATGTGTAGATTTTAAAATATCTTTTAGTGGATATAAAGTTCATTGGTTTCAAATTGGTATTCAATAAGAAACTAGAAATGGATGGACAAATTAACACCTATAAGGCATGAATGGTTGCAAAAGGGTTTAAACAACATCAATACATAGACTAATATGAAACCTTTTCTTCAGTTTCTATGATAAAATCCATTATAATTCTAATTTCCATAATAGATTACCATGACTATGAGTTTTAATTGATGGATCTTAAAACAAATTTACATAATGAGAATATTTAAGAAGATGTCTATATGACAAAAAAGAAGGGTTAGTGACTCCAAAAGCTACCAATAAGGTATACAAACCACATAGATTCATTTGTGGTTTAAAGAAATCATATGGGTCATGAAACATGCACTTTTATGAATCCATAGAAAATTTGATTTTATAAATAATAAATCTGATCCTTGTTTCTATAAGTATTTTAGTAGAAGTGAAACTGTTTTCCTTATAATATATTGATGATATATTACTAATTATAAATGAGATACCAAACTTACAATCTGTTAAGACTTGATTGAACACATGATTCTCCATGATGGATTTAGGTAAATTAGTATAAATTATTGGGATCAAAATCCATCATGATTGATCCAAGAGGATATATATATCAAGTCAAGGTATATAACAAGATAATAAAGAGATTCAATATGGATAAATCTAATAGGGTATTGTTTCTAATGTCACATGACATAAAAATCTCTAAGAAAATGTGTTGTAAGTCATACGAGGAGAGAAATAAGATGAACAAGATCCTACATGTATATGTGATAGGATAAATTATGTATGTTATAATATGTATCAGGATGGATTTCACCTATTACTTAATCATGGAAGGTAGATATTAGGATGATCTAGGAGACTTCCATTGGATGGTAGTTAATACTATCCTAAAGTTTCACAAGCATACCAAGGATATGCTGCTAATTTATGAAGGAGCTAAGAAGTTAGTCATCAGTGGATATACATATGCTAGTTTCCAAATAGATCAAGATGATATGAAGTTTCAATAATGATATATCTTTACCCCCAATGGAGGTATTGTGAGCTAGAAGATCTCAAATAATGTAATGTTCATTGATACTATAGTAGATTATGAGAATATTATGGCTTATGATATATCCAAGGAAGCAGTTTGGATATACAACTTTATCTAGGAGCTTCATGTGGCACCTAATAGTAAAGATCCTATCACATTATACTATGATAATACTACAACAATGGCTATTTCTAAGGAGACAAGTTCACATCAGTGGATGGAGTAAATACATCACAAGTATCATCTATTGGGGGGTTTTATTAGAGAGGTGAGGTCATAGTTTTTAGAGTTTCCATAGAAGAAAATGTGTTGGACCCATTAAATAAATCCTTATCTTATTAGAAGCATGAAAAACATGTGAGAGATGTCAGACTAAATATCATTAGCAAGTGGATCTAGTCTAAGTGAGAATTTTTTGAAGTTCACACCCTATAACCAACTAATTTTTACCTTATATTTATTTTATATTCATAGAATTTAATATTAATAAATATGTTATCACATATTGAATATGATAACATCATAAAGTATTAACCACTTTGAAAAATGTCACAAAAGTTCTCCACTGTGATGAGAACCTTGAAGTTTTATGAGGATATTCTTGAACTATATGCCTTATGGTCATATGACACCATTTGATAGGAGACAAATGATATAGAATATCAGGTGATGGATACTCATAATAGGATGAGACTTCATATCATTAATTTCACACTTTTTAATCTCTAAGATGGGAGATTATGAGGATAAAACCACTAGTAGGAAATCCACATGTTTTGTGCTATTGGATATTACTATTTATGAACACGTGTGATGATATTTAGACTTTAAGATTATTATTAATTCATATCATGACTCATGTACTTTTATGTAATGAAAAAACCATGATGACATATTTTTTCAGGAAGTAGGGTACATTAGGTGCATCTTGAATGACATATTATTAATGAATAAGTTAAGAAACAATTTATCCCTTCTATATTTATGGAAGATGACATCTAGACCCTTTTATTGGACTGAAACTATTGAACCAAATTCCATGGTCATGGTGTACCGATGGGTTCAATTCATATATTCATAGAAATACATATTGAGAATATAGATTGATGACATGAGTCAATGACCTACTTTATGAGATATATAGACAAAGAACTATATATTACATAGTGAGCATTTATATATGGTTTTCATCATTGTGACATTAACTTCTTCCTCTATGAGTGCCTTTACACGTTTCTAAACACTAATATTGGACTTTAGACAAGCCCACCTAATTTCATTTAGGAAAAGGCATATAGGGTCACACACTTAGTGTTTCTATGATATAAATTAGATTCTATTAGAATTTAACAATTGAAATAAATGTTAATATTTAGAAAGATTAATACTTTTTTATCAAGATTTATTCTTCATAAATATTCAGTCACTATATTATGTGTGTGTTGAATATTAAATAAATATTTATTTATAAGAACATGAATATAATATTTATTTATTTATTCATCAATTTAATAATATTTTTTATTCAAGGTTCAGTATACTCCATGGATGAAGGATGATCCGAGTTATGTGCCCAATAATGGAAATGATATACCAAGTATCAATTAAATAAATTTTAATTAATTAATTTATATTTATATTATCCACGAGACATGAAAACATCAAAATAATAATATAAGACATTGTGTTTAATAAGTATTAAAATTCCTTATGCAATTACTAATCCATTAACCCTACCTCTCTATATAACGAATTATATTATTTCTATTAACATGTTAGAATCATTTACTGTGCATAAAATTTATTCTCCCTAGAGAATTATTTTAATAAAGAGAATCTCTATTTTTCTATCGACATGGAGAAAATTCTTCCACCTCCTATCATCCTCTCAAGAACAAGATAATGAGAATCAATCCTTCAAACCTAAAGTATTGTTTTGTGATCAAGGGTGGGAGATTCAAGATGATCGGTACTAGAACACTAGTACCTAGAGTACCATCGATAATTATTTGAGATCAAGGATAATAAGTGGATCATCACTAGATGGATTATAATTTAGATCCTCTCATCATAATTATAGTAAAAATTTAATAAAGTTTAGATTGATAAACATGTTCTTCAAAGAAATAAATCAGGACTAAGGTATTTTATTTTTTATTAAATTAATTATATATTTAACATGAAAGATCATATTCTTGATTCTAGGACCCCTTTATTATGATTCATCAAATATAATCATGAGAAATGTCATTCTACATTATTTTATTATGGGTTATTCATCATATTCAATTTAAAAAACCATCATTGGTTATAGACCCAACCAAATTCTTTTGTGCTCAAAACCTTCACAAAGAATAACAATGAGATTTTGATTAAAAAAAATTAGCCTCATCCTATTGGTTCTGAAATATAATTTCTTGAAATAAATCCTTTATTTAATTAATATAATCATGGAAGAGGGTAGATATATAGATGATATTCTCATGGTGGATGTGATTTCAATGACAGACACGGTCGTGGACATGGCTGCAATCATGGTCAAAATTGAAACAAATATTAGAATCAAACAAATATCATCTCAAGCACTCTGAGGAATCCCAATGATTCTTTATACAAGTTTAGTTCTAAGGAACATTGGTCTTGAGTCTTTCGAGAACTATATGACCTTTTTAATCTTTATAAAACATTTCTTGAATCAAATAATAATGAATAAAACATCATTGAGGAATTTTATAAATTAAAAGAAAATGGAGGGGATTTTTTTGAGAATCATAATCCATCAAATGATGAATACCGCTAAAGGAAAAAAATGAAAGGATATTTTATTTGAGGTGTATCCATGGGTTTTACCAAATCACTCAAAATAATTATACAATACCTTCCATACATCCAAGATATGCTAGTATCTCGTGTACCTAAGGAAGAAGGAAGAATGAAGATTTGAGAGAGAGAGAGAGAGCACTTACTAGATTTTTCTTGAGAATCACACACCAAATTTTCATGGCTATGAATCCATTATATAGGTACCAATTACACTCTTTGATCCATACATTTACTCACACATTCCATAAATGTACGAGTTATTCCTTTAGTTACTTCTCATTTAACCCTCATAAATTAACTCTCCCATCAATTTCATCTAATGAAATGACTAATAAATGGTATTAAACATATAAGGGATATGATTATTAACTATCACACATCAGTAATTTACAATATATTTATCTTTAAATAAATTTTATTTCTTTAATAACTTGTGTTACACACAGTACTGAGTTTAAACAAACCATGTTATAATATTAAAATATTACTATTTAAACATGATAAATGCAATCTAGACATTAAATTAGAGGGTATGAATAATATTTAATAATTTATTAAATATATATAAAGGTATTACTCAATATAAATTTATTTAAAAAAAAATCACTCAACCTTAATAAATATATTTATTCTAGAAAAAAATTCACTTCCTTCAAAAATGATTTGTATTTATTTTATGAAAAAATATTATAATTAATTTTTGGAACTTTTAGAAATGTAATTTTATAAAATTAAAATATTTTTTTAAATCATCATATCTATATTAACTTAGGGCGAATTTTTGGGATTTTCAGAAAATGTTGATTTTTCAGTGAGTATTGAAAATATCAATTTTTAGAAAAACTGTCATTTCTATTTAATAAATTAATTAATTTTCAAGTCTTATTATACTTTAATATTATTTTAAATTAAAAATAAATGTTATTTATTTATATTTTATCTAACTAATTACATTCAAATCATCTTTATATTGTATTTTAATAAAATTTTATTTTTTGGTTTTAAAACACTTTTCTTCTTCTGAAAACTGTTTCAAAGTTTATAATAATTATCCATTTTTTTGAGATGTCTGTGAGCTTAATTTTATATTAAATTCTGAATTTTTTTGAAATTAAATTTTAAAAATTAGATCCCATATTTTAAATCAAAATAATTTATATTATATAATAAGTTAAAATTAATTTTTGGTCATAATTAATAGTAAAAATATTAAAAAAATAGTTGTTTTGGTAAAAAAATTAAAAAGGGTAGAAGTGAGTAACCTTAGAGGTAAATAGGATAAATTTTTTAAAACATGTTTATTTTGAATGTTATAGGTATTTATAGGAATTATTTATCCTCTAATCCATTTTTTTAAATTTTTGAGGAACTTGGATTGAGAGTGACTTCCCATTATTGAATAGTTTTGGGTATTTACGAGAATGTGAGTCCTCCTACCTTATAAAAGGGAAGCCCCTCTCCTCTCATTTACAGACTTAAAAAACACATTGGTTTGACCAAGAAATACCCAAATAACTTACTTAATTCCATTTCTTCATCCTATAATCCTTGTTTTAATTATAAATTCAATCTAGGAAGGCTGTAGGTGTAATCCTAAAGAGGTGATCCGAAGAAGTGGTAACAGTCTTCACCAAGCTCCTTGTTTTTTCTTTTTCTTTTTACACCTTGAATTATGTATTAAAAATTAAAATATAATAACAAAATTATATCCTATATACTGATATATTATTATTTTTATTTCATAATATTCATTCATCTCCTCTTTTATTAAATGGGAAACTAAACCATCGTTCATGTGTACAACGAACTACCGCCTCACGAAATGATGTAATTAATTTTCTATAATTTAATCTTATTGATATTAATAATGATATATTTAATATTTATATATGTTACTCATGAAATATTAATAATTTTTAAAAATTAATATATCATATACTTTCTTACTTTATCATCCATTGAAAAATGATAACATTGTTCATATATACGGTAGACTACCACCTCACGAAGTGATGTAATTCAATTTTTTATTACCACATCACATGAATGGTATATGTAAGTGTATTTAAAGAAATATTTTGATATTTATGATATTATTGTCATTATTTAAGGATAAAATAACACTTACCTTCTTTCCATCATAATCATTGAAAAATAGAAATGTTACACATGTGTATGTACGACTTACCGTATCAATGATTATAATGTAGTTAATTTTTCACAATCATAATTCATGATTATATTTAAAAGTATAATTTATGTATAAAAATAATAATTATTTCATAATTATTATTCTAGATATTATGGAATAATTATCCCTTTTACCATAGTCAATGCACCAACACCATTTTGAAATAATTAACTGAGCATCCTTAGAACACCCGACGTGGACATAACTAATTATGTAATTATATATGCAATTAAAATAAGTGAAGTAAATGGTTTATGTATAAGGGATTAAACCTATAAAATGCCATTAAGAAAATAAATAATTGATATAAGTTTATTATGTAGTATATAAAATACATACACGATAAGCCTGGACTCAAGGTAAGAGTTTCTGTCTCAAAACTCCCTTATTTAAGACTATTGATACCCACAAAATGAGAATTGGATAATCCAAAAGGAAATAAATAAATGAATATGGGTATTATTTTTCCTATAAATCAAAGGAAGAAAAGGTGTCCAAGACACACATATTGTGTAACCTACAACAGAACATGTGATCACATAACCTTTGGAAGTCCACACAGATATTTCATGTGCAGTGCATAACCTGCTGGAAGATAATGTATATCCCCTTTAACCAAACCTCCTTATTCTAATGAAGATTTCCAAGAAACCCACTAATCATTTGACGATTAGAAAATGAGCTCCCCAAGTCACATAAATTTTCAAGAAGTAGGTGCCTGACAACCATTCAAAAATTCTTGTAAAATAAGAAGAAAAATATACAAAAATGTGGGATCCTCATAAGGTTATAAATATTGATGTGACTTAATCATGAAATTTAAAATACACCATGAAATCCCTATATACATATCCTCCTTTTTGTAAAAAATCCCATTGGCATGTCACCCTCATCACACGAAGGGCTTCAGACATGTTCAGGTGGTCATGAATTCCCCCTCGGGCTCTAATAAAAAATGGTTTTCCATGATAATGATCTCAAATCACCATAGGAACCTTTATTGGTCACAAAAAACATCCCTAAATGGTAATGTGGTTATATTATACAAAACTCATACAAACTCGTGATATCCCTAGTCTTTGGGAAATAAACAAGTAAATAAAAAGGAAAACAACCAGAGTTTCTTGTGAGGGGAAGATACACTGATCTTATGAGAATAGAGTTATAAACCCTGGGAGATCATTATTGATCATGTGTGTCCACCCTCAATAATCCATCTTGATCTCATGAAGGCCCCTTGGCAATCCAACTTTATATCATGGAAGGTTCTGTAAAAAGCATCTAAGATCAGACGAAATCTATTCAACAAACATCCTGATCTCGTGAAGGTACCTAGACATGTCAACTTGATTTTGTAAAATCCCCTTGTAATGTCCACATGATTAAGAAAGACCAATTTTATTGGAAAAAATCCAATAAATGGGGAACTGAATGGATAATCTTGTAGTCACTGAAAATCACGTGACATACAACTAGATTTTTTGAAGTGCATAAGATAAAATCCATCCACATAATCCAACCAAAATATGAAAGATAAATACCACACAAGGTGGTGTATAATTAGGGTGGAAATTATTATAAACCTCCCCACTTAGCACAAAAAAATATCCATCATTTGATCACACATAGGAGTGAAAGAGAATATTTCTTAGAGTGATTTACCACATGATCACGGAAGTATTTTTCCAAGTAAAATCCGGGGAATGACTCCAAGGGTTGTGATGCATGTATAAAAACTTCATGTGATCACTTAAGATCATGAAAATAACTTCTGGAATATTGTTCAGATTATGTGAAGTACATACCAAATGTCGGCTGGGTCACGAAAAACCTAAATCAAGCTAAAAATTTAAAAAAAAATTAAGACCCATATGCAATAAAAGTTGGAATAAAACTAAATGATGAGAGACTTAGATAAAGAAAGATTAAATGATAATCATGTGCTTTACATGACTCATCTAGACCATGATACAACACTAGGATATGTCACTCAAGTTATGATATGTCCCATAAACATATCATTTCGATAATGTAATGTCCTATGGACACACCAAGCAAGTCACATGATGCCCTCTGGGCATGCCACCTGAGTCATGCGAAGCCCTCTAGGCTCACCATTCGGTTCTTGTGATGTAATCTAGACATGTTTCCCAAGTTATGTGGTGACACCAGTGTATATCATCTAGGTATTGTAGAGCCCTCCAGACCTACCGAAAAAATCTCATGGAACCCTCTAAACATGTTAGCTAGGCTTCATGATGGAACCAACACATGTTAGCTAGATCTTGTGATGGAACCAGGACATGCCAACATAAATCTTGCGATGGCCTCTAGGAAAGTTAGGAAAGGTCATGTAGAATCATTCATACATTTCAACCTGGATCATGTGATGTCCTCTATACAAGTAATCTATGTCATGTGAAACTCTTCATACATGTCAACTCTAATAATGTGATTATCTCCAGACATCCTTAGCCAGATTTTTTGACATCCTCCAGACATGTCAAACTGGATCATGCGATTATCATCAGACATGTCTAGAAATTCTAAGAGATGTTATGAAGACAACTAAGACAATTCAACCCTAATAATGTGATGGATTCCATACATTCCATTTAGATCATGCGATGTTCTTTGAAAAAGTCAACTGAATCATGTGATTCTATTTTTACATATATTCTATGAAACTAAGACATTTCTAGACATCCTTATACATGTTGATCAGACAATCAAACTTGTCAGGAAGAAAAACAGGCCATGTCAAGCAGACTTCTTGGGACATTATGACCTTTTCTAGTGGGAATATTAGGGAAACATTAGTGTATAAGCCTCAATGACCGGAATAATATGATATTCCCACCAATATTAGTGAAACTTCAGCATGTAAGCCCCAATTAGTATCATAATATGATATGTCCTCCAATATCAGGGTAAACTAAGTGTGTAAGCCCAGATCAGCAGTTTAATATGACATGTATTCCAATATAAGGGAAATATTATTGTGTAAGCTTTGATCAGTGGCATAATATGATATTTCCCCCAATATTAGGGAAACCTTGGTGTGTAAGCCCTGATTATAAGCAAAATATTATATTTCCTCCAATATAAGGGCAACATCAGTTTGTAAGTCCTAATCAGTGGAATAATATGATATGTCCCCCAATATTATGGAAACTTCAATGTTTAAGCCACAATCAACAAAATAATATGATATATACTCCAAAAAAATGGAAACCTCAATGTGTTACCCCCAATTAGTGGCATAATATGATATGTCCCTCAATATTAGAGAAACCTCAGTGTGTAACCCCTGATCAAACTAAACTATGAGAACTATGATTCCTTCTATAACTAAGATATATAGGATACCTTCCTAAAGGCCCAAGGTCAAATGGGCATCCACCTTAGTGTATGTCCCTCCATATCTCCGATAATCCAACTGTTGGGATTTAATCTTTCCCATGGACTGATCATCCTTTCTCATTAACCACTAGAGTGCAAAGTCAACTAAACTATGATGATTCTGATTCCTTCCATAACCAAGATACATAATATTCCTTCTTAATGCCTATCCAAAGTGTTTTACAATTATGTAATCCGCACATAAACATGTAGTGAGACTAATTAATTACTATCCCTTATTTACTACCCTTAGAATGGATCATGTAGGCTTAGGGACTTTCAATGGTCATATCGTTTGCATCATGAATATATACCAAGCTTGGGAGACCTCAGTGTGTAATCCTCAATCTGTGGCATGATATAACTACACCCATATAATAGAATTTACCTTGAGGCATGTCCTAAGGGTTTTATTGAAATATGATAAATCTAAATACTACCATAACTAGGATATGTTGGATTCCTCCCGAATGATCGATCTCAATATATGGTTCCTATGTGACCCCATATATGTCCTTTCTGTATGATGTTAAACTGTACGGGTTTAATGAAATATGTGGGTTTTGATTCCTATTACAAAATAGGATAAGTAGGACACCTCATAATGGATCAATCCCATACTCAAACTATTAAACTCTTCCCTAAATGACAATAAACTCTAGAGTTCCAAGGTTATATGGATTAAACATATAAGCAATTACCCACCAATATGAAATGGATAAAGGACCTCAAATACATATAGATGGATTAACTAATAATATCCCCCCTTTTAATATCAAAGGATTTAATATATGATCATTTTTGGGTAACTAGTCTCGTATCGGGATTAAGAAGATATTCTTAAACATATATTAAATCCATAAGAGAGTCCTAGAGGAGGAAATAATTCCCCCTTAAAGGGTGTGATAATCCTAACATCCTATCCACTCGACTAGTGTGAGTTCATAAACATTGTTGGGTCTGAAACCCCAAAGGACCACAAACCTTTGGAAAGCAGGATTATACCCAGTTATGGATGTGGGAGTCATTGGGAGTTTCTATTAGAGATAAAAAATGGTAAAACTAACTTGAGTGATTGTACAAGACATTGAAACCCTCCCCCTCACAATCAAACTGTTGGTCCAAGCTAACCACATCTTTTTGACAAAGAAAAAGTGGTGTACCCAACAAGAAATCATTTAACTACGACATCTCCTTCAAAAGATAAAGAGGATAAACTACCTAGTTCCCATCAAACCATTTTTTTCTGTCACATGGGTGGTCCTTATCCTCTTTCCAATGGAACAAAAATGGTGAACCTGATTTGAATATCTCAAATAACAAAATGATCGGTTGATCATGCATTAGTCTAATTTGTTTTCATATCATATGCAAACAAAAGTAGAGAACCTGACATGGATCTTATGACTAATCCTATTTAGATGATGATCTCATGAAATAAGTCCATCCTCTCCTTGAAAAGACCACATGATCAGAATGGATAGACTGGGAATAAGAATGGAAAATTCTGTTAACCATGCATATCTGATTGAGCATGTATCATGAATGCAATGATGCACTGATCGATGACCTTGTTCCTTATTGTATTTTTGATTGAAGATACATTGCTAAAAAATACATTGAACCCAAGATAATTTCTTCATCTAATGACCCTTATGGAAATTATCTATGGATAAAACCCTCATGAGACTTAGAATGACCTTACCTACTCAACACCTTCAATATTCAATTAGAAAATTCAATGGTCTAGAAATACCATCGACATGGTATGATATCGACACTTGAGGCTTCCCATGAGGGTATAAAAATGTTAAAATCAATGGGACTTCACTATCCAAATAAAGTTGCAATAAAGATAGTAACACTTGTTTCCACTACCAAATGCTTCAGAAGCTTATCCTCGGAGTGTGAAAATCACCACCTTCAGTATCTGATGAATGTGGATCAAAGAGTCAAATATGGATCCCTTATGGTTTAGGGGCCGCTAAGGAGGGATCTTATCAACCATCATCCCCAATACCATTATTCCAGTGACCTTTAGTCACCTGTGAGGTTACCACCTAACACACTTCCACCTCTGATCCCCATGTACGAGAAATACGGAGGAAACATCAAGCACATAAGGCTTTAAATAATAATGTGTGGGATCATATCCCCACCCGCACTAATTATGTATGCATGCATATTCTTAAAATAACCAGCGAAAAGGATCATATCACTGTGCACTCAAAAAAAGGTTGTAGACATATTTCTATAGTAAGAATGGGGGAGGTATATATTCCTACCCCTATACATGCATCACATCGACATATTGTAGTGAAAAAAGGAGGAAAAAGTGGTCTTATATCCCCATTTTAAATGAATATATATTCCAGTACATAGTGAAGATAGAAAATGTGTAGGCCTACATTCTGAACACACTTTTCTAAAGTTTCATTACATCTTAGAAACAACCGAATAACTTTAACAGTATATTCCGACATTGGTACAAATACATAGATAGGTGAATATTCCTATCATTACAACCAAGGCGTCACAACACTCTGATCAATATGAACAAGTGATTTCTATAGAGCAAGTTCAAATTATTTCTCCCATCTAGGAGGATTATTAGCATATTCTGGTAAAGGAAATGGCACCGAACTATAATCATATTCCCATTCAAATCAAGGCTCACCATGTGAGGGAATCATTGAGACAGGAGAAAATTCCTATCAAAAAAGAATGGTGACATATTCCAAAGTCCCAGGATTGGGCCCATACCCTTATTCTGGATGATACTCGCCAAGTGAGAGTGGCACATTACTTAAGAAAAGATCATATTCCTATTGAAAAAACTAGAAACATAGTCCAAAGGCTCAAGATCAGGCTCATACACCCATTCTAATCAAGGCTCACAAAGTGAGAGTGACACAAGCCTTGGTACATGCTCATATTCTTATTAGTGAATATACCTAGTATATTCTAGTAGATCACAAAGTATAGGGGAAAATTACCACTTTTTTTGATGAATGAATGCAACAAAATCCTTCTAAGTCTATATAGGAGGAGGCTCATATCCCTTATCCCATTCCTATGGTCTTTCGATATATTCTGATATGGAATGCATATTCAGACCAAGATTATATTCCTATTCCAATAGGGGATCACCAAGTGATAGTATCACATGCCTTGGGACATACTCATATTCCTATTGGAAAAGTCTGACAATATATTCCAAAGGATCAAGTTCGGGATCACATCCCTATTCTGACTGGGGCTCACCAAATGAGGGTGACACATGCCTTGGGACAAGCTTATATTCCTGTTAATAATGAAGAATACCATTAACATACTATAGCATCTTCTTAATAGTGGGATCATACTCCTACAACACCAGATGATTATCAACAAAGTCTGGTATCCATCATACAACAGGCTCATATCCTCAAAAAATTATAAAAGGTAGATCAACATATTCCATCCATGATGTAGAGAGAGGATCATTTCCCTGATCTTATCAATACCAATTTCCTTGAGGTTTTTTGATACATATTATCAACACCTTGAGGGTTTGTATACTCTTTAACCGAAGTAGAAGATGAGAATTACTATGATATTCCTTCCCATGGTAGTGTGGAGATGGATCATAGAGACATTAATCTTGACACCCACCATGGTCAACCTCCCCATGGTGATATATTCCATTAACAAGGAAATACTCCCCTTTCCCAAACACCCCTGTATAGAATGGTGTTAAAAAACTAGATGCCTTTGTATATAATGGTGATCAAAACATTAGGGTCATCCATATATAGTTCCCTATAAACCTCCAAAAACACTCCACTCTAATCAACATGTAGCCCCAAGAAGAGTCTTCAGTGGTATGATTAGATGGAGGCATGTAAGTTTGATGAAGAGGAAGTTGACATTTTCATATGAAGAGATTTACCTAGAAATAACCTCCCCACCATGTTCTAGCCCCTTTCTACATCTAACTATGAGATCCAAGATAAGATAGAAAAGGAGTTCATGCCTTATCCATGCCAAAATATGTGGGAAAATCATCAAATATTTAAGGGTAGACAACTCCCTTATCTAGGATACAAGGTTTACCTTCAAACCATTAAGATACTATATTATCAGCTAAACCCAACTGCTATATCCATGGCCCGGGACCTGAAACTGGAAAAGATCAGTGAAAATATATAATATGATTGTCACTATTACATCACAAATCTTCAGAAATTGATAGCTGAATCCATGTCATGTATCCATATTTAGGTATAAGGAAATTATGGAGCATTTCATTTTACCATACCCTTAGAATAGTAGATCCCCTCAGATATGACATTGTGTAATGTCTTAGCCTCTAGAAAAATCAAGTTTTTTGGTAACATATGATCTATTTGGTCACTATAATGATATTACCCCACTTAAATTGTTTCTAGATAACACAAATGGAGGAATAGGATAGCCAATAGATCTTGATTTGGGCCCCTTGAAACAATGGGAACTCATTTTAAACATGAAATCTGAAGTTATAATAAACCAAATTAATTCCTATAGAAAATAACTCCCATTAGGGGTTTCCATTGCACCCACATCCTACAAGATCACAACTACACCACATCAAATAGCTTGAAGTAGCAGATACCATAGTAGCCATATAGGAGTGAACCCAGCCTGCTAGGCTGGGGGAATATCTACCACCATGTCCACCCCAAGGATAATTAGTCTCTGAGAGGATTCAGGACATGTAAAAAATAGCTATAAATAAACACCATCCCACTGGTCTGGGGGGATTTTTATCTCAATCACCATCAACAGGTTCATCATCCACTGAGAGGGTCCTGGGGAAATCAACTGTAGTTCCAAATCAACATCCTCATGATGGACTGGGGGCATTTATATCTCAATACTCATCCCAAAAGCCATCAAATTCTTAACTGGAATCATCAAATCCCCAATAATAAGACCAATCAATGCCAATTGTGGCCTCAAATAGTCCCCAAACCATAGGGATGTGGGAATTTTCATCATCATTACACCAAAGAGTGAATAAATCTTCTCTAGTTTGGGTGGTAAATATTAATGGTTGATATTCCATATATTCCTCTTATCGAAAGACAAACCTCTACTATTCAAGGTCTATTCCAAAATCACAACAATAAAATCCATTAGGGACACCACTCATAGGCCGATACGGGAGGAGCATATGTTGAAGAAAATAAAAACCCACCAGGGTCGCAAGCCAAAATGGACCAATATAGAAAAGGGTTCGAGAAATGACCCTAATGTAGGTAGTGAAGAATCATCCTTTTTCATTGAAAGTAATGGGATAACTACCATTTCTCGATAAAACCATGTGAATGTCATCACTATCAACACAATAGATAATGTGGATGAAGATGCATATACAGAGGGATACAATATGAAAAAAATGCCCTAGGTGGAGGATTTAGACGCACCCGTTGAGCCTGCATGTACCCAGAACTAGAGGAGGATCCAAATCCTAGAACCTTGGAATATTGAGTTTTCACCTCTATGATGGAGTACTATAAATGATAATGAGAAAGGTGTGGATATATAATAATCACTGGCCTGAAGATTCAAATTTACTTCCATAGAGGAATGAATGGCACAATATGAGAATGAGATTCAAAATCTCAGACAACTCAATGAGGAGCTACTCTGGGAAAAAATTCCCACCTAGTATCATCTTTAGGTAGAGGCAAATATATATCCTCCCATATATTTGAAAAGATTTTATCCTCCTATAAGAGCATCATCTACACATCAGATGTGCTCCACATATGAACATCCGGTCTACATAAATGAGGAAGTGAAAAATGATTGTGACTTCTTTCCATTATGGTGATAGCCTGTCCCTATCTAGGGAAATCATTCATTATTTTTAAAAACTGAGAATCAAAAAGAGATTAAAATAGTTCCACCACATCAGGCCCCACCTACTACCTATAGATAGGAGGTGGATTAGATAACAGTACCTCCAGAATTTCTCAATGCCATCGAGTCCTTGGCTACTCGAATGGAATCCATGGAGGGGTGATGTGCACCTATGCAACATGATAGGAATCCATATCCCAAATGGGAGGATGGAACTTTTCTACCACCCAATTTTAGTAATCCTACCTTTTCCACCTTTTATGGTGTAGGATACCCCAAACAACATCACACTCACTATGTATCCTGATACAGTCTGATGATAGGCCCTCAAGATCAGCAGGAGGTGACCAAGATGAGGTATTTTGTATATACCCTGATAGGGAAAACCTTTTTTTGGCACATCATCCTTCTAGGAGGTTCTGTTACAATATGGGAAGACCATCTCCATCAATTCCTTTAACATTTTATCTTCACACTGAGGAATATGTCAATCATTGACCTAAAAAACTACAAGAAATGTGAAAATGAAATGGTGTCTAAATTCATAGATAGAATTAAGATTATAACATATTAAATTTGAATCCCTATCTCATAAGAACAATTTTAGGAACTCTGTATTGAAAACCTACAAGATGAGCTATAGACACCTCTAATTCCAATGATGTATCCATGTGGGTTCCGTGAGTTCATAAAAACAACACAACATTTGGAAGATGTCGTTCAGAAAACCCGAGCTAAATCCCAGCCCATGAATTCAACACATGGGAAAAGGATCAGCAAGGTAGAGACTATCACTGTTACTCTAAAACTAATGGAAATGCCCATACAAGCAACTAAGTAGGTCCCAAACCATCTAGCACCTCCTATAAAGCAACAAAATCCACAAAATTGACCTCAGTCAGAAGTGAAAAGAGACTAGGGTCGCTTGATATTTGAGGAATAGATAAATACTGCCTATTCCTTATGAAATGAACAAGTACCTAGTTATTTTCATGAATCCATGGAAAATAAACTACTCAATATATCACATCCTAGGAATCCCAATGAGGTCTACCTCACCGAACATCTCAACTACTACTCTTTCCATATATGGTTGGGTCACAACATCCAGGACTACTTCTCCTTAAAATAATTTCTCCAAAGCATGGTCTATTTCATATAGTGATGTTATATAACTCCCTATAATAGGTAAATTGAATAACTTTTTCCTAGTAAGAATAATAGGGTGATTGATAGATAGTTTCATCTAGGCATGGATAGAAGATTAACAACTAGATGAATTGAAAAGCAGTTGACCAATCTCATTCCACACTAGGAGAACAACTTCACAGAACCAAAATTGTTCAACCACCCAGGGAGGTGACATCATAAATGTATCCTGAAGGTGGATGTGATCGTCAGATACATGAATATACAAAATAGGAAGATTCATATTCTACTCCATCGCAAGCTCTAACTCTTGCAGATTTTGTCCCTACGACATTCAAAGCTTGGGAACCACCCAATCAAATGGAACCCTCATTAGGAGAAGAGATCATATTTGGTTTTTTTAACATTATAAACTTGTAATATACCTTCTACTATGATGAATATTTCTCTGATTACGAGTTCCCCACACCTAACTGGGTAATAGGAGGCCACATGCATAGGAACCGAGGGTACATGGGACAACATGGGCATGGTTAGAAAAAATATTTCAGTCATATAACTATATAAGACATATATTTAATAGAGAAACTTGTGAAAATGATCCAGAAATCCCAACATACACATGGAGGTGTCTCAAAACCCTCCAACGGTCGTCTGCACCCAGTTGTTTTACAGAACTACCTAATAAGGGTGCGATTATCTGATTAGTCTAGGAAATAATGAAGGCTTTCACAACCTGCGACATTGAAAGAAAAGGCTCCCTTAAACTATGAAAAATAACTAGGACCATCTACCTCAAATTATTGAGCTTCTAATCCACATAATAAAAATCATCCCCACCTCAGGAAGCACTGACCTATGACACACAATTATGAAATTCTAAAATAGCAAGCAGTTGTCTCATCCAATATCTCAATTTTAGACGCACTCCATATTTTAAAAGAACTTAGGGAGGAACTCTTTGAAGATATATATATCCCAAAAGAGTAATATAGATAATTTTATATAGATGAGTTCTATAAATTTCATACTATACAAGTAGAATTCCATGATTCCATCTCGTTCACAGAGTAGGATCAAGAAGAGGCCATTCAGGGACACATCCGACCCTTATATGTTTTGGGTAGAATTGATAACATTGACATCCAAAGGGATATGATTGAAAATGGTTTTATGATCAATTTCATCTCGATTCAAACCCTCCAACATTTTGGGTATAGTTAAGGTTATTTGTCTCCCACAAATATCATCATTCAAGGGTATGATAAGAGTGAAAAAATACCTCTTAGGAAGACCAAAATCAAAGTTCAGTTTTGAGATCTCACATCTAACTCCATGTTTATGGTTATCCAGCATGACACTACATACAATGTCCTACTCAGAAGGTCTTGACTCTACCGCCACATGGTAGTACCCTCAACATTCTATCAGTGTTTGAAATACTTCATCGATGGAAAGGTTGACATACTACATGGTGATAGTGCCCACTTAGAGACTTGTGAATCCAGATATAATGAGGTGGGTTTCTAGAAAAGGGAAGGGAAAAAGCTAATGGTGGATGACATATATAGTTTAAATCCCCAATGGATTGGGGAAAACCCTTAATAATACATGGAATATGATCGATAGTGACTATGTGCTACCCATAAATCTAGTTGAGGCAATGGACCTGATCCCATATGTCCAATCCCCTTCAATACCAAGTGAAAATGTAAAAGTAAATTAGCTCTAGAATCTATCTATAATGACTCTAATAGTAGGGGATTATAATGTATTTTCTCAGGACCACTCTCAACTCGATATTGACCGAGATTCCTCTAGATTGTTGACTTTGTATGAAAATGACTCTGCAGACTCAAAGGTGGAAGAATAAGAGGATGACCTTAGAAACACCCCTCCTACATTCGAGGAAGGTGTCTCCACCACCATTTATAAGATCAGGCAGGTAAATATAGGAATATAATAAGACCCATGGCCTACATTAATTAGTTCCATCATGCCTCTCTAAGAGCAAGACATGTACATTGAATTTCTAAAGAAACATTGATATGTGTTCACTTGGAATTATATGGAAATTCCCGAACTAAATTCAGGTGTGGCTATGCACTGTCTCGACTTACCCGAGGACAACCAAGGCTTTAAGCAAGTAGATAGGAGGATGTACCCCTATCATACTACCAATGTAGAGGTGGAAGTTGAAAAAATGATCAAATCCAACTTTGTATGAGAAGTGAAATACCTAAGATAGATCACCAAAATTGTCACAGTCAAGAAAAATAATGGGTAGATTAGGGGAGGCATCAATTTTAGAGACCTTAATCGACCCTTCCCAAAGGGTGATTTCCCATTTCCAATCACATAAATCTTGATCGATGAAACTATTAGATTCCAATCCCTGCCTTTATGGAAAAGTATTCAGGTTACAATTAGATAAAGATGGATCCTAAAGATAAGGAAGACACAAACTTCAGAGCACCCCAAAGGGTATTCTACTATCATTTAATTCCCTTTGTCTTGAATAAATATAGCGCTACTTATCAATGTTCATACATCACATATCTAAACCCTTCTTGAAAAGAATAGTCAAATGTTATGTCGACGACCTGGTTATAAAATCCCAACAATGAGGTGATCACTTCATGGATTTTCAAACAACATTCAATAAGATGTGATTCCATACTCTAAAGATGAATACAATGAAATTCACTTTTGGGGTAACATCAGGGAAGTTACTTGTATTTTTGGTACACCATATTGGCATCAAGGTTGACCTAGAAAAGTTTAGTTCTATTTTAGTAATGTCACCCCCCAAGAATCTCAAAGAACTAAGGGGAATAAAAGGGCACATCACTTAAATTTAGTGTTTCATAGCCTACTTGGTTGTAAAATATATCCCTTTAACCAAGAAAATGAAGAAGTTAATTGACTATTGATGGAATGAGGAATTCCAAGAAGCCTTTAAGAGTATTAAACAATGCATACCACACCCACCAGTCCTGATGACATTAGTGGAAGGAAGGCCACTCATCTTATATGTGGCCACCATGGAATGATCAATTGGTGACTTGTTTGCATTGAAGAACAATATAGGGAGTAAGAACAATATATACTACTTTAGGAAAATGATGCTAGGTACCAAGACCCGATATTATGATGTCAAGAAGAACTACCTCACACTCATCATTACAGTGAAAAATTGAAGGCATTACTTGTAGCACCACAAAGTCCATTTGGTCTCTCATATTGATCCACTCAAATACATATTTGGACTTCCCATATCGACTAGGCATCTTGACCGATGGGTTTTCATTCTTTAATAATAAAAAATTCAGTTCATGTCACAGAAGGTGGTGAAAGGGAAATCCCTAACTGATTTCCTCATAGAACATCCCACCCTAGAAAGTAAAAAAGTGGACATTGAACTCCCAGATGAGGAGTTATTCTATACCCACGACATTCCCCAGACATGGGATATGTATTTTCATAACTCCTCCTGAATTCCCATTGACAAAATGATGTAAATAAAAATCTCAATTAGGTTGGCTTAGGGATTTTATTTTTTTATCTGGATAAGAACTACTAAAAAAATGGGCAATAACAGTGCTAAAATCGGGCTTTAACAACGCTAGAAAAGCGCTGTAAAGCTCAGCGCTGATATAGGGGGGGGTCCTTTCACAGCGGGTTTTAAGCGCTGTTAAATGTCACCTTTAACAGCGCTAAAAAAGCGCTGTTAAATGTCGCCTTTAACAGCGCAAAAAAAGCGCTGTTATATGTTGCCTTTAACAGCACTTTTTTAGCACTGTTAAATATCTCCTTTAACAACGCTTTTTTAGCGCTGTTAAATGTTGCCTTTAACGGCGCTAAAAAAGCGCTGTTAAATCCCTGCCTGCTGCTAAAAAAAACCTGCACGAGTACAGCCATCCGAGCAGACCTGCACAAAAACCAGTATATCAACCACAGACCTGCACAAAAACCAGTATATCAACCACAAGCATGTCATCAACCGATCACAACCCAACCAAACAGTGTTCTTACCATGAGTTAGATACCGTCTACCCAGAAACAAAAACTACCTCATTACATAGTATCACAAAATATTCCTACACAACTCAGAATATAAATACTAGAACATTCCACTATGCATTGTTTATCCTTGGATTGCCACTTGGTTTTGACAAATCGTGCAGAGCCCGTGCTCCTTGAATCATTCTGCAATACATAAAAAGGATATCCCAACTCTCCCAACCATCACCCTTAGTAATTATGTATATTAATACAAAAAAGGTAACATATCATAAACTGGGGGACTGTAATGAAACATCAAGATTAACATTCTATATATAGGATCTATGTCTGGTAGGATTGGTTGCGTTGATACATGACTCTACCTGGACCTCAAAAATAGATATATGATCTCACTCCAGGACTTTCAGAGAGACTCCAACTATGTCTAGGACGTCCTGCTGAAGCGATCGTACTACCATAAGTAGGAAAAGATACCAAAACCATCCTAGGAAGGATCATGGGAGCCAACCCTAATGAAATATGTCCTTGATATAGTGTTCAAAGAGATCAATCATGGTACATAAAATTATGTGTCATTTAAAGGGTCACATGCCTTGTCCCTTTACCTTGGGTAACTCCAATGTTCAGCTGCCTGTGTGAATATACATGTCATATCAATAGGAAATTACATGGCATGTTAAAAAACATATACTTGTTACCCTTTGATCTTGTGTCCTCTTATGCACCCTTTCCCTATGTTAGTACATGACGTCAATCCCGTGTGATTCTTCCTGTGTATCTGTACAAGGGATAAACTGCGTAGCTGGCTCATTAAAGACGTGTAGTGGGATATATTCCATGTAGGAAAGCCATGTAATCCACCCCATGTTTGTGTATCTCAAAAATTCATGCGAAGTCTTGGGGGAGGGTCTACAGTACATGTGAGGTGGATATCTCAGTTGTTGATTTCACTTAAAAATAAGTCCATTTTGAACAAAACAGAGGCACTTTGAGTGGTTTCGACCACAACGGGCCTCGGATTGAGTCGGGGTTGACTCATACACATCAAATTTGACCCATGTATCATTGTCCTTAAGTTTCAATAGAATCCGAATGCGTTTGGTCAGTTTCCCGTATGTCAGTTGTTGATTTCTCACTTAAAATTAAGTCCATTTTTAACAAAAACAGAGGCACTTTCAGTGGTGTCGGCCACACCGGGCCTCGGATTGAGGCGGGGTTGACTTTTACATGTCAAATTTGACCCATGTATCATTGTTCTAAAGTTTCAACAGAATCTGAATGCGTTTGGTTGGTTTGTCGTATGTTAGTTGTTGATTTCACTTAAAATTAAGTCCATTTTTAACAAAAACAGAGGCACTTTGAGTGGTGTCGGCCACACCGGGCCTCGGATTGAGGCGGGGTTGACTCGTACACGTCACATTTGACTCATGGATCGTTGTCCTTAAGTTTCAATAGAAACCGAATGTGTTTGGTCGGTTTGGTGTATGTATGTAAAATATTGTCCATTTTAAACAAAATACATACACTTGGAGTGATACCGGCCACACCGCGTCTCGTATTGAAGCAGGGTTGACTCGTACATGTCACATATGACCCATGGATCATTGTACTAAAGTGTTAACACAATCCTAAGGCGTTTGGTCGGTTTCCCGTATGTCAGTTGTTGATTTCACTTAAAAATAAATCCATTTTGACCAAAATAGAGGCACTTTGAGTGGTGTCGGCCACACTGGGCCTCAGATTGAGTCGGGGTTGACTCTTACACGTCAAATTTGACCCATGGATCATTTTCCTTAAGATTCAATAGAATCCAAATGCGTTTGGTCGGTTTGCCGCATGTCAGTTGTTGATTTCACTTAAAAATAAGTCCATTTTGAACAAAAGAGAGGCACTGTGAGTGGTGTCGGCCACACCGGGCCTCGGATTGATGCGGTGTTGAATCGTACACGTCACACATGAGTCATTGATCGTTGTGAAAAAGTATCAACGCAATCAGAAGCCGTTAGATCGGTTTGGCGTATGTACGTAAAATATTGTCCATTTTAAACTAAATACATACACTTGGAGTGATACCGGTCACACCGCGCCTCTGATTGAGGCGGGGTTGACTCGTACACGTTACATTTTACCCATAGATCGTTGTTCTTAAGTTTCAATAGAATCCCAATGCGTTTGGTCGGTTTGCTGTATGTCAGTTGTTGATTTCACTTAAAATTAAGTCCATTTTTAACAAAACAGTGACACTGTGAGTGGTGTCGGCCACACCGGGCCTCGGATTGATGCGGTGTTGAATCATACACGTCACACATGAGTCATTGATCGTTGTGAAAAAGTATCAATGCAATCAGAAGCCGTTAGATCGGTTTGGCGTATGTACGTAAAATATTGTCCATTTTAAACTAAATACATACACTTGGAGTGATACCGGTCACACCGCGCCTCTGATTGAGGCGGGGTTGACTCGTACACGTCACATTTGACCCATGGATCGTTTTCCTTAAGTTTCAATAGAATCCCAATGCGTTTGGTCAGTTTTCCGTATGTCAGTTGTTGATTTCACCTAAAATTAAGTCCATTTTTAACAAAACAGTGACACTGTGAGTGGTGTCGACCACACCGGGCCTCGGATTGATGCGGTGTTGAATCGTACACATCACACATGAGTCATTGATCGTTGTGAAAAAGTATCAACGCAATCAGAAGACGTTAGATCGGTTTGGCATATGTACGTAAAATATTGTCCATTTTAAACTAAATACATACACTTGGAGTGATACCGGTCACACCGCGCCTCTGATTGAGGCGGGGTTGACTCGTACACGTCACATTTGACCCATGGATCGTTGCACTTAAGTTTCAATAGAATCCCAATGCATTTGGCCGGTTTTCCGTATGTCAGTTGTTGATTTCTCACTTAAAAATAAGTCCATTTTGAACAAAACAGAGGCACTTGGAGTTGTGTCAGCCACAACAGGCCTCAGATTGAGGCGGGGTTGACTCGTACACGTCACATTTGAAGGTGAGTATGCATACACAATAGTTGACCTTCTTAGAGAAGAGTTTCTGGAAGAGTATAAAAGACATGAAGCAATGAAGATCATTAGAGTGTTGGAGCAAATGTGGTTGCTACAAACAATGTGGAAATCGGCTTGTGCAAAGCGACCTAAGTTACAACTTGTAGGTATTGTACTCTATTTTTTTCTGGAAGGTTTCAGTTTAAATGCATTTTGGAATGATCATTTCTAGCCATTGTCTTTTAGGTTTTTTTGACAGCCGAGGGGAAAGGGTGGGGTCTGCAGACATTGGAGGATATGTCGAAGGGTGATTTCGTGT
This sequence comes from Viscum album, assembly GCA_963277665.1. Lineage (NCBI taxonomy): Eukaryota > Viridiplantae > Streptophyta > Magnoliopsida > Santalales > Viscaceae > Viscum > Viscum album. The sequence continues at coordinate 917,011,831 of OY728145.1, forward strand.
GTGAATATGTTGGAGAAATGTTAACTCCCGCAGTTCTGAAAAGAGTCACTATTTAAAAGAAAGTCATAAGTTTAGATACATCTCAAGATGGTCAATTTAAAGAAATTTTGAGGGACACTACTAAAGACATGCTCAGATATGCACACATCCCCCACTTTTAGATCATTGTCTACTACAATGATCTTCCAAACAAGATATGCATTAGAACGCTCACGATACATAGAGAAATTCACTGGCCACCTTCGAGAATGATCTGAAGCACAAACCATGACAGCATTATGTTTTTCCTTGAAAATTCTCTTGGTGAACTGGAATGGAAACTCACTCTTGTGATTTTGCGTCTCTACTTGTCTCTTCATGTGTGCAGCTACTGCCATTCCAGTTCGCCAAGAGAATTTTCAAGGAAAAACATAATGTTGTCATTGTTTGGGCTTCAGATCATTCTCAAAGATGGGAAGTGAATTGCTATATGTATCATGAGAGTTCTAATCCATATCTTGGTTGAAAGATCATTGTAGTAGACAACGATCTAAAAGTGGGGGATGTGTGCATATCTGAGCATGTCTTTAGTAGTGTCCCTCAAAATGTCTTTAAACTGACCATCTTGAGATGTATATAAACTTGTGACTTTCTTTTAAATAGTGACTCTTTTTAGAACTGTGGGAGTTAACATTTCTCCAACATATTCACACAAAAAATCACCCTTCGACATATCCTCCAATGTCTGCAGACTCCACCCTTTCCCCTCGGCTGTCAAAAAAACCTAAAAGACAATGGATAGAAATGATCATTCCAAAATGCATTTAAACTGAAACCTTCTAGAAAAAAATAGAGTACAATACCTGCAAGTTGTAACTTAGGTTGCTTTGCACAAGCCGATTTCCACATTGTTTGTAGCAACCACATTTGCTCCAACACTCTAATGATCTTCATTTCTTCATGTCTTTTATACTCTTCCAGAAACTCTTCTCTAAGAAGGTCAACTATCGTGTATGCATACTCACCTTCAAATGTGACGTGTACGAGTCAACCCCACCTCAATCTGAGGCCTGTTGTGGCTGACACAACTCCAAGTGCCTCTGTTTTGTTCAAAATGGACTTATTTTTAAGTGAGAAATCAACAACTGACATACGGAAAACTGACCAAACGCATTGGGATTCTATTGAAACTTAAGGACAACGATCCATGGGTCAAATGTAACGTGTAAGAGTCAACCCCGCCTCAATCAGAGGCGCGGTGTGACCGGTATCACTCCAAGTGCCTCTGTTTTGTTCAGAATGGACTTATTTTTAAGTGAGAAATCAACAACTGACATACGGGAAACCGACCAAACGCCTTCGGATTGTGTTGAAATTTTAGGAAAACAATTCATGGGTCATATGTGATGTGTACGAGTCAACCCCGCCTCAATCTGAGATGCGGTGTGACCGGTATCACTCCAAGTGTATGTAATTTGTTTAAAAGGGACAATATCTTACGTACACACGCCAAACTGATCTAACGGCTTCTGATTGTGTTGATACTTTTGCACCATGATCCATGACTCATGTGTGACGTGTACGAGTCAACCCCACATCAATCCGAGGCCCGATGTGGCCGACACCACTCACAGTGTCTATGTTTTGTTAAAAATGGACTTAATTTTAAGTGAAATCAAGAACTGACATACGGCAAACCTACCAAACGCATTTGGATTCTGCTGAAACTTAAGGACAACCAAGATATGCATTAGAATGCTCATGATACATAGAGTAATTCACTGACCATATCGAGATGTATCTAAACTTGTGACTTTCTTTTAAATAGTGACTCTTTTCAGAACTGCGTGATATGAAGGTATTTTGGAGATTTTACTGGTTCATGCATGATATGAAGGTATTTTGGAGATTTTACAGGTTTTTTTGTCCAAAGGCCAAAGAAATGTGGTCTATCATTCTTGCATGTTACTGGTGCATTTCATCTGTTAAAATGGACAAATGAACCATTGGAGAAAGAATGTTTTATTTAATAATAATTACAATTTTTCTACAAACATTTACATACAAGAATGTTTCATCTTTTTATCCCCATGAACCCCTCTCAAAAATTTCCGCCAATTATACGCGTCTGCAACTCTTGCAATAAAAGTCAGATCTTCATGCTATATCTGGACAATCTTGCATCAGGTATGCGGCCCACTCGTTTCTGAACATATCTACATCATCTTGTGAATATGACGCTTTTCGGCATTCATAATAGTACTGAAAAATATATAAATAAATAATTAATAAATAATTTAAATGAAATAGTACTTGTTTTCGAAAATACCTCTTTAGGGATGCTAATTTGTCCATTGAAAACGATCTCTTTCATGAATCTACAAACATAATAACCGCAATCTTTGTCGTTTGTTTGTTTTGGACACTGCAGAAACATTGATCATGAGGCGAGTAAGTAACTTGTGTTTCATATATGCTTGGATAGTGCAATTTTATTATATATACCCTGATATTTGTCCAGACATAGTACTTGCTCGGCTCCTTATGCTTAGCCCCTGTCCTCATACCATGATTTAGACGATATTGGTACACCGCCCTATCATAACAGAATCCTCAGTAAAAGATAATATATATTATATAAATTGATGTTTAGACCTAAAACGTAGGATGTAGTGTCTTACAGATTGACAAATTGCATCACATGCGGTCGGTTTGTTGGATATCCGTGCTTTGAGTCCAGAAAATAAATCTTGGGAGTATCCAAATGCACCGCAATTAGCAGCCAATGTTTCCTAAATACACAAAAAGGAATAAGTAATGAAAGAAATGAAAATATAATTGATATGATTTAATCGTAGAGTTTTACCCCTGCATGGTTGGTATGAGGAAGAGTCGGTCATCCGTTATCTTGCTGTCAAATGCTTTCAGCAAAGCAGTCGCTCTTTCCTTAATTTTTGATTCTGATAATTCTATTTCTTGTGTTGATGTGATATGAGGACTGACGAGTCCGAACTTTGGCTCATGAGGAAAACCCTTTAACTGCTTTTCATATATACATCTGCCAATAATATAAAATGTATTTAATCATAATTAGCACAATATATCATCTTTTGGAAAAGCGACGGGGTTGAAAACATACCTCATATACACATTTACACTTGTGACGCCGAGCCACTGATACTCAAGGATCTCATTTACATTTTCAGCAGAAACAAAATCTTGTATTTCCTCTCCATACATATTCTCTTCAAAAACAACTACATGGCTACTACCATTTGTCAACTTCGTATCCACATGAGTCTTCAATTCAATTAAATGTGGATAGAGAATAGGCGGTGTAATTCCACTTTCAGTAGATCTTTTGGATCGGTTGGTCGATCTTTTTGATGCTCCTTTCACTGCATCCCCTTTCTTCGTCTACAATAAAATTCATTGGTTCATACCTTTTTTGGTTTCAGAGGCATCAATCTACATATAAATAAAGAAAGATTTTTATAAAGTTGTTTCTTGACACATAACAATATCACTGTAAATTTAAAATATGCACCATTTTCTTTTCTAGTGAGGCGTACCCCATCCTTGCTTTACGATAGGGGTACATCAGTTTTGATGCGCGTTCCTTGTTTTCAGTACTGAGTTGCTGTTTCATAAATGAAATATTGACAATCAAAGTGATGAATACATGTATATCCTCAAACAACATATTATCAGTCACAATGTACCTGAAACTTTTGATCCCCAAGATGACCAACAAATGAATCCCATGATTCTTGGGATATCAAGTGATTGTAGACAATGGGTGGTTGCGGGTTTATTTTACCCTTGGAATCTTTCAGATGATATTTTGTAAGAAGAGTGCGAAAACCTCGATGAAACCTTCCCGCAAGCCTTAGTACATAAGTCTTGTGTGAATCATCTACTATAAATGCACTCTGCAATGGATTGTGAATAATAAGACATTGTTTCATTATTTTATTTGCTAGTAAATTAAAGAAATGAAATCAAAATGTTACCGTAATTTCTTCCCACATCACAGCCTTCAGGACGGACGAAACATGGTGCCATGAAGCTATGTCAATCGGCACGCGTTGCCGAGTGACAATTCCAACGTAACTGCTAAACATTGCCTTGTTGGGGTTAACGTGTTGGCCCCGTGCATTCCACCCAACATCGAATTTGATTCCTTTGCTCTTTCCCTTAAAAACATTAGCCAACACTGTTAAACTACGACACACCTGTTTTTTCTGCGATGTCGCTCCTTTATCCCCAACCATTTCGTCTATATCAGCATCATCAATGTTTTCATCTAAAATCCTAGCATCAGCATGTTCAGATGGTTGTTGGACCTCAACAATAGGAGAACCAATAGCAGCAGCAGTACCAACAACAATATGTTGAGATTGAGAGGCTTGAGAGGCTTGAGAGGCTTGTTCAGCAGTAACAGCAGCAGAAGCAGCAGCAGCAGAAGCAGAAGCAGCAGCAGCTTGAGAGGCTTGTTCAGCCTTGAGGTTAGGAGCACCAGAACGTGCAGAAGTCATTATCTGCAAAAAAAGGTTTAACACTTAAGTTGGATTACATAAATGCAATAATGATAACATAATAACATGAGATAACAATATTTATATTACAAACAAAATATAACATGTTTATTGAACTCTTTTTTTTTTCAAAGGCTGAATGGATTTGACACCTCTATCGATAATCCAAATCCCTTCATTATGGTCTCCTCTAACATACAAAATGTCGTCTTCATTGGGACCGCTACGAAATGATTGCGACGTCCCACTGAAAGGATCATCCTCAATTGAATTTTCATCAGACCCTTCAGTAGTTTTGGACGATAACAGAACAATCGACCACTTTCGGTTTGCGGGGTCTGGAACATAAAATACTTGTACCGCTTGTGATGCCATTATAAATTGTTCATCTTTGTACCCTTCTTTACTGAAATCAACTTTCACAAATCCCAATTCATCTATTTTAACACCACTGTTGTTATCAACCCAGTTGCATTGAAAAATCGGCAATTGGAATGTCGTATAATCCAACTCCCATATTCTTTTGATAATGCCAAAGTATGACATATTTGTGAAAATTGGATTTCTATCCTTACTACTAGAAACATGCATCGCTTCAGCCACAAGTGTTACTCCACTATTTTTCATGGTACTATCTTCATCATGTTTATCTGTATAGAATGTATAACCATTAATTACATAACCATTGTAAGATAATACATACACGCTTGGTCCGGCAGCTAGCCATCGAAGTCGTTCTGAAATTGAATTCGGATTTTCATCTAACTCCTTAAAAATATGGTCTCGAAACCATCCTATAAACTGGTTATTATGTGTATTTGCTATCCATTTTTCATCCCTTGATGGATTCAACTGCCTCAAAATTTCTTTGTGGGTTTCAATATATGAAGCAACCTCCCAATTGTTATGCAAAACATAAAGGTGGGCCTGCTCCCGATCAGTAATATTGATTGTCACAACATCTCTTCCAGAAATTCCCTCACCCTCAATCCGTCCAGTGTGACGAGATTTCGGCAGAACAATGCTTTCCACATCAGATAGGTATTCGGTACAGAATTCAATGGCTTCCTCAACAATATATCGCTCCACAATACAACCCTCTGGCCGACTTCGATTTTTGACATACCCTTTCAAAATCTTCATATACCGTTCAACGGGGTACATCCATCTATAGTGCACAGGACCACAAAGTCGAACCTCTCTCACCAAATGAACCATCAAATGAACCATCATATCAAAGAATGTTGGCGGGAAGAACATTTCTAATTCACATAATATGATGACAATTTCTTTTTCCATAGCTGGCAATTTCGCCGGGTCTAAAACTTTGCTGCATATAGCTTTGAAGAAGAAACAAAGTTTTCTTAACGTATGACGAACATTCTTGGGCAAAATGCAATGTAAATCTATAGGAATTAAATCTTGCATCAAAACATGGCAGTCATGTGATTTCAAACCTTTTAACTTAAAATCATTCATTGACACAATGTTTTTGATATTTGATGAATATCCCTCTGGAACCTTTACATCATTGAAGAAGTTGCAAAACTGATATCTCTCATCCCTAGAAAGAGTGTACGCAGCTGGAGGAAGAAACGTTCGATTTTCACCCTTCACGGGAGCCAACTCTTCTCTTATTCCCATGTCAACCATGTCCAACCTTGCCTTAATTCCATCCTTTGTTTTGCCAGGAGCATTTAGCAACGTTCCTATAACACTGTCACATACATTTTTTTCCACATGCATCACATCAAGAAAATGTCTGACGTACAGACATTTCCAGTATGGTAATTCAAAAAAAATTGATCTCTTTTTCCAACCGATTTTCGTAAGGTTTTTCGAAAATGGTTTACCAAAAACAGTGTTCACATCTTTTACTTTCTCAAACAGCTGATCACCTGTTAGTGGAGACGGTGTTTTGCGTTGTTCTGAAATTCCATTGAATGATGTCGTCCAAGATCGGTACTTATGTCGACGGTGTAGAAATCTACGATGTCCTAGAAACACAAATTTGGATGAATGTTTCAACCTAATTGATTCTGTATCTTCTTCACACACAGGACACCCTTGACTTCCTTTAATGCTATAGCCTGACAAATTTCCATAAGCAGGGAAATCATTTATCATCCCATACAACAACGCTCTCAACGTGAAGTATTCTTTTTCATAAGCATCATACAACGTAACACCTGAATCCCACAGTAACTTCAAATCATCGATCAAGGGAGCCAAATATACATCAATATCGTTACCTGGTTGTTTTGGTCCTGATATAAGCAAAGATAACATAATGAATTTCTGTTTCATGCATAACCAGGGTGGCAAGTTATAATTTACCAACATAACATGCCAAGTACTATGAGTGTTGGTTTGAAAACCAAAAGGATTCACTCCATCGGTAGATAACGCAAGACGCAGGTTTCTCGACTCATTTCCAAATTCAGGATACTCATGATCAATTCTCTTCCATTGAGGAGAGTCGGCCAGGTGATGTAATTTTCCATCTTTATTTCTTTTATTTTCATGCCACGACAATTGTCTTGCAGTTTCTTCACTTCCATATAGACGCCTAAACCTTGGAATGATTGGAAAGTACCATACAACTTTCGTAGGACTGCGTTCATCTTTCTTGTATCGAGAAGCACCACACTTTGGGCATTCTGTAAGTGATTTGTTCTCCTTGCGAAACAATATACAGTATTTCGGGCAGGCATGTATTCTTTCAGAAATCATACCCATCGAGTGTAGCATTTGTTTAGCTTCATATGTCCGTCTTGGGAGCTCATTATCTTCTGGAAGCATGTCATTCAAAAGAGCAAGTAGTTCCATGAAACTGACATAACTCCATCCGTTGCCTGCTTTCAATTTATAAAACTTCAGTACAGCTGACAATGCAGTATATTTAGTGCAACCAGCATACAATGACGTCTTTGCACAACTCTTTAACTTCTCAAACAATTTTGGGCAATCACGGAGTTCATGTTCAACTGTCCTTGTCATTTCCTCAATACGATCTTTATCATCATTGATATCTGTAATCACATCCTCTATACGGTCTTCTTCATTATCCATATTTGTAATCATATATGATGATCCATAAAATGCAGTTTTATTCCAGCCAATAGCTACATTCGCTTTTTCCCCGTGTTTATTCCAACATTTATAACTCCTATCTATTCCGTGACATATCAAATGTTCTTCCAACTCCTCTGGAGTAATTAGTCTAGAATAACAACAACGTAAACATGGACAAAGGAGTTGAGAAGGATCCTTTGCATGATACTGTGCAAACTTGATGAACTCTTTCACTCCGTTCTCATACTCTATTGTCAAACGATTAGCATCCATCCAATCTTTATTCATTGCCATTAATTCTGAATAAACAACATGGAACATCATGTCCATTAATTACAAATGAACAATAACGAATTTCGTGTCCATTAATTCCATGTAAACCATAAGGAGCATATTGTTCATTAATTTTGAATAAAAAATAGGGAACATCATGTCCATTAATTCCAAATAAATAATAAGGAATTTCATGTCCATTAATTCTGAATAATCAATACAGAACGCCATGTCCATTAATTACAAACAAACAATATAGAATGTTAATTCCATTAATTTCAAATAAGCAATATGGAATTTCATGTCTATTAATTCCAAATAATCAATGAAACATCACATTCATTAAAGAAGGTAATAATGATGTAATCACATCCATATCATATTATGATCAAGTCTAAGGAATATCACCCTTGCATTTTATCAATTAATTTGATAAATTTAAGTCTTATAACTGATAATTAGTAAGATGGGGTCCAAGGTATATAATAAATAGCACTACATTGTTTAAAAATGGTTAAGGAACATGGCCTTACCATTAAACTTTTATTTAATTCATTTATAAGTGATCAAGTAGTCCATGGGTATGTCCATTACACATAAATATCATTAATTCCCTTTAATAAACCCATGGGCATGGGATATATCAACACATGTCAAAGGTGGTTCAATTTCAAGCCAAAGATCAATAGGGGTCATGGGCCTATAAGAAACACACCCTAAGGGGGTGATTCGAGTAAGGTATACAACCTCCAAAGAATAAGTTTGGTGCACAATGACTAACCAATTTAAGACATGATAATCTACTAAATTAATTTTACATTTTATAGTCAACATACAGAAGGTTCACCACACGGCACAATAGCGCATCATATAAACTAGGGGTGTCCATGGGTCGGGTCGGGTCGGGTTGGATGTGTTTCAAGGCCCGACCCGAACAAAAAAGTTCGGGTTGGGTCGGGTCGGGTCACAAGCTTCCGGAGCAACCAACCTGACCCAACCTGACCCAGTGGGGTCGGGTTACCCGTCGCATGCCCGAAGGACCCAACCCAACCCAACCCATCGAGGGTCGGGTCAATTTGGGTCGGGTTATATGTGTAAACCCGACCCAACCCGACCCAAACCAATCCAACCCATCCCAACCCAACGGACCTGAACCATCCACTCAAACCCAACCCCCCTAGACCCAACCCTATGGACCCCCTGCACTGCACCAGCCTGCTGCACAAAAAAACCAGCCCCCCTGCACAAAAATTTCAGCCCCCTCCCCCTGCACCCTCTGCCCCCTCCCCCAGGCACACCATCCCCCCCCTCCTGTACCCTGTACAACACAACACCCCTCTCCCCCTGCCCCCTACCCCTGCACAGTCTCCCCCCTCCTACACCCCTGCACAAAAAACCCAGACCCCCCCCCCCCCGCACAAAAATTTCAGCCCCCCTGCACAAAAAATTTCAGCCCCCTGCACCCTCTGTCCCCCTCCCCCAGGCACACCAGCCTCCCCCCTCCTGTACCCCGTACAACAAAACAACCCTCTCCCCCTACACTCCCTGCCCCCCTCCCCCTGCACTCCCTGCCCCCTCCCCTCCCCCCTCCTGCACACACCAAACCTACCCATCCCATACCCCTGCACACACCAGCCCCCCCTCACACCCCCTGTAAACCAGCCCCCCCTAATGTGACTCACTATCAACACCAGTAACAGAACCAATTGAAGTTAAAGTGGAGTAAATTCATGATGCAGTAGAAATAAACATTACTAACATAAGGAAAATCAAATCAAAAAAACACACAGCAGTAGCAGATTTGAAGAACGAATAAGCGAAAACATATGCAAAAAAAATCATCACCAGGAGTAGAGTGAATAACATTGATTCAGTCTGAAAAGAGAGAGGAGGGGAAGCAGAGGCGACAAATAAATGACAACCACATAAAAACCTACACTGAAAAACAATATTTAGGGCATCCACATACCTTGGGTGAAGAAATCGGAAGTCCAAATAGGTGAGGGAGCCTTCTGCGCTGCCTGGAAGACGCGACCGCCGGAGTAGGGGTGCACGGGAGGAGCCGCCAACCGTTTAAGAGGAGGAGTAGGGTTCGGAAGGGAGGAAGATCTGTAGAAGAGGGTCGAGAAGAAGGAGAAGGAGTACGGCGGAGGTCCGGCAAAGGGAAGATCAGGGGGAGGAAGCAGTCACAAGGGTACAGTCCCGCGAGAGCTTAGGGCACGATAAAAAAGAGGAGACTGTCGGCCTCCTTTTAATAAAATGGGAGACAGGTTTTAACAGCGCTAGAAAAGCGCTGTTAAAACCTGTCCTTTATCAGCGCTAGAAAAGCGCTGATAAATCATCCCTTTATCAGCGCTTTTAAATAGCGCTGATAAAGATTATCCTTTATCAGCGCTTTTTGATTAGCACTGATAAAGGTAGCGCTTTGCTTGCCCGTTTTTGTAGTAGTGAAGGAAAATTTTCCCTACCCGTCCTCACTATTTGAAGGCTGCAAAAACAATGAGGAAAAATACCAAGCCCAAATAACTGGATTATAACTAGCTCTACAACTAAAAATAGACTACCTAAACATTAAAGGGGATTTATAGCTAGTGGTAAAGCAGATCAATAATGAATATTCCCTCAAAAAGGAAGAGTGTTCCCCTCTCACTAACTACATTTGGGGAATAATAGTAGAGTTCCCTTTGGATCCCACATTGCATCATGTTTTCCAATCAAAGAATGCTTATGCTGACGTATTGGCTAATGTAGCCACAGTCCTGGAAAAACCCGATCAAGAGGAACAAATCTTCCTTATCACGCATCAAATAATGGTCTCATCAATCATCATCTATAATATGAAAGAAATCAATAAGTCAACACTGCCTTAGAGCATGATGAACTGATATCCACCCCTAGATGGATGTATCCCAAAATTAGTTATCTCCAAAATGGGACTCTCATGACAAACTGATCTGGAAGGGAAAACATTCGGTGCCAAGCAGTGAACTTTATTTTATGGGATAGTACAAATGAGAAAAAATACTTCTATAGGTGAGGATTTGATGGAATAATCCTCATATAAATAGAATAAAAAGAGATTCCCACCATCATAGAAGAATATCTTGTGGGCTCCTACCGTGGTCATCAATCCAAGAACAATATCTCCCACTAAATCAAAAGGTTGGGTTACTATTGGAAAACCATGATACAAGACTGTGTGTAATTCAATAGGAAATTCCATGCATGCTAGATCCATGAAAACTACATCCATAAAACCCCATAATTTCTATATACAACTAAATATTCCTAGCCATTTGCTGTATGGGGAATAGATGTTGTGGGTCCATATCCCCCTACCACAACTAAGAAGTTTAAGTAAATCCTTACTACTATTGGCTTATTCTCTAAATAGGCTGAGGAAATACCCCTCAATGATGTTGGAAAAAATAATATCATAAAATTTTTAAAGTCCCATATCATCACTAGGTTTGGGGTCCCTCACACTATATTGATGGACAACGACACAAAATTATGTTCTATGTAGTTGAAGAAATTTTACTAGGAGTATATCATCAGGTATAATCACTCATATCGATATCATGCAACAAAAAATAGACAAATAGAGTCCTTCAATATGAATTTGTCAAACATACTCTAGAAGATAGTGAATAAAGACAAGAATTCATAGTCGGACAAGCTCCTCCATGCTATATGGGATCACCGTACCACCACATGTACCGCTACACAAGTGAAGCTCAATGAGAACAGTTTGTGTACATTACACAATCCTGAAGTCCATTTGAATCATATTTCATGAGAATTCAATAAAAAGTTCTTCCTTTATTTATTTATTCAAGGAGAGATGGTATTTTTTCTTAGAAACCTAATGATACCAAGAAAAAATCCTCCAAAGATGGAACCCAAATGGGAATGGCCTTATATCATAAATAAGGTCTATCATAATGGAGCCTACTCATTGAACACAATGAATGGGGAACATGTCACACCCCCCACCAATGTGATTTTTCTTAAGAAATAATTTTCCTAGATACCATCAAGCACCTCTCATCCTGAACAAATGACATTAAACTACATGGAGATGATCCTAGTAGCAAGATGATAAACTACACAACATCCTATGTCTTAACCACATGATGTTAAATGGTACAGACCATTTCCTATAAGAAAGAATAAAAACTAAACAACATCGGATATCTTTAAATAATGATGTTAAACTACATAAATCCCTAATGTTCATCTTTACTCCCATCAAGTGACCCTCATCCTTAATGCAAGATGTCAAACTAAAGGATTGATGTACTCTCTGTATGATACTAAACTGCATAGTTCCCAAGAACTACATATGGCTTGATTCTTGTCATCACATGATACATAATGACACCAAAAATTTAATTCTTGGGTCCAACTGCAACATTCCTCCTCTTTTATGTTGAGTCACCTTTATCCTCACCGCATGACATTAAAATTTATGACTAATGTATTCACCACATGACACTAAACTACATGGGGTTCTAGAACTACGTACGACTTTATTCTAATTTTATTGAGATGCATAGGGATGCCAAGATCCCATATTTTGGTCCAACCACAACATGATACTAAATTTACCTAACTTATCCTTAATCACCCATGGATGGTGATAGGAACCCTTTCCAGTCCTTATTTCTCACATTGAGCATAATTCATGTGATATTAGGAATTTTGGTAAGGGATTCCCTATATAAACAAGGAATATCATTTCATGATAGGGTTATCATGGTACTAAATGAAAGATCTTAAAAGGTACACCATGATTCCTCACCTCATGACATTAAAATACATGGTTGATGTCTCTTGCATGACATAAAACTACACATTCCCGTAGAATTAACTTGAGAGGACCACCATTTTTGGTCCAGTATCCTACTATATCTCCATTCAAGAACAACATGTGACTTTATTATTGTCATCACATGATATGTACTGATGTCCAGATCTCCAACTTTGGGTCCAGTCATAACAAATAAACATAAAAATTCCCCTCCCTGCAATAGGTTAGACCCACATAGAGATATATTATTTAATAACTACATGTGTCTTGATTCCTATTACTGTGGTATACATCGTGAGGTACAAACTTCCATTCTTAAGCCCATCCACAACATTCTCTTTTCATGTTGGGAGCCTATGTCCTTTCCACATGATGTTAAACTATATGGTCTCTCAAAAAATACATGTGGATTGATTCCTATCATCACAGGATATGTAGTGACTCTCAAATCTCCAATCTTGGTCCAACTAAAATAATCAAGGGGAACAATTCCCCACTTATGCATACATGTCAGACCTGCGTAGAGATTTTCCCATTCAAGAACTATGCGGGGCTTTATTTGTGCCATCATAGGATATATAATGACACCTAGATCTCCAACCCCGGGACTAGCTATAACAACTAATGAAAACAATTCACCCCAAATGCATCAGGGCCTAGTCATACAAGTTTATTCTTCCCATGTATGAGTCAGATCTGTGTAAGGCTTGCTTTCACATGTGACAAATATTGAATAATTTTTTACGTCAGTTCCTAAATCCTTACTACATGAAATTAAACTAAAAGGAAAAAATACATCCTTACCACATGACATTAAACTAAAAGGAAACTGTTCTGAGCACATGACATTAAAACTACATGAAAAATATGTCCCCACTACATGATACTAAAATGTGCAGGTCATCACCCATTATCATTCCTTATCAAAGGACCATAAGAGCATTACCCTAGTCAATCAGAGAACAAGGTTCTTTCACTATATTTTAAGCAATTCAATTTCCAAATCACACTTCATGATTCAAGCACCTCAGTTTTCCACAAAACTTTCATGTTCCTTAAAAAGGAAAAGAAACATCTCTTCTTAACCACGATATTGATGCATAAGGGATCAAAACTACCAACTAGAGATATCTTGGATCTATAAGGAAGGGTTTTTTATACTTATGAGCCTGACATCACCATGTAAGAACTAAAAACTTGAGTGTGTTCTGGGCCATTCATGGTATTATTTTCCCATATAATTACCCACAACCTGAGAACGACGATCCATGATTTATCACATTTTTATCTCCAACTCAGAAGGATGTTGGGGTACTCTAGACCTTGGGTATCCTAATTAGGATCTAGTGTAAAATTTACCTCATATTATGTCAATGTTAATTATGAAAATAAACTTCCCACACATTGTTCAAAGATATATTACCTTATACTCTATCATTTGATGGTCTAAATCACAGTACCTTAAACTGCTAGGGAAAGAGACAAAAAACTTGTCAGGGTAAAAATATGTAAAGGGAGGGCTGAGAAAAAGTAATGTCTTCACTGGATGAACTCTACATATCTATATTTTAGGTAAAAATTAGGGTGTAAATAAATAAGGCATAAATCTCATAGGGCCTACTTTGTAACACTAGTAAAATCCAAGATATGCTCACAGGACCCCCTTGTAGACGCCGGAAAAGTCCGTTGTTCCCAAACGAAGCTCCGGATGTGGGAAGCGAGGTCAGATTTGGAGTCAGAAGCGCGTTTCAGAAGAACCGGAAGGCTTGCGCGGAATTTCGGAGGCCCGCGCGCAATGTTTGAGTGCCGCGCGCAAACCTCCCGGGATGCGCGCAAAGCGCTGGGCCGGCGCGCAGTTTTGCGCGCCCGCTGCCCGCGCGACTCCCTTGCGCGCCCGGGCCCGATTCCGCGCCCGTGAAGGAATTTGCGCGCCCGCGACCCGGATTCCGCGCCCGGGGTTGCCTATAAATATAAGGCGACCCCCGACGTTTTGAAGGTTGCCAGAATTCGAACGGTCTCTCGTGCGCGCAATCCAACCCCTTCCGCGCGCAATGCCGATCTTCAGGTAACCTCTTTTCTTTCGCGCAAGAAAGCCTTGGGGTTCGCCTTCGCGCGCAATCCCTTTGGCTCCTTTCCTTTGAATAAATATTCACCCAAAGGCATTCGCGCGCAAAAGAAGCCTCTTGCGCGCAATTGCCCCCGGGTGCGCGCAATCCAACCCGATTGCGCGCAGCCCCCTTTTTCCAAAGTGGCCATTCATTAAAGAATGAGTCGTTGCCCCCGTGCGCTATCCGAAGCCCGGTGCGCGCAATCTCTATCATTCGCGCGCAAAGTGCTGACCCAATTGTGCTCCAGCCCGTCCATTTGCGCGCCGACCCGCGGTATTGCGCGCAAAGCTCCTCTTTTGCGCGCAAGCCGCCAGGGTCGCCCCCTTTGACCCCCTTTGGGTACCCGCCTGCGTGGCGCCCGATGACCCTCATCCCGGGTGCCCGCACTGTGCGTTGTCTTTCCGTGCGGCCCTCCAGGCTTGCGTGAAGTGACACGGACCTATCGGCGGCTTCAACGTCCCGCACGACGTTAAACTGCACTTCGTCCCAGCTACAAGACGTTAAACTGTACGCTATTCGTCCTGCACGACGTTAAACTGTAATTCGTCCGGCATGACGCTAAACTGCACCACGTCCTGCACGACGTTAAACTGCATACGTCCAACATGACATTAAACTGTGCCACGTTCGCGCTGCAAGACGTTAAACTGCCAGGCGTTTACGTCCCGCATGACGTTAAACTGCATTCGTCCCACATGACGTTAAACTGCACACGTCCAAGCTGCACGACGTTAAACTGCCTAGCATATCGTCCAAGCTACAAGACGTTAAACTGTTCAGCATTCGTCCTCAACACACGACGTTAAACTGTACTTCGTCCGGCAAGACGTTAAACCGTCCGCTTCGTCCTCAACACACGACGTTAAACTGTACTTCTTCCGGCAAGACGTTAAACCGTCCGCATCACCTGATCCCGTGTCTCGCACACAGGATCCCCCCGGTCTGGATGTGGCCCCCACCCGCGTGTCTCTGCAGGGATGTCGGGATTGGAGTGGCCTTCGCCCACGGGGGTAGAGTGTTACAGACAGAACGAACTATGTGGACTTTGATCCCTGTCTTCTAAACAGGGTACGTAAGAAGCCTCTCCGAGGTTCAAGCCCACCACCTGGTCGTCCCGGTCGTATTTACGTCGGTTCGTCCATCAGTGGACCCCTCCCGGGTTCACACTTGCGTTGATTCACCTATGAATCCGCCTCTGTGGGGGACTGCACGTGTGTATCTCCATTGTGCTTCCCCACTGCCCCTTTTTCTATTTCTCCTTTTATCGTCCAGCATGACGTGAAACTGTGATTCACCCGGCCATTCCATCCCCCCCTGTGCGAGGTGGTTCGGTTCGATCCTTCTCCAGGCAGCCTCGACCTCCTTGTGAGTCGGCTTGCCAACATCCAGCAAGACGTGAAACTGTGATCCACCCGGCCGTTCCATCCCCCTCTGTGCGAGGTGGTTCGGTTCAATCCTCCGCCCGGCGGCCTCGACCTCTTCGTGAGTCGGCTTGCCGACGTCCAGCATGACGTTAAACTGTATATCCGAACTACGCTGACTTTGATCCGCGCTAACGCGCGGTACGTAGGAAGCCCCTACGGGGTCCAAGCTCCTCACTCCATCATCCATCCTGATCCTTACCCGGGCCGCCACATCCCGGTGGGGTCATGCCATTTCATTCCACTCCACTTCATTCGGGAAGCCGCCCATGCGCTGGCCCCAGCATCGGAGGTTCCCCGCAAGGGGTTATGTCATCTGATCCACTCCTCGTGTTGATCAGTCCGATGCCGTCCCCTCTGGACGTTAAACTCGCGGCATACCCCGTGTTAAACATGGGAAGCTGAGGAAAACCTCAGGTAACACAGTTCCCCGCACCCAGTGCGGGATGCCTCAGGCCATCACGCCTTCGAGAAGCCCTATTAGGGACGGAAGACAGACATGCAGAGGCGCAGTGTTAAGACACGCCCCCGACACCCAGAGCCACCCGGTCTCCTCACCGCAGGTTGCTGCCCCGACCAGACTCCTTGGAGCGTCTGGGCGGAAGCAGCGTAATTAACCGGTGTCCATGAAGATATGGCGCCGGGAACGAGATTCACGAACATTCTTAAATCTATGAGGGAGACCCGGATTAGGCGACGAGTTCCGAGGAGACATCCACGGAAGGAGGAGCCGACATCCCATCATCCCGGTTTCGATCAAGGAGCAGACGCCCCTGAATAAGGGACGGATGCCGCCCGCCTTTGGAAAGCGGGACTGCGGGACCACAAGCCGCGCGCCCATCCCCTCGGGTTGACGGGTGCACGCGCGAACGCGTCCTGGCAGAACAGCGTAACCCGACGCACATCCGCACCGAAACAGAAAAATGGTGAACCCGACGTGAATCTCTTCTCCTCAATACGAAGATCGATGGCTTTCAGAGGTGTTGGAAGACCAGCATGCTGCTCGACCGAGCATTCAGTTTTACCCGCCAGGGGCTGGGGAAGGGAAATCGGGCACTCCGTCTCGCGACGTCGAGGGCCTGGGTTCCCCCCCATGGAAGGCATCGTGGCACTAATGGTTGGTTGTCGATTCCTTTTCCTGTCAGTGTTAATGGGTTCTTCTCCCTGCTTTCAGAAATCAGGTCGCCCGATCCAGTGCCCGATCGCCACCCGCCCACTGGCGCAGGGGTAGGGGAAACACCGACGCGGCTACTCCGCGCGGTCCCGCCCGTTCCACAGCCGTGCCAGCAGCCGCAGCTGCGGGGCAACCACGCCCTCTCTCCCCCTCGGAGGTCATCCAAAGAAGGGTGATCAATAACTTGGTGCGGAGATACGAGGAAGAGGGAGTCATCCCCACCAGGTACATGGCTCGCCTAGACCTCGAGGGAGCTGCACCTCGCCACCAACGCCGCCCCCGAGGGCCGTGCAGGGAGGCACCGCTGCCTACCTCGACGTCCAACCGTTTCGGGAGTTTATCCCCGGAACGCTCCGATAGTTCCTTCCCCTATGCGGATGAGGTGGAAGATGCCCGGGACCACCCTATCCGGGATTCGCCCCAGGGATCCGCGATGAGGGCTCCTGTCAGGCCACGGCGACATCGCCGCCAGGCCTCTCAAGTCGAGGAACAGGCTCTCCACCTACCCGCGCCGCTCATCCCGAATCGTCTGTCTCGACGCCAACGTCGGGCTCGAGCGGAAGAGGATGCCCACCTTGGGGCCCTAGCAACAGCGGCCACGTTGGCTCAAGCCACTGCTGGCTCCAGTCGCCAGGCCCCTGCGCATCCTAAGCAGGGGCACTTCTATGCCCGACCCGGATCGAGGCCCCGACCGCCCCAAAGGCAGGTTGGGTTGACTCTCCCGGTTGCTGGTACAGACAATAGCCACCGCGGACCACCTCGCGGTAGCGCTATTCGCCAACAGGGTCTACTCCGTGTGGCCGATCCAAGAGGCATGGGTCACCCCGCCTTCCAATCTCGGCCCGGAGGCCTGCCCGGAATCATCTCTCCCTGCGTCCCCTTTGATATCTGTCCCAGTGCCCCTCGCACCTTGGTTTCCAGTCCTCTTGGCCCCAGCACCAGTGCGGCCGGAGGACGCCAGGACAGAGGTCAGCCCTGCCCCGAAGAACCACCCAGGGGCAGGAAGGCAAGGCGTCGACGCCGAGGGAGGAATGTTACGGAATTCCGGACAGAGATCCGACCGGTTCGCTTCTCTGATTCAGAGGCGGAGTATGATTCGGCGACAGAGCCCTCCCCCCAATCCCACCAGTCAGGGGCAGGGGTAGGAACACGGCACGTCAGCCTCGTACTTCCCGAGAGCGAGATCGATATGATCCCCGCTTCTCTCCGAAGGTATATCCGGAGTAGCGAGGGCCTGGTAGACCCCCAAGGATCAAGCTTGCGGTTGGTACCGGCCCCTCTGGAAGCACCTTCTGCCTCGATCGGAGAAGCTGGAGACTTTTTCTGGGGACCGACGGTCGAACCACGATCTATTGCACCCCCGGCGAGCACCGACGCTATGACAGGATGTTCGCTCGCCGGCCCGTCCTATCGTGATGTGGTAGCCAGGGCACCGCCACCCTCAGAGGGCGGCCCGGGATATGGAGGCCAATCGGCCTGCTCGCCGTATTCACCGCCGGCCAGCCCGTCGGCCCGGCGGCCCGCCTCGGCACCACTACCGGTTCCCCGTCCATTCCCAGCCATTGAAGAGGACCAAGGAGACCTGGGTCCCGAGTTTGAGTCGTGGAGCTTCTGGACCGTCCTTGTAGAGGGCCACTTCCCTGAGAAGTTTTGGCCAGTCGCAGGACCGGACTTTGATGCACCCGAATCGCTCACCCCGGATGAGTTCGAATGCTTCCGCCGAACTCTCCGGGAGACTCACTCCCGTCTTCACCGCCTACAAATGCCATATCCCGGGAGTCAAGTGCACCTGGAGGATATTGGTGAGCAGTGCCGTCAAATTGACCTGGCCACGCTCCCCGCGGTTCGGCACCCCGGGTCATTTGGGCACCACGAGGCCCTCCAACAACGATGCGTTGAGTGTTTTCAAGTACTCCGCAAGGTTATCGAGGAAGCCACTCCCCGCGTGTATATCCGTGGATGGGGGCAGTACGCTGCCCTACGCTTCAGTGCGATCCGCCGACAGCCCGATTCACTGGGCGGCCCTGAGGGTACATCCCCAGGGACGGAAACAGTCAACATGGCTGACCTGTTGGGGGATGGGAACGGTTTGGAACTTCTCGACGGGGGATCTCCCCCCGAAGACAAGCCGCTGTTGGATCCATCGGTGAGAGTTACTCGTCATCAGAGGAACCTCCTGGGACTCCCCGCACCCACTGAAGCACTGACGTTGAGCCGAAACGTCAGTAAAGGTAAAGAGCACGGCGAGGCTATAAAGCCCGCCGACCCATCTGCCTCCACGCAGAGGGCGGACGAGGATCCCGAGAAGGCTACGCTACGTCGACAGCTCGCCGAGCAGAAGAAGTTGGTTGACCAGCTCCTCGCCGAGCGCGCTGCAGAGCAGCGGCCTGACTACGGTGATCCTAGGCCCGGACAACAGGGACAGGAACAGCCACTCCTCGATGAGACTCTCCCGGGTAACCGTGATTATGCCGGGTTCGCCGACAGGAGAGAGGCCATCGCCTCTGGCAAGAGGGCGCGGTATGTTTCACCACACCCTCCCGAGCGGCGTGACTACCTGAGAGACCCCGCTCGGATTCCTCCCGCTGCCCCAAGGGCCGCTCCGCCCGCCATCCCACGAGCTGCCGAGTTCGACGACCCGGTCGACGACCCGATTGAAGGGCCATGCAATGCGCTCGTGGTTAGAGATCCTCGCCAGGACTGGAACCCATGTCTGGACGATCCGATGGCGGCACTCATCGCCCGCTTGGAGGCCTTGGAGACTCGGCAAGTGGCAATCCCGCCGGACGGCAAGCCATACCCAGCATGGGTGGATGACATGCCGGCGCCTCCGGGATTCGGGAATCCCACTTTTTCCCCCTTCAACGGGACTGGAGATCCGCCACAGAATTTGGCCCATTTCAACTCAAGGTGCGGGCCTATGCTGGGGACTCCGGCGCAGCAAGAGGCCGCTAAGCTTCGCTGCTTTGTCCAGACACTGGAAGGGCCAACATTTGTCTGGTACAGCCAGCTCCCCGTCGGGTCGATAACTAGCTGGGAGGACCTTCGTAGACAATTCCTCTACCAGTTCAGTTCCACGACCCGGAAGACGAGTATCGCAGACCTCTTCAAGTGCAAGCAGAGGCCTGATGAGCGAGTCGCGGACTTCGTCGCCCGATGGAAGGGTCTCACGTATTCCCTAGACATGCCATTGACTCAGGAGCATTTGCTGACAATGTGCGTCGGGAACGTCAAGACCGAGCTGGTCCCTTCCTTGATCACTCAGAATTACCCCGGAGGGTTCAGGGACTTCTCAGACAAAGCTCAACGTCTTGAGGAAGCCCTGCAACAGGCCAGCCAGGCACACCCGCTGCCTCCTATGATTCCTGCAAGGAGATCCAGCAGGGCTGAGCCCGCTGCTGTCGCCCAGATAGAGGCTCCCAGGCCGTTGGAGCTGCTGCCGGCGAGACCAACTCCACAGCCTCACAGGAATCTGCCTCCACGGGCTCAGTTCCCGGCCCAGCAGCGGCAGCCTCAGAACCGGCCGGCCCCTCTGCGTAATGTACCGCCGCAACCCAAGCGAGATAATCAGGGTCCACCTCCTCGGCAGGCCCCTCCAGCCCCTCGTCAAGACCACGCTCCCAGGGGCCCGCGATACCTGACCTACTCATTTCACGAGGATCAGGTCCCCGGTTATTTCCGGAGCACCCTGGAGCAGAGGATTGTGCGACTGCCTGAGTGTTGGAGGCCGGAGGAGGCACATCTCACAGATAACCCCCGCTACTGCCCCTACCATCGGGCCCTGGGGCACACCATCCAGCGGTGCTATGTGTTTAAGGATTGGCTCCAAGACCAGATTAACAACAATGTAATCAGGTTGGGCCCAGCTCCGGCACAAGTGGCGGGCGTGTTCGTGGGATCAGATGACGATAGCGGCAATGAGGAAGAATGGCAGCTGGTCTCCGACCGCGGATCCCAGAAGTATAAAAACTGGATGGCCCGCAAGACGATCATTCGCACCCATGGAATCATCCGTGCGCGCTTGAATCAGCCTGAGCCCCCAGAATCTGCGGGTGCTGCTTCGGCATCGTCGTCCCAGCCTGCCTCTTCCAAAAAGAGCAAACGGCGGCGGCGCAAGAAGGAAGAGCGCGCCCCGCCAGTTCCGCCACTATCCCGCACTCTCGGCGATTTCATGCCCCCGGAGATGGGGATCCCTCCTTGGATCCGCCCAGTGGTGAATGATTCGTCCGATGACAGTATTGGGTACGCTTCGGTTAATACCGTCGAGCTGGTAAATCCCTTTTCGGTTCCCGACGTTGAAGAACACCAGGTGGACCTCCCTAGTGTCCCCGGTCGTTGCCACCGTCAGAGGAGCCGCAACAACAGGAGTCGCCGGGGCACAGCAGTTGGTACCTCCAGCCAGGCCGTGCACGCCACTGAGACCAGGCAGCAGGCCCAAAACCGAGCTCAGCGTGCGCAGCCCCCCCATCCGGGGGTGACGGATTCGCCTCCGCCACTGTTTGTGGTATGGGATCAGGCAGAACCGCCTCAGCCGCGTCGCGATCAGCTCCGCCCTGCCACGAGTCCATCCCGGCCTCCTGGCCCCAGTACGGTGACCATTTCCCGGGCTTCAACCAATGAACAGCGAGATGCGCCAAGTACCAGCCGGCCGCCAGTTCAACCGGCAAGGCCCGTCATGCTTCCAACCGCAGAGCAACCTCCTGCAACCAGGGGATCGCGCTTGGCCAAAAAGTATGATGTCCTGAAGCACTTGGCCGACATCCCAGCGAGACTCTCCATCCTTGAGGCTCTGCGCATGTCATCTGAGATGTGCGAGGCACTCGCTGAAGCCCTGAAGAGCCCCCTCCAGTTTGAGAAAGAGGTTGCGGCTGCAGAGGCCTTTCACGCCGAAACGATTGAGGACGCCGAATGTCAGGCAGTTATCTCGTTTTCTGGTAAGGATGAAGACCCTCCTATACAGGGGCACATTCGTCCGCTGTATGTTACCGGCCAGTTCAATGGCCTTGAAGTCCGGCGCTGTCTTGTCGACACGGGGTCCAGGATTAACCTGATTCCCACTCGGACGCTCCGGAGATTGGGGTTGTCTGAGGATGACTTGATTCCCTCTGACCTCAGGATCCAGGGGTACGACCGCACCGAGCAAACCCCGGTCGTCAAGATACGTTTGAAGACCCAGTTCGGTGATTTGGTTGCCAACACCGAATTCATGGTAGTCTCTCAAGACACCGTGTACAACGCATTGATGGGCAGGCCCTGGCTCCACCTTCATGCGGCGGTTCCCTCGTCATACCACCAATGCCTCAAATACTCCCTTAATGGTCGAGTAGGCGTGCTTCAGGGAGATGCCTCTCCTTTTGCCTCATGTGAAGCCCGCTATCTGGACGCGGACTATTACAAGATCAAGGATAAGCAGATCCTGGCAGGTGAGGTCGAGCCTGTCGCTGTTGCAAGTGATCCCTGGGCAAGTTTGGATGACGCTTATGTCCTCCCGATTCAACGGTTGGACGTAGCCATGGTCTCGACGGCTTGTGAGTCTCCTGATGAGATGACCGCGACCGCCCATGCCAGCACCAGCGGCCCAGCAGGATCTGGTAGCCCCAATGCAGTTGCCAACACAGCCTCTCCCGTGGACGATCCCTCCCCGAGTGGAGAGGACGTGGAAGATGCACCCCCAGCCTTTGAGGAGGGCGTCTCCGCCACGGTCGATGAGTTAGTACAAGTGAACCTTGGAACCGAAGTAGATCCGAGACCCACATTGGTCAGTGCCGCCATGCCCTCTGAGGAGCGGCAGCAGTACGTGGACTTTCTCAGGCAGCACCGTGATGTGTTTGCTTGGGGCTATGACGAGATGCCGGGGCTAGATCCTCAGGTAGCCGTCCACTGCCTTGGTCTCCCGGCGAACCATCGCGGGTTCAAGCAGCCTCCCAGGAAGATGCACCCATTCCATGGTGCCATGGTTGAGGCCAAAGTTGACAAACTTATCAAAGCCAACTTCGTGAGGGAAGTTCAGTACCCCAAATGGCTGGCCAACATTGTGCCGGTCAGGAAGAAAAACGGGCAGATCAGAGTCTGCATCGACTTCCGCGATCTCAACCGCCACTGTCCGAAGGATGATTTTCCCCTTCCAGTGACAGAGCTATTGATTGACGCCACGGAAGGGTTCCAAGCCCTCTCCTTCATGGATGGATACTCCGGATACAACCAAATTCGGATGGCCCCTGAGGATGAGGAGTTCACTGCCTTCAAGCCCCCCCAAGGTACCTTCTGTTACCGGGTCATGCCTTTCGGCCTGAAGAATGCAGGTGCCACCTATCAACGGGCGATGCACCGCATATTCAAGCCAATCCTCGGCACACTGGTGGAATGCTACATTGAAGACTTGGTAGTCAAATCACGCCAGCGTCAGGACCATCTCAAAGATCTTGAGAAAGTGTTCGGCTTCCTCCGGTCTCGCTGCCTGAAGATGAACCCGTTGAAGTGTGCCTTCGGGGTCACCTCCGGAAAGTTCCTTGGATTTGTGGTAAGATACAGGGGTATTGAGATCGACCCAGAGAAGATCAGGGCGATTAGCCAGATGCCTCCCCCAGGTAACATCCGGGAACTGCAAGGGTTCCAAGGCCACTTAGCCTATATACGCCGATTCATCGCGAATCTGGTTGGCAAGTGTAAGCCCTTTTCTCGGCTCATGAAGAAAGGTGTCACCTATGTATGGGATAAAGAGTGTCAGACCGCTTTCGAGGAAATCAAGCAGTACCTACTGCAACCTCCGGTTCTGATGCCGCCTGTATCCGGGAAGCCGCTGGTCCTCTATGTGACCGCCCTGGAACGGTCCCTGGGTGCCCTTCTCGCCCAGAAGAACAACGAGGGAACAGAGAATAGCCTCTATTACCTCAGTCGCATGCTCCTCGATGCGGAAGTTAGGTATTCCCCCATCGAGAAGAGCTGCCTGGCGCTCGTATTTGCCGTACAGAAATTACGGCACTACTTGCAGCACCATGAGGTACAGTTGGTTTCTCGGGTAGACCCATTGAAATATATCCTGAGCCGGCCTATGTTGACTGGCCGTCTAGCACGGTGGGCTGTGATTCTCCAGCAGTTCGACATCAGGTATGTGTCTCAGAAGGCCATCAAAGGGCAAGCATTGGCAGACTTTCTGGCTGCTCACCCAACCTCCGCGGATCAGCCGCTGGATCTAGGCTTTCCTGATGAGGCCATCCTCTCGGTCGATCGAGCCAGTCCATGCTGGCAGATGCACTTTGACGGTGCCTCCCGGAGCCCCACCGGTAGAAGACTTGATAATCCTAAGCTCAACAGAGTTGGTTTGGGTATCGTCTTCATTACCCCGGAGCAAGCCGTACTGCCATACTCTTTCCTGTTGTCAGAGGGCTATACCAACAATGAGGCGGAATACCACGCCCTCATCACCGGCCTCGAGTTAGCTCTCGAGATCGACGTGCCCCATCTGTGCGTGAAAGGGGACTCCGAGCTGGTTGTTAAGCAGATCAATGGCGACTATGTGGTCAAGAAGCCGGAACTTGTGCCATTACTGGAGTGCACCCTCCTTCTGATGGCCCGGTTCCCTTATCGGCCAGAGATTGTCCATATTCCCCGGTCGCAGAACGGTCGAGCAGATGCTTTGGCCAGCCTTTCTGCGTCACTTGCGGAGCCTGAACAGGATAACCTGACTGTCCGCGTAATGCACCGTAGGCTCATTGCTCCCGTTATCCCGGAGGAAGATCGCGGCCCGTCGGTAAGTAACCTCACCACGGTTGCCCCTACGCCCGGAGCCCCGAGTACCCCAGATGTGGCAGTCGAACCAGCCCCTGATTGGAGGACGCCTTTGGTTGAGTACCTCCAACATGGCATTCTCCCGCCGGATCGGGCTGAGCGCGAGCGAGTTCGATGCCGCACATCGCAGTTTGTCCTCCAGAGCAGTCCCGGCCTGGAGCAGATCCTCTATAGACGCGGATTTGATGGTGTTCTCCTCCGTTGCCTTTAGGGAGTTGAGATCCCGTGAGTCATGCAAGAGGTTCATGCTGGTTCATGCGGCGCCCATCAGACTGGGCCGAAGCTGTCCCACCAGATTCGGAGGTTGGGATACTTCTGGCCCTCCATGATCCATGACTGCATCGAGTATGCCAGGAGGTGCCATGCGTGCCAGGTTCATGCGAACTTTGTGCATCGGCCGCTGGAGCCTCTCCATACCACCAGGTATTCTTGGCCCTTTGCAGTCTGGGGGATGGACGTTGTGGGACCCTACCCGCCGGCGACAGCTCGCCAGTGCCGGTTCATTCTGACCGCCACAGACTTCTTCTCCAAATGGGCAGAGGCGATTCCGCTCAGAGAGGTCAAATCCTGTTCGATCGCTGACTTCGTGACCTCCAACATCATTCATCGATTTGGAGTGCCTCACGCTATCCTCACGGATAACGGAGCCAATTTCCGAGCAGCCGAGTTGAAGAAGTTGTACGCCAAATACAACATTCGCTCGAACCATACATCTCGCTATCATGCGCAGGCGAATGGACAGATCGAGGCGTTTAACAAAACCCTATCTAACATTCTGCAAAAAATGGTTGGTCAGAACAAGAAGAGTTGGCCGGACAAGCTCCCCAACGCCCTCTGGGCTTATCGGACGACGACTCGCAATTCCACCCAGATGACCCCTTATTCCCTGGTGTATGGAGCTGAGGTCGTCCTGCCCATCGAGATCCAGTTACCGTCCTTGCGCACTGCGGTCTACGACCAGCAAGCGCCGGACAGAGCTGCTGAAGCCCGTCTAGTCGAGTTGGAAGCACTGGATGAGAATAGACTTCGCGCCTTGCACAACTTGGAGAGGCATCAGAGCAGAATGGCTCGAGCTTTCAATAAGAAGGTTCGCCTCCGCTCCTTCCTGTAGGGTGACCTAGTGCTATCCCTAAGAGCGCCAATGATCCCCGGCAGGAAGCCACCCAAGTTGGAGCCCAAGTGGTTGGGACCTCTTGTCGTCCACAAAGTTTATCCCAATGGCGCGTACTCCCTAGCGACTATGGATGGTGAGCGTGTCACTCCTCCCACCAACGCTAGGTTCCTCAAGCAGTACTTCGTCTGAGTGTACTACGTCCTGCACGACGTTAAACTGTAATTCGTCCTACATGACGCTAAACTGCACCACGTCCTGCACGACGTTAAACTGCATACGTCCTGCATGACGTTAAACTGCATACGTCCAAGCTGCACGACGTTAAACTGCCTAGCATATCGTCTAAGCTGCACGACGTTAAACCGCCTAGCATATCGTCCGCGCTGCAAGACGTTAAACTGCCAAGTGTTTCGTCCAACATGACATTAAACTGTACCTCGTCCAAGCTACAAGACGTTAAACTATTGAGAATTCGTCCGACACGACGTTAAACTGTACTACGTCCGAGCTACAAGACGTTAAACTGTTCAGCATTCGTCCTGCATGACGTTAAACTGCCTCTCAAGAACTACGTGCGGCTTGATTCCCATCCTTATGGGATACGTAGGACCGCCTGAACATTCATGTTTCAGGCCCAGCCCCATCCTTCGGGAATTTCCATCCCATCTCGGGCCCTTGGCCCAGTTGCCCCCGGGTGTGCGGCGTATGGTGTGAACGTGGGGCTATGCCCTCATTTATGTCGGTTTGCTCGCCACACTGTACGCCCCCCACGTTTGGGGATGCCTTCTGCTCCCCCCCTTTTTCTCTCATCGTCCTGCATGACGTTAAACTGCCCCTCAAGAACTACGTGCGGCTTGATTCCCATCCTTATGGGATACGTAGGACCGCCTGAACATTCATGTTTCAGGCCCAGCCCCATTTCCCGGGAATCTCTATCCCGCGTTGGGCCTCTGGCCCAAGTTCCCCTCCTTTTTGTGCGAGGCGTATCGCGTGAGCAGGGGATTATGTCCTCGTTCACGTTGGTCTTCTGGCCGCGCCATACGCCTCCCCCGTGTGTGGGACTACCTCACACCCCTCATCGTCCTGCATGACGTTAAACTGCCCCTTAAGAACTAAGTACGGCTTGATTCCCATCCTTATGGGATACGTAGGACCGCCTGGACGCTTGTGTCTCAGGTCCAGCCCCGTCTCTTGGTTGATCACGGGGATCTACCGTCTGTTGGTTGCTCTCAGGGTGAGTCCTCCGACCCTTTCCGGTGATCTGTTAACATGTTTTGGGTACTTTGGTCTATGACCCGTAGTGTCGGATGCAATCCCGGCAAGTCCCGTGTTGCTTGTCGGGCCGCGCGTTTCCTCTTGTTCGAGCCTTCACTCAAAGGGATCCTCATTAGCGGTTTGGACACAATGCCTCAGTGCTCTCCTACCGCTCCGGGTCGATTTACCGGCGGGTCCTGGGCTGCAAATCGATATGAATCCTGCGATTGAGCGGTTGATGCTCGTTTGCTTGCCCAGTTCTGGGCTGACGCGATCGGGTGTTGTGTTGCGAATATGGTCAGCGACATCCTTGATCGCCATGTTGGCTCTTTTAGGCTCCGAACATTGGTCGCACGGTCCTCATCACACTCCGCCTTTGTGCGTTGTAGTGTAATCTCGACACTCTCTTCATACTGACCTTCAGTACACCTTTACACGTTAGGCAGGCCAACCAGGGTAATGGTGTCTGTCGAGGCTCCCACGATCTGAGCACCAAGGATATATGTTGATGTCCTCCCTAAGGGCCGTGTATAGCTGGACCCTCGTCCCCATAAGGAGGAAGGAGTCGCCCGAACAATCGCGTTTTGGGCTCAGTATATCTGGAGGCTAGCATCTCTGCCCCTCGGGTGATGGACATACGCAGGCCCCTATCCCAGGATCCTTCTCCTGGAATCGTGCGTGACCGCAGGGCTGGGTATGTTCCCACCTCCGCTGAGTCCGCCGCATCGCGATAAGTGGATTCCTCCATGGTCCGAACCACACGACCTTAAACTGTGTTGTCTGGTCCTACCACACGACCGTAAACTGTGATCGTCTTGGCCGCCCGACGAGAAACGGCACTGCATCGTGATGTCCTCCTCAGGGGGCACTCACGTTGGGCGCTGGTTAATAACCACGCCATTCATCAATGCCTTTCATGGCTTGATTATTGTGGCGATGCCAGGGATTCCTTAATCACAGGCATGTCGCTGCACGAAAAACCATCCATCTTTAAGGACAAACCAGAAATATCAAATACCGCTTCTTCTGTGTGCGAGGGTCAGACCCGCACCCTTCCCCGCGCTGGTGCCCGATTGTGTTGCGCCGCGCTTCAAGAACTACGTGTGGCTTGATTCCCATCCTTATGGGATACGTAGGAACGCCCGGATGTTTGAAACTTTGGGTCCAGCCCCCCACCTCTTAAAGATTCCCCCCTTCTCTGGGGAGTCCGCCGCCTTCAGGCCACCCTCAAGGCATGTCCCTCGACCCCTTGCAGTGGTCCACTGGTGTCAAGAGTACTCTGGTTTATTGCTAGGAGGGTCAGGTTTAGCTTGGTCAGGTTCCTTCCATTTTCAGGCTTCGTGCTCCCTTTCATTCGGACCCATCGCCTACGCCCTGGGTGGAGCCCCCGTGAACGGTTTGGACACAATGCCTCAGTGCTCTCCCACCGACTCGGGCTGGTGCCCCCAATGGCCTCAGGCAGAAAATCGATATGAATCCTGTGATTGAGCGGTCGATGCTCGTTTTCTGCCTCATTCCATCAACGGTTAGTGCGATATTGATGCTGCTTTTCCGCCACGGTCGGCAGTACTCCCATATCGTCACGCCGGTGCCCCCAGTCCTTGAGTGAATGGCCGCATGATTCACATCACATTTTCCACCTCCCATTCTGACCAGGCAAAATCTCGACACTCTTGACACTATTCCCCAGTGCATCTTCGCATATCCAGGGGATAGGACCACGATGCGGCGTACTTTGAGGTTCTTATGGTCCGAGCTCTAAGACCTTAAACTAAGATCTCCCCTTATGGTCCGAGCTCTAAGACCTTAAACTAAGATCTCCCCTTATGGTCCAAGCTCTAAGACCTTAAACTAAGATCTCCCCTTATGGTCCGAGCTCTAAGACCTTAAACTAAGATCTACCCCTATGGTCCGAGCTCTAAGACCTTAAACTAAGATCTACCCTTATGGTCCGAGCTCTAAGACCTTAAACTAAGATCTCCCCTTATGGTCCGAGCTCTAAGACCTTAAACTAAGATATGCCCCTATGGTCCGAGCTCTAAGACCTTAAACTAAGATCTCCCCTTATGGTCCGAGCTCTAAGACCTTAAACTAAGATCTACCCCTATGGTCCGAGCTCTAAGACCTTAAACTAAGATCTACCCTTATGGTCCGAGCTCTAAGACCTTAAACTAAGATCTCCCCTTATGGTCCGAGCTCTAAGAACTTAAACTAAGATATGCCCCTATGGTCCGAGCTCTACGACCCTAAACTAAGATCTCCCCAAACGGGGTTCTGCGTCCTGCATGACGTTAAACTGCGCTCGCAGAACTACGTATGGCTTGATCTCCAGCCTGATGGAGTACGTAGGAACGCCCGGGCATTTCGACTCGGGTCCAGCCTCAGGGATCGCTAGGTCCCGCCCCTCCTCGTTGCCGGCCGTCTGGCCTGACTTCGGGTAGAGTGGTGCAGTTGTGATATTCTCCCCGATTCAGCTCGGGATGCCCCATCGCAATGATGGGAAGCGACGGTTTCCTCGTCAAAGAGGTTCTGTCTGAGAATTGGGGTGATTCACGGCCAGATTAGTGCATCCGCCTAATACGCTTTCCCCACGGTGGCGCAATTTTGAGAGCGTTGGATTCTATCCGAACAAATCGTCACTTCGCCCCACGCTTCGCATGCCCTGTTGATCTGGATTTCCACCCTTGTGCCTGAAGGAACCCCCAAAGCGGCATTGATGATGACATGTGATCCGCCTCCTGCAATATGGATGATGACCTTCGGTCCGTCTATCGCAGTAGTATGGTTGATTGATCCATTGTCCGCTTGCCGTCTTGGGCATTTCCTGGAAGGCCAACCGTTGTGGATTTCTGAATTCGGGACGCGCGATTCACCCTTTCTCATTTCCCTATGTTCGGATAAAATCTCAACGCCCCTAGAATTGTCCCGCTCGTGTGTCGGAACAAGTTGGGGGGACGATACATTGATTAAGGCTTGAGGTCTCCTTTCCTAGGAATGACCTCCCTCTTTTCTCTAGAAATCCAGGCCCAATTGTGGACGCCTGAAGCTTGGTTAACGCTCCCGCAAGGCAATGAATTGTGGTCGAGCATGTTAAACCAAAAGATGCAGATAAATATGGTGATTCATACAAATGGATCGAAATATTGAGTAGCAGGAGCAAATGTTTTGGGATGGCAAAAACAAAGCCCCTAGGGATTAGCATGCTGGATAAGTCTTTCTAACGCCGCTACCCTTTGGCTGGCGGCCTCCAGGGCTGCTTCTCGCTCTCTGCGTGCCCTCTCCTGGTCGGCGGTCGCAGCACGCAGTTCGTCGATCCTGGCCTGTGCACGCTCCCGCTCGACTTGGAGTGTGACCATCTATTGGCCCGCCTCCGTCAGCTGTACCTGGGCGTCGATCAGTTGGGCCGATAGTTGCTCCACAAGCTCAGTACACGCTGCGACGAAGGCCTCCTTCTCTGCCGCCTGCCCTTCGAGACGCCGGACCTCCTGCTCCGCCGCGAGAAGCGCCCGCGTGCTCTCCGACATGTCCCGACTTTGTGCGACGTCGGCACGCCGGCAGCTCTCGTGCATCTTTTTGGCCATGAAATCACGGACCGTCAGATGGAGGCGTTGAGCATCAGCTCCCCCGGCACACAGGAAGCGCAGCCAGGTTTGAAGTGATCCCATGCGCCCCAGCCACTCCGATAGGTCTCTCTTGAGGAAGCGCTGGATGAACTTCCACCCCCTGCGGCGCGTTATCCGGCTCTCCTCGACCGCCTCCGCGTCCGAGTCGTCCATCTCCTCGGGGTCGGCAGGCCGGTAGGCAGGGAAGGCAGCCAGCAGGTCTGCTGCAGGGTCCGCCCCTGGGATGTCCTCATGGGGGATAGGTTCCCCAACATCTGGGCGACCTTCTTCTCTCTCCCTAGCGGCGTTGACACCCTCGTCATCCCCCGACCTCTCTCCGATGTCAGCACCGCCGACGTCCGTAGCCCCTTGATCAGCAGTTGGTGGGGCCGGCTCGGTGTGGGAAGTCTGTTCCGGAGCAGGCGGCATGTCTGCCACCGGTCCACTCGTGGATGGCCCGGGTTCGGCAACCCGATGATCCTCCAGTGTTGAGATCACTGCGCAGGGCATGCCATGGTTAGTCACGGATCGTCAACGGAAAGCACTAGCAGTAAAGTAAGGAGACTTACGGGAGTTCAGAGCGTCATCTTCCGCTATCCCGGCCGCCGCAGGAACAGTTACAGCAGGGGACCCCTCAACGCTTGTCAGTTCAATGATGGGCGTCTGGCCCCCGCCTTGTCCTGCTGGCGCCTCTCCTACTCCCGCTGAGGAAGCCTGACCAACATCCGTGCGCTCCTGAGAAAGATGGAGAAATGGGTTAGAAGCTGCATAAGAGAATGGATGAAGCAGGTTGAGTAGGGATAGAAGCGGACCTCAAGGAGCTCAGTGACATCAACATTGTCAGAGCCAGCCACCTCGCCGCTCTCCCGCGGGCTCCCCTGATGGGATCTTCCCTCGGAGCCTTCATCCTCCCCCATCTCCTCCTCTTCCTCGGAGTCATTGCTACTGTCATCTTCCGCCGGCGGCATCTGTTCTGGAGCGGGCTCTAGACCGAGCATCACCTTCACCAGAAGGGATGGCTCCGCACGCTGACCACGTTGGCGCGCGTACTCGTCCATGGCCGTCAGATACGCATACTGCCAGTTGAAGTCCACCCTGTCGGCGATATGGAGGCGCCCGACCTCTGGCATATAGATTCCTTCTCTGAGTATCTTTCGCCAGATGGCGTCGGTCCCCAGTGACTGCCGCAGGGTCATCCAGGCCGACCACAGCGCCGGGAAGACTGCATCGTGGGAGGGTTCGAGCAGACGCCTTACCTGCTTCCCGGGCCGCTCCCCGACCGCCGCATGTGCCCCCTCTCTGGGCGCTGAAGTCGTGGCGGCAGCTTGCGATGTGCCCGCCGCCGAAGTCCCTGCCCGCGCCGGCTCCGCTGCTTGGCGCGCCTCCGTTCTCCCCCGTGTAACGGCGCCTCGCCTCATTCCTTGACGCCCGGTCTCCGCACGGGTGACCTCGAGCCGCCGAACTGGCTTCCGTAAAAGCCCCTTGGGGTACGCGATGGCCCAGTGTTCGGCGTACTCGGTTGCCAAGCCTGCGTCGACCCCGGTAGGAGGGAGAGTGATGACGTCGCCAGAGCCAAAGGCGACAAACATCAGCCACATCTGGCGAAGGACGCCAGGGTTCGTCTCCTCCCGGACAGCAGTGAATACCCTCTTCGGCATCTGTTGAAGGCACCCGAACTGCCTGGCGAACCGGGTTGGCACGTAAGGCTCGCAGATCACCTTCCCGTCGATCCGAGCCACGAGCACCCCGCCCCGCATGTTCAGGAAGTATTCATGCTCCTCCAGCGGGCCCTGCCCGTTGTCAATCATCTGGCCGACGGGAGTGGGGAACGGGCTGAAGTTGAAATTGGCATGATTGCCAATCCGAATCCCCATGCCCTCTTCACTTAGGGTCATCGGAGCGACCCCCGCAATGTTCAGCAGGGAGGGTCGCAGGCCGTTGCCCGGAGGAATGATGGCGTTCGGAAACGTGTACCCACCAAGGTGAGCAGCCACCCAGCCGTGGAAGAATTGAAAGGGCCCACAGATCCTTCGTGGCGACCCCCCTCATGAGATGCGTCCCAGGATGGCATACAGCTTCGCCAGTACTGGGACCCCGAGGTTATATCTTTTGTTGGCGGCCATAGCGCCCGCCACCGCCAGTGTCGCCGGGCGAACGCCCATTCTCGCGTCCCGCACTGGCAGGAGCCACCCACTCAGAAAGGCGGCCAGGAACGCCGCGTACCGGACATTTGGGTCCCGGGCCTCGATGACGCGGTACCCCCATGAGCGGTAGTCGCCCGTCTCCAGGACCCGCCAGTACGACCCGTTCCGGCTCCTCTGAGACGCGGTCGGGCACCGCTTCCCCCTGCCTGGCATCTTGACCGCCGGGTCATGCTCCAAGAACTGGCCGAACCACTCCTTGTAGGCTATGTCCTTCTGGAAGTCCTTGATCCCGAGCTGCTGCGTAGCCAGGTCAAGCAGATGCCAGGTCAGAATGGGAGTCCGCGACCTGTCTTCCCAGGTGTTCTTCGGGGGCAGGAACTCATCGTATTGGTAGCCCTCCAGCGGGATACCTCCGATGCAGTGGATGTCCCAGAGACCAATGCCGACCTCCCCATGGTGAAGATGGGAGGTGTTGGTATCCGGGGACCAGCGGGTGAACAGCTCCGGCCCGAGCTCGGACTGCTGGTAGAAGTGGAACTGCGACGTCCACACCGCCTCAAACAGGCCGATGTACCGCAGCTCCTCTGCGAAGTGATCGCAAGTGTGGCGTACCCAGAACGCCCAAGCCCATTCACTGGTGAAATTTCCCCCAGACCGCAAGTCTCAGTCCTTCATCCAGCCCTTGGCGTCGTCGGTGACACTCTGGCGATATATGCTCGAGTAGAGGGCTGGAGAATTCTCCGCAGTAGGCTCACCCCCGTCAATGGTTTGCGTCCTCGGGTTCAGGACGTAGACATCTAAATGCCTGGTCTCCCTGGCAGGATGCCCATTGTTGGTGATGTTATAGCGGGGAAGCTCGTCCTCCCGAGTCACCCAGGTCCGTGGCGCATCAACCTCGAACCCTGGCACCGGAACCTCATCTAGGATGCCGAAGTTCCAGAGCGGCAGGTTGTCTGACAGTGGATATGTCTTCTGGGCCGGCGTCAGCAAGTCGAACAAGGATTGATTGTTCGAAACAATCTCCTTGGCTCCGTAGACCTCCTCGTTCGTCGCCATCTCAGCTCTGCGAGTGGCGGCATCCCCCTCATTTCCTTGATTCGCGGCCATCTCAGAAGCTTCGGGAGTCGTGCGGGTAAAGGGATGAAGCGTGCGGGAGCGGACGAGGATGGTAGAGAAGTTTGAGAGTTGGCGCGCAATCCTAGTGGACGGCGTGCAATCGGGAAGTCCGTCGCGTAAAACCCCGGGTGTTCACGCAAAAGCAGGCCGAATTCCGGACAGGTTTGCGCGACGAGCGGGCGAATTCCGCACCGGAAAAGGCAATTTCGCGCACGAGAGCTCGAATGCTTATCACGCGGAAGGCTAGTGTACGGTGCGGGGGACCCAGGGCCCCTATTTATAGGCAAGGCCGGGAGTCCGCGCCGCGCGGAAAGCGCTTTGCGCGACCGCGACAGCAAATTTCGCGCCCGACGCCCTTTTTTGCGTGACACCGTCCCGCGCCACCCAGGACTTCGGCATTCCGGCGTCTCCCTCGGAACCCGATCGTTGCGACCTCTCGCCGATCAGATTCCGAGGGGGGGCTTTTGTAGACGCCGGAAAAGTCCGTTGTTCCCAAACGAAGCTCCGGATGCGGGAAGCGAGGTCAGATTTGGAGTCAGAAGCGCGTTTCAGAAGAACCGGAAGGCTTTCGCGGAATTTCGGAGGCCCGCGCGCAATGTTTGAGTGCCGCGCGCAAACCTCCCGGGATGCGCGCAAAGCGCTGGGCCGGCGCGCAGTTTTGCGCGCCCGCTGCCCGCGCGACTCCCTTGCGCGCCCGGGCCCGATTCCGCGCCCGCGAAGGAATTTGCGCGCCCGCGACCCGGATTCCGCGCCCGGGGTTGCCTATAAATATAAGGCGACCCCCGACGTTTTGAAGGTTTCCAGAATTCGAACGGTCTCTCGTGCGCGCAATCCAACCCCTTCCGCGCGCAATGCCGATCTTCAGGTAACCTATTTTCTTTCGCGCAAGAAAGCCTTGGGGTTCGCCTTCGCGCGCAATCCCTTTGGCTCCTTTCCTTTAAATAAATATTCACCCAAAGGCATTCGCGCGCAAAAGAAGCCTCTTGCGCGCAATTGCCCCCGGGTGCGCGCAATCCAACCCGATTGCGCGCACCCCCCTTTTTCCAAAGTGGCCATTCATTAAAGAATGAGCTGTTGCCCCCGTGCGCTATCCGAAGCCCGGTGCGCGCAATCTCTATCATTCGCGCGCAAAGTGCTGGCCCAATTGCGCGCCAGCCCGTCCATTTGCGCGCCGACCCGCGGTATTGCGCGCAAAGCTCCTCTTTTGCGCGCAAGCCGCCAGGGTCGCCCCCTTTGACCCCCTTTGGGTACCCGCCTGCGTGGCGCCCGATGACCCTCATCCCGGGTGCCCGCACTGTGCGTTGTCTTTCCGTGCGGCCCTCCAGGCTTGTGCGAAGTGACACGAACCTATCGGCGGCTTCAACATCCCGCACGACGTTAAACTGCACTTCGTCCCAGCTACAAGACGTTAAACTGTACGCTATTCGTCCTGCACGACGTTAAACTGTAATTCGTCCTGCATGACGCTAAACTGCACCACGTCCTACACGACGTTAAACTGCATACGTCCAACATGACATTAAACTGTGCCACGTCCGCGCTGCAAGACGTTAAACTGCCAGGCGTTTACGTCCTGCATGACGTTAAACTGCATTCGTCCCACATGACGTTAAACTGCACACGTCCAAGCTGCACGACGTTAAACTGCCTAGCATATCGTCCAAGCTACAAGACGTTAAACTGTTCAGCATTCGTCCTCAACACACGACGTTAAACTGTACTTCGTCCAGCAAGACGTTAAACCGTCCGCTTCGTCCTCAACACACGACGTTAAACTGTACTTTGTCCGGCAAGATGTTAAACCGTCCGCATCACCTGATCCCGTGTCTCGCACGCAGGATCCCCCCGGTCTGGATGTGGCCCCCACCCGCGCGTCTCTGCAGGGATGTCGGGATTGGAGTGGCATTCGCCCACGTGGGTAGAGTGTTACAGACAGAACGAACTACGTGGACTTTGATCCCTGTCTTCTAAACAGGGTACGTAGGAAGCCTCTCCGAGGTTCAAGCCCACCACCTGGTCGTCCCGGTCGTATTTACGTCGGTTCGTCCATCAGTGGACCCCTCCCGGGTTCACACTTGCGTTGATTCACCTATGAATCCGCCTCTGTGGGGGACTGCACGTGTGTATCTCCATTGTGCTTCCCCACTGCCCCTTTTTCTATTTCTCCTTTTATCGTCCAGCATGACGTGAAACTGTGATTCACCCGGCCGTTCCATCCCCCCCTGTGCGAGGTGGTTCGGTTCGATCCTTCTCTAGGCAGCCTCGACCTCCTTGTGAGTCGGCTTGCCAACGTCCAGCATGACGTGAAACTGTGATCCACCCGGCCGTTCCATCCCCCTCTGTGCGAGGTGGTTCGGTTCAATCCTCCGCCCGGCGGCCTCGACCTCTTCGTGAGTCGGCTTGCCGACGTCCAGCATGACGTTAAACTGTATATCCGAACTACGCTGACTTTGATCCGCGCTAACGCGCGGTACGTAGGAAGCCCCTACGGGGTCCAAGCTCCTCACTCCATCATCCATCCTGATCCTTACCCGGGCCGCCACATCCCGGTGGGGTCATGCCATTTCATTCCACTCCACTTCATTCGGGAAGCCGCCCATGCGCTGGCCCCAGCATCGGAGGTTCCCCGCAAGGGGTTCTGTCATCTGATCCACTCCTCGTGTTGATCAGTCCGATGCCATCCCCACTGGACGTTAAACTCGCGGCATACCCCGTGTTAAACATGGGAAGCTGAGGAAAACCTCAGGTAACACAGTTCCCCGCACCCAGTGCGGGATGCCTCAGGCCATCACGCCTTCGAGAAGCCCTATTAGGGACGGAAGACAGACATGCAGAGGCGCAGTGTTAAGACACGCCCCCGACACCCAGAGCCACCCGGTCTCCTCACCGCAGGTTGCTGCCCCGACCAGACTCCTTGGAGCGTCTGGGCGGAAGCAGCGTAATTAACCGGTGTCCATGAAGATATGGCGCCGGGAACGAGATTCACGAACATTCTTAAATCTATGAGGGAGACCCGGATTAGGCGACGAGTTCTGAGGAGACGTCCACGGAAGGAGGAGACGACATCCCATCATCCCGGTTTCGATCAAGGAGCAGACGCCCCTGAATAAGGGATGGATGCCACCCGCCTTTGGAAAGCGGGACTGCGGGACCACAAGCCGCGCGCCCATCCCCTCGGGTTGACGGGTGCACGCGCGAACGCGTCCTGGCGGAACAGCGTAACCCGACGCACATCCGCACCGAAACACCCCTGGTCCAAGAAAAAGTTAGAGAGATGATTTTTCACATCTCCTCGATGCAAGAACATGTTCTCTATGCGGCGACAAAAATTTTATTGTGCTTGAACCCTTCTTGGATATTTCACTTTCCAAAAATCACACTTCATGATTTGAGTGCCTTAGATCAACATAAACCTTCTATGGTCCTTGAAAAAAGATTCCCAAATTCAAGGGAACCTATGTTTGAATTTGTAAGTATGACTATGTATCCTACATATGCACCTATGTTCATAAACCAAATCTATCACTTTAAAAAAAGTTATTTTCAATCATTGTGAGCCTTGATATCACTATAGTGGAACTTAGCACCTCAGTGTGTTTTGGGATATTCTT
The DNA here is from genome assembly GCA_963277665.1 of Viscum album. Taxonomy (NCBI): domain Eukaryota; kingdom Viridiplantae; phylum Streptophyta; class Magnoliopsida; order Santalales; family Viscaceae; genus Viscum; species Viscum album. The sequence goes on from OY728145.1 coordinate 917,049,841, forward strand.
GGTATGATTTTCCCATATCATCCTCATGAACTTAGCAATTTGGATCATGATTTAAAATCCCTGTAACCAGACTATTCAAGAGGATTCTACATCCTTGACATTATGTCACCTTGTTTTATACCCAGTCTCGAAATAGGAATGTGAGACTCCATTATCAAATATTTTGATATCCCACACCTTGTGGCTCAAAACTATAGGGTGTAGGGCCCGAGCTTCAAAATTAATGAGGTAAACTTCCCTAGGGTGCTATAAACCTTCCTGTATATCCCTTTAATCCATACCCAACCACATCATATAGACATTTGAGTCTTCATTAATCTTTCATGGACCTTTTAAAAGGGTGGGGACACATCTGTTTCACTATGTTATTGATGAATAAGGGCTTTGACCTACCATTAAACAGTGTCTCTTACTTATAGGAAAGTAACCCCAATCCTTGTGAGATCTAGTAACATCATGGCCAAACCCAACACCTCAGAGTGTTATGGGTCATTCTATGAGAAGTCTATCCCATCCCATACTTACCAACTCAAATGTTTGGGTTATGACTTACATCATCCACATTCCTACTATCTAGATGGAACAGATATCCCTAGTATTTCACCCTTAACCAATATTACCCCATAAATCTTATATCTCCTTTGGATAAGATTGGGGAAGCATTTGTTTTACCATGATATCAATGCATTAGAGCTTTTCCTACTAATCAGAAGCATATACTCCTTATAAGAAAGGGACTCCAATCCTCATGATCCCTAGAAACACTATGGTGGAACTCAGAACCTTACCATGTAGTGGGCCATCCTTGGCATGTCTACCCCATATTACATATTAAAAAAAATAATGTATGATCTAAAAGACCATAAATTACAATGATATATGGTTCGATCTAAAATACCCTAAACTACAGTAAAATAAAGTCTGAAATAAAATACCCTAAACTATAAAAATAGAAGGTACAAGATAAAAGACCCAAAAGTAAAATAATATAAGGTCTGATATTAAAGACCTAAAACTATAGAAATATAAATTCTGAGATAAAAGACCATAAACTATATAAACCGATGGTCCGAGCTAGAAGAGCCTAAATTACAACAACAGAAGGCCTGAGTTAAAAGACCCTAAACTACATCAAAAGAAGGTACGAGCTTAAAGAACCTAAACTACAACAATAGAAGGTATGAGAATAAAGACCCTAAACTAAAAAATAAGGATTTATTCTACAATAATGAAAAATATACAATGATTTTGAGGCCCACCATATGGCCTTAGAAAAAATTAAGATCCTCACACCAAGTCTGTTGACTTTGGAAAAATATAGAGCACTCTCCCTCCAAGACATATATTCTACCCAAATTATCCTTTTGTGAAAAAGTTAATATCAAGATAGCTGGAATATATATATCAATAAGGAATCTCATGTTGGTGGGTATTCATCAAAATTTATCGAGGATAATATTTTATAATTTAAAAATTCAAATTTTGGAATTTAGGTTTTCTTTATATTATGCAATGGATGATAATAATTATTGATTTATACAACATTAGATTTGTGAAATGTCATTCAAATCAAGAATGAAATAAAAATTCACAAAAAAATATAAATTTCATAAGATCCATTCATTGATATCACATAGCAGGAGGAATCTTCACATATTGGAGTCTCTCCCATGAATATACATGCCAAGGTAAAGTTGAAAAATTACAATTCCATCATAGCATGTGCTCCGAGTATTCCTTGTGATCTACAAGCCTCTACTCAAGGGAGGTAACAGATTAGCATAATTGATCAATAGATTTATTCTCCACCACCGCAATCTATTACAACTCCTATGCATAGGCGACATCGTCAAGCCTAATCTTGTGCGCCATGTCAAGGTTTCCCTGTTGCTCCAATACATTTTTCTATGATATCTAAATTTCATACTGAAAATGGAATAACTCTACTTGAATAAGAGAAATTATAGACTGGATATGGTCAATTTTAACCTTCCTATCACTAACCATATCCCAGTGAGTTTTCTCCTCCACTGCATGTTGGAAAGATTTCTTTAATGCTTCATCCCAGATTTTCTTTACTGAAGAGGATTTCTCATCAACTACCGCCCTCAATTAAAGGTACCTATTATGATTTCTTAGAGAGATCACCTCCTTCACCTAGGAATGAAGGGTGGTATAGTCAAAACCCTCATAAAAAGGGTGGTAAACATAAATAAATGGTGATCCAACTAGTCATTCATCCCTTCCAGAGGGGTATTTGAAACTAAGTTCCAAATCTCCCTCCATATTTGTATCCACATAGACTGGTAGAATAACATAGAACCTAAGCCTTAATCTAATACCATCTTGGGAATGTGAACATATTCCATGATTAGTTTTCTCAGAGAAAGAGTCATGATCATGGTCTTCAGTGATGTAGGAAGGGATCCAACATCTATGTTGGTCGACTAAGTTAGAGGAATCCCCAAGAGAGTAGGGGATGAAGCCATTGAGCTCTGGGGTTAAGGCACTACAATAGGGGGAACTGGGGTTTATAATCTAAAGGATAAATGATATGATATCACTAATTAACCATTGGATATGACCAATTTTAGAAACATACCTTTCTTTGTTGCATCACTAGAAATGTATGTTTCCCCAACCCCATCCTCGAGTAAAGATGTGATACCCTCTTGTAACAAGAGTATTTGTAGAACATCCAGTTATTTCCCTAAATACGTTCTTCACTCTCTATCCTTGAGGGATATAGGAATAAATGATATTGTCAGGTGACATGACATGAAGTGAACAAAGTGTCCAATTTCTAAAGAGGTATTTTACTTCTCCAAAAATTTACTCCATCAAGGACAACTCAGTATTATAATAGCCACTTATATTAATATCTTCCAAAAGTGCATTCAACCACACTAGATCAAATGATGTGACCACTAGTACATATACTGTAGGAAATTGGAATGACTGAGTCGACACCTCATCCATATTCTCATTTTGATCGGACATTCCTGATAGAAAATGGTATGCTAATGCAATTGAATGCTCTCCTACATCCTAAGGGGAAAATATATTCTCCTCTAAGTTGGATCGGTGGGATCTTACACATTTTTGACAATTATGGATGTGGTATTGGAATAATATAAAATAAGAGAAGAGTGAAATGCCACACTTACTTGAGGATTATAGAGTAGAGGAATTTGATAATTTAGAGTGCTTACTTTTCCCCTTCTCTTCTGGGGTAGGATAGTTGGAAGGTACCAACACTGAGAGTGTTAGGGAAGGACACTATAAGGTGATGAAGCCGATTTCGTTGCTCCATAAATAGTAATTGTTGTCCTCATGCATGCCAGTTAACTCGGGGATCCCTCATTATTGGTCCCTCGGTCACTGCCAAGTTCATCTTCGATATTCGTAACCCAAAGAGAATATATGGGGGATGGTAGGATTGGTTAGTCTTATATATCCTATTATTTTATAAAAAACATATAGGATGTTAATATAGTGTCAATAGAACCATGAATATTTAAACATAGTAGTAATTTTAGCATTATCTCTACCTCTATAATGGGGTATCCCTATTCATCCACGATCATTTTCAGAATGCCCCAAACCTCCATGTTATATACCAGTGGTGAATAGAAAACCTAAACCTTGATGCTTTTGAAAATTTGATCAAGGTCTTAGAAGAAGTCCTTGACCTCAACATGATGGTCTTTTAAAGTGATGCCCAGAGGGGCAATGACATGAGAAAAACCTTCCAAAGGTAGTTCTACCTAACACTGTATGACCAAGAGATCATCCTATGAGTTTAGAATTCTATAATTTGTCCAATTTTGAAATTAAACATGAAATAATAACACTGATTCAACTTCACTCTCTGACACCAAACTTGCGGCATCCGCATTGGTTGGTAATTTTACGTGAAATTAAGTAATTGTAATTTCCTTAATTTATTAAAAGGTGCTTCTAGGGCTATTGGTCCTCTCAAATCCAGCTATTTTTCAATCCTCAAATTTTCCTCAATATCTAGTGGTAATTGGAACGCCTTATACACTAGTGTGGAGAATTTCCCATTGGGGCATGAGAAAATACAAATCTCAGCATAACGTCAAGATAAACAAATTTATGCATCATGGGGAGGAAAGTTTATCTCTTCCCAAGTCTCATACCTGGTAAACATCAACCAAAACTAGTGATCCACCATCAGATTCTCCTTAGATCAAACATTAATAGGGTAGGACATCTTGGATGGACACATAGGAGCTAACAACTAAACTAACAAGGTTTGTACCATTCACAGAGGAGGTCCCCATCAATGTGAGTAGAAAGGATTCCCTCATAAAGTGACACCATATAGGCCCAGGCCTCAAGGCTGGCCCCACCATCATCAACCATGTTACCCATGGGAAATGAACCATGGGGTTTGAAGGAGAAAAATACGTAATGTCCCATGAAGGTCCAAACCTCCCAAGATTTTAGTATAATGGGTCTCACCACACTAATGAACTACAAAAATGGTTTGAAATAAACATTGGGAATTTTTTGGATGTTAAGGTACTCATAAAATCCTAAGAGAGCCCCCATACAACCTCATAACACTTCAAGGGGGAATGAGATTCTGTGAGGGGGTGATAATGTTTAGACAATACAAGGATGGATAATGAAATACACTTACCTCCTACCATAGAATCAAACATCATAAAATTTGATACCCTAACTACACCCTTTTCCATTTTTGGGAGCAGGTACATGCACATGTATATGGTGAGGAAACCAGATAGCTAAATAGTCTGGTCAACACTGGAGATAACCTCCCATCTCCAGTCTTTAAATATACATTCTTCAATCATAGGCTAGTAAGCAACCTCCTCACTGAGGGATCCATTCATAGGATACGCCTTTGACTTCTTAGATTTTGGATTGGAACATTATTTATTGATGAATTATTTTTCCGACATCATGAATAGGATATCTTCACTGGGAAGTGGCTCCTTCGGGAAGGCCTTTTCGTCCAACCTGATCATCTATTAGGAAAGGGGAGGATCCCTCTATTAATTATACCATGTATACCATGGGAGAAAAAACTCATCATACATATCTCTTGATTTGGGTGCACTACATATCTTCTCAATATCACATAGAATAATGCCCACCTCACCATGCATTAAGTGTAATGTGTTTGTGTCAGGACTCCATTGGATAAACATGTTTGAAACTAGAACCTTATTGCAATAAGAAAAATTTTGTGAGATCCAAATGTCCACATACATACTAATTTGCTTCATCTCTTTATAGAACATAGAAGTAATATATTTCACCCATAAGGGCTAGCCCTACTCCATTCCACAGCTCCCCCTAATCGAAAGTCTCAATTGGGAACCAACCCAAACTTCTAGTTAGAGGCAAAATTTCACATTATCAAATGGTATATATGGACATATGAATCGGGTTTAGGATTGTTATCATAAAATTATATGGGCATGAATGTTAGTATATGTTTTTCTATGTGTTCCCCCTCGGTGAAAAAATGGCCCGCATGAGCGATGTTCTCCCAAAAGGTGTTATGGGTTTTTAGAACCCAAGATAAGGTATGAATTATGACTATGGTGAAGGAATGAGAGTTTCATTGATAATACCAAACCCATAGAGAGGAAGAAAATATTAAAGGGGATATTCCCCAAGTTTCACTCCCATTAGGTCTACCAGAATCATTTGAAATGATCCAACAACATGACAAAAATAAACATCCACACTTTCTATGATAACATCCCAATGATCAATCATTGACTTAGCCTCTTTCTTTGAAGGATTTAGGGAACTATTACAAGAGTTGAAATCCATCTTAATAGAAGAAAGAAGTATAAGTCATATGAGTGAATAACATGAAAATAAAATCATTGTAGTACCCCCAGTTTCTGGTATGTAACACTTTCTTTATTCTTTTAGTGGTTTTAAAGTTAAGGGTGATGAATGGGAGAGTCGGGAGAACTTGGAATAAAGTTTTGAGGCAAAAGGGGGAAGTCGCACGGACTGCGCACAGTTTGTCTAAACCATGCGGCCAAACCATGCATAGTTGGTCTTGGAAGAAGTGGCTTCCGCACGGGCGGTGCACGGTTTGTCTAACCGTGCGGCCAAACCCTGCGACAAGGGTGTTCTAGGTAGTAGCTAATGAACGGTTAGCGCACGGTTTGTCAAACCGTGCGAACTAACCATGCGACCACTTAAACGAGATCCTATAAAGGTGGATGGCACGTGTTTTTGCCTCTATATAGCTCGTTTTTCTTCCTAAGCATCCATAACTCTGGATTTTGGTTCTCATAAGGTCAATGAGGGTTCTCCCATCATTCCAGAGGTGATCCGAAGGCTTCTCTTGGAGAATTGAAGCCGTATTCTTGAGGTATGTGATCGTTCTTGTTTGGCTTCTTAGATATACTTAGATATACTTCTCCTCTTCTCTCAGTTTTTAGATCTATGCCCGTTATGGGTAGATCTAAGTGTGTGGATTCCAAATATGATGAAATTTGGTCTTGGTTGTGTTAGGAGAAGAGATCTAAGGAGGATCCTTGGTGAATCGGCCTGGTTTTCTTATGCGTTCTCCGTTTGTTAGGGTTTTCATCAAAACCTTTGAGGTAGGAGGATTCACTCTCAACTCCTCCTATTATAATTGATTGGCTTAGTTTAAAATTGGGTTATTTGAATGAAATTTATTGTGAAAATCATGGGTTAAATCTTCTTTTGTGATGATTTATGGTTTTGATGGAATTGTGAAATCTTGGTGGATTGTTGTGCAAAGTGATTTGGATTCTTGAATTTAAAATGTTGATTTTTAAATTATGGACCTGCTGGAATGGTAAATGGTTTGATGAAAGTTGGGTTTTTAATAAAAAGGGGTTCTTATTTGAAAAGGTTTGGTATTGGAATGGTTTGATGAAATTGGGTCATTCTTTGGTTTTCAATAAAAGTATAGTTTTATTGAAATGGTTTGAATTGGTTGAACACACTTGGTTTTGATGGAAATGATTTTCAATAAAAGGTGTTTTATTAAAAGGATGGTTTTGGAATAATTGTAGCAAATTTTTGGTGTGTGTTCATATTGAATTCAGGATGGATAAGGGTCAGGAGTCTCCCCCATCAGTGTTGGGATGGATAAGGGTTAGGTCTCTCCCCTGTCAAACATTCATATTGCAGTCAGGACAGATAAGGGTTAGGGGTATCTCCCATCAATGTTGGGATGGATAAGGGTTAGGTCTCTCCCACATAAAGTATTTATGTGCATTTGGGTTGGATAAGGGTAAGAAGTATCCCCCATCATGGTTGGGATGGATAAGGGTTAAGGCTTCTCGCCTCTTCCAGGTAGCATGCATGGTTGGTTGCATGGGATTGTGAAATGGTTGGGTATGCCAAAAAGGGATGTTGTGGAATGGTTCTAAGCTGGATTGGTTATTTTTCTGGAAAAATAACTTGTTGAAAAATTGGTTTCAATTTCTCTTGGATTCTTTTTGTTGCGAATGGTTTTGGAAACTTGTTTATATTTAGTTATAAATTGCTTTTGAGAAAAACAATTATATAAATGGTTTTTATATAATGGTTGCTAACTCTTCTATCCTAGTGGTGTGAGTAGGGAAGTCATTGGGGAAAACCTATTGAGTTTTATACTCACCCCTGCTTTTTAACTTTGGTGGTCTTGAAGATGTCGTATTTCGAGACACAGGTAAAGGTATGGCATCTCATTACTAGTGGTTCATGGTGATTCTTGGGAGATGTGGTGGTGCTTGGTGCATGGAGCTCAATGTGGGGCCGTGGAGTGTGTCTTGGCTTGTTTCAGGTCTTTTGTTTAGTCTTCCACTTGGTACTCTGATATTGTGTTGGTTTTGTATTGGTTTGTGGAACAATGTTTTTCTCTTTTGGTAATGCATGAGTTGGTTGTTTCATTTACATGCATCATATAGTAGTTGTTAATGATGTTTTGGTTGGTTTATTTCTCAAAGGGTAAATCATCCACCACTTTCATTGAAACCCTTCGGCATTTATTGTCAGCCTTTGGCATCTTGGGGATGTCTCTTAAGGCCTAGTAATGATTTGTTGATCTCTCAAGCCAATGGGAATTGGCAGGTCATTACATTCATAATTATGAAAGCCTCATGCACATTGCATAAACCATCATGGGATTCACAATCACATATAGGACTCTTGAATTTCCTAGATCATCAGAAATTTCATGTGCAGTGCATAAACTAATGGAAGAAAACATGGATCCCCTTTGACCAAACCTCCTTGTTTGTGGGAAGGTGTCCATGAAACCCGCTGATCATACAACGGTTTATAGATGAGCTCCCCCAAGTTACACAACTTGTTAAGTGACTGGATCCTCAAAACCATCCAAAAATACTTGAAAAATAAGGAGAAAATATGAAAAATTCAAGAGCTTATTGAAGTCACAAATATTTATTATATTTGATCATGCCTTTTTCAAGAAACCATGGAATCCCTAGTGACATTTCCACCATGGTGTGCAAGAGACCAGTGGCATTTTACCCTTATTACATGAAGGGATTCAAACATGTCCAGGTGGTCCTGTATTCCCCCTTCAGCTCCAAAGATAAACTAAAGGGTTTTCCATGATAATGCTTATGCATCACAATAGGATTCTTTATTGGTCACATGATATATCACTGATGGGTAAAGTGATTGTCTTCACAACACTCATACAAACTCATGAGTTCCCCAACCTTTGTGAAATAAACTAGGAAATAAAAAGGGAAATGATGGGAGATTCTTATGATGGGAAGATATGCTGATCTTATAAGAATGGAGTTATACACCCTAGGTGATAAAAAATGATCACTGGATCCCCCCCTCAACAATCCGTCTTGATCTCATAAAGGCCCTCTGTAACACCCCAAGCTTCCATGGTACGCTTCTCTTTGAATAATAGAGCAGCGTGTGTAGTATGCAACCTCAAATTCTAACACACCACGACCAATCAAAGTAGCCGTTATGAATAGTAATAACCAAATTTTGAAATTATATAAATTTTATATTTCAAAATGGAATTCATTTTTGTATTCAGAATATCAAAATTATCCTAAGTTGAATTTGTTTTGTAATTTTCTGAGAACTTCCAATTTTCTATGAATAGAAAAATACTTAAAAACAACTTTTTTAATCAAAATAATTTATAGTGATAATATAAAGTATTGAGTGGTTTTAAAGTATAATTAGAATACATTTTTACCATTTTATCCAATAGTGGTCATTAGAATTAATTTCACTTTAAAATTGGACATAAACAATTGTCAATCTTTTGATATATATTGTTTCTTAAAAACACGCTATTTGTTGTGACAACGGGAATTAATTATTAAATTAATTAATTCAACTTATATATTTTGAATTTTTTAAAATAGACATCATTTTTGAATTTAGAATATCAAATATATCTTAGAGTGAATTTTTGGTATTTTTCTGAAAAACATCGATTTTTGATGAATAGTGAAACCACTAAGTGGTAGTTAAAAAACTGATTTTTCGTTTAAATGAAATTTTACCACCTCTGTGATTTTAATTTCAAAAATACAACATACATCATTGTCATTAGGAAGTAAAATGTGGTAAAATGGGATTAAAATAATTTTTGGTGAATAGTAACTTTTAAGTTCTATTAATCGCGATTAAAGGTAATTAGTGTAATTTATGGTAAATATAATGATATAATAATATGAAATTATCTTTACACTTGTCCTGCCCTTATTGGATGAGTGATGGCCGACCAATAAAATCCATGGGTCAACTTGGGGACCCCATGGAGCCACTTGGGTAAGAAAATGACGTTAATAACTTTTTATTTAAAGTAAAAATACAATTGTCACAAACATGTGTTGTTTTACTAAAACAATTATTACATGGGGATATATAAGTTAACTTTTCAACTATAAATATTAATTGGAAAGATAAAAAGATTTCCTACATCATGATATTTTTTTTATAATTTTTAGACATTAAATTAATTAATTTTTTTATGACACCATGATGATGCAACGATTACCTCATTAATTAACGATTTAAATAAAATGAAAAGATAATTTAAATTATAATACTTAAACTTGTCAAAAAACTATTTTATGAGTATATTTAGAACCCTTATCACCTTATACTCGAAATATATAATTTTTGGAACTTTGAAATCCGAAAATAACTTCATAATAATGTAACATTTCATGACATTCCAAGAGTGCCCCTCCTCTCCTCTTATAAAAGGCCCCCAACTCTACCACCTTATTCACACCATAAAAGCCATTTGGATCGACAAAAATCTGCCAAAATACTCTCTCAGCTTCCCTCTCTTACTCCTAGAAGCCTCACTTTGGGAATAAGTCTTCCCAAGTAAGCCTTTGGCTCAAATCAAAAAGAGTTACCCGATTTTAAGGTAATGTATTCTCTTATGTTCTTTTGTTTTATTTTGCTTCTCCAACCCCTTAAACTCTTTTTATTACTTTATTTTGTAACAAAACCAGTATATTAAACATACTATGATGTTGTTATGAGAAGGAATTTATTTACACTTACACATACCTTTGTCTAATGGTTAAAGAACATACAGTTTTTGTGGGTGGCGAATTACTGCCTCATGAAACGATGATTGTTCAATATTCTTTTAACACCTCTCATGGTGGCCATTAAGATGTCACTATATTTATGATATATATTATGTTTATGTTTTCTTTATGCTTATTTATTTTTCATTTATGACATACATTAATGATTTCCATTATGGGTAAATGCGATAATTTCATTTTAGGAAGTGCGGACTACCGCCCCCTCAAAGTGATTTGATTCGTTAATGCCATATGTGGGACGTATAAATGATGGTGTTTATGATGTTATATATGATATTATACTGGAATTATAATATACCTTTATATAATTATTATTTCATCCCATTAAATATGAAATAGAAATGAAAGTAGCGTTCATGCGTACGTACGGCTTACCATCTCCATGAACGGCGCATTTCATTTCTTACCTCTAAATGTTATATAATATTATAAATGAATGTATATAATAGATATATATGATATATATTATATCTACATCATGAATATAATTCTGGATATAATGGATATTTTACCACATGAACAACTTGTAATTATAAGAAGTTTATTTTTGACTCAAGTACCAAAGATCGACAAAACGACCGTTATTAACTAAAATAATTACATAATGTTAACAACATGGTAATAAGTGATATAAAATGAATAATGAACTTGAAAAATGTTCTTAAGAAAGTAGAAATTAACTCTAGTTTATTATCCAGGAGGTTAAAGAACGATCGAGTCAAGTCGGACACGAGGTAAAGGACTTCGTCTCAATCTCCTTTCATTGAGACATATTTTGTTTTATACAAAACTTTCTTTTATATGATGTATAAACCCATTTGACTTTTAAGTTTATTCAAAAGGAATCTTTTTTATACGAATTGTTTTACTAAATGAAAAAAGGAATGTTTTTTTATCGTACGTATGCGGCGATAATGACTTCCCTGCCGCCGTGACCATTATTTGAGTTTCGGCTTCCTCTACAAGCCATAACATTTTTTTAAATGAAAAATAAATACCAAGTTTTACTTTTCTTTTATTTTGGTATTGAAAATGGTTTTATCATATAAATGTGTTGTATTGATATCTTGTGATTGAAATGTGGAAATTTAATGTTTCCTTTATGCGTGTTTTATGTGATACGATTATGTTATGGTTTATGATATGTTTAAACCTTTTCATATAAGGAATGCATTGGACTTGTTATGTGATGGGTGGAGCCCGCTATATATCCTTGATGCATCGGTAGATCTCATGAGACAAACTAGTGTCTTGGCATGAGGCCTTGACAAAATCTTATTTGTATTCTTGTCACGAGGCCTTGGCTACGTGGTTATGATAGTCTGGCATTATGCATTCCATCATTATGAAAGTGGTTATTGATATTGCATGTGATTATTCGACTAGTAGAATATCCATGTGAATAAGTAAATGGAATTATTTCATTTTATTTTTCCATATTATGCTGAAGTTCAAGTTTAAAAGGCTTTTGTTTTAGTTATACATTGCCTTAAATGTTTATGTTTATTTATGAAGGTTTCCGCTATATTGTTATCCTTACTGAGCATCTGAGCTCACCCCTTTCAATGTTTTAATTTTTCCAGAATGTGAAGAAGTATTTTATGAATGACCTGCAGGGATATTCGGAAGGGGATATGAGTGTGGACTATGGAGACCATGTTATTGTTGTTTTTCACTTTATCATATAATGTAACATTTATGAATGTATCTAGTGTTTCAAAGGCTACTAAACTAATCGGTATTTCGAGACTTGATCTTTTGTGATCATGCCAATGTTACGTAATAATGCACCGACTCTAGGTAACTGGGGTCGGGGCGTTATAGTTGGTATCAGAGGCAATTTAGTACTAACCTTGGAAGCTAGATTTAGATAAACTCTGATTAGATCACATAACCCTAAGATAGACTTTGAGGATTAGTATAGAATAACTTCCTAGAATTTTGGTATTATAGAGATTTTGTGAGTTTTCTGAGCAATACATCCCTGTCTGGATACGAGCAGGTAGAGGCGGATCTGGAACAGATGTACCTAGGGGTAAAACCCGAAAACACCACTTTGAGCTAGACTCGAACGGGAACTGGTGCATGACAACTGGCCTTGCTGCACTCTTGGTTACGACACTCCCGAGGGATATGCTTAGGATACTTATCATTTTCTTTACAAACCACTATGAAGGGTTTATGAGTATATACTTACTCAAAGAAAACATTTTTATGATTATAGATTATATCCATAAATAGTTCAATTTATTTTAAGTGTTTTGAAAGTTTGTTATTATGTATTTTGATTCATAAACTAATCTAGTTTATGCCATTGTTTAGAAATGGAACCTAATGGAAGGAATGGAAATCATATCAATGCACGCACTCTATATAGGGATTTCCCTCCTTCTCAAGATAATTATAGTGGAGATGGTGATACAACTAGTGCTGATCAACTAATCACCATACTGGGATAACTCACTCAAGTTATGAATAATATCCTTACTCGTATGGAGCACTCTGATCCGCAACGTGGAGGATCAATGTTAGATCGCTTCATGAGGCAACAACCACCAAAATTCAATGGGAGTACAAATCCCTTAGTAGCTGAGCAATGGATAAGTTCCCTAGAGAAAATATTTCAGGCTTTGGGGAGTAGTGAAAGGGAAAAGGTTATTATGGTAGTTTACAGCCTCACTGGAGATGATGATCAATGGTGGTCATTGATTCAAAACACAAAGGAAGATTATGAAGTATAAAATATGGAATGGAGGGAGTTTAAAGAGCTTTTCTTAGAAAAATACTTTCCTCGTGACCATCGAGCAGATATGGAAAGGCAATTTCTGAGTCTGAGACAAAAGGAGGATGAGAATGTCGCAAAGTATGAGGCTAACTTTACAAGGTTAGCAAGGAATGCTGTAGATTATATATGTAACCCAAGAATTAAGATTGATCGTTTCTTTGATGGGTTAAAACCATTTCTACGTCGAGATTTAGTATCACAATCCATCTCATCGTACGAAGATATTGTCTTGTGTGCTATCAAGACAGAAAAGGAATTCTCTAAGTCTTATGACAACAAAGTAAAGCAAGAGAAGAGAACGATGGAACAAGAGATAGATAAAGGAAAAAAGGGAAAGAAGGATTTTCCATTATGTGATAATAGTGGGAAGAATCACCTCGGTACTTGCCTAAAGGGAATGAGAGTTTGTTACAAATGTGGAGAAAAAGGTCACCAGGCTCGTGATTACAAGGGAAAGAAAGAGGCTATCAATGTTGAATGCTATAATTGTAGGGAAATGGGACATTATTCAAATGAATTTCCTAAGCATCAGGGAAACTTACCTCAGAAAAGGCCAAGGTATCAAGGCCAATCTTATATTGTTACTACAGTTGAAGTGGAATAATTAATGTATTGGTGCTTTTGGACTCAAGGATTATATTCTGGTTATAAGAATAATGTTATATATATAAGGATTATACTACAGTACTTGTTGTTTTCATTAAGGTTTTCATATGATGAAGGTAATCATAGTTTTAGTATGTGACAATAAGATAATCTTTACATTGTTTGGGGAATCTGATGAATTGATTTTGGAATTTAGAGACCTTTTAGAGAAAGTCTAGACAGAGGTATTTTGGATAACTATAAAGGTTGGAATGAATTAAGTTTAACTTTGGATAGTATTGTTTAAGGTTAAAACATTTCTTTAGATTATTTTTGGAATATTATAATACTATAGTTTTAGGAAAAGGACAACCTGCAGGTTGGGGGATAACCCATCACGTCGGACAAAGCTGCAGGAATCGAACCCACAACCATAGTGCGACATACCTTTATTACCTTCCACTAGCCTACAGAAAGTCCCTGGTTATTACAAAATAGTTTTTCTAATCTAAATGTTATGTGTTAATATTTGGAACCCTGTACGATTAGGATAAATATAATATTTTAGAGTTCTATTATCTTTTTGAGGGAAAGATTAGTTTGTTGTAGAAATTAGTTCAAGGTTGAAACTCTACTTGTAAAGTATATATATATATACCTATCTCTTATTCTATGAATAAATTAATTCTTAAACTCTAGGAAAGGGATATTAAAACAAAAAGATGTGTTATCCTAATACCTTATGTTTTGTTGAACTTATGATATTTTAAATCAACATAGATTAAAGGCTATGAGGCCCTCAATTATACACTTGTTTGTGATTGATGACCTTAATCACTCCGTACAAATATTTTCGTTTTTCCTCCAATTATATGTCTCTAATTTCCACCAATGTTCTCCTAATCGAGATCATAATTTGGTGGTGAATTTTTCAATTCCCTTTCCCTCTTATTAAGGCTAAATTTTATTAACCTTATTTCCAATGTGGGTTTTCCACAAAGGTATTTTCTATTTTCAAACTTTAATTATCGAAGAACATTTTCAAATTGTGAGGACGCAATTTATTGAAGGAGGGGAGAATGTAACACCCTAAGCTTCCATGGTACGCTTCTCTTTGAATAATAGAACAACGTGTGTAGTACGTAACCTCGAGTTCTAACACACCGCGACCAATCAAAGTAGCCGTTATGAATAGTAATACCCACTTTTTAAAATTATATAAACTTTATATTTCAAAATGGACTTTATTTTTGTATTCAGAATATCGAAATTATCCTAAGTTGAATTTTTTGTAATTTTCTGAGAACTTCCAATTTTCTATGAATAAAAAAATACTTAAAAATAACTTTTTTAATAAAAATAATTTATAGTGATAAATTATAATATTGAGTGGTTTTAAAGTATAATTATAATATATTTTTACCATTTTATCCAATGGTGGTCATTAGAATTAATTTCACTTTGAAATTGGACATAAACAATTGTCAATCTTTTGATATATATTATTTCTTAAAAACATGCTATTTGTTGTGACAACGAGAATTAATTATTAAATTAAGTAATTCAACTTATATGTTTTGAATTTTGTAAAATAGAAATATTTTTTGAATTTGGAATATCAAATATATCTTAGAGTGAATTTTTGGTATTTTTCTGAAAAACATCGATTTTTGATGAATAGTGAAACCACTAAGTGGTAGTTAAAAAACTGATTTTTCGTTTAAATGAAATTTTACCACCTCTGTGATTTGAATTTAAAAAATCCTACATACATAATTGTAATTAGGAAGTAAAATGTGGTAAAATGGGATTAAAATAATTTTTGGTGAATAGTAACTTGTAAGTTCTATTAATCACGATTAAAGGTAATTAGTGTAATTTAAGGTAAATATAATGATATAATAATATGAAATTACATTTACACTTGTTATACCCTTATTCTATGAGTCATGGTAGACCAATAAAATCCATGGGTCAACTTGGGGACCCCATGGAGCCACTTGGGTAAGAAAATGACATTAATAACTTTTTATTTAAAGTAAAAATAAAATTGTCACAAACATGTGTTGTTTTACTAAAAAAATTATTACATGGGGTTATATAAGTTAAATTTTCGACTATAAATATTCATTGGAAAGATAAAAATATTTCCTACATCATGATGTTTTTTTATAATTTTTAGACATTATATAAATTAATTTTTTTATGACACCATTATGATGCAACGATTACCTCATTAATTAACGATTTAAATAAAATGAAAAGATAATGTAAAATATAAGACTTACACTTGTCAAAAACCTATTGGATGAGGATATTTTGAACCCTTATCACCTTATCCTAGAAATATATAATTATGGGACCTTTGAAATCTTAAAATAACTTCATAATAATGTAACAGTTCATGACATTCCAAGAGTGCCCTCCTCTTATAAAAGGCCCCCACCTCTACCACCTTATTCACACCATAAAATCCATTTGGCTTGACCAAACTCTGCCCAAATACTCTCTCAACTTCCCTATCTTACTCCTAGAAGCCTCAATTTGGGCATAATTCTTCCCAAATAAGCCTTTGGCTCAAATCAAAAAGAGTTACCCGATTTTAAGGTAATGTCTTCTCTTATGTTATTTTGTTTTATTTTGCTTCTCCAACCCCTTGAACTCTTTTTATTTCTTTATTTTGTAACAACAACTGTATCTTCAATATACTAGGATGTTTTTATGAGAATTATTTTATTTAAACTTACACATACCTTTGTCTAATGGTTAAAGAACATACTGTTTCTATGGGTGGCGAATTACTGCCTCACGAAATGATGATTGTTCAATCTTCTTTTAACACCTCTCATAGTGGCCATTAATATGACACTATATTTATGATATATATTATGTTTATGTTTTTCTTATGCTTATGTATTTTTAATTTATGGCAAACCATTATGATTTCCATTATGTGTAAACACGATAATTTCATTTTAGGAAGTGCGGACTACCGCCCCCTCAAAGTGATTTGATTCGTTAATGCCATATGTGGGACATAGAAAGGATGGTGTTTATGATATTATATATGATATTATACTGGAATTATAAAATACCTTTATATAATTATTACTTCATTCCGTTAAATATGAAATATAAATGAAAGTAGCGTTCATGCGTACGTACGACTTACCGTCTCCATGAACGGTGCATTTCATTTCTTACCTCTAAATGTTATGTAATATTATAAATGAATGTATATACTAGATATATATGATATATATGATATCTACATCATGAATATAATTCTGGATATAATGGATATTTTACCACATGAACAACTTGTAATTATAAGAAGTTTGTTTTTGACTCAAGTACCAAAGATCGACAAAACAACCGTTATTAACTTAAATAATTAAATAATGTTCATAACATGGTAATAAGTGATATAAAAGGAATAATGAACTTGAAAAGGGTTCTTAAGAAAGTATAAATTAAATCTAGTTTATTATTCAGGAGGTTAAAGAACGATCGAGTCAAGTCGGACGCAAGGTAAGGGACTTCGTCTCAATCTCCTTTCATTGAGGAATATTTAGTTTTATACAAAACTTTATTTTATACAGTGTATAAATCCCTTTGAATTTTACATTTATTCAAAAGGAATCTTTTTTATACGAAGAATTTTACTAAATGACAAAAAGGAATGTTTTTTTGTTGTACTTATGCAGCGATAATGAATTCCCCACCGCCATGACCATTATTTGAGTTTCGACTTCCTCTACAAGCCATAAAATTTTTTAAAATGAATAATAAATACCAAGTTTTACTTTTCTTTTATTTTGGTATTGAAAATGGTTTTATTATATCAATGTGTTGTATTGACATCTTGTGATTGAAATGTGGAAAAGTTATGTTTCCTTTATGCATGTTTTATGTGATATGATTATGTTATGGTTTATGATATGTTTAAACCTTTTCATATAAGGAATGCATTGGACTTAGTATGTGACGGGTGGAGCCTGATATAGCTCCTTGATGCATCGGTAGGTCTCATAAGACAAACTAGTGTCTTGGCACGAGGCCTTGAAAAAATCATATTTGTATTCTTCGCACGAGGCCTTGGCTACGTGGTTATGATAGTCTGGCATTATGCATTCTATCATTATGAAAGTGGTTATTGATATTGCATGTGATTATTTGACTAGTAGAATATCCATGTGAATAAGTAAATGGAATTATTTCATTTTATTTTGCCGTATTATGCTGAAGTTCAAGTTTAAAAGGATTTTGTTTCAATTATACATTGCCTTAAATGTTTATGTTTATTTATGAAAGTTTCTGCTATATTATTATCCTTACTGATCATCTAATCTCACCCCTTTCAATGTTTTAATTTTTCCAGGATGTGAAGAAGTATTTTATGAATGACCTGCAAGGATAGTTGGAAGGGGATATGAGTGTGGACTATGGAGACCATGTTATTGTAGTTTTTCTCTTTATGATGTAATGTAACGTTTATGAATGTATCTAGTGTTTCCAAGGCTACTAAACTAATTGGTCTTTCGATACTTGATCTTTTGTGATCATGCCAATTTTACGTAATAATGCACCGACTCTAGGTAACTAGGTTTGGGGCGTTACACCCTCTAACAAGCCACCCTTGTATCATGGAAGATCCTAGACAAAGCATCTAAAATCACACAAAAGACTTATAATAGGTGTACTGATCTCATGGAGGTCCCTAAAAATGTTGTCCTGATCTTGTAAAATCATATTATAATTTCCACATGATTAATAAATTCCCCTTTTATTGGATAAAATCTAATAGACAGAGTGCTGACAGGTTGGTCTTGCGGTCTCTGAAAATAATGTGACACCTACGACTGGATTTCATAAAGCACGTAACATCAAATCCATCCATCAGATCCAACTCAAATCTATGAGATACACATCACACAAGGCAATGTATAATTGGGGAGATGAGGCCTATAACCCCCCCCCCCACTCATCACAAAAAATAGATCCATAATTTGATCTCATATGTGAGCATAAGAGAGGATTTATTAGAGTGACTGATCACGTGATCACAAAAGTCTTCCACCAGGTAAAATCTAGGGAATGGATATAGGGATTGTGAAGCATGAATAGACACTTCACATGATCACTTAAGATCATGTGAATAAATTCTAGAACATCAGATGAATTATGCGAAGCACACCCCACATATCGGTTGGGTCACATGAAACCTAAAACAAGCTAACACTGAACAAATATAATAACCATATGAAATAAAATCTAGAATAAAAATAAATGATGAGATACTTACATGAAAATAGATTCATTGATCCTCATGTTCTTTACATGACTCATCCAGACCATGAGACAACACTAGTACATATTGCTCAAGTTATGAGATGTCCCCTTAACATATCATTTGGATCATGTGATGTTCTATGGACATGCCAAACAAGTCACATGATTCCATACAAGCATCCCAATTGAGTCTCGTGAAGTCCTCAAGGATCACCATTTTAATCTTGAAATGTCATCTAGAAATGTCACCCAAGTTATGTGAGGGCACCAGTGCATGTCAGATAGGTCTCACAGAGCCCTTCGGGCTTTCCATCCAGATCTCATGGTACCCTCCAAGCATGTCATCTAGGTTTCATGATGACACTGAGATAGGTCAAACAGGTCTCACGATGACACAGGTACATGCCAAAACAGATCATAAGATGTCCTTCAGATGATTCAGTAAATATCATTCAGCATCCTTTAGAAATTTTATCCTGGATCATGCGACATCTTTTGTATAAGTCATCCACATCACAAAACACTATATGGACATGTTAGATCTAATCATGATATTGTGTCCATACATCCTTGTATAGATCTTTTGAAATCCTCTAAACATGTCAACCTATATTATGCGATTGACATCAGTCAAGTCCAAAAATATTAATACATTTCAGGAAGACAACCAGGACAAGTCATCCTTGATCATGAGATGAATTCCAAACATTCCATTTAAATCATGCGACATTCTTCAGACAAGTAAAATCGATCATGTAATTTTATTTGTAAATTTACGATATGCAACTAGTACATGATTAGACATCCTCAGACAAGTCGGGAAGACAACCAGACATATCTGTTAGACAACAAATCCATGTCAAGCAGAAATATCTGGACCTAATAGCCTTTTACAGCGAGCATATCAGGGAATCATCAGTGTGTAAGCCCCGATCAATGACATAATATGATATGTACTCCAATATTAGGGAAACTTTAGTATGTAAGCCCCAATTATTGTCATAATATGATATTTCCTCTGATATTAATGCAACCTTTGTGTGTAATCCCTGATCAGTGGTATAATATGATATGTCTTCAAATATAAGGGAAAACTTAGTGTGTAAGCCTCGATTAGTGGAATAATATTATATATCCCCTAATATTAGTTCATCCTTAGTGTGTAATCCCCTATTAGTGTCATAATATAACATTTCCTCCAATATAATGGAATCCTTAGTGTGTATTCCCCAATCTATGGAATAATATGATATTTACCCTAATATCAGGAAAAAATCAGTGTGTAAGCCCCGATTAGTGGTGTAATATGATATGTCTTCAAATATAAAGGAAATATCAGTGTGTAAGCCCCAATTAATAGCATAATATGATATGTCCCCCAATATCAAGGTAGCCTCAGTGTATAATCCCCAATCAAATTGAACTATGAGAACTCTGATTCCTGTCATAACCAGGATACGTAGGAATTCTTCCTAAAAGATGATCTAAAATGGGCACCCACCTTTGTTTAAGTCTATCCATGTCTCCAATACTCCAACCATTGGGACCCAATATATCCCATGGGATGATTATCCTTCCTTATCCACCGATGGATTGAAAAGTCAACTGAAATATGATGACTCTAATTCATGCCATAACTAGGATACATAGGATGCATTCCTAAGGCTTGAGATCTATAATAAAAATCAAAAGGACTGTCCCAACACGTAAGCCCCACATACATATATAGTTAGACTTATTACCTGATATCCCATGTTTCCTACAATGATCATGGATCACATAAGCTTTGGGACTTGAAATGTTCATATCATTTACATCATGAATCTCTACCAAGCTATGGAAACCTCAATGTGTAAACCCTGATCAGTGGAATGATATAACAACCACTATATAAGGGTATCTACCTCAAAGAAAGTCCCAATGGTGTAATTAAACTATGATAACTCTGATTCATACCATAACCAGGAAATGTAGTATGCCTCCCTCAGGTTCAAGCTTAATATCTGGTGCCTAAGTGACCCCATATGTGTATTTTCTATATAAGGTTAAACTGTATGAGTTTAATGAACTACACGAGTATTGATTCCTGTTATAAATAAGGATATGTATAATTCTCCATAATGGTTCAATCCCATCCTAAAAATATTAACCACCTCCCTCAATGATTACAAACTATGGAGTTCCTGGTTATAGAGCTTTAACATATAAGTGGGTACCAACCAATGAGAAATGGATGAATAACTTTTGATACATATAGATAAATTAATTAATAAGATTACCCCTTTACATATAAAAGGATTTAAACTATGATCATTTTGTTAGGGTAACTGGTTCCATATCAGGATTAGGAAGATATTATCGAGCATATCTTAAATCTATAAGAGAGTCCCACAGTGAGAAAAAAATTCCCCCCAAAAGGGTGTTATGATCTCGAACTCCCATCCTCTTGACCAATTTGAGTTCCTAAGTATCATTAGGTCTAAAGCCCCAGTGTACCACCTACCTTTGTAAAGAAGTTAATTACCCAGTTATGGATTTGGGAGCCATTGGGAGTTTCCATTAGAGATAAAAAATAGTAAACCTCACTTGAATGATTATAAAATACATTGAGCCCCCCCACAATAAAACTATCAGTCCAAGACAACCACATATTTCTAAAAAAGAAAAAGTGGGGAACCTGACATGAAATAATTTAATTAAAGAATCTATGTTATAAGATAAAAAGGATAGACTGCCTAGTTCTTGTTGGATAATTTTGTTCCCATCACATGGGTGGTCCTTACCCTCAAACTATTGAAATCGAGAAACATGTTCATTTATACACCTAATTTATTTTATATGGTGTATATAATGAAACTTTACATATTAAATCATTAATCCTTCATACATTATTAATTTTTATGTTACAATTCAATTACTTCATTAAATGGGGTTATTATTTAAAAGTTATTAAAGCGGTAAGGGTTTATGCTCCAATCTCATTTTAACCAGGGTTGTTTATAATTAAATTTTCATTAAAGGAATTTTTGATAATTGTCTAATAAAACCATTTAATTTTCTTATCCTATGGTTATTTATGTAATTTTAAAGTAATATTACAATTTTCATCTCAAATGTACTTTAAATTATTGAGAAAATGTTTTTAATAAAATCTGACTACATTTCTCTATTCGGTCGAAAATCATTTTCCTTATAAATAAATGTTTTTTAAAAAAATTTAATGAATGTTTTTAATATTATAAAATTATTTATTAAAGAAAATTTGACCCATGTTTCACTTTAAAAAATGGTTTAAAATGAATCTTCTCATCGTTTTCTGAATGGGAAACTTTTTTTACCTTTCTTACAAAATGTGAATGTAATTTTTTAACTAATATGACATGTATGGAATTATCCTCCATAATTTTTTTCTAATATTTATTTATATGATTCCAAGTATATTATAAATGAAAAGGATCCCCACAATATATTTTTCTATTTTTTTTCAAAAATTATCTTTTAAGTGGCAAGGTTATTTTCCTCAAGAATGTTTTTTTATATTTTTAAATATATTAATATTCATCAATGATAAAAAAATTAATTTTATAGATTGATTATAAAATCTATATATATTTATATTACATATATATATTTCTTACTCTCCCTTATTATGATGGTGTAATACATGACTTATTCTCATTTCTCATATGAATTCATTATGAAATCTTCTTTGATTATGATATGACGAAATATTATGTAACCCATTTTATTTTCATGGTTAATTATTATGTTTAAGACATATGATCTATTTCCTTATGTAGAACACATATTAATGAAAATAAAATGAATGTGATGGGTGGGTCAAAAATTATATAGCCCTCCAATACATTGGGTATTGTTTTTTTCTCATGATATGTCATGTATGGGATTAAAGAGTTAACTTAATCTATTATAGGACTTTGTCCACCATGTGATGTTGTATTGGTAGTTATAATTGACTTATGTTTATGTCATTTTTTATGTTTTTGCCAAATTTCCTATGATTCCAGGATCTTATGATACCATGTTGTTTACATTATGTTTCCATGTAATTAATCATATTCCTTCTCTTTTATGATATCATGTTATACCTTTGACTCACATGTTAAGGTTCCTTATCATTATTATTTCCTTATAAGTATTTTTAGATCACCAATTTTCCTATGTTTTACCTAGGTTATCTAATGTTGTTTTGGGAGATATAAAGGATTTAGGAGATCATTATAGAGAATAAAATAAAGAAGTTTTATTTTAGACTCACTATTATGTATTATGAACCTAGTCTTCCAAAGACACTAGGCCTCACAATCTTTGGGTTGTAATGAATAGATATTTTTTGCTAAAAATAATGTAATGATATGTGTAAATGGTTTGGGTTTCTATAGATAGTTTCATAGAAACGGTTTAGTTAACATTTTGAATATATGATGAGAAAACATAAGTGAGAACCCTAGGGATATGTCTAAGGATAATGTAACACCCTGAATTTTCAATGAGGCACATAACAATTTTAATTTTAGTTGAATCCTTAATTTCATCCCTATAAATTTGACCTATTGTTTACGTAAGGGTTAAAAATAATATAGGTAATGTTTTGATCCGGGAGCTATATCTTTTTTAGGAAACAACTGGGCCTAAAAGTTAATATAAACCATGTAGCCTAGCCTACATGGTTAGAAAAACCATGCAGGGTGTTGTAGGGATACATATAAGGGAGTACATGGGATGTGAATTATTTTTAAAACTATGTCTTATAGCCCAAGTGGGGTGTGTTCCTAGGGTAGAGGAGGATTCACAGGTGGAGCATGGTTGGACAAACCATGCTCCCCAACCATGTAGTCCACTGTCCTTGGATAGTAGCTAGTCCATGGTTGATACACAGTTTGGAAAATCATGCTTCCAAACCATGCACCTCTTAAATTTTTGGGTGAATTTCCATTTTACACATACTTATATTTAACTCCTCCCCCTTATTTTTCTACTCCATCAGATTTCCCCTCACCTCACGTTAATCTATCTCCCATGCCTAACTTAGGATTTAAGATATCTTATCTGTCTGATGTCCGATCAAGACACCTTTTATCTCATTGGATCCCTCTCAATAATATTTCTACTCATATTTCTTTCTATCAATGTCTATCTCACCATATCCTATGCTATTTTAGTGTGATTTCATATTCCCTATTTTCAGGGACTTCATCCATTCATCCAATTTCTCCCATTCTAGCTTGATTCAAGGGCCGACACTAGATGGGGAGAGTACTACATGAATAAGTTATATGGTATAGTCATTTTTTTAATGTCTCATTGAATTATATTATGTGCCTTTTTATATGTTTCACACTTCTCTGTTGATGACTCTTAAAAACAAAATTAATTTAACTTAGTGATCTTTGATGATTAGCATAGAACTAGCTCCCTGGTGTGAGCCACCCCTTGGGTGAAATTTTACCTAAGGTCCACATGCCTTATTACATGAATTGATATGAACCTTTAATGGGTTTGATGATTAGTTCTTTATTTATATATGCAATATTAACTATTTTAATTAAAAGAAATTGGTAGGCCAAGTGTTAGGCCCTCATCCCTTATACCATAGCTTGTTTCTCCTGAACTAAATAAGTTGGTTAATATGATTGAAATTACTTATTAAGTGTTATGTGTTCTTAATAGATAAACCATATCTTTATAAAAATTCTAGGGTGATACAAGGGTCCTGACTTAAGGACATTTTTGATGGGCTCATATCGCTTTAAAATTAAATTTCTAAGTAAATATTAATACATCAGGAGTGATACTTGGATTCCTTATAGGATCACTTAGATGGGATCACTAGGAAAATCATTTACCTACCCATGAGTGATACTAGTTTCCTAGGGGAGTTAAATTAGATGGTTTTAGTGGTAATATTGATATACCAAGCAATGATCAATACTTGGTCCCTAATGTGGTATACCTAGGACAAGCTTAGAGGGCCATGCTTACACCATGTCGAGAGTGATACTTGAGATTAATTTTTTGGATCAACTTCAATGGACTCTTATGGTAGTGGGTATTTTATAGTTCTGCAAGAATGATACATGGGATTAATTTCACAAACCACCTTAGAATGGCCCAAAATGCATTTTATTAAATTCTAAGAAAGCATAACTGTTATCCCATGTATGAATCCACCAAGACAAATAATATGATTTGGTTTGGTCCATTCTTGATAATTGTTTTATTATGACACTTTATTACACCCATATCATATCTATATAGGTTGAATTTGTTCAGAGATCTCTATATTAGAAAAAACAAGGTATTGTTGGTTAGGTATCCTATGAGGAACCTGGTCCAATGTGGTTTATTTATTGACTACCTTAAATTTATAATTTCTTGAACAATTATCATTTTATATGAATATACTAGATAGTTCTAAACACCATGTGTGGTGGAATAATAAGTATATATCACACCCTGTTTGGTCCACCTATGGTACTATAATAGACTTTATGACTACAGGTGTAGAAAAAGGGAAGTACCCAACTTCCGATGTTTGATTTTTAGTACTAGGATAGTGTACGAGAGTAGAGGAATGAGCCAATGATCATGATTCTAGTGGAGGTATATTTTTGCATTTTTTGTCTTTTATTATAATGTTATATATTCCTATCATCCTATATCCCATGTATTTCCCCTTTTATTTATAGTATCATTACATGATCATCATTTTTGTATATGACTTTGATTACGCTTTTTACTATTTATTTTTCTCGATGATTTATTATTCCACTACTCCTTCTTTATTACTATTTCCACTGATTATCATTATTACTTACTGATGTGATACACTCTTATCAATAGGGATTAGTATCCCCATGGAAACACCCTAGGAACCCTCTTCTAGCCGACAACCTCTAGTGTATGGGGAGGTGCACTTGAGGTTATGTGGCCAACTGTATTGGGGCACCACTTAGTGGATTCCAAGGCGGGATGCTACAAAGTGGTATCATGGGGTCTTTTTCATTTTTATTACTATTTGGGTATTATACATGAGACTAGGTTGTATCAAAATTTGGTGATAAGCCTATGCCTAGGAGTAGTTAAACCACATATAAGGGAAACCCAAATTACCTAAAATGAGATATTTCTATTTTGGGTTGTGCCTGTTACAGTTGTATTGATTTCACCATTTGGGGGACACACATGTTTTGTGATGTTATTATTATTGATATCATTTCTATGGAATTATTTTTCCTTGTCCTAATGCAGTAAATAGGTATCATCTCATGCATCATTATAGGCACTTGAGGAATCACATGTCATGCATTATTCCTTAAAATATTTATATTACCGCATGCATCACCTATATTTCCTATGATTATTATGAGTGTATTGATTATTATATATAAAAATATGATAACATATCATTTATGGATAATATAATTGGATTAATTAAAATTTATATATCAATATAAATGGAATTTTACTATATAGATTGATGATAATACCTTAATTAACCAATTATGATACATTTGAACCATGAACCTCTGTTTTTATGGAATGAAACATCATTTGATTTGATTTATTGAATTCCAATTATAATTTTTGAGGAATTTACCTTTATAAAATAGGAATGGTAGTTCATTCAATAAAATCATTATACATTACCTATTACATCCTGATACCATATGTAAAGGTAATGTCACATTTACTTGATGCATAAATTATAATTTATCAATATTATGGGCCTTTATAAATTGGGAACACTAATACATCTAACTAGAATTTTATATCTATATGAAAATAAGTATGAAATTAAATAAATGTAAAATGTTTACCACTAAATAGGGATCCCAATTGAAAAGTAAAGGGTGTTTTCCTCTATACCTTGAACTTGAAACTCCATATACTGAAACTTATTCCATGTGATATGAGACCTTGACCCTAAACCGAACTTAGTATTGGGAAATAGGCAGTGGATCTTGTGACTTATGTGATCTTATTATCACCTAGAACCAAATTTAGGAGCACAAAGACATGTGTGACTCATTTATAGGAAGGATTTGTACCTATCCTTTCTTATTGTCTCATTTAATATCTGTTGTTAAATCTTATCTAAGGTGTGATTTTGGGAATTATAGAGCTACACTACTATAATTTCCTCAATTTGTATGCTAGGAGAGTGGCAAAGAATATTCTCCAGAGGTGGTGGGCCCTGATCCAATAGTATTACCTCCTATAGATTCACATAAGGCACATCTTGTTAATCCTCCAATGGGTGTTGATGCTCATTTTTAGAGATATTATTATGTTTCATGCAATCTTTAGTGGTATCTCCATGATGTACCCCTACTATGGTATAGTTGATGTGATAATTTCCACAACAACATCCTCCCACCTTCTATGGGGATAGTGGACCTTGGGATGTAGAACCCTGTCTAGAGGACATGATATCAATATTCAATCATATAGAGATATCTCCAGGGAAAATGGTCAATATCACCACCTATATGCTCCATGAATCTACTAAGAATTGGTGGGATGTAATCTCTCAAGCTGATCGTCATCAGGGTATGGTCTGGGAAGACTTATAGATACCCTTCTATGACTACTTATTTTCATAGATTCTGAGAGAAAACCACGCTGGAGAGTTTATGCACCTACATCAGGGTTCCATGTCTATGATAGAGAATCATTTCACCGAGATTAAACATTTTGTATGAACACTATCTAGTTATGAGTTGATGACCATGAAATAGTTTGATTATGGTCTTGAATATGCCATCTGATCATAGGTGAATGTATTTTGGCTGACCACAATCTTTGAGATAGTAAACCAACCCCTCATCACTAAGAAGACCCTACAGGTTGCTGGTAGTGTGAGTCAGGGTAGTTCATCTTTGAGATAGGGATACAATTTGTCTAGTGGTAGGAAATTTCATTTAAAGGTTTGTCATAGGGGAAATACCAGTCAGATGATACACATGGGAAATTATGTAGCATTTCATCAGTGAGATATGATTGGCCATAAGAATCCCTAGTGTTTGAGGAACCCAATCGAGTTTCAAGCTTTCACCAGGATGAGTCACCTTGAATATATTTTCTAATTTTTCCATCAAGTTCCTAATGAGAAGGGATATATACTGACACCACATTAGAGTACAAGATCTATAGCTCCATGTTAGGCTAGGATCTTGTATACTACCATCCGATTAGGACAAGAAGGTGGTCATGGATGAGGTAGTTAGAATTTAGAGGTGAAACACCAGAAAAGCGAGCCTTCTTAGGTTAGTCAATTTACATCTCAGGGATGTGGAGCAGTCAATATCTATGAAGTTCAACCTACTCCCTAGGAAAAAAGTTTTAGGAATTATATATAATGAGGTACTATTCTAGTAGCCTATACTTTAGTTTCTTCCTTGTTTGATACATATGATTCACACTCTTTTATATCTACAGTTTTCATGGAAATTCCAAGCCTAGAAATGGAGCACTTTTGTGGTGTGATGACTCTTAACACACCATTGTGGGATCAATCAGAGAGAATATTCAAGTGTAAGGATTTCCCTCTTGAGGTGGGAAGATATTTATTCCATAGGAATCTTTTTTTCTTAAGATTATAGGATTCTATGTAATTATTAGAATGGAATGGTTGGTTCTATACCATGCCCATGATGAATGATATCGCCAAAGGGTGTCTTTTACATCACATGATGACATTAAATATATTCATAAGGGTGAATGGGATGTCCATGAGAGTTGAGATAGATCCGTGCATCATAGGCTGGGATAGGTGACAACCTAGATGGCTAGTCTCTTTATGAGTGATCAAGGAATGCGACTTGTAGATTTTTCTCATCTGTTGGATTGTTTCAGGTATGTTTTCCCTGATGAATTCAATGGATTGGCTACTAAGAGAGAGTTGGAGTTCACTATTGAGATAGTACTAAGAGCATCACCACTGTCCATTAATCCCTATAGTATGGCACCACATAGATGCCAAAACTCAAGAATAATCTAGGTTACTTGGAAGAGGAGGGTTTTATACAACCCATTACTTCTCTATGGGTTCAAATGTCCTTTTCACCAATAAGAGTGATTATACCCTTAGGTTGTGTGTGGATTACCGATGATTGAACCAACTTATGGTTAAGAACCAATATACACAACCTTATTTAGAGGACCTATTCAAACATCCCTAAGGAGAAATTATTTTCTCTAATATTGATTTTAGGATTGGTTACTATCCGATGTGTGTTAGACCATCAGACATACCATGTACAATGTTCCAGAGTAGATACATCTTGTACGAATATATGATTATTCCATCCAACCTTATGAACTTGACAACCATTTTCATGGCCTTAATGAATTAGGTTTTCTACATGTATATAGATTTATTTTTGGTAGTATTTGTCAAAGACATATTGATGCATTCTCATACCCAACCTGACCATGCCATGTATCTTGATAGTGCGATGGATACACTAAGATAACACTAGCTGCATGATAAGATCACTAAATTCCACTTTTTAATTGATAAAGTTCACTTCCTAGGTCATATAATTTCAGAAGATGGAGTTTTTGTAGAACAAGAGTAGTTGAGAATCATAGTTTCCTAAGAGTATCCCAAGAATGTCTTTGACATATGAATTTTATTGGGGATGTCTGTATATTACTTGTGTTTTATTTAGGACTTATCAAACCTAACATTAACTCTCATGGGTTTAATTAAAATTGGTGTGAAGTTCTTCAAGTAAAAATATAGTGATGCATTTTTTAGGAGTTGAAAGGGAGATTGACTTCAGTACTGATCCTAATTCTACTGGATCCATGCATAAGATATACAGTTTATTGTGATGCTTTTGGAAATAGGATGGGAGAAATTATGATGTAAGGAGATTGGGTTGTAGCGTATGGGTCCTTCCAACTGAGACCTCACAAGTGGAATTACCATAAAAATGACCTCGATATAGTATCTTTGGTTCATTCTTTATGTAGTTAGAGGCATTATTTGTTAGGGGAATGGTTTTTAATTTTCATGGACTATAAAAGTCTAAAATACATTTCCATGTAGTGTGACTTGAATCTTAGTTAGTATAGGTGGGTAGAGTACCTATAGTCATTTGAATTTAAACTTTCATATATTCTCAGGAAGGGAAATTGAGTAGCTTATTTCTTGAGCTAGAATACTTAGACACAAGGTATTGAGGAGGAAAGTAATGAGTAGAATTTGATAGATCTATTCTCTAAGATTAACCTTGAGGTTGGGAATATCATGGGTAGTCTATTTTATTATATTTGGTAGTGAAATATTCCATTTTTTAATGGGTAAGGAGGAGTCAAATTTATAATCTTGAAGGCTTATTACTATGGAAAAGTATCTTAGAAGAGGACCCACATCTTGGTTGGGTTATCGATGAGGATGAGATTCCTCACTTTCATAGGTGTGTTTGGGTTCCTTTAGACATATAAGAAGAATTGATGCAGGAATATCATGACTCTATTTGGGAAGTTCACCTGGGATTACCAAGATATATCATGACATACTTCATCTGTATTGGTGGCCATGTATAAAGATGCATATTGAGGGTTTTATGTATCAGTTATCCACCTATCATCTGGTGAAGGCTGAGCACCTAAAGCCTCTATCCATTCCTGAGTGGAAATGGGATGATGTTACCATATATTTTGTGATGGTTTTTCTGAGATTCCCTCAAATAAGTGATATAGTATGGGTGATCATTGAGTGATCGACCACGGTCACACACTTCCTACCCATCTGAGAGACTTTTTCAGTTGATGAGATCAGAAGGATTTATATTTGAAAGATTGTACACCTTTATAGTGTTCCAAATTACATAATATCATATATAGATGTTTAGTTTATGTCATGTTTTTGGTAGGGGTTATAAAAGTCACTAGGTTTACCGGTGATATTGAGTACAACATATCACCCTCATACCAAAGGAAAATCAGAGCATATGATATAAGTGTTAGTGGGAATGCTCCAAGAATGCATCATTGATTTTAGAGGTTCATGAAAGAAATATATAACTTTGGTTAAATTTTAATATAATAACATCTTTCAAGAATCTATTTAGATGGTTCCATATGAGGCCTTACATGGTAGACCATGCCATTTACCCCTCGTGATGGTTAGAGTAAGGTGAGACAACTCTACTGGGTCCTCGTCTCATTCAAGAGACTTCATAATATGTACAAATGATCTAGAAGAATATGACTATAGATCAGTCTTAGTAAAAGTCTTATACTAATCATTTATATTGACCTATGAAGTTTATGGTGGGTCATCGGGTCTTTCTATGAGTCTCACCAAGATTGGATCATAGATAGATTTGGAGACAAGGAAAGCTATCACCTCGTTACATTGGGCCTTTTGAGATCAGAGAGATAGATGAGCTGGTAGCCTATTGGTTGGATTTAACTTAGAGGTATTAGGCCATGAATGTTGTATTCTATGTATAAATTTTTTTCTGTTATCATGTTGACCCATCTCATTCATTTTATCCAGAGGATACTGAGCTCGATGTTGATGCATCCTTTGAGGAGCATCCAATACGTTTCGTTGATCGAATCATGAAAGATTTAAGAGGTAGGAAAATCCCTCTAGTATGGGTTCTATGGAATCATAGCCATGTATAGGACGAGACCTAGGAGTAAGAGGCTAATGTACATGCTTAGTGGTCAGAACGTTTCTCACACTATAATTTACCACCCTCAAAAGGGAAACTTCAGTATGAGTTGTTTTAAGGATGGGAGGTTGTAACATTCAAAATTTTCAATGAGGTATGAAACCTTTTAATATTAGTTTAATCCTTACATTCATTCCTATAAATTTTCCCTATGGTTTAAGGAAGGGTTTGGAAGCATCCGAGGATTATTTTGAGCTCAAAGATCTAGCTTTTGGGGGAAACAACTGGGATGCATAGTTAGTATTAATCATTTAGCCCAATCCACATGGTTTGAAAATCCATGAGGGGTGCTGCAGAGATCCAAAAAGGGAGAGAATAGGCTACACACAATTTGTATAACCATACACTACAACCCATTCAGGGTGTGTTCCCTGGGTAGAGGGGGATGCATGGGTTGAGTATAGTCGGACAAAATGTGCTCCCTCAACAACATGGGACACTGTCCTTGGATAGTATCCGGTGTATAGTTAGCACAAGGTTTGTCCAACAGTGTGGACAAACCACACACCTATTTAAATTTTGGGTGAATTACCATTTTCCCATCCTTCTATTTAACTCCACTACCCTTATTTTTCTCCTTTAGAAGAAAACTCCTCACCTCACATTGACCTCTCTCCCACACCTAACCTAGGATTTGGGATATCATCTCTATAATACATCTGATTGAGACACAATTCATCTAATTGGATCCCTATTAGTTAGATCTTCAATACTATTCCTTTCTATCATTATTTATCTGAACATCCCCTATGCTATTTTGGTGCGAGCTCATATGCTCTATTTTTATGGATTTCGTTCGTTCTTCCGATTTCACCCATTATAGCTAGATTCAAGGGCCAACACTAAATTAGTAGAGTAATACATGAAAAATTTAGGTTCTCTAGTCAATTTAACCAACATTATGGTTTAATTATTTTATGCACCTTGTACCGTGTTCCAGACTTCTCCAATAAAGCCTCCTAAAAATGTAATTAATTTTACTTAGTGTTATTCCATGCTTAGCGTAGCACTGGCTCCCTAATGTGACCCACCCCTTTGATAAGTCTTTCCTTAAGGGAAATGGGCCTTATGCCTTGAATGTATTTTAACTTTAATGGGTGTGTTGAGAGGTTCTTTATTTATATTTTTAATATGAATTATTTTAATTAAAAGAAAATGGTAGGGCATGGGTTTGGCCCTCATCCCTTATGTCATAGCTTATTTCACATGAACTAAATAAGTTGGATAATATGATTAAAATGGATTGTTGAGTGGTATGAGTTCTTAATAGATAAACCATACCTTTATAACAAGTCGAGGGAGATACAAGGATCCCAACTTAAGGACGCCTTGGATGAGCTTGTAATGCTTTAAAATTAAAATTATAAATAAATATTAATGCATCAAGAGCGATAATTGGATTCCTTATAGAATTACTTGTATGGGATCACTCAATAGATCATTTATATAACCATTAGTGATACCAATTCCCTAATGGAGTTACCTTGGATGGTATTGGTGGGAAATATGGATATACTAGGCCAAGAGCGATACTTGGTCCCTTATGTGGTATACCTGGGATATGCTCAGAGGGTCATGTCTGAACCATGTTGAGAGTTATACTTAGGATTAATTTTTAGATCACCAAGTATGAAATCTTATGGTTATGGGTATTTTATAGTGCTCCAAGAGTGATACTTAGGATTAATTTCACAAATCTCCTTAGATAGGCTCAGGATGAATTTTATTAAATTTTAGGAATACATAACTGTTATCACAAGGATGCATCCACCAAGAAAAATAACATTATTGTGTTTGGTCCATTATTGATAGT
This sequence comes from Viscum album, assembly GCA_963277665.1. Classification (NCBI taxonomy): domain Eukaryota; kingdom Viridiplantae; phylum Streptophyta; class Magnoliopsida; order Santalales; family Viscaceae; genus Viscum; species Viscum album. The sequence goes on from OY728145.1 coordinate 917,083,645, forward strand.
TGTTTTATGATAACCCATTATTAAACCCACATCATACCTGTACAGGTTGAATTCATTTAGAGATATATGAATTAGGCTGAAGAAGGTAGTGTTAGTTAGGTATCCCATGAGGAACCCGATCTAATGTGGTTTATTTATTTATCACCTTAAATTTATTAATTTACTCAAAATGATCATTTTATATTCATAGACCGGATAGTTCTATACACTATTAGTGGTGGCCTATTGAGTATATGTCACACCCTTTTTTGGCCTCCTATGGTAGCTAAACATACTTCATGACTACAAGTGTAGACAAAGGGAATCACCCAACTTTTGAGGTTTGATTTGTAGTACTAAGATGGAGTATGAGAGCAGATGAAAAATCATGTACTTGTGATGCTACATGAGGTAGATTTTGGTCTTTTTTTAAAATATTTTATATTCTCATTCCCCTTTATCCCATATTATCTTTTTTTATAACATCATGAAGTGATCATCTTTTTTTTATATGAATTTGATTTAGCCTCTTCCTATTTATTTATCTGGATGATTTATTATTCCACTCCTGCTTATTTATTATTATTTCTAATTATTATTATTTATACTTATTATAATTATTACTTACTAATGTGCTATACTCTGATCAAGAGATATTATTCTCACCATGAACACACTCTAGGCTCTCGCTGCTAGTTGAAAACCTCTGGAATACGGGGAGGTGCACTTGAAGTCATGTGGCCAACCATCTATGGGAACTACTTAGTGGATTATAGGGTGGGATTATATAGATTAGGCTAAGTATGAAAAAATATCATTGAATCTTGGTGAAGTGTAGATTGAGTGGTTTCCAAGAAATTACATCCCTATCTGGATACTACAAGTGGACATGATTCTGACACAAAAGTACCTAGGGGTAATAACTCCAAAAAGGCAAATTGTTATTGACTCAAGAATTACATAGTACATGATAATGATCCTTGCTACACACCTGATTTGACAATCCTGGGAGATATGTTTTGGAAATTCAAAAACTCTTTCCAAACCATTATGAAGAACCTAAACCCATTTTTATGTTAGGAAACATAAGATGAGTCATTATCATGGATAACCTAGATTGTAACCTAGAAACACATAATTCATGACATATTTATAATTTATAAGTTATTAATTATAATTTTATACATTTTAATTTTTTTATGTTAAAATATTCTTGTCTTTTTTTTTATTTCTTTTAATTAATAGTTACAAATAGGAGAAAGCATGCCAAAAACCATTGTGTTGGGAAATGTAATGATTTACCTAATAAGAGGCCTAACCTAATGGGAAATTAAGTTAGAAATCTTGTGATCATTCCAAATTAGCTTTCTATAATTATGATTAAAAACTAGAATATAGTTAAATTCCCTAACACACCAAAGAAGATAAGGATGGTGTATCATGGAAGTTTAAGTGCTAAAGATGAAAAATAAAAGAAGAATCAATTTACGACATGTCAAAAATATGGAAAGAGGAACCATGGAAAATTTATTAAAGTAATTGGAAGATGCTTTATTTGTTGAAAATGATGGAAGAAAGAGTCTAATTACTGATTAAAAATGAAGAGTTTTATTAACAAGACACATGGAAATAAAGTTCAACCTAAGGAAACACTAACAGTTCAATGTCATAAATATTGGGAACTTAGTCATTATTCAAGTCAAAACCCTAATAAAAATTTTAATTCATAATTGACTATGTTATGAAAATCATTTAATTGGAATGATTGAAGTATTTAGTTTTTGGAACTCAATAATCATGTGGTTGAAGTATTTTTATCAATGATATTCTGGTTATAAAAATCATGAAGCTTCCAAGGATTTTTATTAACTAGTTTTCTTTAAGGATTTTAAAGAATATTTTCAATATAAATAATGACCTTGAAAGGTGATTTAATGGTAAGGTGATATTCTATGGAAAAACAAATGATTGAGAAAAATATAATCTTAGATAAGTTCTTGATATTGAGGTAATTATAGTCAATTAAAATTTGTTGATTTTTTTGAAAATAATGACTTGGATAGAAAAACTTATAGGTTAAAAAAAGTGATTTGATTAATAATGTTATTTTGATGATTTTCATAATATTATTGATAATTCTATAAGATAAATAAGAATTATGAATAAGATTATCATAGAATTTTTTTCCATAGTTTTATAAAAAGGAAAACCCGCAAGTTGGGTGGCAACCAATCACATCTATAAAATCCACAAGGCTATAACCCAGAGTTGAAGAGTGATAAGGTTGTAGTGCCTATCACTGGACATCATGATGTAATAATTATTATGATATTGTTTTTTGTATAAAATTTTTGGTGGATAAATATTAAGTTGATTTAGGAAAATATATTATAGGATTAAATATATTTGGATTTTTTAGGATTTTGAGGTGATTAATGATATTTCGGAAAACTTTTTATTTGGTTGAGATATCTATAACCATTAGGTTTAATATAAAGGTTTATTTTTGGAAAAACACTATTATGTTTTTGGAGATGTAAATTGAAGGTTATTAGAAAAATTTTTAAGTTAAAACCTTATTTCATGTCGAGATTATTTAGGTTATTTGAGATATAAGGTTACTTATTTAAGGAATGATCTATGTTAAATCTTTGATTTGATTATTTAATTCTATAGATTAACATATTTATATTCATTTTGGGTATTATCTTACCTTGTGATAACCGTTTTGGTTTTAATAAAGACAGTAAGAATAGATTGTTACTCTCTTATAAATCTTATGATATATTAAAAGATAATTTTAGTGATTCAGGAATAAAAAAATTAATATTGGATATTAATTCCTTAGAGTAAGTGGTGAAGTTGAAATTGATTAGAGCACAATGAAAGGATGAAATTTTGTTAATTAAATAAAAAAAATATCAAGTAAGTATATTTTATAGTGTTCTATATCTTGATATAAAAGAATCCCTTAACTCTAGGAAAATGATCTTAAAAAATGTTATCCTATTTCCTTCATATCTGATGAATCAATGGAAATTTAATTCACCATAGATTTATAGTTTTGGGGTTTTCAACCTTATCTTGATCATTCAATTTTTTGTAATCAATAATCTATATCACTCCCCATAATTATTTACAATTTCCCTCCATATCAGTATTTTCAATTCCCACCAATTATATCCTAATTGGAATCCTAGATATATGAAGACCTTTATATTTCCCTTCCACTATTTTTAAGATAAATTTTTATTAACCCCTTTTACAATATGGGTTTTTTCGCAAAGGAATTTTCTAATGTAAAACCCTTGATTACTAAGAAAAAGTTAAATTTGAAAGGACCTATTTAAGGGGGTAGAATGTAAAACCCCAATAATTTAAAATATATTTATCTTTAAATAAATTTTATTCCTTTGATATCATTCATTACACTTAACACTGATTTTAAACAAACCACATTATAATATTAAAATTCTTATTATTTAAACGTGAATGATGTAACATACCTATTAAATTAGAGGGTATTAATAGTATTAAATACTTTATAAAAATAATATAAATCCATAATAAATATAACTTTATTTATAAAATAATTACTCAACCTTAATAAATATATTTTATTCTATAAAAACATACTTTCCTTTAAAAATGATTTTTATTTATTTTATGAGAAAATATTATAATTAAAATTTAGAAATTATAGAAATATTATTTCATCAAATTAAAATCATTTTAAATAATAATATCTATATTAAATTAGGGATAAATTTTTTGATTTTATGAAAAATATTAATTTTTCAATTAATAGTGAAAATACAGAGTTTTGGTAAAACTGTCATTTCTTTTTAATAAATTAAGAAATAAAAAAGTCCCATTATTATTTAAAATTATTTAAAAGTAATATAAGTATTATTTAGTGATATTTTATCTAATTATGTAAATTTAAATAATATTTATATTGTATTTTAATAATTTTTTTAGGATTTAAAACACCTTTTTTTCTAAAAACCATTTTAAAGTGTATAATATTTATCTATTTTAACCAATTAAAATAAATCCTAATTAGGAATTATTTAAATGAAATTTACATATTATATATCTATAAATATTAATTTAAATTCATTTAATTATTATTAATTTTCATATAGTTCTTATAAGATCATCTTTTTCTTGAAAAATGCATTTCTTACAAAAAATATTTTTTCGACACATTTGTGAGTTTAATTTTAAATTAAATTAATCAAATTTTATAAATTTAATTTTATAAAATGGATTATATATTTATAATCATAATAATTTATATTATATAATAAGGTCAACTTAATTTTTGGTGATAATGAATAGTAAAAATAAAAAAAATAGTTATCGTGGTAAAACATTAAAAAGATAGAAGTGAGTAACCTTAGAGTTAAAGAGGATAACATGTTTAAAAAATGTTTATTTTGAATTTTAGAGGTGTTTATCAGACTTATATATCCTCTAAACCTTTATTTTTCAATTTTATAGGCCCTTGGATTGAGAGTCACTTCCCATTATTGAATAGTTTTGGGTATTTACAAGAATGTCACTCATCATCCCTTATAAAAGGGCACCACATCTACTCTCATTTACACACATCCAAAACTGATTGGTTTGGAAAAGAACTGAACAAATAAATTCCTTAATTCCATCCCATAATCCTGGAATTATTTTTTTTGATAAAAAATCCAATATAGGAAGGCTTTAGTTATAATCCTAAAGAGGTTGTTTGAATAAGAGGTAATGGTCTTCACTGAGCTCAATTTTTCTTCTTCGTTTTCCAAATTCAATTATGTATTAACAATTAAAATATAATAAAATTGGTATATACTATGTAATATGATGTTATTATGTTTATTTCATAGTATCCATTCATCTCATCTTCCGTCAAATGGGAAATGGAATCATCGTTTGTGTGTACGACGAACTACCGTATCATGAACCGATATAATGAATTTTACATAATCACCTCTCATGAATGTTCATAATGCTAGATTTAATGTTTATATATGATATTCATAAAATATTAATAATTTTGAAAAATTAATATTTCATACACTTCTTTACTTGACCATCTATTGAAAAATGATAACATTATCCTTGTATACAACGGACTACCGCCTTATGAAGTGATGTGATTATTTTTTTTTATTACCGCATATTAGGGATGGTATATTTAAGCATATATAAATAAATAATATTATATTTATGATATAATTATAATTATGTAAAGATAAAGTAACACTTAATTTATTTCCATCATGATCACTAAAAAATGGAAATGTTACACATGTGTACATATGACCTACCATCTCCGTGATTGTAATGTAGTTCATTTTTCATAAAAATATTTCATGTTTATTTTTAAAAGTATAATTTATGTATAAAAATTATAATTATTTAATTATTATTATTCTGTATATGATGAAAAAATGAACCCTTTGAACATGGTCAACACACCGACACCATTTTGAAATAATAAACTAATCATCCTCAGAACACCTGACATGTACATAATTGATTAAGTAATTAAATACATAATTAAAATAAGTGAACTTAATGGTTTAAATATAAGGGATTAAACCTATAAAATTTATATAATAAAAAAATTGATATAAGTTTATTATACAGTAGATAAAAGACATACATGATAAGCCTATACTCAAGGTAAGGGTTTCCGTCTAAAAACTTCCTTCTTTAATACACATGTTATTTTATACAAATAATTTATTTAATATAGTTTATATACAATATTTTTACATATTATATCATTAATAAATCATAATTCATGGTTTTTTATGTTTTAATTCACTTTCTTCATTCATGGGGATTACAATTCAAAAGTTACTAAAGTGGTAAGGGTTTATGTTTCAATCTCATTTTAATCAGGATTATTTATAATTAAATTTCCATTAGAAGAAATTATTTTATAATTTCACAATAAAACCCTTTAATTTTCTTATAAACTATTTATTTATGAAATTTTCAAGTAATATTACCATTTTCTACTCTTAGGCACTTAAAATGATTGAAAAAATGTTTTTTAAAAAATATGACTTCATTTATCTCTTAGGTCGAAAATCCTTTACCTTTCAAATTCATGTTTTCTAAAAATGTTTTAAATAATGTTTTTAATATTCTAAATTTATTTATTAAATATAATTGACCCATGTTTTACCTTAAAAAAATGTTTAAAATTATTATTCCCATAGTTTTCTGAACGAGGCACTTTTTGAATTTTATTATAAAATGTGAAATGAATGCTTTTAACTTAGATGAACTGTATGAAATTAACTAACATAATTTTATTTGAATATTACTTTATATTTTTACAAGTATATTTTAAAATAATAATATTCCCATAATATTTTGTGAATTTTAGTTTTTTTCAAAATTGATCTTTAAAGTGGTAAGGTTATTTTCCCCAAGAATATTTTTTTTATCTTTTTAAAAGTATTTATATTCTCCAATGAAAACAAAATTTTATTGTTATGAAATGTCTCTAAAATATATATATATGTATCTTATAAATATATAAATTTCTAACTCTCTCTTCCTTTTACCGGGAAATACCTTCCTTATGCTCATTTTTCAAATGTCATCATTATGAAATTTCCATTGATTATGGTATGAGGAAAGATTATATAACCTATTTTCCTTCCATGGTAATTCTTATGTTTATAACTTATGATTTATTTATTTATGTGTCACATATATTCATGTATATGGAATGAATATGATGGTTGGGCTCAGAATTATATATCCCTCTAATGAATTAGGTAATGTTTTAGTCTCAAGAGACATCATGTATGGGATTAGGGAGTGAACCTAATACATTACGAGACTCTATCCACCATGTGATATTGTCTTGGAAGTTAGCATTGACTTATGTTTATGTCATGTTATATATGGATGCCACATTTACTATGATTCCATGATATTATGATACCATGTTCTTTATATTATTAATCAATGTCATTACTCATTTTCCTTCTCTTTTATGGAATCATGTTATACCTTTGAATCACATGTTAGGATTCTTTATCATTATTATTTCCTTAATAAGATTTTTAGCTAAACCATTTTGTCTCTGTATTCTCTAGGTTTTACCACGTAGTTTTTGGATCATGAAAGGATTTAGGAGCTCATTATGGAGAATTAAATAAAGAAGTTTTATTTTAGCCTCACTTTGATGTATTACGAACCTAATCTTAAAAAGACACTAGGCCGCGTGATCTTTGGGTTATAATTAACAGATATTTATGTTAAAAATCATGTAATGATATGTGTAAAAGGATTGGGTAACTATATTAACTCATTATCACTGCACTACCTTAATTGAATCATAATAATTCAAATTTGATTATACTATATGACTCTTGGAACTACGTTTCACCCCATCATATAATACAACTAGACCAAAAAGTGATTATATAACATTATTATATCATTAAATATGATATAAACAAAGGATTAAAAATATTCATTTTTCCATTTGTATATAATAATATATAATATACTATGTCATAACATATGATATAATAAATCTTTAAAGCATATTTCCTTTAATCACCCACTTTCACTAAAGCCTAATAGAATTTTGCATCATTACACCTTATATAATATCATATATGATAAATTGTGAAATCATATCCAAAACTCCTTTTGAATATCTTCTAAAACACTTTTGAAATTTATCATCAATTTCGCCATGTGTCACATCATATATAATATATTGCGAATAACCATACACAACTTGTTTTTTTGAATAAACAATAAAACACTTTTATATCAACTCTTTAAGTTTTGTAAAACTTAATCCACATTAATTCAACCAAAAAGTGTAACCCCACAGGACTATGAAGCATTAATATCAAATACAAATTCCTAAATTCATAAATGTAATAAAATAGAAATATCTAGTAAATCATCAATGCTACTCAACTTATAAAGGGATATAGTGTGATCTCCATCAAATAAATTTATCACTATACCCGTGTCTCCCAACTGCATCATATAAAATCATGTATAATATTATAACCCCCTTGTCCAAGATATTGAGTGACCATGGGACATAAAGTATGTTTGTCCCATAATGTCCCCTTATATGTTCTCCAATCTCTAACTATAGACTGACCAGACTGATGAATGCATCACATTTCATTCATCTTAATGGATGAGCACATACCATGCCCCTCACCTAAGTAGATTAACACATCATATAAACTATCTATGTATGAACATACATTTTTTACTCTATTATAATCAAAGTATTATATGTCATAGTATTCATATAAGGGGAAAACACATTCTTAGTTGTTCTCCAACCAATGATATGATCACCAACATACCCAACCACCCCCTTATTAGAAAAGCCACAAGGATTGTGTAAGAAAGGAATCAAAGTACAAAGGATATCATGATAGGTATCTCAAAAACCTCAAGTATATTGATTCAATAGAAAAAATACACCTCTGGTATACTAAAGACACAATGTATGATACTCTATGTGGTATACTTCATGGGCCATCCAACTCGCAAAACCCATTTTGTGCCTCATGAGAATATTTTGTATCATAATACAAGAATCCTACTCATACTAATATTGATATATTTTTTGTAACCATTTATACTCCATATTGAGAATCAGTTTGAGATAACTCAAAGTCAAACTTTGAGAGGTCGGTTATAATTTTATTTCATGAAATATATATCAATATATACATATTTAAATCCCAAATGAAGGAATGCTAAAGTGGAAATTATTTATTAATATAAAATGAAACATTTTATATTCTTAAACTCTTTAAGGATACTTAACAAGACCATACAAAAGAACCTATCTCATCATATCATATATGATAGGATGACATATTAGTCTTATGTTTTTTTTTACTTTTAGGGTAATGTTAAATTCGATAAATCTATATGTAATTATTTCTACATCACTATATGAACACCTGATAAAACTTGATCACGAAACTATTTAGTGAGTAAGTACTATAAAGTGAGCCATTTAAAATAATTACGAGACTTATGAATCACATTCCTAATATTCAACTCCATGAACATATTAAACTCCTTAACTTCACATTATCAAATGTTACAATTTCAATAATTTACATTGTCTATATAGAAATATTTTTAAGTATATCATCATCATTATTGGAACCCTTTGCAACAAACTTTTTCCTTGAAATATTTTGGTAACTAGTGTTACTATTTATACCAATTTTTTAACAAAATATGTCCTAAAATTCATTAGGATGTAAAGTAACATCCACTTTATGTTTTTATTGGTATATTCCTTTATTTTTTAACTTTGAACTTATCAAAGTATAAATATCTTCCCACTTTCCTCTTTGATGATATATTACCTTAAAAATATAATGATAAAATATACAAAAAAAATTTATTAAGAAATAAAATTATTTACTTTTAGTAGGAATGTTTAACAAATAAACCGTTATATCTATACAAAATATAGTATTCTATACATTTGGATCATTTTATTGAAAGGAATATTATTCTTTAAATATATTTCCCTAATGGTGGTAGAATATCAATTCCTCATATTTTTGAAAACATCATGATAATCAATTTTTATACTTATCTTCTTATCAAGTATGTTAAGGAATCTGATGAATCATAAACTATGTGTAATATTTCATTTTTTAAATAATAATTATTTGTTAAAAAAACATATCTTATCATATAAAAGAAATAATATGACTATACAAATCCTTTACTTTGATCTACCTGAACTTGTTAAATTTATCTTTATTCAATTACATGATTTACCAATCCTTTGCATTATAAGTTTAATACAAAATAAAATATCAAAAAACTATTCCCTTGATTTTGAACTAATTTATATTTAAAACATTTATAATATGTACATTTGATATCATATTACCTTCAAAACTGAACCAATACCTGACATAGACATTCTACAGAGTTTCATAAACTCCTTTAGGTATTCTAGATAATTCCCTCTTATGGTTTTATTTTACATTCCTTTCATGATAACTATAAGTTTCGATGAACTCATCTTCCTACATGAAGAATCATGGTTGGACTCTCCAACTAAGTTTTTGTTGGAAAAAATCACTCATAGTGATGTTTTAGATATTTTGGACTATTTTGTTTGTTGAAAATGTATAAAACTACTAACAAATAGGGTTAAAAAAAATTTAGTGTGTGTATTGATAAATTCGAATGAAATAGTGTTTTTTGATGGACTAGAGGCAATTCATGAATTTTAGTAGAAAATCATCATAGGAAGGAAGCTTTTAAAGGAACTGAAATTTCATGAAGGTTGATTTTTTTATGTAAGAGAATATTTTCACATTTCACTTATGTGAACACAGAGGGGGTACATGAAAACCATTTTTTGAAATGGTCACATGACCTCAACCTAAGCATATGAAATTGGTCATTTATGAAGAAATTACTATAAGTATTTGATAATTGTGAAGGAGACATGAAGGAGTTTGATGAATGGAATTTTAAAAAGGAATGACCTTCATGTATGAGTTTTTAAAATCCACAAAATGAGTTATGTTGAAGTGTTTCATGGTAGTAGATCACTTGACCATAAATAACCACTTGATGGAATTATCACTTATGAATAAACGATGTTGATTTCCATGTGACATAAAGGGAGAATATTATACGATACCATGAGGATAAATTCACTTGTTAATGGTGGAATATTAATATTGCGGTTAACATATTTTTAGAGTGTTTTTCCTATATAAAGTATCCTAATAACTTCATTAAAACGGGATAGAAGAATTATAAAGTTAAAGATTAAAAATGAATATCAAGTCACTTTAAGGGAATTCCATAAATAACTTGTGTGGAAATTATCCCATAAAGGAGAGAAGTTTATGAAGGTATTTCTGTAAGAAAACCAATTCTCAAGAAATTTGTGTGAAATAATTCATAGAGGAACTTATACAGATGTAGTTTTTAAGGGAATTACATGTAATGAAATTCAAAATGGACATAATAAATCAAGGAATTACATGAAAATAATATTTTATGTGGTAAATAGGATTTCATTACATTGATGAAAAAATGTTTCATGTCACACCTATATTAGTGAAAACCAGTCCAATGCTCATATAGATCATCAAAAGATTTTTTTTGAGGAGGATAAAGCACTTTTTATTAGATATATAGGAGGGACTTCACAAAATATAGAATGGTTGTAAACCAAGGGGAAATGAGTATAATAAAAACATTATAATAATAAAAAACTTTATTTATTTTAGTATATTACTACATCATCATTGTATGATCCTTGGATTAGTCCGGTTTGGTTGAACCATGTAAAATTATTATGTTTCTTACATGATTTTCATTTTATCATATATTTTTGTGAGGTAAAGGGAGAGAATTTTTTTGTTTAGTAATGAAAAAATATCAAAAATGGGGATTATTTTAATCAGAAATAACATTATTCACTTCATAATCTAGTTCACCTCACTCTTAGGGTATTTAATCTACCAGGCCCAACAAGTGGTATCAAAACCGAAGGTTAAGCCAGTGAATCTCCCCTAGTAGAAACTGTGGAAGCAATAAATCAAAAAGGGATTTAAATATTCATTAGAATTAATTTTCAAATTTGAAATAATTGTATGCAATAATAATATTGATCTTTAGTAATGAATGTATATAAAATTTCCATTCGTGCTATTTTAGGTAGTATGAATAACTGATTTTAAAAAAATATAACCGCAATGAACTAGATTCTAATTCAATGGGAATAAATTATTTAGGGGGAGATTTATCCAAAATAAGTTATAAAAGGGTGTTGTTATGTAATTATTTACATGAAATATGGGAAATTATAATTAACATATATGATGGTGACTTAAAAATAACAATAATCTAAATTAAAGGTTCTATGGAACAAGTATGAGGACTTGAGGATGCAACCAAATGAATTTATTGATACATTATTTTAGGGTAATCCACAAGTCGGGTTAGGTCATGTTTGGGGGGATTTTGGGCCTAAACTAATAAATGTGTATGGGTTGTGTATGGTTAGTTTGGTTCAGGTTTAATGGGTTTTTTTGGATCCACTATACAATTTATAATAAATTTATAAGATTATAAAAAAGGAATGATTCTGAAAAAGTAACTCTAATGAGAAATCCTCTAAAAAATTAATTTCAAGATGTGTCATAAAATAAAAAGAAAGAAATAATGAAACTATTGTAAAAAAATTCAGAAATTCCTTGTAAAGGGACACATACCCATCATAAAACAAACTAAAGAAATAATACTCCTATTCTAGTGGGTCACACCCCTATAATCACTTATAAGCCTAAAAAATATCTAAAATAAAATTCAATTAAAACATATGAATATACAACCAAAACAAATAAAAAAATCAAAGAAAATGAATCCTTGAAAATTAAAATTGTAAATAGTATGATTTCATATGAAATCAAGGGTTCATTAACTATAAACAATAAAAAAACTTCATTAGTTATTTACTCTTGAAAATATAAATATGAATCCAAAAAAAATAAATATGTAGTCAACCAATGGATCAAAAACCATAAACCCTTTTGGTATGTTATAAATTTTAATCAATATCCAACTATAAATATACAACCAAAATAATATGAGAGATCATCTAAAATATATATATATCCAGATTATTTCATTGATCATTGCATTGGAATGTAAAAACATTATTTAATTATCTCAGTTACTCTAAACTATATCAAAATGAAATCTAAACCCTTGCCAAGTTGAACAGACATTGGTATCATTTCTTTCCCATTTTTCTTCACAATCACAATCCATAACCTGTTCTTGGTTTTCCATCGTCTTGGAGTTAAACATTCAATTTTGAATCATTTAGACCCTAATCACTCAACTCAAACAATGATTTATTGTGTTCATTTTTTTCATCATCTTTTAATGACCATGACTTGCTTCAAATTAAAAAATGGAATGATTCCAAATATTTCATAATATATAAATATTACTACCAATATTACGTGAATTTTTAAAGAATATCACTCAACCTATAGACTTTTCAAGGATTAATTTTATTTAAGAGTAAATAAAAGTTTAAAAAAATTACAGAAAAAAACAAATAAACATTTATAAAACTGTAAATGATCTAAAATAATAAAACAAATAAATGTATGTACTATGTTATTAATAATAACAATACACACTTTACCTCAAAAAATTTAACCGCTTTATTAATGAATGACATGGACAGTAAATGAGTACTATAAACTATAAATGATTAATGAATACTATACAACAAATATATTTATTCAAAAACCATTAAAAAAATATAAAACGTTTCCTAAATTATAACCACCATTGGTGTTAATATGAAAATTTTGTAAGTGGTTCATGCTTACACTATAATTTTTTGAATTACAAAAAAAAGAAATGTGTGTTTTTTGTCATGACATATACATTTTTTTTGTTTTATGATAATTTATAAAATTATAGTGTAAGAAAAAATATTAAAAACAGTTAACTTGGTATGGAAATTTTTGCAGTATCACTTTCACTATATTTAAACAAAATTAGGAATATGTTAATTTTATTAACACTATGAATTAGAACAAATAAATAAGTTTATACTCTAAAGAAGAAAGAAATGTATAATCCAAAGAATTTATAAAAACAATTAGAAATTAATTCCATAGTGAATAATATTCCAGTATCCTTGATTTTATTTTAGATAGTGTCACTTTTATTTTAAATCACAAATGAAATATATTAAAAATAAAAAAAGAATAATAAGTGGATATTTTTTATTCAAAAATAGGATTATAATTAAAAAAATGAAATAAAATATTAATATATTTTTAATGGTTCTTGATTCAATCAATTAAAATTCTTATAGTTTCTTTAAAATTTCAATTTATTTAGACCTTCAGAACTTATTTTCGAAATAAAGTAATGCTTTCTTAGTATAAAATACATTTATGATGATGTGATTTTCATATTAGTTATAAAATAATATATCTGAAAAATACATTTTGTATATTTTCTTTATTAGTTATTAAATAATCGACATTGAAAATATTGTTTTCAACATCGGTTATTTACAAACTGATGCATAAAACTATTTTCACATCGATTAGTAAATAAATGATGTGAAAAACATTAAAATTTTATGAAATTTCAGATTAACACATTTTTTTCATTCATTATTGCATAAGTAGTCACTTTTCTATTATGTAGTCCTTTATTCTTTGATCTGGTGGCATAAAATCACTTTCAATTGGCATTAACCACCACCTCCCACCCTCATCCATCATCAGATACTGCTTTTACTCTATCTACATCTACTTTCCATTTTTATTGCCTTATCATTTTCCCCACTCCTAATTTTTATTTTTGGGTTGTGTTTATTATTTGATTTTCTATGAATGCAAGGTATGTTTTAATTGATAAATTTTGTTTTTGGATTGTTTTCTTGAATGATATCTGCTATCAAGTTTATTTTACACCTCTTCACTATTTTTATTTTAAATTTCGATTATTTTTGAATCTAAGTTATTTTTTAATTAATGAATTATTATTTTTTGATTAAGGTTTGATTAAATTATTATTTTATGAATTTGTGTTGTAAATAAATTTAATTTACTAATTAATGTGTGTCTAAGTTATGTTTTTTGTTATTATTGTGATTGATAATTTTGAAGGTATAGTGGATTATAGAGTTTAAAAAATGGAGTATTGATAAAATATATTCAGATGAACACAATGATTTCAAAATAATTTTCGATTTTTTATAAAGTAATTTCAATGAAATTTATTCAAATTGATACTTTTTTTTATAAAATATATTGTATTTATTTTATTTTTGAAATATTTTATTTTTTTATTTTTATTTATAAAAGTAAACTTGAAAAGAAATTTCAAAATATAATAACTTATTTTCAATTCTTGGTATTTGTGGTAGATAATAAAGAGTCAAGGTTAGATTAATAAATTGTGAACAAGTGATGAATATAAGGAAGGTATTGATGATTTTTGGGATTTTTCTAAAAGAAATGATCAAAATAACTATCTATATTTTTTTCAATGCTTGAAATATTTAAATATGAAAAAATTTAAAAGTATTGAAATCAAAGATCATTTAATTTTTCATGGTATTAATTCAAGTTAAAACCTTTGAATTTGGAATTGTAAAACTGGGAGAAATTCAAGATCTATTAATGATGATTATTTTCAAGTTGATAAGTTTGATCAAATTTAAAAAATTATTTATGATATTAAAGTAAAGCTAATAGGGAAAAAAATTATTATTTAGTATATTTTTGGTGATGCTAAAAACCCATTATATCAAGGTTATATGACATTTTTAGTTTTATCGATGATGTTAAGATTTTTTAACTTGAAGTCAAAAATGGATGTAGTGAAAAGAGTTTTATAGAGTTAATATAGATATTGAAAGTAATAAATCCTAAATACAATGATCTTCTAGATTCACATTTTATTGCAAATAAAAAATCATGCCTGATGGATTTGGGGTGCAATAACATATATGTCTACCAAATGTTTTTGTGCTATATAAGATGGAATATGAAGTTATGTCAAAGTTTTATAAATGTGGAAAAACATTGAATAAGTTGAAAGAAAAATCACAGGATGATTTAACATTTACAAAGACTCATGTAAAGGAAATTTGGTATCTTACTATAATTAATTATTTTAAATGTGTATCTAAAAATTCAAATGATGAAAAAAAGGTTAAGATGACATATAGATGATAATATATCTGATGGAAAATTATGTCATCAAGATGATTTTCCATAATATAATATAATTGATCAAAATTTTCCTATATTTAGAAATAATGTTAGAAGTTTCAGACTTGGACTATGCATAGATGGAATGAATCCATATCAAATACTTAGTAGAAAACATATTTCATGTCCTTTATTTTTAATTTACAACTTATCTAATTAATTTTGTATAAACAAAAAATATATCATGTTGAGTTTAATGATGTATAGACTAAAAATTCCTAGAAATGATATTGATGTTTTCTTTTCATCATTAATTTATGATTTGAATATTTTATCGGATGAAGTTATTAGAGTGTATTATTCTTATAATAATTGAAAATTTTTAACTACATGAAATTATTATATTCACTGTAAATCACTTCCAACATATGGAAATTTGTCTGAATACAGTGTTAATGGGTATAAATCTTATCAAATTTGCAAAAAATAGACTTTATATTATCAACTAAAACAAGAGATAAAATCAATATACATGGGTGAACATAGGTTTTTGTCTATGGATCACTCCTATAAAATATTAAAAAATAAATTAAAAAAATCATAAGAATTTTATATTTCTCCAAAACCTTTGTCCACTTATCATTTTTTTGAGAGGGTAAAAACATCAATTTAATATTTTAAAAGATATATTTTTTGAAATGATATAAATATTTGGAATAAATGATCAGTATTTTTTGAACTTTCTTATTACTGATTTCATGAGGTCAGACATAACATTAATTTCATTCATGCAGAGAATAATATCTATGATATTTATATTGGAAAATTGTTATATATTAATGGAATGACTAAATATTGGTTGAATATAAGATTAGAATTAATCTCAATGGGAATATGTTTGAAGTTATCTCCCATTCCAAATGGAAAAAGAACATACCTTCCTTTGGATTTTCATACATTATCCAATAGGGAGAAAACTAGTTTTTTTGTCAATGTCTCCATAATATCAAAGTACTATAGGGTTATTCATAAAAAGTGATAAATTTTGTGTCACTAAAAGATTTGAAGTTAATATAAATAAAATCTAATGATTTCCACATCATGATGCAATAGATCTTTCTAGCTTCATTACATGGAATATTTCCCATCCGTTCACTATTATTAAGGTATGTTAATTTTTCTTATAAAAAAGTGATTGATTTGGATTCATTAAATAATTTTTAGAGTGATTCAATTTTTATACTTTTCAACTGGAAATATATTTTCCTCTGTATTTTTTTGATATCATGGTGCATTTTATGGTTCATTTAGTGTGATAAATAAAGCTTTGTAGAACTATATATCTATGTTTGATGTATCTTTTTGAATTGTATATGGATATATTTATAGGATATGTTAATAATAAATATATACCTCAAGCCTCCATTGTTGATAAGTATATTTTCAAGATGGTTATAAAGGTTTATACAAGATACTTTTCTATAGTGTAGCACATCGTTTTTCCTACATATTGCCATGAATGAGTCAATTATGGGGGAAAGGGGTTCCATGGATCAAAAGTAAAATCCTTGGTAGGTGAATAAATAAAGTAGGTACATTTATATATCTTGAATAACATAGATGATATTAAACCATATGTAAAATTGCATATTATTATATTAAAACAATATTAACTAAAGAATAATGATTTGTGGATTTTGAATGAGAGTAACAATTTTTTTTCCATGGTTTAGAGATAACATGCATGATAGATCAGATTCATTAGAAAAATTGAGATGGTTAGTGGGAGGCCTAATTGTAAATTTGATTACATTGTCTAGTTATGATATTGATGGATATATATCTCATATGAAAGACCAGGACAAAAAAATTACTGTTAAAAATTATAGTGTATTGGTGTTCATAGAAGTAATTAATTTCTTGAGTGCTAAATACCAAAACCCAATATCTATATCAACATCATATTACCGATTCATTGAAGAAATTTGAGAGGTTGATGACATTATATTCCAATATCTAGTGTTTAACTACAAATGAGTTATTGGTAAAAATAGTGACATACACGATGAATTTGGTATGATACTAGATAATATAAATAGATTAGAATACAGAATTGATCATTTTACCATGAAAACACAGGATTTTTGTGTGTGTGTTCTTGATCTATCAAATATGTAGTGTTATATTATTTTATGAGGATAAATAGTATTTGGTGATGAAAAACATGATGAAGATTATGATTTATATCATATCCCTACTCCCAAGGAATGGTTATCATAGAATATTGATGACCTCATCATAGACACAGTTTGTTCCATATGAAAGGATCACGAGGAATATATATGGGCAAAAAATCCTTTAGTAATTTCTGAATATTCTAATTACAATATATCTATTTCTTGTTTACTTTTTTAAATTTCAAAAATGGTTAGATATATTAGTTCTGTTTTCTTACTTAAAACACATATTATAACTAATATTTCAAATTGTTTTTTAGTTTAGTTTAGTTTTTTTCTATCATTTTTCAATTATTCAACTTTATATATAACTATTGGATTTGTATTAATTTTTACTTAATCTTTTTTTTATATTTTTTCTATATCATTTTTGTTTCCTAAATATTGTTACTATTATTTTAACATTGTTAACTACAATTGAATATGATAAATAATATTCCCAATATTATTTTTAACATTTTTTTAACTACTCTAATGAATATGATAATGATTGGTTTTTAGTATTGTATTATTATTTTTTATCATTTTAAAATTATTATTCAATTTTATATTTAATAGTTGGATTTGTTTTTTTTAATTTATGTAATTTCATATCTCATTAATTTTTTTATCATTTTAGTTAACTACTTTAAAAAATATGAATAAAAATATTCTTAGTTTAATTTACTTTTCATTGGGTCATTTTTTATATTCTATTTAATTTTATATGTAATAGTTAGATTTGTATATTTTTTAATTAATTGTTTGTTATTTTGATTTTTTGGATAATTTTGGATAAAAAATCTGAGTCACCTCAATCTTATAAAGAGGACCATAGACCCCTTATACTTCTGAACATGATAAATTTACTTATATAGGGGTAGAGAATACTTTTAGGGATGGTAAATATGGAATCAAAAATTTACCAAAATTACCAGTTTCCCATACCCGGGACCAAAGGAAACTAGTTTAGTTTAATGATAATGATATTCCGAGAGGTCCAAATTCAAAACAATTTAAGACCTTTATTATAGTGAAATCCTAAGAGAAAGTTATTATTTTGATTTTTGATTAAATAAGTGTCGAGAAAGTGAAAATATATCAATTATGTGAGACAATTTTGGTAACCTCATTTATTATTATTTTACTTATCACGACTTGTTTTTACTAATATATATATTTTTACCTTTTTTATTAGAAAAACTTTGATACACCTGATGCTATACAAGTTAGTAAGAAATGTTATACTTTAGATTCTAGAAGTTGACATGATTTTAAATCAACCCTCACATCTGATTTATTTTTTTGGGGAAATTAAAAATAAAAATAAATATGATTTATATCCTTTTCTATATATAGATAAATGAAAGTGGTTTGTTGAAATTAGATGAAAAGTTTTTTTAGTAAGTTTAATCTTATCTTTTAAGAGTTTTTTATATTAATGATCATATTATTGATTTTTTTATTCTTAATTTATAGAAAATAATGTGATTTCATCAGATGATCCAGTCTAAAAAATGTATACCCTTATACTTTATCTCATGGAGGGTATACTTATTAGAAGAAAAAATTATGGATGAAATTTTTTAAAAAATGAGATTTGAGTCTTCAGGATCTATATAGGTTGAACTTTCTTCCCTCATCTATACATGAAAAATAGAAGAGGTTACAAATTTGAGAAGGGAAAATATCCTATAAAAGAGTTGAAGGATGTAGCTAAGAGGATTGTAAGAAGTTATTTAATTTATTTATGTTATTTAACTTAAATAAAATTTTATATATTTTGATTCATTGATGAATTTATCAAAATTTTAATACAGGAATCCCTTGGGGAGAAGAGCACATAAGGAACCTTCATACCTGAGGGTTAGAGGGATATTTTAGCTAATGCATTAGGAAATCTTGAACACTCAGGTTGCATACGAGGATACACATTAGTTGTATCGATAAGAAAAATGTTTGGTCATTATAGTGATTCTTCAAATGAGGATGTATATTAAAGGAAATAGAATATTTTGAAGATAATGTTTAGGATATTCATGAGATGATGGAGGAAAATATCAGTGCTTCAGTACAGTCAATGTTTTCTGACATGAAAAAGATAGTTCCAGGTTGTAAATCCCACTGTTCTATCTCTACATGCATATCCAACTCCTACACCTATACTTATAGATCCCACTCCACCACATTTTCTTATAGATACAACTCCTCCAACTACTCCACCTCTTTCTACTTATCTAACTCCTATGCCTCCTCCTCTATATATTACCATATATTATGAGTTATATTTTGAGGATCCACAACATAATATTGTTACATATGGGATTATATAATATATTTAGTATATAATTCATCATCAATAGATAGAGATTAAGTTGATTAGGGTCATCGTGCCAGATATTATAGATATGTTATCAAGATCCCCATTTCCTACAGATTATGTCACAATAGATGTACAATGTATTGACCATTTTTTAGTTTTTACAACTTGTATTGTCAACAAAATTACCACTGAGGTATGTATAGATTATATCCTTTATTTAATATTGATGTTAAATTTGTTTTATCATTTTAAAATTTATAGATTTATCTATTTTTAATAAGAATATGTTAAAGATAAACATATATTATATAAAAAATAACAAGTATTGGCTGATATGACTTTAGATACTACTTATTTTAGACTTAATATATTATCAACATATTCATCTCTATTGTTGGAAATTTATGAGCTTCCTATGGATGTTAAATTTTTTTTGGGTGTAAAATTAGTGTGATGATTTTAAATAAATATATCATGGATATTGTAAGTAGATATTATTTGGGACTCAACACAATGCAAGTATTTTCCATGTAATTAGGTTATCATATATCTTTTAGTTATTTTAATTTTTTGAAACTTAATACTTATGTTTTTTTGTGTTAGGTATCTTTTTACACTTTTTATTTAGTATGATACGACATTATTATATGGTTTTTTGGACACAAAATTTATTTAACCAATATTGATGATAATGAAAGATACAGAAAGAATAATATATATTTTATAAAGATTTCAAAACAAAGAAATTCAGTGTTGGATGTTTCCTTATCTTGAAGTGTACGAAACATATATTTCATAAAGTTTTATTTATCTTAACTAAATAACCACTAACATTATATTTTTTTATATTAGTTTCCATTGGATGTTGTGTATTTTTTTCCAAAAGAGAAGTAAATTTACTAGTTATTCTCTATACATGTTGACATGTGAGAAAATTTTAGTAATGTATTTAACATATAAGTTTGATTATTTTAAAACTTGTATATTATAATAAATTTTAATTTAATTTCATACAAATAATTTTCAAATAGGGAAAGAGATTAATTTAGAGATACAATACAAAAGAAGATCCTAAAGATAAAATAAATAAAAGAAAAGGTACCATATTATTTATAGTAACTAAATTTTGGCTATAAGTTCTTAAAATATTATTTTGAGTTGAAGAAATATTTTGAAAAATAATTTTCATCACTAAGGATTAAAGGAATTTAGATATTATGTTTAAATATTTATGTTTGAAATAATTTTAACCAGTATAGTTAAATTCCACAAGGCTATATTTTATTATAAATTGTTTATTAATTTATCTTATAATTATATTGAGAATACATGTTAATTGATTTCTTTTTTAATTTGTATATTTTTTATGACCCAGACCCTTATATTGAAAAAGAGGTAAATTAAGTACAAAGATCATGGGTATATTATTTTACAGGTTTAATTGATTTTTAGTTTGGAAGTAATATATATTTTAATGTTTAAATTTCAAATTGTAAATTTAAAATGATTTGAATTTGTTATTCTGTTTTCAAATTGTAATATATAGCGCGCTACTATTTTTTTATAACTCTGATGTTGTGCAACTGAGTGATTTTATTTTATGGTTTTCGTTCTATTTTTTTTGTTTCTGGACTTACTATTGTTCTCCTAGGATAATATATTTGAATTTATTTTTCGTAAAGAAAATTAAAATTTTACATCGGTAATTGTATTACCAATTTGAAAATTTTTGAAAATTTATTTTTCATGCTATTTTGTATATAATATACTTGAAAAATATTTTATAACATCAATTATTTTAAATAAACAATATGATTAAGGTTATTTCACATTGGTTTTTATATAATCTTTGTGAAAACACTTTCAATTTTCATTTTTAAGTTTCTATCTATCAAGGTTTTTCAAAATAGATGTGAAAAAAATTTATCATGACAATCAATAGCAATTAACATGAAAAATATATTTAAAACATCACTTTCAATAACATCATGGCGTAACTAATGTTAACCCCCCCAAAACTGATGTAGAAAACCCTGTTTTCCACTAGTGCTTTAATGGTATTGAGATTCAAACAGTTATGAAATGGATCAAGGAATCATCCACCTATAGTAAATGTTAAACCAAAAGATACTATAGATAACAAAATATATAGAATATCTCATATAATTCATGGGAGAACATGATACTTTCTGGTATTTCATTTTTACTAACTCAAAATATCAAATCCATAAAAATCATTCTCACAATAATCAACCTCTAGATATATTTATAATTCATTCTTTTATTGTTTCAATTATCTTTTCATTTTCATTAAAATATATGTATATTTTTATTTATCATCATCCTCACTGCTACTTATAACATAACAATATGTGAATCTTGATGAAAAATTGATTCACATTGATCTATAAGGATAATACATTTATATTTTGTAAAAATAAAAGATATTATTCATAACCTCTATTAATTTACTGAGTATTTGATTATTCTCTTTATTATCAAACATCATTTCCAAACTATCCCAAATATAATCTAAGTTATATAAGTGATTAATAAAAATGTTCAAAAGCAATAGAAAATTAAAATTACAACGAATACCTCAATACTTGTCCAACATCACCTTCATTTTAATAACCATTTCACTCACAATATTATAAATACATTCCATCCATTTATTTATTTATATATATATATAATATTATGAAATAAATTGTGGCATGTCACATATATAAAACAAAAAAAATCAAATAGTTCTATCATAAAACATTTTTAAAAACTTTATATATACATTATAATTCTCCCAATCATATATTTTAGGAGCCTCACCTTCACTAATAAGAGAACTCATAAAACCTGAATCCTTCTCAAAGTGAAAAAATACTTTCTCATACTTCTCAGTAACGTCCAATATAAAGTAACAAGAATTCCACCTAGTAGAAACATAAAAGATTGTGGACTATTTACAAGGAATTTTTAACTACATGGAAATACTCTTTAAATGATATAATCTAGAAGCCAAACTTATTATAAACTGGAAACAAACATTGATTCTAGTAATGGATGTTTCTATTTACTTTAACCCATCACTATTAATAAGGTTTAAAAAGTGTGCACAATATCTCATATGCATATAATTTCCATTAAAAATATACTCATTACAATCATTAACCCTCCTAATAAAATAACTAATAGCTACATTATTAGAACTAGTATTGTCCATAATAACAATATTAATCTTATAAATCCACCAATTTTTCATTTTTTCTTCTAACACTTGGCCTATTTTTTCCCCTTTATGATTCAAAACAAGACATCACCTAATTATTTTTTTTATTAAAGACCAAATCATCATCAATAAAAGTTACAACCACATAAAAAATAATTCATATTATTAATCTAAGTCCATGTGTTAATAGCATGACATTCCATATAAGAGAACATTCCAAACACAGACTTTGGTATCTTTTTCTCACTCAAATATAATTTAAAGAAATATCTAGAAACTATTTTCCTATAAAGAACTTGAAATTTAGGTTTAATAATTTCTTTAAATTATCTAAAGCCTTGATTCTCAACATATTTAAATAACAACTCATTAATGATTATAATTATAGCAACTGATATTCTATACTCTTCTTTTTTAAAATGAGATATTGAAATTTTAACCATGACACCATCATAATATTCACACTTATTTATAACACCAATAATGGTTTGAATTTTCTCAAGCTCTTTGTAAGGATTTTTGATGCAGTTTATCAAATTAGTATTCAAATTACTAGTTCCATATTGGAAAAACATGTATACCTAACATTTACTATAGTATTTACATATAGATCTTCCATATTTTTTCTTATGAAAATGATCATAGGATTAAGAAACCTTATTAGGTTCTTTAGAAGTTTTTACCCTCTTAGGGAAATACTCTCCCTCAGTTTCATCAAATGGTTCTCTAATGGTGAAACAACCACGTATTTCTAAAGTTGAATGGATAGTTGTTGTAAAACCCATTTGACTTTAAGTTTCTATGGAATTAAAATAATATCCACTTTCCCTATCTTAAATGATAATTGTGAGCCTCTGGATAACAATTGATATAGAACACCCCACTTAGAAGTATTTATATTACTACTATACCATAGGGTTGGTCAATTAGGTTTTTCATGATGCATGCAGAATAATCAAGGGAGGAAGATAAGAAGAATAAAAGATACAATAGAAATAGAGATTTGAGACATTTGATAGTGCACTTATGAATACTCCACTAGGAGGAGGGACGACAATTGATGATCAATTGGGTATTGAAGAATAGGAAGGGAGGGAGGAGGATAGGCATATGTATGATGGTTTGGGGAGGAGGATTGACAGGGAATGGATCATGTGATAGGGAGATAAAAAATAATATATTAGGGTTTAGATATTGTTCTCAAATGGAATACTTGAATAGGGATGGAGGTGATAAGAAAGGGAGAAAGAGTGGATACTTTTAATATTTTCTTTTTATATATATATTTTTTAAATTTTTACTCATATTCAGGTTGATTGGGTTTGGTTAAGTCATTAATTTTTTCAAACTAAGACATGAATCAACTTGTAAGCTAGTCAACAAAGAAAAATCCAATCCAAATTTATTTTGTATGTAACCTGACCCAACTCAGACAGGCTAGGTTGGGTTCATTAGCTTGGGTTTGATTTGGACACCCCTACATTATTTGATTGAGTAATTTTTGTTATTCATAATATATATGGTCTTGGAGAAAACCCCAATGATATAAATGTCATCAAGCTATTCTTGAGAAGGTTTCCACAAGGGTATAACCTGAAAGTCTATGTGCTTAAGGATAAATATCTAATGGAGATAACATTGGATTATCTTCACAATACTCTTGTCATAATGAAATGAGAAATGATGATAAAGAAGCATTGAAAAATAAAAAGATTAAGGACATAGAATTTAATACTTCTAAGAATCTCACCATGGGGTTTGAATAAGAAGAATGAGAGGTTGATGAATTTATTCCATTACTTTTGTAATAACCCAAAACTTTATTAATGTAATTTCCCTTCTTATAATTATGAAATATTTAGTAATATAATATAATGAACATGCACCGCATGATAAAAACAACTATATTTTTGTTATTATAATTTAAAAATTAAATTTATAGAATAAAAATGGCCATAATAATTTAAAATATTTTAAAGGTATAAAAAGTAGAATATAATATTACTAAAATATAAAAATTTATATATGGTTGTTCCACCTGAATAACCACAATCATGAACATTGCTGTAGAAATAAATAAAAATATTAGCAATGAAATATTCATCTTGAAAATGAATATATATATATATATATATATATATAAACCTGAGATAAAATATAAGTGAATGAATAATTAAGGAAACATGAGGTATTTATATAAAGTAGAAAACCCATATGACCATTATAAATATAACCGTTGGAATAGTTATCTAACCATTGTAATTGTAACCAGACAATTAGAATAGTAATCCAACCGTTAGGAATAATAACCTGAACATTATAATAGTATCATCACACATGGAGGTTTAAAATAATATTTATGTATCTTGTTAAATGAAAATATGGTATATTTAAACCACGATATAAGTCAAGGAATGTGTTAAAATGATAAATTAAATGTTTTTATTTTTTATATAACATAAATGTATTAATTTCATTTTTATAATAAATATATTGTAAAAGAAATTTTATTTTACTAAAATGGTTTTATAAATTAGTATTTTATTTTATTTTAATGATAAGATAATTTTATGAGACAATAAGTAATTTCTCAAAGGGCCAAAAAATTGATCATAACATTAAAATTGATATTTTTTGAATAAATATAGATTTTATATAAAAATTAAATCTCTCATGTTTAGAAAATTATATTCATAAAATGTATTTAATTTTTTAAATAAAAATGCTAAAAATGGTTAGGGTTAATTTCTAGTAATTTTCTAAAATAATTGAATTTTTTTTGAATAGTGAAATATGGTAAAATATGGTATTTAACATTATAAGCTAAATAAATGAATTTTTGAGTCATGTATGTTGTAATCACCAATTATTTAAATCTAACATGAAAAACTTACTTTATATAGTCACAATAATCAATATAATTGGTGGTATTGAGACAAAATAATAAACTAATGATTATAATATTCAAAAACACCCCTCTCCTCCCATTATACATACCACATATCTCAACAATTTATCCTCACAAAGTATAATCCCTAAAACTTTCCAAATTTCAATAAAAATATTTTCCAAAACCTCTCCCCCACATCCTATTTCTTCTGGTCTCATCCAAATACCATTTCAAGGATCCTTAAGGGGTATCTTAATAGGAGGTGACTAAAGGAAGAAGTAATATTCCTAACTATTCTCTTTTAATTTTTCTATTCTTCTACCACCCTATATAATCTTCATAAACCTAAAAATAATAACATAAATATAATAAATATAATGAAATTTTATTATTATGGTGGAATATCCATCTTAAACCTTCCTTTATTTTTTTCTAAAATGAAAGTGTTGTTTACAATATGGTTGGTTACCTTCCTCCATGAATGATACACTACAATTTTCTCCCCTAGATTCAAGGTTGTTTATAAAAATATTATTATTCTTAAATAATATGATAATAATAAGGGATCTCTCTAAACCATACCTTTTTATTTGGGTTATGAAAATTGTCTCTCTAACTCACTTTCTATAAGTATTTTATGATATGAAATTATTATAAATTCTATATATATTCCACTTATATATATAAAAATCTTATCCTCCCTTCCTTTTATGGGGTAATACATGCCTTAGGGACCTTTCTCATAAGCCTTGTTTATAAAATCTCTTTGATTATAATATGAGAAAAGATTATGAAACCTATTTCTTTCCATGGGTAATTATTAATTTTATTCCTAATGATTAATTTAATTTGTCAATACACATGAGAATGTACATTTCATGATGGTTTTACCTAGATATCACTCTAATGCATTGAGTAATGTTTTATTATCATGGGACAATTTTTAAGGTATTAGAGAGTGAACATTATCCATGATTGGAATATTTCCACAATGTGATGATATTTTTGTGATTATCCTTATCTTATGATTATGTCATGATTTATTTTTAGTGAAATACATTTTTTCCCAAGATCTCATGACTATATTTTTTATGTTATGCCTTTATATGATCATTCATGTCCCTTTATTCTTTATGATATCATGTTATGCCTTTTGATTGATATGTTATGATTCTCTATCATGTTAAGGCTTCACTCACCTTCCATCTTGGATTAAGGATTTTCAGGTATCCTTTATTCAGAAATCCAAATTCATCATAATCTGGAGAATCTAGAAAAAATAGACTCCATACCCAGGATTAGCTCAAGCAGGCTAGAATTCAGCTTGTTTCAGCCTGCTACTTGTGTATGTATGCAGAGTAAAATACACAACATCTATTCATGGATTGTAGGTATGCTTAATAGATTTGGTCTTATGCAGGTTCCCTGTTTGGGTTGGATTTATGCTCAAGCATGCAGGTTCATGAGCTGCTATCAACACTGTCCAATGTTGGACAAAGTGAGAAAAATACAAAACCTCCTTCTGGCAGCAGGTGCTGCAATTATATCAGTTGCATGCCATGACCTCAATGCCATTCTATTTGAGAATAAGTGGATTCCTATACAAACTAGAATGGTTTCCTTATAGTTAAGTGTATGAAACTTTTATGGTGAAAACTGGTGGGATGAATAACAGTTTACTTGATTTTCAAATCCTTAGAATGTTAGGTGTGTCTGTTCACTCTCAGAGACCCAAAAATCTCAAATACATCTAATGGATACCTCCGATAGGCTTATGGAACTAATTAAATGTTGATGGGGATTCTTCTAGCATGCTAGGGCCTTTAAAATGTGGTCATGTCTTTTTCACTTACTGTGGATTTGTGAAGGGATTCGTTTCTCATTACACTGATGTTGGGGTGGCCTATAAAGCTGAACTATGGGATATGGTTTTTGCAGTCAGGTATGTTGTTCAATTTAAATATAAATTGTTATGGATTGAATTAGATTCTAAAATTTTTGTGCAAGACTTGAAAACAATAACATGAGATGTTCCATGGAGAGTTATACCTCATTGGATTGACTGCCTTAACAAGGTCACTCAGCTCAATCTAGTAATCTCACATGCCTATAAGGAATAAAACCAAGTTGTAGATGCTCTAAAAAAGAAAACAATAATAGATAAGACTATGATGTGGTCCTTTACATCCCCAAGAAACTACGCTCCAATGGTGGAGGTGGACATGTGTGGTGTCATGTATTCTCATTTCTGTAATATTCCCTTGTACGCTTGACTTCTCTATCTCCATTTAATAAATTTTTTTAGGGATGGCTTTGACCAGATCATGGACTTTTGGGTATTATGAACCTAGTCTTCTAAATTCACTTAGATTTTTTATCCATTAATGTATTTATTGGATATTTATGTTAAAAATTATAGAATAATATTTGTAAAAGTATTAGGTCACCATAAATTTCCTCTAATTTCAAAATTTGAAAAGGAAGTTTCAAAGGAAAACTTTCACTCTTGTGATTTCGATACAAAAATTTTGGGATCTTTACAATAAAGTATCCCAAGAATCGTCAAGACAATAATGAGGATAATGAAGTTCTCATGAGAAAATATTCATCTAATGTGAAATGTAGTTTGAATAAAAATTATAACTTATTCAATAAGAAGAAATAATTTCATAATATCATAATAGTTTAGAAGAAATAGAAGCATAAGAAATTTAGGACTATAAGGCACTTAATAAAGATATTCTCATGGATATTATAAACAACTCACTGAAAATATAATAAAATGATGATGAAGAAGGAGAAGTATAAGGGATATTTAACCTTCATGAATAATTGTTATCAACTCTTGAAGAAATAGATAATTGAATAGATAAAATAAAGAAAGCTAATGGAATGGTTCATGATGAAAAACTCTACATGCAATAGTAAGAAGAAAAGAAGTCCAAGTTGAGGTTATAGATTGAAAATATTTAATATGTAAATGTTGAAGTCTTGGAAAAATTTATTGTGTACATGATCAAAATTGAAGAGTTGACTTAAGTTATTAACAGTTTGACAAACACAATGAAAGATCAAGTCAAATTTATTGAAGAGATAAAAAAATAAATCCTCAGTTTAAGGTAAAAAATAGAAGATCAGGAGAGACTCTTGACTTATGAAATGACATTGGGGAGTTAAATCAAATGATCTATAGAAAAAGGTAAATAAAATCATTGAAATTTATTAATACAATTAAAGGATTTTATGAAAAATAAAGAGGCATATTATAATGAAAAATACGATATAAGGTTTAACTATAGACAAAAAGTAGTGGTTGTTGATTCCATGCCACAAACTCCCACTCCAAAGTTGAAGTTTGATTTGAGGATGTATTAGAATCTAAATACTAAAAGAATCCAAAAGAAAAATAGTGTTATATAAATTAAATATATAAGACTACCAATTATTTGGTGTTTTTATTATGGTAATATGTTATATTCATGGAATATGTTTTCCATAGCCAAGTGGTACTAGAGGGATCAAGAGAGACAAATATAGTTAATAAAGGTTAAAAATTATAGATTTTATTTTTATGGTTGATGTTTTTAATGTGATAGATATAAAAATATTTCAAGGTATTTCTCATCAAAAATATTGAGGAATGTGAATTTGAAGACCCAAAGTGGTTGTACAATGTAGATCAAGGAATCATCATGGAGACTGAAATTGAAAAATCAATTTTTTGATCTAAATAATGAAGTTTATCCATCATCTTTATAGGTGAGTCAAATATTTTTGTCAAAAATGGGTTCAAAATCAAATAAATGGATCAAAAATAAATAATATGAGAAGGAAGTGGCTGTGGAGATTTCCCTAAAAGCATCAGATCGTGTTGGTGTATTGATCCTGAACACCAGATGTATTTCCTATATGATAGGAAATAATGATCTTGTCAAATTCATCGAGTATAAAAAGGAAGGTGGAATCATATTTGGAAAAAATAAAGGATTAAATATAATTTTCTTTAGAAAGACCAAATTTAGGGTAAAAGACACGAGATACAAAAATGTATTGGTTGTTGAAGGTCTCAATAACAACTTAATAAGTGTCAGTAAACTGTATGATTCAGGGAATGCAATAAAATTTACCAAAAATTAATGTATAATCATGGAAATAATGATGAATTTTTATTTACTAAGAAGTTAAAAAAGGATAATACATGCCTTATAAATGGAGAATAATATATATAATTTCTTTCCAAATAAGAAGAAAAAAAATTGTTTTATAAATATCTTATCCATTTGTGCCAAAAATCCTTGAATAATCTGGTGAATAATTATGGATTTGGTGATCTTCATAAACTATCATATGATCATAAACACACATGTTATGTTTTTAAAATAGAAAAAATTATCTAGAAGATAAAAAATTCAAAATACCAGTAGCTAACAATGGTTCTTGAATTGGTTCATGTTGATGTGTGTGGACCAATATCACTATTATCCAATGATGTGAATGGATACTATGTGTTATTTTTTTATGATTAATTTAGAATAGAATGTTTATGTTCATCACCCATAGTTCTAAAGTGTTCTTTTACATTACACAATATGTAAGTAAGGATGAAAAGTTTTTTGAATTTTTTTTGTAAAATTTTAAACTAACAATGGTACATAATTCACTAACAACCAAGTATAGGATTACCTCGAGAAGCATGGGATAATCCACTAAGTATCATTAGTGAAAACTCCTCAATTAAATTATATAGTTTAGAGGATAAAAATGGATCATAAAATAATATCCAGAATAATGCTTATTGAAAAATACCTACCAAAAAAGTTTTTGAAAGAAGTATTCATGAGATATTACCATATTTATAACTGGGATCTATTGTGTTTTCTGGAAGTAAAGAGTCTATACGAGATATTATATGGAAATAATCCAACTCTAAAATAATTTTAATTTTTTAAAATTAAATGATTCATTATCAATAAGTAGAAACACATAATGGTTGAGTCTTTTTGAGATGAAGGGATTTTCCTTGGGAATTCATCTAAGATAAGGACATGTAATTATTTCAAAAAATGGATTGAAAAGATTATTGAAATCCATGAAGTCAATGTAGTATAGAATGTATGAAATCCTCAATAAAATAGAGATCATATTCAATAGTATAGTGATTAGAATCTATATATATCAAGGGGATAATAGGGGAAAATACTGATTTATAAGAATACACTAATGATTATCAAAATGAATTTAGTCACACATTTATATAGAAGATGAAAATTAAGGTTTAAATTGATGAGAAAAATATCATCGATGATCAAACAACACCAATGAAGACAAGGAAATTGAATTCTATACAACAAACATCTATCTTATCTCAGGTGGATCCAAAGTGTTTTGAATATGCTGTTAAAGATGAGAATTAGGTTTAAGAGATGAATGAAGAGATGTACCAAATTAAAAATAATGATATGCTATAGATTGTTTTGTGGATATTAAATAAAAGTGTTATTGAGGCCAAATGGGGTTTACATAATAAATTTAATGGACATGACATGGTTATTAGAAGAAAAGCATAAATTTTGTGTAAGGGATACTCCAAAATTGAATTCATTCATGTAGATAAAATATTTTCACCCATTGAAAGGATATAGGAAATTAGACTATTTTTAACCATAATAGTGAAAAGGAAAACCATGTTTTTTCTAATAAAAGTCAAATCAACATTTTTAAATTTATTACTTGAAGAAGAGGTCTAAATCAAGTAACTAGATGGTTTTATTGCGTATAAATATGATAAAAACGTTTTTCATCTCAAGAAGGTGCTTTATAGGCTAAAATATGTACTAAGAATATGATGTTCAACAATAGATCAATATTTGAAGAAAATCGGTTTCTAGTATTGTGGAGTTCATCATAACCACTACCTCAAGAAGAAGAGTGATAAAAAATGATGTTACTAGTATATATTTATGACATACTCCTTGATATATTAAAAAAATCATAATGTAATCATTTATCATAATTGATGAGGTGAAATCTTGAAATTTTTCTGATTAGTGAGTTGAGATTTTTTCCTTGTCCCACAGGTGATACAAGGAAGGAATGGTATATTCGTCTTTCAATATAAATATGATAAGTAAGTTTTGAAATTATTTGGAATGGAAGATTATAAGGTAATGATAACATCAGTTTTTAACCAAGATTAATCTTTCAAGGGATGAAAATGGAAAAAAATTCAATGTCCGGAAATATAGGTAGATCAATGGGAGCCTATTGTAATTAAAAATGAAAAAAAATTGATATTTTGTTTTCCACTTTTTAGGATGAAATATATTAACGTAATTCCAAAAAAATCTACTTGATATCAATAAATAGAATATCTTGGTATATCAATGCTAGAATGTATTTTGGACTCCTTTACGATGAAACATGAGAAAAATAGAAATTGAGATATACAGACGCTGATTAGGCTAGTTCAAAAGATGATGGAAAGTCAAAATTAGGTGATTCATTCTATCTTATAGGATTATGAATTTATTTTATTAGTAATAAAAAATAATTAATTTCCGTGATCCCTGAAGAAGCTAAATATATTGCAACCACTCAATCTTATGCATAACTATTATGAATGAAACCAAAACATGAAGATATAGGAGTTGAAGTGAAGTCCCTAATCAGAATCAATTATGCTAATTCAATCACTATAAACTCATGAAAAATATAATCTATCACTCAATAACAAAGAACATTAAAATCAAGTATCACTTCATAAAGGATAAATTGAATAATTAGATAGTGAAATTAGAGTATGTGCCTACAGAACTTCAAGCCATTGATATCATGACAACATTCTTACCCAAAGAATAATTTGAAAGGATATGATTATCACTCATAGTATATTAAACCCCATAAACCTAAATAAGTATGGATATAGGACCCCCACTACCCAGGGTATGGTATTGTTTTCTCTTAATGTTGATAGTTTTTATTTTCCTTTTACGTCTAATAAATGAATGACCTTTGGGGTTTTTGAAAAATGGGGAGAGATATTGTTCATCAAATGGGGGTGATTTAAATAGAAAGATAAAATGATGTTGGGGGAGTATTAAACATGATGATGTTAAATCTATTTTTTCATAGATTACATATCATAAATATAGATCACAATTAAAGATGTTTGAAGGATCAAGAGATGATTGAGAACTAAATAAAGTGATTTATTAATAATATTTTCATGTTACTCTTGTTTTTCACACTGATCCCAGATCATGTGAGATTTGTGTACGTGTTGAGAAAGTATTTTTTCTATATACAAATCAACAAAGTGAAAATATATTTTAAGTATAACATGTGCATGATTTTTCAATGATTTGGTTAAGAAGGTTGAAGTATTTTCAAAAAACCCAACTGAGAAGACTATTTTCTATAATACATCATTGTGAATTTTCTATGTTTTTTATTTAATATTATAGTTTTAAAATTAAGAAATTATTAACAAATTGGGTTGAAAATATTTTAGTGCATCTATTAAATAAGTGGGATGAAAATTTTGTTTTGGATTCACAATAATTAATTCATAAAGTTTTATATAAAATTTGTAAGAGAAGGACGATTACAAAGAAACAAAAATTTCTTGAAGGAAATTTTTTTTATGAAGGAGTATATTTTAACATAGAAATTATGTGACCAAATAAGAGGTATGTGATAAGTAATTTTTGTAAGGTTTATGTGATTGTGAAATAATCAAGGTGGGTAGGTCATTTTTGAAGATGTAGTGGTAGTGGTTTGTTAATTGTAAAGGATAAATTATGTGAGGATGTGAAAGAGTTTAGTAAATTAAATTTTGAAAATGTACTAATTTTTCATAATAGTTTTTCAAATATGAAAAAGAAGTTAAGAAACATTGTGCTATTATAGTAGAACACATGACCATAAAGGAACTATGCGATGTAATCATCATTTATGAACAAATGATGATGATTTCTATTGGACATAAAGGGAGAACCTTATGTGATACCGTGAAGGGGAATTCATGTGCAAAGAGGAAAAACCTAATCATATTTTTAACATATTTTTTTGGAGCATTTTTATTATATAATGGTCCCAAATCACCTTTATAAAATGAGGGATAAGAATTAAAAGGTGTAAGATTAAAAAGGAACATCAAGTATCCTTAGGGAATTAGGAAAAAAACTTGTGGTGAAATTAGTTCTCGAAGAAGAGAAATTTGTGAAGGAGGAAAATTCATAAAAGAAGGGAGTTCATGATGAAAATTTGTTTATAGAGAATTTGTGTGACACAATTCATAGAGGAAATTACAAAGAGACAATCTGGTAGAGACATATGTTGTTGACACTCCATAAATGGGATAAGAAATGGAAAAGATAGTGTGTGAAGGATTGTTCATGAAAGACAGTTCATGAAGTAATTACATGAAAAAAAGATTTTACATAGTAATTATTATTTCATTTCATTGATGAAAATATAGCTTAATTCTACACTTATGTCATTATGAACCAATTCATAAATGATAAAAATCATCTTAATATTCTTATAGAGGAGAATTGATATCTATTCAATAAAAATAGCATGAAGTTTTCAAAAGTGTTAATGGTTGTAAAATAGAGGTTATAA
This sequence comes from Viscum album, assembly GCA_963277665.1. NCBI lineage: Eukaryota > Viridiplantae > Streptophyta > Magnoliopsida > Santalales > Viscaceae > Viscum > Viscum album. Next base: position 917,118,671 of record OY728145.1, read on the forward strand.
TGAGTCTGCTCTGAATATTATAACAATAACATGCTCCAGTTATTCTGGAATATTAGTGGATCACCATTTTATGCTCCTTATATTATCTCGGTTTTGTTAAACCAAGTAAAATTATTGTATCTTTTTCACGATTTTCATTTTATCATATATTTATATATGATAAATAGAGAGGATAGTTTTTTAATGATGAAACAAGATTGAAAAGTAGGATTATTTTAATCTGTCATACCCTGACTCACCCTCATTCAGTTTATTTAACCTAGTGGGTCCAATAATTTTCTTCTTTTAGTTCTAATTTTTAACCACTTTTACTTGTAAATATAGTTCCAAGAATCTGGGAATTATATGCCCAGTTCATCTATTTTCAACACTTTAAGAATATCGGATAAAATTTTCTTCAATACATTTATATAGTTGGAACATTTACATCAATGAAAAATAAATTATTTTCTTAACCAAAATAAACCTTAAATGATATCTTCAATATCACATAGTCATTGGTATACTCAATAATGTTAAGTATATGAGTGTAGACTAAATTTCCTTTAGTAATTTAACATCTAATGCTTTTGAAAAATTTATTAAATCATTCATTTATTCATATAATAATCTAAATTCAAGTGTAGAACAACTTAAGTAATTGGTTACTTAGTAAGTTGTTTATTCTAACACATATAATATATATTACTTAAAGAAATTTTATTAAGTTACCAGTCCTAGTATTTTCTTACATTATGATTCTTCTTTTCAAGGATTAATCTCAAAGATAAAATTTCAAATGATGAAGATATTTATCTATAATAGAATCTTTTATCAGATTAGTATCACATTTTATAAACATTTAATATGGACTTTTATTAAATGTGATCCCACTAATTTTTTTCCCTTTTGAAGATCTACTATATATATTATTGGGAGAACATCAATATTTCACTAATATTTGGGTTGTTTTAGTGTTTCTCCTATTACTTAGCTATTTAGTTAGAGAATCATCCTAATAATATCATATATGACAATAATTTTTATAATTTATCATATGGATAAACCGAACTTCATTCCTCCAGTAACCTAATACTATTGGGGTCCCATGACTTAGTGTAACCCAATTAAAACTCCAAGAATAAACACCTAATTATTTTTGGGTCATGCATTACTAGATCACCTTACATAAGATAATCTAGGGGAACCCAGCTTTGGAATGAAATCTCTATTTGGATGATTGATGTCATGAAAAGTGATAACTTTGGAAGGAATATAACACTTATTATTTTTAAGGGGATTTAATTATCACTATATTATCTCATGTATTACATTAACATATATATATGATTCTAATTATTTAGTTTAGAATCCTACCCATTCTAGAAAATCAATATTTTCAAACCATATTGATGTGTAACACTTTATACAATTCATATATTATGTTATTAAAAAAAATTAAATTCCTAATATATTCATTCATACCCAAATTCAGCCTATGTAAAAGGTATATAAAACTCTTTGATTTAAATGTTTACAATTATATGAAATTAACAATACCCACATTAGTAAACCTGGAGCCATAGACAAATAATCCTTATTTTATTAAACAAGGAATAATCTGCCAGGGAAATGACAAGTCTAACCCAAAGTACCTCTAACCAAGGACACTTTAGTCAAGATATATATCAACTACATCATAATTATAACACCTAATATTCAAAAAATAATAATTAATTACTAAATTCAAGCTCATAACATAATACAAGCCAACGTCAAGGTAGAAGAAAACTAAACCAATGATCATACCTATCATATAACTCATTATATGCATGAATGAAAAGTTTTAAAAGTAGTTTAACACTTTAAACTAAAGAATACAAACATTTAAAATTTAAAAATTACATTTATGAACAAGGATAGGAATAAACTAAATAAATGAATAATTCATAAATTTAGACATGAGATAAAAATTTATGAACTATTTAAATAGAGAAAATATAAACACTTTATAATTAAATCATGCATTATGGACAATCCATAATTTAAATAAATATAAACACTTTGTATTTATTCCTAATATGAACTCTTTCATATTATAATTTTAAATTTACTTTAAATATATAACATTTTATGAAATATAAAAATTTTATATTTCAATTATTTCGTGTAAATATTTTATATAATACAAATATCAAATATTAAAATTATTTAAACTCTAATAATATCATTTATTAAAACTCATTTTGATATTGTTTAAATAATAACTATAATAAAATACTTACTTTAGGATGGTTTATTAGCATCAATTTCAAAAAACTTCCATTAATTAAAAAAATTAAGCATATTATTGATTAATACTATTTTATTAGTGATGGTTATTGAAAAAACCATAAATTTTATTATTATTAGAATTTGTTATTTAAAAATTCATATTATTTAAACCCTATTTTCACAGTGTCTGTCACTTTCTTCCTCTTTCCTTCATTGCATGAACACCTCCTCCTCCTCCCTCCATCGTACCATCCCTTTCTCCTCCTTCCTCCCTCGCACAAACCTCCCCTCCCATTCTCCTTCTTCCATATTTGCATGAACTTCATATTGTATTTACTAATATAACCTTCCCTTTTATTCACTATGACTTCTCATTCTATTTTTTAGCTTCTCATTCTCCATTTTCTATCATGTAAACCTCTTCCCCTTCTATGTACATTGCTTCCTGGTACAAGGTATGTTTCTAAAAACTCTAATATTATTTTCTAATTGTTATTATTTGATTTAAATAACCTCTAGGATATTTATGTAGATATTTTGAGTTGCAGATTTAGGGTTTTTTCTTTTTATGTTAACTTTTCTTTGATCATGTCATTGGAGAATCTTATAAAACCGAATTATTAAGAAATTTATAGGGATATAAAGTCTTAAGTTCACCTTATCATTCCCTATTCTTCCCCATCCAGTCCAACTATAGTGATCTAGTAATGAGTTTAGATTTTTAAATTATTGTTAATTTTATTGATTATATAATATGTAGTTATTTTTTATTTTATTATAAGGGTAAATATTTTTGGGTTAGTTTTATTTTTATGCATTGTTTTGTTTTGATACATTCATGAATTGTGTTTTCATTTTTATAATTTCTTGGTTAATACATTGTAGGGTAATCATTATTTTATTATTATTATTATTATTATATATATATATATATATTTATATGTTATATGATATATTAATATAATAAATTATAAAATCATAATATCATTTTCTTGTAATTATATTGTATTTTATGATTTTTATCTATCAAATTTTACAAATTCTTATATGTTATTCCGAGTTATGTTTTATTTTTAACCTGGATTTATTTAATTAATGTTAATTATTTTTTTATAAAAATAATAATTAAGAGGTTATAAATGGATAAAAGGTGGATTATTTTATATGATAATATACCTCAATATTTTAAGGGGTTGATGGAATTTTATATTTTTCTATTCTATATTGATCCATAGATAGAAAAATAAAATTTCCATGTTTCGATTGTATTTTTAGACAATGGTGGAAAATACATGATGTTTATGAGAACTTTATATTGAAACAATTTACTATTGGTTAGGTAAAATGTATCTGGCATAGGGAATTGAAAATTATATAAAGTACAACATGTGATCATCAATAGAATGTAAAACTTACCCTCAAAAGTGGAGAATTAAATTTAGGACTTGATTAGTGATGCTTTCTACACTATAACATAACATGATAAAACTTGTAACATATTAGTGGGGTCTCTTTATAATTTTCTGGAGATTAATATAAGAGATTCCAATTGAGAAATTAAATTAGTTTTATAAATTAGTATATAATAGAAAATGTGAGCTGTATGAAGGATGTGGAAAATATATAAAATTTCCCTTTTAACTGATGTTTTACCATATCAAGTGATTATATAAAATTAATGATAAAGCAATGTTGATGATATTGAAGTTGTTTAAAAGTTTATTTGTTAAATATAATATTCCTAAATCATTTTATAATATGTATAAAGTTTTTAACAAGCTCATTCTCAATTATAAAAAGATACATGGATGTCTCAATGACTTTATGTTATATTATGGAGGAGATTTAAATAGAATCAAGTATAAAATATTTCATACTTCGTTATGGAAATTAAAAAATATTTATAAAAGTGGGAATGGAAATAATACAAAGAAGAATAGAAATAAAACTTTTTTTAATGATTTATATTACCTTTCACTAGAACTATGATTTAAAATATTGTTCATGTATTCTAAATTGATAAGAAATGAAGCGCCATGCCATGAGAAACAACAAAGATGAGTTTATATGATATCCGTGATATTCAAAAGATTAGAAACACTTTAATTATTTGTATCCAAGTTTCTCTTCATATCCGAGGAATATGTATTTGGGATTGAATATTTATGGATTTAATCTATTCATGAGTCTATGTACTACTTATAACATATGTCCATTTATATTGATCCCTTACAATCTACCTTCATTGATGTTTATGAAAGAAACTTATTTCAATATTTTGATGATCATTCCAAAAAAAATGCATGGAAATGACATCAATATATACCTTCATCCTCTTATAGAATAATTGAAAGAGTTATGGGACAATAGTGTAGACACATTTGATACATCAACAAATAAATTTTAAAAATGAATGTTGCATAATGTGGAAGATTAGTGATTTCCTTATATTAGGAAACATGTATGGTTGGAACACTGACATTTTAACACCCCATCCCAAAACGCCAACTCTATACTGGAGTTCCATATAACCTCATGCATGGCTCCTTACACACAAGAGGTTGTTGACTAGCGGCGAGGTCCTGAGAGGCATCATGGGGAGACTATACCCTTAACAATAGACAACCAATAGAGAATATAATGTAAGTAACAGCAACAATTACAACAACAACAACAATAATAATAATAATAATAGGGGAAATAAATAATCCATTAGTTAATAGTATAATGGATAAGAGTATCAACATATGCTATAGAAATATGACATATCAATTATGTAATCCAAATATAAGTAAAGAATCTCCACATGAGGAGGATCAAGGTACTAAAACCGGGGAAAATAAACTAAAAAATATACAGAAAAAACATCCAAGACTTAGAGTCCATCCCAACATCAACTCACACCATCCAATAGCTCCTAATAAACTACCTGCCACAAGTACCTTTCCCTTTACTAGATCTCCAATCATAAATTCATCACAGACACTAAGACTTCTGTATAGGGTGTGAGTATAAAACCTAAAAGGACACCACTAATGGTCCTTAATATAATTATACAATATACAGAAGAGATTCCATGAAAATAATCAATGTGAAAGTAAACAATAGGTAATCATTCATGAACATACAAATACCAAGTCCTTGGAGACTGAATCTACCTTCTTCAACTCCATGCCTAAAGGAATGTCACATATTGGATGGACATACTCAACCAACCTATCATCTATCCACATCCCCATTGAAGGGATAATCACACTCAACTTTAAGGGTAATACTCATGTTGACCCAATTCACAACATTGGGGAAAACCACAGATCATATATTGACTCAGTCTCACAGCTCATGGGTAATCTATCACATTTCTTATTGATCAAATCTCATAGATGAAGGAAAATTCATCACATCATATACACTCTCTCTCTAAGAGAGTGACTATCCCGCATAGATCAACTTGGTAAATCAATTACATATACAAAAAAGATAGACATGTAAAACAGAATGATACAATAAGTTAGTTCATAATGATGTCTTGTCAATCAAGATTTATATATCCAACACCCATCCATATAAAAATTATATCAAGAATATGTATCACAAATCTACACGCACACACCACATGTGAATCACATCCAGAATAGGTCTCACGGGCTATACACACACCAAATTTGCACCACATCAATCATAGGTATCATGGATATACGTGAAATCCACACAATCATGCCAAAAAACTATATCTATAGGGGATACATGATAAAGACTTCCTATATTAAGTGAAATAATGTTCCAATGTTTAGAATCATCACTCGAGTCATGCTATACACCAAAAATACCGAGATCCATCACTATCCCATTACATGAGAAATAAATAATTAATATCTAAAAATGGAACCAGACCAAAAGGGTAAGACTATAATGGATATACCCAGAAAGAGTCATCATCGTCAATGGCCTTGGTTTAATTAAGTTGCAGACACCAATTCTCTTGATCTAGTTTCCATTTCTATCAAAGATTAATGATTCCATTATTAGATCATATTGGGACTATTAGATTTAATCATAACATGAAATATCTAAAATTTATCCCAAGAGGAATGATATAATTTGGCTATAATGGATGAAACTTACCAAGTTAGGATCACTAGATTAATCGACAGTTTAAACCACCAAGAGTCAAGAGGGAAGAAGTTAAAATTGCATGGAACAACTCCATAAGGTTGATAAATTTGAGTGAGGGTTGAGGGATAGGTGATGGAAAAAATATAGGCTTTTTAAAAACACATCTTATAACCCTCAACCTCATCTCATCTTCTACGATGCCACCAGATGGGCAGTGGCCTTGGAAAAAAATCATGTTTTCCTAAAAATTAACCCAAGGAGATGATGTCTTGGTACTAGCTAACCAGTGGGTCTAGGTGAGGTACTTGGGCTATAGGAAATACCATTGGATAGCTAGTGGGATCTATAGTTTTTTTGTAACACTGTACTTTACCACCTACAAGCTGGTGGTTCTGCACTGGCTAGCTGGTGTCCATACTATAGCCTCAGTGCTACAACCTCGAGCCACCAACCACAATTTTCTTAAATTTTTCTTCTTGAACCCCTATAAAATACCTCAATTAACTTAATAATATTTTTAGACAATACTTAAAATCATAGTATGAGTTGTATCTTAAAATCAAGGATGTCAAAAAAAATTCCATCTAATAACTTCTCATCCTTGAGAAGTGTTTCCATGGGCCTGTTTGATCAACTTAGGCCATTTTTCCAGAATGTATGATTCCCACTCCCAAGTATCTTCTTGGATAATCCCATGTTTCTATAATACTTTAACATGAGGAACCATTTTTCCTCAAATCATCTTTTCATTTTGGTCGACAATCTAAATTAGTCATTCCACATATGATGCATATAGATTCAAATCAATATCCTCGAAGTCAATCACATGCATAGGTTTAGGATTTTAATTCCAAATCTGAGGCACATGGAACACATTATTCACACCTTGATAATTTTTAGGTATGTATAGACAAAGGTCCATCCTTTCGATGCATTTGATGATCTCAAACAGTCTAACAAACTGTGTTTCCAGTTTCCCCTACCTTAGAAATAGTAAAATTTCATAACCAAGGGGACACTCCCAAGAAGACCCATTTCCCAAACCAAACTCCAAAGGTTGTCTCTTCTAATTAGAATATGAGTTTTTATGATATTAGCATTAAATATCTACTTTTGAATCAATTACACCCATTACACGGTCTCATGCACTATACTTGTCCCATTAATTGATGACTCACCTACCTCATGCCAACATATCTATGAATGAAAAGACTTACCATAGAGAGACTCAAAAAAATCCATATGAATAAATAAATAGAAATTATTATTATAGGAAAATTCTATTAAGGCTAAATGATCATCCCATACTTCATTTAAATCCATAACACATAATTGAAGCATATCTTCGAAGGTCTAAATTTTTCTCTCTGGCTACCCATTAGATTGAAAATAATAAGTCATACTCAACTTCAACTGAGTCCCCATCACATTATACAATCCCTTACAAAAACATGAAGCAAAAAAATTATCTCTATCTAAAACTATGATCAGAGGCACTCCATATAGTCATATAATTTCTCTAATATAGTTTTTTCCTAGATCATCCAATATATGAGTTTTCTAATTCAAATAGAAATGATCCACCTTGATCATACAATCAACCATAACCTAAATGACATCGTGTCCTCTCAAGGTCCTGGGAAATTACATGATTAAGTCCATATTCACTTTTTCCCACTTCCACACAGGCAAAAGTGTTGGAAGCAACCAACTTGGTCATTTCTGCTCTAATTTGATCCTCTGACAAGTCAAATAACAAGATAAAAATCCTACAATGTCCCTCTTCATCTCAAGAAACTATAATAATCATTTAATATCATGATACATCTTGGTTGATCCTAGGTTCACTACCTACTGTGAATCATGATAGTCCATCATCAGATCCTCTATCATTAAATAAGGAACCACTACTCCACCATAGACATAGAGAATATCAAATCCATCTAAGGTCCATCCTGAAATGAATTCATCTACTGCAAAAATTTACCATATCATGAGAAAATCTAGATCACATTCTTGAACAACATTTATTCACTATACCAATAAGGATGCAATCAATAAGGGTACATAAGACACTACTCCCTAATCTATATACATACCCATCTGTTAGTTTTCCAGCTAGGACAATAGCTTCCACTCTGCTTTTGACATTTTCTCCCCAATATCTTTTATCTTCCTACTAATATAATCCATGAAAACATTCCCTTTTATAGGAGTATAAACTATCTCAAAGTAGAACATCTGTAGGCACTCTACCCAACTCCTCTAATGAAGATTAAAGTCCAACTAAGAGAAGACATACTACATGCCCGTGTAGTCCATATATATGAAAAATCTCCCACTGAATAGGTAGTGTCACTAATACTTTAATGCATGAACCATAATAAATAACTCCAGGTCATGATTATAGTAGTTTAAATCATATGGTTGTATCTAGAGAGAGTTTTAATCAACCACTTACTCATTATATATTAGGAAAGCTCCCATGCCAACACTAGAAGCATCACAATACACTGTATAGCTGATTCCAGGTTATCGAAAAATAAGAAATAAAGTTGAATTTAATCTTATATTTTGATCTAAGAAGGAATATTTACACTGATCTTTCCATTCATAATTTACCCCTTTATTGGAAAGAACATTTATAAGCCATTCCAATTAGGAAAATTACTAAATGAACTACTTGTAATACCTAACCAATCAAAGGAATCTATGAATATAGAATATGTTATTATGTCACATTAAATATATATCTTCCTATACCTTCTCTAGATCAACATATGTTTATATCTCATCAGAAATCATATTCCCATGGGAACACACCTCATGGATCCAAAAGTGACATTTTGAGAGATTTTCATAAATATGATGTTCTCAATGCATGCTAAATATAATCTAAAATTTTCTAGTATGTGATTCTGAGGTATTTGAATATATCAAGATTCCATAAATGAACACAATGATGAAGGAACCAAAATATTAGTGAAATATATTTTTCACAAGGGTTGTGAAAACCAATGGAGAATTTGTTAGCCTAAAAGGAATAATAAGATACCCGTACAACCCATATCTACTTTTAAACACTGTCTTTAATATATTCACCTTCTTGACAAGAAGATGATGGTATCTAGATCATCAATCAATCATTGAGATCGACCAGCTCCCCTTAATAGATCAAAAAAGTCATTAATCCTTATAAATAGGTATATATTATTCATAGTTCTTTTTTCAAATTCATGCAGTCCACACAGATCTATAGAATACCATCCACCTTCATAATGAACAAAAATGGTGTACCCTAAGGATAAGTGTTCAGTATGATAAATCCATTTACTTCCAAATCAAAAAATTACACAATAAGCTCTTTCAACTCGATAGGTTCCTTTCCGTATGGTGGAATTAATATAGGTTGTACACCAAGAATGAGTTCAATTCCAAACTCAATCCAAACATATTGATTTAAACTTGAGAAATATTCTAGAAACAACATCCTGGTACATGCCCACAACATGAGGAAAAGAGGAGGGGGTCACTATTTGACCTATAGTAAGGGTCATGCTAGCCACCTATGCTGTAATGGATATAATTTGATTAGGTTTAAGTTCCAATATACTCACTTTAATAGCACACTAACTGGTCAATAAAAACTTCTCTCCCTTAGGTGTTGTAGAGGACAGTCATCTCTGATAAAAATCAATGTGTTCAAGGTATCTAGTCAACCAGTCCATACCAAAGATCACATAGAAACCTTAATTTTTTGATATTATTAAATCCAAAAAATTCTCATAGCCATCAATTACTATGGTGCACTCTAGGAAAAAATGGAGATGATCAACTTTCCTTCCCAAAGGTATATCAATAGAGAAAAACATAGAAGACAATTTAACTGAAAATTCAATCCTATCAATGACTTGAGTATATATAGACAAATGGGAAGCACCTATGTCATACAAATAAATAAAGATAATAGATGTAATTAGGGACATACCTTGAATCATCAAGGCCCATATCTTATATTGGTTATATCCTAGTATTCCACATAATCACTACCTATGTTAGTTCTATGGACTCACCTCTAAGGCTCATGAGCCACCTAATTCACAGACCCATGAGGATTATACACATGATACTGAAACTCTCAGCCCACATCTTGGCCTGACCACACTAATCCTATCCATGAATCCTTTACACAAAAATGTGCATGATATCCTACCTTTCCTCATCGATGAAATATTTTAGGAGGGTTAGTAAAATATTTGAGGTAGTTCACATTCTATCCACAATTTTAGCACCAAGAAGAACCATCTCCCATAAGGGGAGATAAAGAACCCTGGATCTGATCTGACTATCATTTTCTACCTTGGAATACACCCTATAATTTAAGGTTCCTATTTACAAAAAAATATTGGGAAATAAATGGAAAGTCCACTATTCAGAATATTGAAATATGAAAGAAGACCTACAAATTTATCTTCCTCTAGTCCCTTCTCAATAGATAGAGTGTTATAAAGCACCTCAATATAAGTTATCAAATAAAAATTCCTAACCTGATGTTTTAACTAAGCTCATATTCTAATACCAAACTTCTTGGAATTATAAAAGTCATTAACAACTAACGGAGGATCAAAACAAAGTAGGTCAGTGAATTTTTTTGAATAAACAGATACTGACATAATCCCTTACTAATGCTTCATAAACTCTTGAGTGAGATCCAAATTCAACATATCAAGGAATAATTCCTGAAGGATAGGACCTTGTAGGTTTCCCATGACTTCTTACCATGTATTCCATCTTGATTCATAATTCCCCACCACCTCCTTAATGAACCTTAGTGCATAAAAGCAACAAGTTTCTCCTTTCAATCCTCTAGAGTCTCCAGCAAGTCAAATATCCTATCAATGATGTCTATCCACCCTTTATCATCATAGGGGACTCTAGTTACCTCGAAGTATGGGGGATTATAGAGCTAAATGTCACATGAATAATCAATCATTGACCTTCGAGCTCATCCTCCCTGAGTATGAATTAGTTGGAAGAGTCCAAGTTGGACTAGTTCTATGGGATTAACTACTGAGGAAACTATGAGAGCATGCCCAACTGCACCCTTCTATATAGAGGTTGGTTCAATAAGGGGATTAATCCTTATGGGATCATTCTGATTAGATTCCCTTGGTGATTCTATAACATGTTTTCATGTCATCACTTTATGAAACACCAAGACAAACTCCTAGAAAATATCAAATAATGAGTTTAAGAAATCATTTTAACAAGATACATGCACACTCAAGGTAATACAACAAGTGAATCATCTTAAGAATATACCTAAAATAAAATGTCATGACCCCCTTAACACTACCCAGGGAAAAATTCAATTCTATAATACCTGTACATTAGTCATAACCATACATACACAACAAAAATAGTATTACTAGGTCAAGTTAATTAAATATAAGAAATAACATACCAATAAGGAAAAAAACCCCCAATTTACATAGACCTATAATTAATTGAACCCTATCTAATGAAAACAATTAGCATTTGATAAGTAAACCTACATGCCTAGTCATGATTTATGAACACACCCCAAACCCAAAAATCATAATATTTACATCACACACATTACCCAAGGTAAAATAAATCATTGGTAATAATTAACAATAAGAATATCAATCCCACTTTTATAGAAACTCATAGTTCCACTATACAATGTTGGTTAGGCACTAAAGTAATTACCTTTTATGATTCCCAACCATTTGATCTCATATTTACTATGTCCTGAATCAAGGAAAAAGAAAGGAAATAAGTGAGAGGCTCTAATACCATTTTTAACACCCTAACATGAAACATCAGGGTTGGGATTGAGTTCCACATAACCTCATGTGAACCTCCCCATATTCAAGATGATTCTAACTAATGATAAGGTCCTAATAGGCCTCATGATAAGTCTATGTCATCAGTAACTGAAAACCAATAAATAATATAACAAAAACAACAAAAATAATAAGGGAAGTCAATAATTCACCAATAAATAATATAAAGGATAAGAGTATTGACCTATGTTATAGCGATATGACATATCAATCATGTAATCCAAATTTAAGTAAATGTTCCCCACATACAACAGATCAAGGTATTAAAACAAGACAAAATAAACTAACCAAAATGAATAAAACACATCCAAGACTTGGAGTCCATCTTTACATCACCTTTCACTATCCTATAGCTCTTACTCAAATTCCCACTACAGGGCCCTTACCCCTAAATAGATCCCTGATCATAAATTAGACATTCACATTGGGATTACCATGTATGGTATAAAACCCAGTAAGACACCACTGATGATCCTTAACACAAGCTTACAATATACAAAAGTGAATTATATGACCATAATCATTGCAAATTTAAATAATAGGTAATCATATGTGAGTATAAAAATGCTGGGTCCTTTGAGATTAAAACTATATGCTTCATATTTATGATAAAGGGAATAAAAAATGTTGTCCCAATGTACATGGTCGACCCATCATCTCTCTACACACCCTTAAAGGGATAATCACACATGAATTTAAGGGAAATACTCATGTTGACCCAATTCCCATTATTGTCGAAATAAACACATAACACATCCACCCAATCCCATAGCATTGGGGAAATACATCACATAACATGTTAACCCAATATCATGTCTATGGGGAAATCCATCACATCATCCACACCCCCCCTATAAGATAGTGGCTAGTCCATACAACTCAACCAGGTCACTCAATTTTTATAAAAAAGAAGCTATAAATGTAACACACAATGCTCTAATAAGGTAGTTCATAACCATGTCATGCTAATAAAGATTCACATAGCCAATACACGTCCACATGAAAATTATATCATGCATAGGCATCATGGGGACACACACACACCACATGAGAATGACATCAAGTATAGGTCTCATGGGCTACACATGCACACCACATGTGAATCACATCAAGCATATGTCTCATAGATACACATTATTGATGAAAAATAATACCTAACAACTATATCCATCGGGCCTATAATATAAGGACTTCCAAACTTAAGAATAATGACATTTTGATGTCAGGAATCACCGATTGAGTCAAGTTATACATTAAAAATCCCCATATCCATCCCCATTCCATGAAGTGATAACTCTAGGATTAAGATATAAAAAAGAAACCATCCAAAAAGGGTAGGAATATATTGGACATACCTAGGAATAAAAAATTTCATTAATGGTCTAGGTATAATCAAAAGGCAGATACTACTTATTTAGATCATGTTTCTGTTTCTATCAAAGATCAATAATTATTTCATTAGATCATGTCAAGACTCTTATATATGACTAAAACATCAATGATATAAATTTATTTCTAAGAGGAAGAATAGAATTGGGTTATGGAACTTACTAAGAAAAGATAAATGGATCGAAAAATGGTTTTAATGGACAAGAGTTGGGAGGGAAGAAACCCAAATATCCTAGAAGATATCCCTAAGGTTTCAAATTGTGAGTAAGGGTCGAGGAAGTGGTAGAGGAAAAATAAAAATAGTATTTTTAAAGAAAAATCATATGAACCCTAAGATCATCTCACCCGCTACAATTCTACCAGTCGGTTGATGGCCTCTTCAGAATTGAGGTTTCCCAAAAATTCCCCTGGGGGGAATGTGGCCTATCACTGGATAACTGATGACTTTGTGTGAGACACCTAGGCTACAAGAACTAGAACTAGATAGAAAGTGGTATTTATAGGTTTTATGTTGCACTATCCTTCACTTTCATCAATCCTAAGGTTTACCATTGGCTATCCAGTGGTCCTAATATAGCCTTAGTTCCACAACCTTGAGCCACCTACCTTGGTTTTTTGAACTTAATCTTCCCAAACACCTAAAAATTCCTCAATTAACTTAAATAAAATTTTTAAGGACACTTAAAATCTTAAAACAAGGCATAACTTAAAATTTAGGATTTCATAATTAATATGATCCTTTGATTTTCTATGCACTTATATTATTATGAAAACCAAATTTCCAGATACTCATTTCAATGTGTATAACTTCAATATTATAATGTAACAATTTTATTTCCAAATAAGGTAGTCTAAAATAATATTATGTTTATTTGATTTTTTACCAACTATATATGATTATATTTTAACTCATTTCCCAAAAACCTTAAATTAATACTCTTTCCCAAATTTTACATTAATAGTTGATAATTGTGACATGATTTTTGAACATTATAGAAATTTTGGTGGTTAACTCAAATAATTTCATCCATACAATCATGACTTACTCAATTTATATCTATGATATGAATCAAAAAATCAATGATGAAACATTAAACATCATTTTATTATATATTACACTCTTATAGGATCGAAGTCAAAGTTACAAACCTTACATGCCCATCCAGTGTATGCAGTGATCCTCAGTCAACTCTTTTTAATCATATATGGTCGAAGTATGTAGAATTCCAATACTAGCATCATCCACGACCTTTTTACATGCTACACATGGTAGGAACTGTCCCCTAACATATGAATTTTTTTACTTAGCCTTAGACATAACTTGAACTCAATAAATTTGGAATGAAATCCAACCAAGAATAATTATAAATACCAATGGGATATTAGCTCAGTGTTACTCATAATACTTCTTAGTTGGCTATTAATCTAGAGGCCTAAAGTTCAAGTTACGAGGGAGGTGGAATAAAAATCCCATATGGAAGGGGATAGTTCATACCACAAGTTGTGTGTAAATGGGTTGTAAATGATGTTAATATTGGGATTATACATGATTGGGTCATAGGTGATTAAAAGTAGATTATTGGGTATTTTTATGGTCCTTTTATATGTAATGATCCCCGACAAGACATTATCCCAATCCACGACTGGATAATCAGATTGAGTCCTAAGGGAAGTGGTGGCCCAAGATCTTTCCCCCCAAATCACTCAAATACTCACCCAACACATTGAAGGCATTGTCTCCTCCATGTGGGTATTTTTATTTCACCTCCCTCATATCTAGAACCCATGAATATATGGATAAAATCCAACCACGAATCATTATGAGTACCTGTGGTACTCGTAATTCTCCTCAGTTGGTTGTTATGCCCGAGGTCTTGAGTATGAGTTAAGCGGGAGGTGAGTTAAAACCATGTAAGTCGGGTACATTTACTACCACATGTCTTTATACTATGTTCGGTACTGGTATGGGCTCCTACATGCTTGGGCCAATAATGGTTAAAATTTAATTGACTAGGAATCAATTTCCTCTTTATATGATACCATGCTTATATTATATGATTTCATATGGTCCATGCTTTGGATATCATTATGTCATGCCTCATAACTCATGTGCTTAAGATGTATCCTTATGTTCATTCCCTTACTGGGATTTTTAGTTCATCCCTTTGTTCATGTGTTCCCAATGGTACCCTATATAGAAGTAGGGGATCAAAGGAAGTCTGGATCTCTTTATGGAGATTAAATAAAGAAGTGTTTTTTAACCCCATGTTTTATATTTTATGTACCTAGTCTTCCATGATAATAGACTTAATGATACTTGGATTGTACTCTGATGTATAATTATGCTTAAAATCATGTAATGTTATGTGAAAAAGGCTAGGTTCAATATATTTGGTATTAGAGGATGGTCTAGTTATTTTTTAATATTAGGAATAGAGGACCGTAGTGGGAAACTTAAGGATGAGACTAAGTATAAGAAAAAATTCCTAAATTTTGGTGAGTATTGAGTAAGTGGTTTATCAAGAAAATACATCCTTATCTATATGCAAGCAGGTATAGGCGGCTCTAGTACAGATGTATCTAGGGGTAAAACCCAAAAACACTTCTTTGAGCTAGACTCGAATGGGAACTGATGCATGATAACGGGCCTTGCTGCACTCTTGGTTAGGAAACTCCTAGGGGATATGATTTGGTAGATTCATGATCTTAGTAAAAACCATTATTAAGGAAAAAAACAAATCCCATAAGAATATAAGTTAAGAAATAGATCGAGGATAACCTAGATTTGAAACTAAGGAATCAAAAGTTAGGATATACTTCTACTTTATAAGTTTATCCTTTTATGTTCAAAGTTTCCTTTTAATGATCAATAGCTAAGTATTGAAGCCCTATAATTATACGTTATTTTTCTTAGTTAATTGAATGAAATATAAGAACACATTCCAACAATAAATATGATAGGAAATTTTAGTATTGCCCTAATGATATGCCTGACATGGCGGGAGAGGGTGCTCAAAACATCATGACAGTACTTGCTTAGCTGGCTCGAGTTATGAATAATAACTTGAATCATGCGGAAAACCATCCTCCTCTAAGGAAAGAGAAAGTTTCTATGGAATCCTTTATACGGAAAAGGCCTTTCATGTTTAGCATATCTTCTAATCCCATCCTTGCAGAACAATGGATTAACTCCATTGAAAATATATTCTTTGTCATCTAGTGCTCAGAAGAAGAGAAAGTTGTATTGGCGGTCTATAATTTTTATAGGGAAGCTGATCAGTGGTGGAAACTAATCAAGAATAAAAATTCCCAAGAGGAAATTGATTCCATGAATTTGGAAGAATTCCAGAGAATGTTTTTCAACAAATATTTTCCTCGAACCCTCTATTTAAAGATGGAAAGAGAGTTCCTCAGACTCAAGAAGAAGGAAGATGAGTCCATCAGGGTGTATGAAGAAAACTTCACAAGGCTTTAAAGATATTCATATATATTTGTAATGGACATCAAAAGCAAGATGGATCACTTCTTTAGCTGATTAAAGATGAGTTTATGAAAATCATTGGAGATTCGAGACTCTGAAAGTTATGAGGACATTGTTCGTTGTGCCCTAAAGGTTGAAATTGTGATTAAAGGACTTTTTGTGGTGTATAGTGATGCTTCTAAGAAGGTATTAGGCTGTGTGATGATGAAAAATGATAAATTAATATCCTATGACTCAATTTAGATCAATATACATGAGCAAAACTATCCTACACGTGATATAGAGTTGGCAGTGGTGATCTTTGCGTTGAAAATCTGGCGGCACTATCTCTATGGAGAGAATTGTGAGAAATATAC
The DNA here is from genome assembly GCA_963277665.1 of Viscum album. NCBI lineage: Eukaryota > Viridiplantae > Streptophyta > Magnoliopsida > Santalales > Viscaceae > Viscum > Viscum album. Next base: position 917,136,136 of record OY728145.1, read on the forward strand.
TGACCACAAGAGTCTCAAAAATATATTCAAACAAAAATAGCTTAATATTCACCAGTAAAGATGGATAGATCTCGTCAAGGATTATTACTACTCAATCCACTGCTATCCCGATAAGGCAAACAAGGTGTCATATGCTCTAAGTAGAAAGGATCCTGCATCTTTATCAATGATGAGAATTGAAAAGGACCCGATTTTCTAAGATTTGAAATGGATAGACATGAGAATAATTAATGGAGGAACATCACCAATCCTTTCTCAAATGATTTCTCAACCATACCTCTTGAATAAAATAAAGGATTCTCAAAGAAAGGATGTGGAAATTCTGAAAAGGGTCGATGTTGTTAAAAATGGGAAATCCTCTGATTTCAAAATTGATGAGGAAGAAGTTGTATAATTTGGGACACTATTATGTCTATCATTTGATCTATAGATAAAGAAGGAGCTTCTTAATGATGCACATATCTTGACCTTCTCTACTCACCAAGGGAGTACAATGATGTATCAAGATCTCTGAGAAAATTTTTGGTGGGACAATATAAAAAGGGAGATTGCTAAATATACATCAAAGTTCCTAGTATGTCAGCAAGTGAAGGATGATAGGAAAAAGTATAAGGGGATGATGAAAACATTACCCATACTGGCATGGAAGTGGGAGAAAATTACCATGGACTTTATCACTAGACTTACAAGGACATCCAGAGGAAACAATGCTATATGGTTCATTGTGGATCGTCTTACAAAGACAGCCCACTTTATCGCAATTTGAGAGGACTTCTCATTGGATCAAATTGAATAGATTTACATCAAAGAAGTGATAAGGATGCATGGAGTACAACTATCTATTGTATTCGATCGTGATCCAAGATTCACCTCAAAGTTCTGGAAAAGTATCCAACAAGTTCTATGCATAGAACTAAACTTTAGTACGGTTTATCATCCTCAAACTTATGGCCAATCTAAGTAGACTATTCAGACACTAGATGACTTGTTGAGATCATGTTTTACGTAATTCAAATGAGGATGGGACCAAAATCTTATGCTGGTTGAATTATCCTACAATAATAGTTTCCTCTCGAGCATACGAATGGCACTATATGAATCCCTTTATGGGAAAAGGTTCAGAACACCGACATGTTGGGATGAATTCGATGAACATAAGCTACTAGGGCCTGAAATGGTCGAAGAAATGGTGAAGAAGGTGAAAACCATTCAGCAGTATATCAAGGTATCACAAAGTTGATAGAAAAGTTATGCAATCAATTTTTGATGAGACCTTGAGTTTAAAGTTGGAGACATGGTATTTCTACGCATATCTCCATGTAAGAAGGTCGTGAGGTTTGGAAAGAATGGGAAGTTAAGTCCCAGGTATATCGGCCCCTTTGAGATCCTTGACCGAGTCGGAGCTGTGGCCTATTGACTGGAACTTCCTTGTACCATGTTGAAAGTACATGATGTATTTAATGTATTCCTCTTAAGGAAGTATATACCAAACCCTTCACATGTACTCTCTTCAGAGGTGGTACAATTGGGGGATGATCTTTCCAATGAGGAGTAGCCAGATAATATCTTGGATTGTAGAGACAAAGTTATACGCAACAAGACTACTCATCTGGTCAGGGTACTATGGTGAAACCATAAGTACGAAGAGGAAACAAGGGAACTGGAGGTAGAAATAAAGGAAAAGTATCCACACCTGTTAATGGCTTAGAATGTAAACTAAAATTGCGAGGGCGAAATTTCATAAGGGGGGAAGAATGTAACAACCTAATGTTTTATAAATTGAAATTCCTCTCTTATAAATATTTCATATAATCACATGAAATCACAAAACAATTAACTACTAACTTCTATGTTACCTTTAAACATATTTTTTTCACTTCTGGGTATGGAATTTTGAAAATATGACATATACGGTTGTGATCAGTAAGTTATTTGGAGTCTGATAAGAAAAAATTAATTTTTGGTGAATAGTAACCTACCCTTATAAACAGTAATGTTAACCTTATGAATAGTGATATACCCTAATAAATAGTAAACATACCTATGATAGTATAAAAATAATATTCAATTGAAATTATGATGTACTAATATTTTAGAATAAGTAAATGAATGGTTTAAAACTAGTTTTTTAAAACTAAAATAAGATTTTAAGTAAATATTAAATTAATCTTATTTAAAAATTATTTTAGAAAAATGGATTTCATTTTTAAATTTTACACATCAAAAAATGGTTCAGGTGATTTCTTGATATTTTTCTAAAAAACTTGAATTTTTTATGAATAGTAAAATACGACAATTTACGATAAATGCTAAATAATGGATTTATTGAGTCATTGATGATGATTTGGTGATTTAATCCCAAATGGTTCTAAATCACATGAATTTATTAAAATTATTGGTTATTAAATACTAACTATTTCTTTTCTTGTGAAGAAATAATAAATTAATGATTATAATATTATGAAAACCCTCATCTCCACCACTATAAACCCCCCTCACTCCCTCTTCTCTCCACTCATCTCAAACCTTGTGACTTGCCAATATTCTTCCCAAATCTCTCCCAAAGATCTTCCACCACATCCAACAGCCCCTATTATCTTCAAAATAACAAAACCTCTCCCTTTAAGAGGTTCTCAAATGAGATAAACTCAAGAGGTAAATTCCCCTTTCAAATTATTCTATTTATTTTATGTTCTTTTCTTTTCTTGTTTCTTTCCTCACCTCCCTTCACCCAAATAGTATGATAAATTTAGTAGAATACATGTATTGGAATTTTTTTATTATATTGGGATATTTCATTATCATCCCACCTTCTCCCATCTTTTATTTGAAAGAAATGAAAGCACCGTTTGAGATGTGCTAATTTAGCACATTCAAGGACAACAGTTTATCAATTTCTATTATCACCTTTAATTATGGTCATGAAAACATTTTTATTATAATTTAACTAGATTATTATATATGTAATATATCCTTGTTTTTTTTATGTAATACTTTTGTCATAATTGTATTAATTTATAAAGAAAAACATGTTCATTGTAATCAAACCCACTGATTAACCAAAACAGTTATCACTAAGGTTTTATATATAAGATTTAGACTTCACTCTGAGTAAAAAAAATTAAAATTTTAATCATCTAATATCCTTTATGTTCACTAATAACATACAACATCAATTTTGGACAATCAATTTCATCATATGTGTTTATTCGAACATGAACCGGTCATTAAAACAACGGAAGCAAACGAACCAAAATAATGAAATCAAACCTTGTAACTAATAAAAAGGGTCTTGAATGAACTAAAATGGGTTACAATAAATAAATTACTTATATAATAGGTTCTATAATTATTAATTAATAAACTAAATTTTTTTATTCATGTCATTAATAACAATTGGAGAACACCACTAGATTTAAGTTAAGGGATCCTCTCCATTTCTCTCTTAATCAAGATTGTCCTCTATGCTATGACTTTTTATGTGTAATCCCAAATGATAGGGTATGTTTTTTCACATCCCCCATAATTCCCTAATGATGTATAAATGATGATAAACCCATTTTATCTCTCATCAATCCCTCTTAGGTACACCCGACACCATGCCAATAAACTGTAACGAATTCTACCCGAACCTTTTTGGTTATTTCAGGTTGCCTTATCATTCTTTATTTCAAAATGGGGTTATATTATCTATTTATGTGAATATTATAAATTCTTTTTAGTTTTACAAAATTCATTTATGAATACCATTTCTTCACTCTCTTTCAGGGATATACATGTTTTTAAAAGATTCCCTCCTTAGTACTTTCTGATAAGAAAACTTGTTTTAAGGAAAATTCCCAAACTTTTACCCAATTTCAAGTGCACCCTATCCTCTGTTTTAATACACAATTGTCTTTATAAAATCAGAATTTTTATTATGAAAACATTATTGGTTCAATTCTGGTTTTTTATAAAATATTTTTCTCTTTTCTATTTTAAAAGCTCTATAGTATTTTCCTTAAAACCGCATAAAAATGTTTTAATGCTAATGTTACTCAAATACATTTCTTATATGTTGTAACTTATGATTGACACCAATTACCATGTTATATGACTATTTTACCTTATGAACGTCCATGTATGTTCTAATCCCTTTCTTTCAAGGACACTTTCATGATACTCCTACTGTTTATGATTTATGTCATGATTGTAGCACCCGATTCTTTCCATGGGTACCATTATGTTTATGTATGGTTGATTATGTATGATTATTTATGTCATAAGAATATTTACGTGGAAAGAATATTCATCAAAATTTTGAGACAGGTGTGCCCAGATAGTGCTCTAATTCATTGGTTACAGTTAAGTCTCATGAGATGCGAAGTGAAACGGGATTGACGGTTAGCCTTGAGCCGTACTAAAATGGGAATCGGGATTGGCGGTTAGCCTTGACCTATACTAAAATGGGAAATGGGATTGGAGTTTAGCCTTGAACTGTACTAAAGAAATGTTTTATGATTCTGCTATATTTATATGATTCCATGCTTATATGATTCCATGCTTATATGATATGATTTCATATGTTCCATGCTTTGGATATCATTATGTCATGTCCCCTAACTCATGTGCTTAAGATGTATCCATATTTTAATTCCCTTACTGGTCTTTTTAGCTCATCCCTTTTTTCATGTGTTCCCCAGGGTACCCCATACAGATGTAAGGACTCAAAGGAAGTTTGGAGTTATTTATGGAGATTAAATAAAGAAGTGTTTTTTATCCCCATGTTTTATGTTGTATGTACCTAGTCTTCCAAGACACTAGAATTAATGATATTTGGATTTTACTCTGATGTATAATTATGCTTAAAATCATGTAATGTTCTATGTAAAAGGACAGGGTCACTACAATTAGTGCTATGACACACCATTTCGGCTCATATCATCTCATGTTGGATAATCTCCAACCCGACGGCCAAAGTATATACCGTCTTTCATTGATTAACAAATTTCATAATATCATCTTTTTTTGGTTTTCATTAAAAAACTTTTTTTGAAAAATCTCATATGTCATTTCAAATTTCATGGATTCCATACTGGGATTTATTGGACCAGTTGCCTAAAAAATTCACAACTGAAATTCATGTGCCAATTTGGCTATGTTCAGCACATTCCATTTCCACCAAGACAGTTTCAGGAGCTTCATTATTTGAAGTTGATGGGGATACAAGATGTTTAATAGTGTTAATGACATACTCATTATCTCAACCTCTAGGGTAGATACGAATCTCTTCATATCGAGTGTGTATGTACGATGTGATTCCATCTATCACAACAAGTCAAGTATGATCCATGGTATAGACTGAAGTCTATATTATATATTACTTAACATTATAGAGGTATTAAAGTTATGGTAAGTCAATAAATATCCATTAGTTTGTTCATTATACTATTTTCTAATTCGTTTTGAACCTCTTAAAACAATACTCAAGTACAACATATTATCTTCATGTCTAATCTAGAGGAGGAGGAGGTTGCTAACATAGCAGTGATCCATGTTATAGTATAGAGGATGATTACAACTTATCATGTGGTTAAAGATTTTATATTCAATCTTCCACCCTAGGTAGATGACTTTCTTACCCAGGGAGTAGAGGTTCTTGCTCAGGAACCTCCTGCAGCAGCTGCTAATGCTGAGGAGCCATGACGATGATGACGTAGACCGCGTCGTGCTGCACATTAGGCCTCACCTATTCCATATGAATATGTATTCCCTCTAGTAGTGTAGCCTTATCTGATTAGGGATGTGCATCAGGTGGCATGATATTCATCTGTATTGGTAGTATATCCATAGTTTTCTCCCAATGAAAATTATCAGAGCTTCTATCATGGGTCATTTCCCATTCCTTTAGCTTTTGTTCCAGATCCTTAACAGTCTGTATGGTTCCCCCTGGTGATGATGGATGGTCCTTCTACTTACCTAATGGGAGATGGATCAGGTGAATAGGAAAATATCCACTTGACACCTCCTCCCAACGTGATATAATAAGATCATTCGATAACTAAGGTTCAAGTTTCTGAGGATCAACCCTCTCCTGGTCATCACACTCCACCATAGCATAGAGGTTAGAGATATCAATACGGGCATTCCATTTTCACTCCACCATTTGCGACAAAAAATCACTATATAGAGTGACTCTAATAGTTCATGTATATGTTTTCTATCTATTAAATAGCTGAAATTTGTTTTACTATAAAGTAGTTTAACATGCTTATCCATTGTTTCAATTTTCACTTATATTTTGTTACAATTTATATTTTGTAAGCTTTAAAATTCAACAACTTGAAACATAAGAAATCTTATTAAATTTAAAATAGGAAAATTTAAAAACTTATAAAATATAAGCTATAAAAACAATCTAAATAAATATTAAAAAATAACATTAGATTTTAAAAGTTATTGAAAATAAAAAGAATTTCGTAAATATAATAAATAATTGAAAATTAAAGGATGTAAAAAAATGTTATAAATACAATTGCAATGGTTTGAAACAACAATATATTGTGCTACTATAATTACTTTTATGATAAATGCTTATTATTTTGAATTATTTTTCATATTTTTAGTAAGTATATCAAATATAATTTAGAATATATTTATATTTTACAAGTTATAGAATTTAAAATACACCAACATAAAACCTTATTATGTTTATTGTTTAGGACATTGAAAGCATATAAATTATAAAATATTATTACAATATAAGGTATATTTGAAAAAATAAATCAACATTTAAAACATAATTTAAAATAAAAAAAATTATAAATATTATAAGTAAAAGATAATTTACATGTCAAAAAATTTATTATTTTAAAACATCACATTTTCACTTTAAAATGTTAAGTAGATAATAATAAACAAAACAAAATAAACATAATTTATATATCATAATATCCAAACATATATATTTTTTAATATAAAACATCTATATTTAATTTTTTTTGCTAAAAGGCACAAGAGGCCCTTCCGAATTTCAACCCTAACTTTCAAAAAAACTTGAACTTTGTTTAATTAATTATTTTCCAAAAAACAAAGAAAAAAACTCTCAAGATATCTATAAAGCGACCTCATCGATGCGTGTTCTGATTTTTGGTCAAAAATCCTTAAAAATTAGCTATCATTTACTCATTGTTTTCATACAAGATACTAGAAAATTGTGAATGAAATCGAATTCCCATCTACATGATAAATGATTCTGGAATAACCCATAGATATAACTTGGAGAGTATATGTCTTTTGGATTCCATTTAGCGATCTTTATCAACCACATTAGATGAAGATAGATACATATCTGAGGCATCATCATTTTAAGGTACACATGTTAACAATATTCTTTATTTTCAATTTTACGTAGTTTTCATATTTTTAAGGTTGGAGATCTTGATAAGTGTTCCTAATTAATTTCACTCTTTTGATTAAGTGTTAATTAATTAGTTTGAAACCCTATAGTGGTATCAAAGTGACCCATGTCTTAGATTTTTGAAATCATGGATGAAATGAATAAAACCCTAAAAAATAGAAAAAAAAATTCTATTCCCACATAAAAGTAAATTTTTACCTTTATGTAAACTCCCCTCTCTTGTAATATTCCCCCTAGTTTACCATTCTACCTGATGTGGTCTATGTAAAGGTCATCCCGGACTACCCTTAAACATTTTTTTCTATATAAGGGTCATCTAGACCACCCTTACACAGACATGTTCTACACAAGGGTCATCCCAAATTAACCTTACATTGAAGGGCCTATATAAGAGTCATCCTGAGGTTACCCTTACATATAATGATTCTTCATAAGGGTTATTTGAGGTTAACCTCACACATATGGATTTTGTGTAAGGTTTATTATTAACTACCCTTTAATAGAGTGTTATATTTAATGGTCATGATAGGTTACCCTTATGCAAAAGCCTCTATGTAAGGGTAATTCAAGATTAGCTTTACACATGAAGGGTTCTTGTATAAGGGTAATGGAAAGTTTAAAAAACCATTTATTTTTGTTTTGTTTGATTATATTTTATAAATTGTTTATAAATGATAAGTGTTAGGCTTTTAAAAATAGGGCTTTCAAGTCTAAATTAAATATTAAAAGTTATGTTTTGTTTCTCATGTTTATTAATAAATAAATAGTGTTTATTTATGATGAAAATTTTAATTATGAATTGAATTAGATTATATATAATATTTTTTATCAATAATGGAAGAAGATATTTTAGAATATTTATAAAATTTATAAACGTTTTTTATAAATTAATTAAATATAAAATATTTATTCTAATTTGATTTTTTTGAAATATTTATTTTAAATATTCCATTAATATTAAAGAGTTAAAATTAAACATTTCTTTTTCAAATTTATATGGTATATAAAATTTCTATAAATAATAATAAAAGGTATTTTTGGAATATTTTAATTTATAATATGTTTATAGATTAATTATAAATTTTCAATAATTAATTATATAATATTTTATGAAACATTTATTAATAAATTTTTCAAAATATTAAATGTTAAAATTTAAAATATCTTTTTATATGGAATGCATTCTAATTTAGAATTTAAATTTTCTTTTATAAATCATAATGGTAATTTATAAAGACTTCATAAATTATAAAATATGGCCAATATATAAATATTTATATTTAAATTATAAAATGTTTTTAATTAATTTATTATTTTGAACAATTCAAATTAAATGATCCTTATTTTGAATATTATTTAAATAACATAAAAAATATTTTGATAATTTATTTTATCAAAGGTTTAAATAATGTTTAAATAAGTTATATGTACATTTTGTAAAACATTTACATAATAGATAGTGAATTATAATTTTTTTATATTTCAAGAATTATCATGTATTTAAAATTAAGCACCATATAATGCATAATGTGAGGAGATCATATTATGATTTGGATAGAAGTGTTTATATTAATTATTATGGAATGTCTATATTGATTAAATATTAACTATAAAATGTTTATATATTTTTTATTTATGAAGTTCTCATAATTGGTTGTATTATGTTTAAATATTTGAAATATTCATTTATTTAAAATATTATCCCCTACTTTATTCATAGTTATATATTTTTTATATTATTAATGAGTTTATAATTTAATTCAAAATGTCAAACTTCTTCTTATGAAATTATTTAGCCTTTCATTACATGCTAGTAACATCAAATTAAGATTTAGTTTTCATCTACCTTGACCTTGGTTTTTCATTTGGGTTATTATCTTGGATTTAATTATTGGTCATAGTTTGTTCATATTAGGATTTAAAATTATTATGAACTGATTTTTCTCTTGAGTAAAGTCTCCCTAGGTAGAGGGACTTGAGTGAGAACTACCCACCAAGGCTTATGCATTATTTTAGAAAGGTGAGGGGTTGATCATCAATCACTCTAAGCTTAATCATATTAATATTATAAATATCATGAATTTATAAACCATTATATGAAGTATTTATATACCTTATGATTAGATTCATTTAGATATGTTTGAATATGTTCGACTCCAAATTTTGGGTGAGTAATTAAAAATATGGGTAGTTTAAAGACTTTCACATCAATATGGTTTGAACGTATTAGTTTAGTGAAATAAATATGATTTCAAACTAAATCAAAATAAGTATGAATACATTAATGGAATAAGATGAGATAATATGGTGAGATTAAATCCTATTTAAAATACTAAGGGTTATATTCCTTATAAAGTGGCAGTTCTGAATACCTTGATCAACCAACCAGATAGGTCATGATAAATCTAGGTGACTCTATATTATCATTTTCAAGGAAAGAAAGCGATAGTTAACTCTAAATTATCTTATTATCTAGGTCATTCCAAATATGGGTGTCCCTTTATCGCCCCTATTTATCTTATTCTTGGAATTTAATTTTGGTTACACTATAAAAAAGACCCTAATATGATTAGTTTACATGAGTAATAGAGTCAGGTTTATCCGTATTATAGATTAGACAAATATTTTTATTCTTTATTATTCAAGATTTATATATGATATGATTAGGATGATGGCCTACATAAATAACTAAGTGGTGAGCGAAATTAAATTTATTACTCATTACTTAGTAAAATATAGACCATGGTACACTAATGAGTTTTGGTGAATTTTAAAAGGAGTCATCATTTTAGTGGGATCCCATTTAATTAATGTTATAATAAAATGAAAATAAAACATGATATTCATATAATAAAATATTACCTTGTAGATAAATAAGATCATCATCATCAAACAAAACATTGAGATAAATCCTTGCAAGGATATTATTCATGTAAGAAACTTGTAAGACTAGTTACTTATGAAAAATTATCAGGGTATGATTCTTTGTGTTAGAGAAAAATATTCTTGAGTAACCAAGTTTTGAAGTTGTTCAAAAAATTAATATATATTACTATGGATGTATACAATGATTCACATGGGGTTTCAATGGAATTATAATCTAAATTAACTATGGAATTTAAGTCTCTATTTATATATTCAATATGATTGATTATATGACTTGGGGAAACTATAGGTAACCTTATGAATTAATCTAATTAATTAATTCATCCTATTACCATCTATGGAAATTTTCTTAAAATATGAACGAGTTCAAGAAAAGTTTACATAATTTTATAAAAGTGTTGAGAATATATGATCTTGGAATATAATATCTAGGTTATAGTGTTGTATAAACAATTAAAATGGGTAAAAATTGGAATTAGAAAAATAAAAATTAGTATGAGAGTCAAATAAGGTATCCTTGAGTAGCCAACTAAGGGTATTGCAACCTAAAGGTAAAATCAGGAAGGAGGAGTTCTAATTCCATAAGATGGGATCGTTCATGTTACGTTAAGGATCTTTTGAAACTCCATGGAATATCCATTTTAAGTATCAGTGTTATATAATTTGATTATTTAGTTTCAAAGGGTATATGATACTGAATTTATATTTTAAAATTATTGTAAATATATAGTTTTTCAATATTAATGGAATAATTGACATAACAATAATTTTAATACAATGAATTTAAAAAATGGTTTCTATATCCTATTTTTGGATGTAAATGAATGTATAAAGATGAGATGGATCTTAAAATAGTGTGTCTCTTTATCTCATTACTCTCATGTGATAAGGGGAGTTTCTCATAAACAAATAGCTGTTATGATCAAAAATGAGATAATGAATTATACACACATGATTTGTGATTCATTGGAGTCATAACATATTTTGAAAAGGATAAAAGGATAAAAATGTTTATATGAGTGTTTAAAACAATGTGAGGGAAGATTTTCTCACCACCCATTAGTGACATAATTTAATAGGCTATTATTTTTAGAAGAAAATTCTCCAATAATATTGAATACCATATATGAAAATAATAGTTTATTTTTTAAATATTCCTACTAAAAGGAAAAAAATTATTTATTAAAACTAAAAATGTTTTTTTGTTCCTTAGCCTAGAATTATGAGACAATATAGTGTATAAGAGGCTAGTGAGAGTATGTTTTAATTTAAGAAAAGATATAATTTTAAAAATAAAATATTATACTAGAAAAAAGTTAAAGTCATTTTTTACTCCACATCCTAAAGTTTTTAGGATATGTGATAGTAAAGAAAAATACAACGTGTTGTATTTAATTACCACCACAAATATAAAATAGGACCATACCTTCCTATTTAAAAAAACAATTTTACATAATATCCAATTGTTTTTGTATATGTCCCTAAAAGATAAATATAATTGGTTACATTTAATTTCCATATCAATATAAATGTCACTTTATTATAAATAAGTTTACATTATGTTGAAGTATAATAATGTAACTAGTTGTTATTATTTAGGAAAAAATTTTGATAGAATAAGTTCTTGAGGATGATGATTATGAAACAGTTCTAAGTAGACTATAGTATTTGAGATCATAACATTTTATGTTTTAGAGTTATGGTGCTTAAATATGTTCAAGGAGTTGAACATTAAGAATATGATTCCTAAAATATCACAATTATTCAATATTTATTTCCCTATAGATGTTACTCATGAAACAATTAGTAAAAGGATTTTATCAGATGATAACATATAGATATAGAAGTAATTACTTGCAGAAGTGATGAATTAAAAAAACCCAAAAATCATAGAAAACATAAGGCCGGTCAAGAAATATATCATACATTATATGTTAGATAGGCGCTTATGTATGGTTTGTTAAGTATTCTTGAAATATTTAAGAATATAAAATGTCTCATGATAACATGAATTCTCTACTTTATCATTATTTTATATTGGTCTTCAAAATGTATATATTTATATAAGTTTCACGAAGCATAATGACAATTGAACTCTCAAAGTAGAAATTTGAGTTATCCTTAACCAATTTTTGTCATGGATTATTTCAGTTTATGCTGAAATATTAAGGTTGGAATGAATTATATTATTATATAGAGATACATGATATTCTCATGAGGCATAAATAAAGGATAATATTTTTTGTGTTCACTATATTACCCTTGAATTATACCACATAAAGTGTCACACACTATGTATTTGGTAAAATATGTTTGCATGGATCATATTTCAGTCCCCATACCTAAGGTTAGTGAGATACTTTGCCTGAGAACCTTCATGTTTTGATAACTTTCTTATCCAATTCAAAAGTGACTTAGCTAATCTGGTGGTGGTTGGAAATATTTCTAATCATACCATCAGTTGATTCTAAAATAAGACAGTATTTTCCTCTCATATAAAGAGTATTACATCTAGCCCCCTGATTAAGATAGATTGGGTAGTGTTCAACTACACCTAGATAGTACATATGATGTGATTTAAACTCATATGAGGGGAATGTTATGTTCTAATTTATGAATATGATTAAAATATGTTGAATTCATCGACTATGTCAGTCTATACTCAAATAATTGAGTGTGTGTGAGTTGAATATATGGAATTGACATACTTTTTGTCCCATGATCACCCGATGTACTGGACAAAGAAAAAATATGAGAATGAACACTTGCATACGAATCAATCCAATGGACACATGTATATAAATACACGTGTTTGATGGATATCACATTATACCCCTTTATAAGTTGATTAAAATTAATTATTTTCTAGATTCTAGTCTTTTATTTCATTTTTGGATCCAAATATTCATATTTTTTGTCATCTTTATGAATTCCCATGGGGCATCACTTTGTGGTTGACTGAATGGGGATTAAGTTTGACTTAGAGAGATACTCTAAAAGTTTTTTAGATTTAATAATTTTTTATATAGTTATTCATAAGGTATTACATATAATTTGGTACAAGTTGAAGTTAGTGATATCTTTCCAAAAGTATTTTGGAAGATATCTCTCACAAGTTATCATATATGATATGATATATGGTGAAATAACTTAAATTTTCAGGCTTTATTTCAAGTGGTATATTGAAGGGAATATACCCTAAAGCATATATATATATATATATTATATCATATGAAATCAAATATTCCACTGATTATGAGAAGTTTAACACTCTCCCACATATTCTATCATTAAAAGGGTGTTTTATATGATAAAATTCATAAGGTATTAATGAAAATGATGCATAAATTAACTAAGGTATTAAATCATGCATTATAACCCCTGAGTTAATATGGATAAAATACTAAGGATTATCCTCAAGTTATTTATAAATATCTATCATCTATGAGATAGTGGGTTGGAGTAAGTGCGTGTTGATGTTTAGTTGAAACTCAATAACCCTTAACTCTCATTTTTTTCTTCTTCGCATACAAGATTCCAACACATCATGAATTAAATAGAAGTAACATATGCAGATGGATGATTTAGGTGAAACACATGTATATAATTATAGATAGGTGGTGTATTTTTTATTCCCTTTATTGATCTTTATCGACAACATAAAATAAAGATCAAGACATAGCAGAGGCATCATCAGTGTAAGGTACACATGCTAAAAATATTCTTCATTTACAGTTTTAAATATTTTTTATATTTCTATTCATGGATATCTTGTTAAGGGTTTTTAATTTCTTCCACCAGTATTATTATGTTTTAGTCAACCCCTTCTAAAAATTTCACCCCTTACATCAAACGTTTTCCTTAAAATTGTTTAGTAACTTATGGAACTATTTACACTAATATATTAACAATATACATTTTAAAATCCTTTAAGATATAAAGTGACATTCAATTTTAGTATTGACTAGAATAAACCTATATTTGTTAACATTGAACTTCTCAAAGTCCAAACAAAATTTCACGAGCCTCTTTTATACTATATTATCTTTATAATATCATGATAACATATAAAAACTCCTTTGTGTAAATAAATACAACTTATTTCCTTTTAGATGGAATATTTAACAAAAAAATATTTTATCTATATAAATTATGATATTATATGTGTTTAGATAATTTTATTGAAAATAATATTATTCTTTAAATATATTCCTATGATGGTGGTGGAATCTCAATTCCTCATATTTTAACAAACATTTGGACAAACACATTTATCATAGATAAACCATTTTTATCCTTATATTATTCTAAAATATGTTATAGAATCCAATGAATCATAAATTATGCGTAAAATATAATTTTATTTATGACACATATTTTTTTCTAGGTAACTTCTCTTATCATATATGAGAAATTAGATGACTACACAAATCCTTTGTTTATATCTATCTAAGATTGATAAATTCATTTTAATTAAATTCCATGATTTACAAATCCTTTGCTCCATTAGTTGAATAAAAACTACAAGATCAAATAATTATTCCCTTGGTTTTTAACTCTTGTATATTTATAACATTTTTAATGAATTCATTTGGTATCACATACCCTTCAAAACCAATGAATTAATTTCTATTACTTTGATACCTAATATGTAAATTCCATGAAATTTATTAAAATATTTTTGGTATTCAAGAAAATTACATGCTATTGAATTATTATAACATCATTTCTTAACAACTATATACTTCAATGACCTTATCTTTATAATTTAAGAATCACTATTAAACTATTCAATTGACTTTTCCTCTTCCAGTTTGGACTTTTTCTCACTTGTACTTGTTAATATAATACTAAAATTTTTAAATCATATACCTTGTTTAATATTCTAAAAAAATTTATAATATCAATTAAAATTTTATTTAATATATTTATATTTTCAGAACATTTCCATCAATAAAAATAGAATTAATTCTATAACCAGAATGAGTGTTAGAGGATATATTCAGTCACTACTAGTCATTGGCTTACTCCATCATATTTAGTATATAAGTAGAAACTAAATTTCCTCAGTTTATTTCATATTTAATTCTTCTAAAACCTCAATAGAATCATTATATGCTTTATATAAGCATTAATATTTAGTTTTTAAACAACTTTAACAAATGGTTACTTAGGAAAGTGTTTTCTTTATCATAGAGAATTTATCCTACTTAAGAAATTTACTTAAGTTAACAGTTTGAGGAGCTTTTGAAATTAATATTATACTTTTCATGGATTTATCTGAAAGTAATATTTTATTATGATGATTCAATTTTTCTATAAAAAATCTTTTATCAGATGAGTATCATATTTTATATACATTTAATAAATATTTTTAATAAATGAGCTCCCGCAAAAATGATAACCCCTTTTAAAATCATTCATATCCTTTAGTGGCCCTAGATCTATATTTCCCTATTATTTGGGTAAATTTATAATTTCAATTATTAATTAGATATTTATTCATGTAATCATAATAATAGTGTTATATATGACTCTTGGATAGTTTAGTGTACAAATCTTTTCCCAATCCATTATATGGATAAACCCAAATATATTCATTCAGTAAACAGTCTAATATGATAAATTATGAAATCAAATCCAAAAATCATTTTGTTGATATACCAAAAAACTTTTGAAAAACTATTATTAATTACACCATTCATCATATCATATGTGATACCTTGTGAATAACCATCTAGAACTCTATGTATAAACTCTAAAAAACGTTTAAACCATCTCTTTGAGTTTTATAAAACATGATCCCTATTCACTCCACCAAAAAGTATGATCCCATGAGCCTTAGAAAAATTGATAACAAATAAGAATTTATGATTTCAAAAATGTAAGTAAATATCAACCTCTAAAAAATAATTAGTTTTACTTTAGCTACAAAGGGACCTAGCATGATATCCATTAAATGTATGTATCTCTACACCAATGTCCACCTACTGCATCATATAAAAGCATGCATAATAATATAATTTATTCATAAAAGGTATAAAGTGACCATAATACATGGAGTATATAAATCCCATATAGTCTCCTCAAATATTCTTGACTCTATGTATAAAATTATTTAATCGATGCACACATCATATTTTTTTCATCTTAGTGGATGAGCACATCCAATGACCCTTACTCAAGTAGATAAGCACACAATATTCACAATCTATGTATAGCCATAAATTTTCTTATACCATCTCAATTAATGTCCCAAATTTAATACTTTTCATTTGAGAGTATATATCACTTCATGGTTGAGATCCAACCGATGACATGATCAACAACATAACCATGCACCACCAATTAGCTAATTCTCAAGGTTTATGTAATAAAGGCATAAAAGTATGAATGCTCCCATGAAAAGTATCTCACTAACCTCAAGTAAAAAGACTTTATATGAAATATAAACCTCTATTATATTAATAAAAAATTGTAAGACACTCCATGCGGTATACTTATTGGGTCATCTAGTAAAAAAACATTTTTTGTGCCTCCTAAGAATATTCTGTATCTCAATACAAGAACCCTACAAATGTTAACCATAAAATTTCATTATAACATATAATACATCATAACATAAATAATTTAAGGATAACAAAAAAAATTTACTTTGAGAGGATAATTATGGAGAAACCTAATGGATTATGATGATTGTATTTGTTTTTAATGAATAAGTTGAATATAAATATGTGTTGGGTGATGGTGGAAGGGACCACTTAATGAATAAGTTGAACAAGATTTAATGAAAATATTTGTTTCACTATATTATATTCATTTATCTTGAAAATAATGTTTTATAGATCCAATAATATATTAGTAATGATGATAAATATTGATATAGTTTTCTACATAGTTGGAAAGGTATGATTCTACTTGGAATTATAGGATAAGAAGATTCCAAAAAGAGAAAGATTACATCTGATGATTTTAAAAATTATATTACAGGTGAATTAATGAAAAGTTATATTAGATTAGGAGAAAAATTGATAGCACGTGATAATTTCTGATTTTGAAGAGAAGGATATAGAACAAATTGAGTATCTATGAATAAATAAGTATAAAGGGTGGATGAAATATTGAGAATCCATCCTTGGGTTATCTAATATGAAAACTGCTTCATATAGTGTTTAACACACTTGTATTATATCTATGGAATTATATGTTTAAAATGAGATAAGTGTTGTATTTTTTGATAATTATTTGAGAACTAATTTTGATAATTAGTGCTAAGAAGTTCTTAAAAGTATTAAGGTAGTGTATATCTATCTATCTGCTCCAATTTTAGTACTTATATAATAAAAGGATTTTGAAATTAAGTTGAATTTCTTTGGTAATATTTTGAATATTTCTAAAATTTTATTTATGTTTTTTATGATTTAATATGGAATAAATAGAGCTACTCCAAGTAAGTTTGAAAAGGTTTTGAGTTGATTTGAAAAAGTTTTGGAATTTTGAGTTAGAGTCGAAAATTAGAAAAAGCCTGAAATACCAAAATATAACCCTAAATAATATGTAATGGTTTCCTAGACTGTACTATCTAAAAATTGAAAAAATATTGAACCTCATTATGATACTTAAGGGTAATCAGGATGATATACAAAAGTAATTCCAATAGTTTTCTCTATATATAAAATTTCCTCTGAGTTGAATTAGAAGAATAAAAAAATAAAAAAACATTACGTTGATATATAAGAGAAACTTAAAGCCAATTATTAAAGATTACACATAAATTGATGAAAAGAAATTGGCTAAGTTCTAATTCATACTATGATACATGATGATACGTTTTTAAATGTATAAAATTAATATCAGTGAATTCATAAAGGTACTCATAGGGAAAGAGATTTGATGAAATACCCAAGAAATTATAATACATATATTCTGATTACATGATGTGTAATGGTTATCAAAGTTTTTCAAAGTAAACTTGTAAAGGTAATATTTAGGAAGAATAAAATAATTGTAAAAGTAATCAAGTTACGATGATACATTAGTGTACATAGAAGGCAGTGAGATTTGAAAAACACCTGATCCACCCTATGATATGTAAAGGAACATTTATTGATATGTAATGGTTATCATGGAGGGATATGTAAGGGTACTCAGATGGTATATTCCGGATCTGGACAAGTTCTGAGCTACACTATAATATATAAAAGGAAATCCAAGTTTTTAGAATATATATAATGGTTAAAATAAGCACACATAAGGGTCACCTAGATATTATAGGTGATACATAAGGTTTCAATAGTTATAAAAATGTGAGATTTATAATGAAAAAAATTAGATAATGTTGTGATATTCTTAATAAATTAAAATATCATAGTGATAGTGATTAATCTATGATTCAGTCTGACTTAGAAGTAGAAATTATTTAATGTTTATACTGAGTATTTTGAAAATATAATTGCTATCAAAATTGTAGGAAAGATTTCAAAATATAAATTATGGAAATAATATTCATGAGATTATATAAATATAAAAGATATGAGATAGAGAAGTATATGAGATATGATACTACTTTATTTAATATATTGTGTATCTAATATTAAATGGATTAGATACAAATAAGGATTCTAATGAAAGTGTTATTATTGCATAACCATTATTATCGATGATTGATGAGAGTAAAGGGAAGGATGAAAAATACAAGAATAAGAGAGTAATTAGAGAATTATAAGCACCATTACTACTATTAATATTATTGATAATTTAGGAGATGATGTTATTAAATATTAAAGAAGGATTAAAGAATATTGAGTGAGCAAGACCATTGATACTGATTCTAAATATGGTCTGAACATTAGAATACATGAGACAAAAAGGCCAACATGAATGATATAATATCATATTATCCTTTGGAAGTTGAAGCCCATTTATTAAGGAATATTTTCTTATTATTTTTATGCAAATAAATTCTAAAGAATACTGGGGATCATTTACAAGAGTTAGTTGGGAAGATATTTTGTAAACTCGATGGGGCTAGTATAAAGAAACCATTCAGGTGAAAAACAAATTTTTGGGATATAGTAGATTAATTTTAGGATATAATATATTTATATTAATTTTCATAATATAGTTCATATAAATTTCTTTTACTTAACCAAAACCCAATAAGGAGTAGATAACAACAAGGGGTTTTAATCTTGTAAAAATACTACACACTTCTCTGTTATGTTCTTTAATTCATTTTATGTGGTAATTTTGTATAGGATAATCATAATATATATATATATATATATTGATAAAATTGATTCAAATATTTATAGGGTAAATTTTAAGGGAAAATAATTTAATAAATAGGTCACACTGATTCACCCCCCTCTTAGAGTGACTGCATGATATTAGAAGAGCATTATGATTTGTATTAGTGCTAATCCAAGTTTCCTTTGATTAAATATATTTTTACCAATTTATTTCTACATGTATATGAAGTGTGGATTTTAAGAAGTTTTACAATTGTATCAGATAGAAAATAGATTTTTAATCTCTATCAATACCAATATATAGGTTTTATCCAAGACTTTTAGACAAGATAGAATAAAGTGACGAAGAAGTTAAGGAAGAGATTAAAATTGTAATTGTATACATGACAAATTGAATGTGATAAAATTGGTAGTTTATCAATTAAATATATTTATAATTATCTTCTAGAAAAATATTCCTCAAGATTTTAATAGTATGAGTTTATTGAATAAGTTGAAGGCTTCTACTAAAAAGTATAATATTATTGAATAAATTTTTCATTGAATCTTTCACACATATATTTGAGTTTATCTAGGAAATAAATGATCATAACACACAGCTGTTAGTAGATGGAAAGGATATACAAAAATAAGTATTACTATAATTTCAAAGGTGAAACTCTCTTATTAAGTTAAATAGGAGAATATATAATCCAATTATTGAAGAAAAAATATAAAGTTTTCATGGATGTCTAGAATTTCCAATTGAAGATAAAATCTAGAAGGGTAAAGGATCTTGAAATTTTCTTATAGAAAGAAAATGAGATGCATGAAGATAAAAGAATATTATAATAATGGAATGTGAAGATAGGGTGGAATCACTTAAATATTAGAATAATATTACGAATATAATTTTTTTATAGTTGAAGGTTAGTTTGAGAAAATTTGAAAATAATCAAATTTAATATTAACTAAAAAATAATATGATATGTTCTACCATGAAATTTACTGATAAGAAAACTCCTTATAAAATAACACACCATAGTAGAAATAATGTTTTTAGATCATCTAAGGATTTATACATAGTAAGGTCACAACAAAAGTTAACCATTTTTCTTAGAAAAATATTTTTGTATTATTGATTGTTTCATCTTCTATTATATGTTATAAATTAAAATATATAAAAATATGAGTGAAAAAGTGATAATTAATACAACATAACATCAAATGTGGATAGGATAATTTTAAAGATAAGTATATCCTCAATAATAACTCAATATAATGGTGTTTCTATCCATAAAAAATCAATAAAAGTTAGCTAGACCATGGTTAAAGAAAACATATCAAGTTTCATTTGTCACTATTGGTGTTTTGGAAGGTTTGGGCATATGGTAATTTATTATTTTCATAAAATATCAGTTAATAGAGATTATAGAATACCTACATCATGGGGAAACATTTCTAAATTGAACAAGATACATAGAAGAAAGTGAATGTATCCATCATGAATAGATCTAGATACATGGATAATTTTTATATAAATTATAATAGATGAAACCAATATGATGGAGAGTGCTATTATAAATTTATCAACCATGAATCATATTATCTAGGGATAAAAAGAACAAAATATTTAATCAATATACAAAAAATTAAAGGGAGTCAACTTTGGGGTATAAGAAAAAGTAAAGTGTTAAGCGAGACATACCTAAGAAGAATATTGAGATAGGTACCACACCAAAGAAGATATGCTCCTACTTTGGAAACAATTGTTACATCACATAACATTTAAAAATAGATATTAATATCGAATTCAAAATGAGAAAGCCAAAACATCAAATAAAATTAATCAAAAAAGAAATAAATATATTGTTTTAATAGAAGATATTTAAGAATAATAGTTGGAAAAGTTTCCAAAGGAGGGTGACTCAAAGATTGATAAAAAGTTGTGTGAAAGGTGAAAAAAATTATACACACTCCTATAAAATTCATTACATGGATATTGAGATAGAAAGAGATATTAAGAAAGAAAAATATAAAATAAGTTACTTCACATACTAATAATGAATTTGTTAAAAAAAGTTCTCTCACAAGAAGAAATCTAAGAATATTCCTAAGGAATTCATGTCCATATGACATGGAGGGGGGAGGGTCTTTGATGGTTTCGTTTTCCCATTTTTTTTAGTTTTTTGTGTGATGCTCTGTTGGGTTCTTGCGTTGGATTCATCTTCGGTGTGCCCTTCTGCATCGTCGGTTCCTCTTGCTATCCATGGCTCATTCGCTGAGGAATCAGTTGAGGGTTCTTCTATGGTAGGTATTTCTCCAGCTCTAGCCCAGAGAGGCATTGTAGGCTCTGATGTTCTCAGATCACTTCAATGGAGACTTTCCCTCGAGGTGATGTCGGTTCTCCCAGTCCTAGGTGATGGAGACCCGACTTCTTTCTCCTTGGACCGTATTCTTCATCGAGTTGTCGTGGATGCGGATGGATGAGTTCGTGTTTGCGGTGGGGTGCTTCCCATTTTGGTTCTGGTGCTTGGGATCTGTGTTGTTGATGGATTTCTTGTTAGAGCTCATGAATTGGTTGGTTGGCCTGTAAGGTGCGATGAAGATTTGGTGAGCTTGTTTGTCTTGGTGGTCCCTAGTTCACTGTGGGACGACGACGACTTGGTGTCCGGTTTGTTGACGGTCGCCGACGACGATGGTGGTGAAGGACACTGGTGTAACTCCCTAGCGGCCTGGTTGATGTGGATTTTCTATGTTGTGTTTTTCGAGGTAGGTCGTGGATAGTTTTGAATGGATGGAGACAACGTGATGATTAAGGATATTTGATGATGACAGCGACGATGCAGATGAGGCCGATGATGCAGTGGACTCGACGTTCGATGCAGGTTTCTCAAGAAATCACGTGATGCGGTGGTTCCCGGAATGTGATCCGAATTTTGATTTTATTTTGGGTCTTGTGCCCCTAAAATTTGAATTTTGAATGTCCCTCCCTCCCTCTGTAGGGTGTAATTCGGTCGATTCCCACTCTACCCTCAAAGTGGCTTTTATGAAAATACCAAAAAAATGATTTGGCCTATTCATGATGAAGAATAATTGTAACAACCCATGTAATGTTAGAATAAATAATTTTCATGTTTATTAATATTAATTGATAAAATTTTAAATATTTATATTAATTATGAGAATATTAAGTAATTTTTCACTCAAAAGGAAAAGGCCTTATTTATAACCAAATTGGGTTTTCATGAATTACACGGTTTACTTAAAATCTATATTTACATATTATATAATTTTAATTTGAAAAATTGAACTTCATTTTTTAATTCATAACTTCAAAATTATTTGAAGATTAATTTGAGATAATTTTATAAAAAGTTTTATTTTTTTCATGAATAGGGAAAATATTGATTTTTACTAGAAACTATATTTTACTTTCAATTATTTATAAAGTAAAGGCCTATTTTGGATTGTTTTTAAAATTTAATTAGCTCATTTTTATTAAAAAAACTAATTATAGTCTTTGAAATGAATTTTGTACATGAATTTGGTGTAAAACATTTTTTACACTTAAAAATAATTTTTCTAAAAAACTATTTTTTTCATGTTTTATGATTTAATTTTAATTAAATTATGACACTAATAGTAATTAAATCATAAAAATGGATTCCATATTTGGAATAATTAGGTACAATTTTTTTTAAATTGGTCCTTTTAATTTTTGGCCGTTATGAATATAAACCACAATAAATTTTTAATTCTATGGTAAATGTTAAATGATTTACTTAGAGTTAAAATTAATATGATAAGGCTTAAAATTCATTAAAAAACCTGAATTTATTTCATTTTTTTGAATATATTTTATCCATAGTCTTATAAACATCTAAAATAATACATTTTTTCCATTTATATTTTCTTTTTTACCTGATAATATTTATGTAACATATAAATTCAAAAGTGTCACCGTTTTGATTTTAATATTTTGTGATAGGGATCAAAAAACTAATGCTTGGTTATAAAATTTTATTTTAATTATTGATGATTTTTTAATATCAAAATTTATTTTAAATTTTAATAATTAAAAAATTACCTTAAGGACTTATACAACGTTGATTCATTAGTTGTGAAAGTAGTAGAAAAATAAAGTAAATGATTTTAAAAACACTAAAAGTAATATTTTTTTGGTGAGTTATAGTGTCACAAAAATTTTATAGATAAATATGACTTATTAGGGATATTAAAGGTTTATATTTGAATTAATTTACTTTAATTTATTTTCAAAGATAAATTAAATGAAAAGTTCCAAAAAATGACATTAATGATATTTTATAATCATTAATAATTTAAAAAATGATTTAAAATTAATGAAAATAAAATATTTTGAAAATTTAAAGAATGATGGTGTAAAATAACACCCATGGTCCATTTTTTGGTCATTTTTTCTTATATAGTAACTTTATTTACCACTAAATGGTAAAACACAAATATCAATCAAATCTTCAAAAGGGTTAATGGGGGGGAGGGGTTAAAACAAAGAGATATGGGTAAAAATATGATCAAAATTTGTCCAAATTTTATTTTGTTAGATTATTTCAATCCAAAATCATCCTTTATTAAAATTATATTATTTTAGACCCACTTTAACCTTGAAAAAAATAATATTAATTCAATATTTTAAGAAATTTCATGAATTCCCTTCCCATCACCTATAAAAGGGAACATCGTCTCATCTTTTCCTCACACCATTTTAGCACTCTATATTGGAATATACCTGATAAAATAACTTCCTATCATACCAAAACACATTATAGTGGTATTATTTTTGGAATAATACAAACCTTATAGGACTTAATTTTTAAATTAAATGAGGTTGTCCAAAGAAGAGGTATTGTTTTTAACCGAATATGTTTGTTTTATTTATTCTATTAACACCTTAAAATATTCATAAAATGTGAAGAAATAATAAAAAATTATATTCCATGTACTTATTTTTTTATGCTAATGTCAAAACCTATATCCATCTCCATATCCATCAAATAGGAAATGAAACCATCATTCGTGTGTACGATAGACTATCGCCTCACGAACCGATTTAAATTGTTTTTCGTCACCGCCTCTCACAATTGGTTATAATGAAGAATTTAATGTATATATATGATATTAATGATATAATTATAATTATTTAAAGATAATATATCATGTATTTTCTTACCATTCCATCAATTGAAAAAATATTTCATCATTTATGAGTACGACTAGATGACCACCTTCATGAGGTGATGTGATTTGTTTTTCATGACCTAATAACATGGATCCTATATATATAAGTGTATTTAATTAAATAATATTATATTTATTATATAATATTTTTTAGTGATAAAATAATAATCACCTTTATTCCATTATGTTTATTGAAAAATGGACACGTTTCTCATGTGTATATACAACCTACAATCTACGTGGTTGTAACATAGTTCATTTTTCATAACCATATTTCATGGATTTTTAAAATAATAATTAATGTGTAAAAATTATAATTATTTCATTATTATTATTATACATATTATGGAGTAATTTCATCTTTTACCATAATTAACATACCAAATTCATTTTGGACATTTGATCTGAATATCTTCAAAATGACTGACATGAACTTAATTGATTAAGTAATTAAATATAACAAGGTAATAAATAAAATATAAGGAATACTAAAATTTTAAATTTTATTATGAAATTAAATAACCAACATAATTTTATTATTCATGAATATAAAGAACATACATGATAAGTTAGACTTGAGGTAAGGGACACTTTACCTTTATTTTTTTTTAAATGTTTTTAGGATTTATTTTCTAAATATTTTTCAACCATTTAAATATTATTAAAATTATTTTAGGGTTTTATTTATATAGAAATAAAATAATTATGAAGAAAATTTTATGTCGTGTTTTACTTTATTTTTAAAAAAATTCAAAAGGGATCTTTTTTTGTATTTTATACTAAACATTTTGATTTAATTTACAAAAGGAAAAAAGAATATTTTATTTTAACATATAATAAATCAACTAATTTAACCACCACTACAAAAACTATTTCATATTTGGAATAATTTATAACATTCCATGTTTTTTTCTAAGATACAACATCCTTCCCTTTGTTATGATAATTTTTGTTTTGAAAATTGGTTTTAAAGGAAGGGGATATATCAATATCTTAAAATGTTTCTTTATTGAATTAAAAGTTTATTTTTATGAGTTTGATGATGAAAATGAAATATTATATGTGTTTTATACATGTTATGGTCCTTTTGAAATTGTTTATGATCATTTGATCTTGATATAGGTCTCCAATTTATTGGGTAATGAATATGTTTTCGGGAGAACTATATTAAATGCGAGCATAACAGTTATTTCAATTATAAGGGTTCTTGTAAGGGTTTTATGAAGATAATGACCCAAGGAACCTATATGAATTTTCTATATTTGATAATTATTTTTCATGGAAATTGGAAGATAATGATATTTTTAAGGGATGATTATGGTCTTTTGGGGTAAAAATGTATGTTTTTAAGAAAATGTTTTTCATGGGTTATCATGTTTTATAAAGAACCCCCGTAATTATTATTTTTTATTTATGTTTTATTATAAATTGTTTTTTGAAAATATTTGGGTAGTAAATATGATTTCATTTGTAATTAAATGACTATTTTAGCTCAATGTTTATTATGTTAAAGGAAAACATTCTTTTATGATCTCATGGTTTTAAAATCAACTAAAGCATATATTTATTCTTTTTTTGTCCCTTAATAATATTTTTGTGATCATATAATGTTTTCTAAAATTTTCACTATTTTTATGGATGAGTTGGAACAAAGAAGAATTCCAGTTGAAATTAAAAAATATTTTTCATAAAAATGAAACATGTTTTATTTTAAAATTATTAATTGTTGAAAAAATTGATACTAAGAGGAAGTGTATAACTTGTAATGTATGTGTGTTTATGTAAGTGTTATAAAATAATTGTCTAAATTTTTAATCTTAAAATTATATTTCAAAATGAAATAAAATGAATTCATGTTTTAAAAATGAAATTATGGATTGAATAAGGACCATGTATTTATTTTTGGTATTAGAGAAAATGTTAAAATATTTTTAGAGGCTAGGATAATGTAAGTATGATTAAGTGATTATAATTTAGGGTTATCATGATATATAATTTGAATATTACCATGTTTCTTCATCCAAACTATATCTATTTAGAATGGTTTTCCATAGAGGAAATAGATAAGCTGACATAGGAAAGAACCAAGAGGACAATATCCTTCTAAATCAACTACCTAGAATAGTTGGAATTAGAATATAGTAGTTTGTTACTATGATGTATCCATTTACATAGGATATAAATGGTAATCGTATCTATGTGGGATAGAAACCATGTTCACTATAGAGAAACATGTCTATAGCGAAGCATTTTATGAAATAAAACCCTGCAATATTCAGTGGATCATCTTACTCTATGGTAGTTGAGGGATGGATTAAATCCCTAGGAAAGATATTATAAGTCATGAGATATTTGGAACACAAAAAGTAAACTATTTCTTTTTATCATTTCGAAGGTGGATTCGACTAATAACAGTCAATGGTAAATAATATAAGACAGAGAAAAGAGATTTATTACTTTTAATGGGGTGAATTTAAGAATATTTCCCTTGAGAAATATTTTTCTAATGATTATTTAATTAGGATAGAAAAATAATTATTATAATTGATAAATAATGAGTATTTTTTAGTGGTATCATACAACGAAAACTTCCCCTAAATGGAATAACACACACTAAATTTTATCTGGGATCGTGATAGTAAAATTAATCAGTTTTACTCAAGATTGAAGTTAAGATATCGAAGGCCAGTGGATTCTAATGAATTCAAAAGTTATTAAAAACTTGTTTGATATGATAAGAAGATATAAATGGTATTTTTAAATGATCAATTATTCCATGAAAAAAAGTAAAAGAAATGGTCTAGATAATGGGAAATATGGAATCATCCATTAAATAATCTCAGAGGTAATAAAATAAAATTCCCATATTGTGATAAGTGTGGTAAAAATAACCATCAAGAATGTATTTTTAAAATTGAGAAGTACTTCTGATATGAAATTTTTTTACATGTGGCTCATGAATGTGAAGAGCATGATCATAAAAATAATGAAACCCCAATAGTAAAATGCTTTAATTGTAATGATATGGGTCATTATGTGAGTAATTTTCTAAAGGGTAAAATTAAGTAAGGAAATCATTAAAATTGAAATAAAAACAGTGTTTTAAAATCATTTTCTACTACTATTATTAATTTTGATCTATCTAATTAAGTAGTGAAAAATAAGTTACTTATTTATTTGAATTATGATAATACCCTATATGACTTTTGATCTTTAAATTCCTTCATTTATTTGAAAATTAAAATTAAAATTAGAATACCTCCTCAAGAAAATAAGATAGAAATTTTGGTGAGAAATATGTTTGTAAATATTAAAGTAACCCATATTTATAAGAATTACCTAATTGTTATCAGTGTAAAAGTATTTCCTGCAAATATTGTTAAACTACCCATAATAGATCTTGATATTTTTTTTGGGTATATATTTACTTTAATATTATCATAATAAGATATATTTGAGAGCTAATAAAGTTATATTCAATGAATTCATACCTTTTATAACACATCAAGAAGGTATGAAATTGATTTAAGATAATAGTGAAATTTAGATAGCTCATATTGTTGAAAAGAAAGGAAAAATTCAAATTAGTGATGTTCCAGTAGTGAATAAACATGTGGATGTATTTACTAATTATTTTACTTGTAAATTTTTGATCCAAAGGCTGAGTTTACTTTTTCATTAGTTCCTGATACAAATCTTATTTCAAGATCCCCTAATCAAATGGATCAAGTATAACTTTTATAATTGAAAAAACTATTACACTTGTTTCTTGATAAAGGATTAATTCATACAATAACCTCACCATGGGGTGATCCTATATTATATTTTAAAAATAAATATGCTTAAATGAGACTTTTTATTTATTATAGAGCCTTGACTAACATCAATATTAAGAACAAATATACTTTGATTGATATTGATGTTGTGTTTGATCAAATATTTAGAGAATAATTTTTTTTAAGATTGATATTAGGACAGGGTACCATCATTTGAAGGTGAAAGAGGAAGATATTTTAAAGAAAACATTTCAGATTAGATATGAGAATTAAGATTTTATAATTATTCTATTTGGGTTTTCTAATGCAACTGCTATATTCTTGGATCTTATGAATAGAGTTTTCCATGATTATTTAGATAAGTTTATAGTTATATTTATTGGTGATATATTGGTATATTCTAAATTTAATGAGTAATATGAAAGACACATAAGGATTGTTTTGAAAAAAAATAAAAAAAATATGTTATATGAAACATTTAGTAAGTGTGATTTTTTTTGAAACATATATATATTAATTTTCATGGAAAAATTTTATATAAGGATGGTATAACTGTTTACCCTTCCAAAGATAAAGTTGGTAAATAATGGATAAGACCTAAAAATTTCATATATATTATAGTTTTCATGGATTAGTGGGTTATTACTGATGTTTTTTTGAAAACTCATCTCAGTTATCTATCCCACTTACTAAGTTAACTCTAAAATGAGTTAAATTCATCTGGATGAAAGAGTTAGATGTTTTTTATAGGATCCCAAAAGAATATTTGAGAATAATAATGTTTTAGGACTTCCCTCTAGGAATGATGAATTTATCACCTATAACGAAGTTTTATTAAAGGGGATTTTTTGTATTTTAATGTAGAATGATTAGGAAATTTCTTATGCTTCACATCAACTAATTTCTCCCAAGTTAAATTATCCTACTCATGATCAAGAATTTTCTACTATGGTTTTTTTTAATAATTTGGATCCATAATTTATATATAATAAAGTTTTAAATATATAATGATCATAAAATTTTTAATTATATATTCACTCTAAAAGATTTGAACATGAGGAAGAGAAGATGACTAGAACTGAATAAGGATTATGAATATATTATTCATTACCATCTTAGAAAATAAAACAAAGTAGCAGATGATTTTATTCATAAAAATAATTCTATATTAACCATGTTATGTTTAAATCATTCCCCTTTTGTTAATAATCTAATGAATTTTGGGCTAAAAATTGTGCATGTAAAAAATCCCCTAATTTTTTTAGGTGAAAGCACAACAATCTCAATAAATCAGAATTAAGCATGACCAGAAAGTAGATCATGTTTTATATGAAAATGTAGAATATTTTAATAAGTGTAAGATTTTAGAGTTTAATATTTATGAAAAATGTGTTATAATATCCAAAAAAAGATTATGTGTGCCTTTTGATTCACATTTGAAAAGAGAACTGTTGAGAGAAGCTAATGGATCCTAATTTTCCATTCACCCTGGAAGAAATAATATGTACAAAGTAATTTAGGAGTCTTACCAGTGGGATGGAATGAAAAGAGATATTATTAATTTTATAATGATATATTTGAATTTTCAATAAGTTAAATTATAATCATAATTACCAAAGTGGATTCTTCAGACATTTCCAATGACAAAGTGGAAATGATAAAATATATATATATAGATTTCATGGTGGGATTTCCAAACACATTTCTAGGTAACAATTCAATTTGGGTTATTATTTATAAATTAACTAAATCTATTAATTTATATCATATTTTAGATACTATTTAATTAGATTATCTTTATCAACCACAGCTCAATGAGATAATCAGGTTATATGGATTTCCTATCTCTATTTAATCTAATGACAATCCTGGGATTACTTTTAATTTTTTTAAAATTATTCAGAATTCAATGGGCACTAAATTAAATTTCAATATAACTTTTCAACCTTGATCTTATAGAAAATTATAAATAATGATATAGAATTTAGAAAACATGATTTGAGTTTTTTTGATGGATTATCATGAAATTTAGGACCAATATCTTTCATTAGTTAGACTGTATCTTATTGGGATGAAGTTGATAAAAGAAAGTTATCAGGACTATAATTGGTAGAAGAAATAGTTGTTAAGGTAAATATAATTTAACAACATATAAATAAGGATCAGATAAGTTTGAATTTTTTTTCCATATTACTGTAGGAAACATATTTTATTTGAGGTATGTGATCATGTTTTTATTAATGTTTCTCTAGGTAAAAGTGTTATGTGTTTTGGTAAAAAAGGAAAGATAAGTCCATGGTTCACTGGAACTAATAAAATCCAAGATAAATTTGGATCAATTGGTTATTGAGTAGAATTTCCTTCAAGTTTTAATCAGGTACATGACTTATTTTTTGTTTCATTATTAAGAAAACATGTGCCAGATGCATCTCAAGTTTTCAGCCATGAAGTTGTTTAGTTAGAAAAGAATATTGCTTATGACAAATATCTAGTATAGATTATTTAATATATAGAGAATTTGTTTTGGAATAAGGTAATTTATCAAGTAAAGTTTTTTTAATAACTATATATTTGAAGAAGTAATAAGGGAACTTGAAAATAATATAAAGGAAAAATATTCCCACTTGTTTGAGTAATGCATTAAATTATGAGGGGAAAATTTCTAAAAGGGGGAAGAATGAAAGAAACTGGGTAATGTTAGTATAAATCATTTTCATTTTTATTAGTATTCATTTATGAAATTTTATATAGTTATATTCATTATAAGAATATTTGATGATTTTTTAGTCCAATGGAAAAATCCTTATTTCTAATCAAATTGGGTATTCAGGAATTATATAGTTTTATTTAAAATATTTATTACCAAATTATATAATTTTAATTTTATAAAAAGTACTTAAGTTTCTAATTCATCGTGTTAAAATTTTCTTTGGACGAATTTTTGAGAATTTTCTAAAAATATCAATTTAACAATGAATAGTGAAAAATACTAATTTTTATTGGAAGATATACTTTGGTTTCATGTATTTACATTGTAAAATTATATTTTTGATTAGTTTAAAATTTTAACCAGTTAATTTTTATTAAAAAAAATTAATTATGGTATTTGGAATGAATTTTATACTTGAGTCTGGTATAATTTTTTTTATACTTAAAAGGAATTTTTCTAAAAACCTGTTTGCGTCGCGTTTTGTGGTTTAATTTCAAATTAAATTCTACCACTTAGAGAAATTGACTATTGTAAAATGGATTCAATATTTGTAATCAAGAGATCCAAATTTGGTAAATATATCCATTTTATTTTTAGTTCTTATGATTATAAACCATTGTAATTTTTTTTTACCATGGTAATGATAAATTGAGTTAATTGGCGTTAAAAATTATGAGATAAGATATAAAATTCTTTCAAACATTTGAATTTATTTCATTTTATGAGTAAATTTATTTAATAATCATATTGAATTTTAAAATATGATTTTTTCCACTTCTCTATTATTTTTACCTTTATAATATTTATGTAAAGGATAATGTCAAAAGTTTCATTCTCTTGTTATAATATTTTTTAAGAGGGATAAAAAACACCTATGTTCGGTTCTAAATATTTATTTTAAATATGAATAAATATTTTATCATGTTAATTTTTTTAATTTTCATTGATGAAATAATTACCTTAATCGC
This sequence comes from Viscum album, assembly GCA_963277665.1. Taxonomy (NCBI): domain Eukaryota; kingdom Viridiplantae; phylum Streptophyta; class Magnoliopsida; order Santalales; family Viscaceae; genus Viscum; species Viscum album. The sequence goes on from OY728145.1 coordinate 917,168,325, forward strand.
TTATATAATATTGATTCAGTGCTTGTGAATGTAGTAGAAAAATCAAGAAAATTAATTTAAAAACATTAAAAGTAATTTTGTTTGGGTGAGTTATAGTGTCCCATAAATTTTATAGATAAATATAAAATATAATTTATATTTTAAAGGTTTATATTATAATTCAATTTCTATCATGTTGTTTTCAAAGTGAAATTAAATTAATAGTTCCAAAAATGACATTAATGATATTTATAATAAAAAATATTATTTCAAATGATTTAAACTTAGTAAACATACTATATTCCGAAAATTTAATGGTATATGTTTTAAATTTTCAACCATGGTCAATTTATGGGTAATTTTTCCTTTTATAGTAACTTTATTTACCCTTAAAGAGTAAAAACATTGATATCACCATAATTATCAAAAGGGTTAACAAGGGGTTAGAACAAAGATATAAGAGTAAAAACATTATCTAAACTTGTAAAAATTTTATTATATGAGATTATTTATACCCATAGTCATCCTATATTTTAATTATAGAAATTCTTATTCACTTAAACATAAAAATTAATATTTATTAATTTAATACTTTATAAAATTCCAAGAATGCCCCTCCCCTCACTTATAAAAGGGAACCTCTTATCCTATATTCCTCACTCCATTTGAGCACTATATATTAGAAAATAACTGAAAAAAACCATTAATAAAATACCTAAACACATTATATATGTATTATTTTGGGTATACTACCAACCTGAGATGAAGTAAAGTGTAAAGAAAATGAGGTTGTCTAAAGAAGAGGTACAGTTGTTGGAAAAATGTTTTAGATTTATCTCTTATTCTACCTAATTAAAATTTTATTCAATCGTCTTAAAATAATAACACAAGTATCTTAAACGTAATAATATGTTTTTATATTAATCTAACAACCGATATCCATTTCATCTTCCATCAAATGGGAAATAAAACCATTTTTATTGTGTATAGTGGATTACTGCCTCATGAACCGATGTAATTCTTTATTCATCACTCTCTCTAATGGATGGTTATAATGATGGATTTAATATATAAATACTATATTCATGGAATAATTATAATTATAGAAATATAATATATCACATATTTTCTTACATATGAATCTATTGAAAAATAATAATTTTGTTCATGCATACATATAGATTACCACCTCCAAGAAGTGATGTGATTCATTTTTTATGACCACATCACATGGATACTATATATAAGTATAATTAATGAAATAATATGATATTTATGATATTATTATCATTATATAAATATTAAATAATACTTACAATATTTCTATCATGTTCATTGAAAAATGGAAATGTTACTCTTGCATATGTATGACTTACTATCACCATGATTGTCACATAGTTTATTTTTAATAACCATATTTCCTGGTTGGTTTTAAAAGTATAAATGATATATAAAAATTATATTTATATTATTATTATTATAATATAAATTATGGAATAATGAGCTATTTGAATATAATCATCCCTTCAAATTCATTTTGGACATTTATACTGAATATCATCAAAACGTCCGTTGTGAACTTAATTGATTAAGCAATTAAATATAAAATGGTAATAAATAAAATAAAAGGAATAATAAAATTTGATAAGGGTTATTAATAAAGTAAATAATTAACATAATTTTATTATTTAGGATGATAAATAATATACTTGATGATTCAGACACAAGGTATGAGACAATTTTCCTTAAAAACTTCTTTTAAATGTTTTAAAGATTTATTTTCTAAATATTTTTATTCCATGAATACATTAATAAAATTACTCAATAAATATATTTATTTGGAAATAAATGAATTATTAAGGTCATTTTTTAATCATGTTCACATTCTTTCAAAAGGTTTTCAGAAGAATATTTTTATGTATTTTATATGTAATGCTTTGACTTTCTTTACAAACGGAAAAATGAATGTTATATTTTAACATATATGACATCAATAGATATTACTACCACCATAAATTTTATTTTATATTGGGATTCCTTTATAATATTCCTTATATTATTTCAGTAAAATCTCTCATTCCCTTTGTTTTGGTAATTTTAGTTTTTAAAATTGGGTTTTAATGGAATGAGATATTTCAATATCTGAAATTGTTTTGATCATGGGTTCAAAAGTATATTTTTATTCATTTTGATGATGGAAATTTAAACTTATATGTGTTTTGTACATTTTATAGTCCTTGTAAATTTCTTATTATGGGGTAATAATGATATAGAGCTTCAATTCATTAGGTAATGATTATGTTCTTTGGAGAATTATGTTGGAAGTAGACTATAATTGTTATTCCAATTATAAGGGTTATTGTAAGATTTATTTTAAGGGTTCTATGAATATTATGTCGCATGTAACCTAAATTAATTTTCTATGATTTATAATTATTTTTCATGGAAGTATTTTGATTTCAAAAGGTAATCTAATGATCTTTTGTAATTGAGAATTATTCCCATTTAATGTAAAAATATATGTTTTAAATAAATTTTTTTCTTATTTATAATGTTTTATATAAACTATCAGGATTATTATTGTATCATACATAGTTTTTTTTTAAATTAAAGACTATGTTTGATAACATACATGATACGCCACATCAAGTTTAAATGAAAAATTAAATATTATTATTTAAATATTAACATTATAACATAGTAGTTAGAATGAAAGGAATGAATAATATTAATTGAATTATGAAAATACTTTTTACACATGTATATATAATTCTTTGGTGACCAATTAATTATAAATGAATGTAAAACAAATTTTAAAATAAAAGAAAACGTTTTACTAAAAAACAATTTAAATGTGCATAAGTCTATTTTATAAATAATAAAATCACTCTTGTTATATTATATTAATTAAATATATATGTAATATATTAAATCTAATTTTTTTACATTAATTTTTTGTGTTTTATAGGCATGATATATGAAAAAAATCCAATTTTATAAAAAAAACAAATATTTTTCAAAAAAGGATGTTTTGCCGCCTTTTGATGGCACACTTGTTTTAAATATATTTATTTAAAATTCTATAAGTTTTAAAAAATAAAATTCTTCTTTGAAATAGTAGTATCAAAATTTACTTTGCTTGATTTTTTTGTATTTTTCTGATAAGATTCATTTTTATTTTGTGAATAGTGAAAAATACTACATTTTAATTGAGAACTACTTTTCCTCAATTTTATTTATAGTTTTGAATTATATATTTGAATGGTTTTAAAATTTAATTAAATCAAATTTTTATTAGATAATACAATTTAGTTATTTGTAATAAATTTCTCATTTAAAATTGGATACAAAGACATTGTAAACTTTTTAACGTTTTTAATTTATGAACTCAATTTTTCGATCCATAAACTAGATTAATTTTAAATTAATTTTAGAAAAATTTGTGAATTTAATTTCAAAAAATAGGTTTACATGTTTTTATTATGTATTATATTTACATTATCGTATGAACAACTTAATTTGTTTAGTGAATAATAACTTTAGTATTTTTTTTTCCACGCCTAAGGGTAAATCTGGTAATTAAGGGTAAAAATAATATTATAAGCATTATTAAATTACCATAACACTTGTAATAATTTCATTGGATGATTGTATTTCAAAAAATTATATTTGGGTCAATTTTAGGTAAACTTGGAGCCACATGGATGACTTTAATCCATTTATAGTATTTTATTCAAAGAGAAGTCAATTTTGTTACACTTTTTTTTAAATAAGAAAAATATTTTTAAAATGGTGTTATATAATGGATATTTGAAACTATAAAAAGTATTTATAAATCTAAAATGCTTACCTAAATAATGGTAATTTATGTATATTTTTTTGGAATGAAATAATTACATTAAATGATGAAACAATAATGATGCCCTAATTTCATCATTAATAGAAGAATGAAATAAATGATATTAAAAATATTAAAATAATTAAAATATAATATAATTTATGTCATCCATGAATTTTATGGACGTATTTTAAAAATTAGGGATGAGTTAAAATAGTTTTTTCAAAACATATAATGTTTTTATGATATTTTTAAAAAGTCATGTAATGAATAGTGTCAAAATTGAAATAATTGACATCTTAAAAGACATAATATTTTATTAGTTGATATAAAATTTATAAAAAATACATGATTCGGAAAAATATTTGGGATAATTTATAAAATTTAATTAATGACCCATTTATTGGTATTTTGGTATATTATTGTAATTATATTAACTCTCAAAGTGTAAAATACATTTTATCGTAGTAAAAATTACAAGGGTTAAATACAGGTTAAAAAATAGAAGGATTAAAAAATAGTCAAAACATATATAATTTTAATTTAATGAAGTTTATACGACCTAAAATAATCATATATTAGCAATAAATTAGTTTGTATCCATTTGGATTAGAAATTTAATTTATATTAATTTAATATTTTAAAGAATTTCAAGAGTGCCCCTCCCCACTATTATAAAAGTGAACCCATTATTATCTATTCTTCACACCTCAAAAAATATTTAGTTCGGCCTAAATCTGTAAACATAATTCCCTATAATCCATAATAATATTCTAGAGGCCTCATTTTAGGCATAAAACCCTCCTTATATGTGTTAAGGTTTTAATCCAAGGGGATCGTCTGAAGAGAAGGTATCATTTTTATTTAAGTGTATCTATTTTATTTCTTATTCCACCTACTTCAAATATTCTTCATACATGATGAAATAACAAATAAAATTTCCTAAATATACTGAGATGTTATTATATTAATTTAATCACTTAAATCCATCTCCAATTTCATCAAATGGGAAATAAATTATTCGTTTGTGTGTACGACGAACTACCACATCACGAACCAAAATAATATATTTCCATCACCGTCTCTCAAGAATAGTTATAATTATGTAATTAATGTTTATATATTATATTAATGACATATTTATCATTATTAAATAATAATATATCCACTATTTTCTTAACATTCTATGCATATAAAAATGATTATGTCATTCATGCATACATTTGAACTATCACCTCCACGAAACAATATGATTCGGTTTTCTTCACCACATCATATGGATGATATATATAAGTATATTTAAATTATTAATATGATATTAATTATATTATTATCACTCTATAAAGATAAAATAATACTTACCTTCTTTCTATATTGATATTTGAAAAATGAAAATGTTACTAATGCATATGTACATCTTACCATCTCCATGATTGTAAGTTGTCCAATTTTTTATATCCATATTTAATAAATGTATTTAAAAGTATGATTTATTTAAAATAATAATTATTATTTCATGAATATTATTCTGGATATGTTTGGTCATATTTTACTAACCAATTTCATTTTGGACTCAAATATCAAATATCATCAAAATGCCCGACATGAACTTTCATAATTAGGTAAATGTCATAACATGAAATTAAGTGATACAAAAGGAATAGTAATATTGAAAAAGGTTTTAATAAATTAAATAATTAAAATTATTTTATTATCCTAGAAGATAAATAACATACATGATGAATTGGAATCTAGGTAATGGACTTCATCTCAATCTCCTTTCACTAAGGCATATCATGATGTTATAAAACTTTATTATCCTATAAGGTGTGTATACAACCCTTATAACATGTTATATCATGAAATACTATATTATTATGATATTTAAGGTTTTTTTTAATGTTATTATTTAAAAAATTTATTTTCATGTGTTTCTTATATGTTAATGGACACTTTAACTAAAACATCATTTTAAGTGTTTTAAAGATTTATTCTTCGAAATCTTTCTCATTCATGTCATAGTTTTCAAAATGGTTTTATGAATTTATTTATATGGACATATATGTTTTAAAATTTTAATTATTGAATTTATTTTAAAAGTTTCAAAGTGGTATCTAACACTTTGATTAAAAAATATCTTTTATAAATGTTTTATTTTTTAAAATGGATTGATTATTTCAATAACTTGAAATGTTTTCTTACGAATGAAAATGAAATTTTATGAGTGACATGTTGAAGATTGAAAACTTTTATGGGCTATGATTCTATAATGTTACTTGGAAATTTTATGACTGAGTCAAATACAACTTATATGAAGGGTTGATCTAGATTACAGCTCACATGTGATCTTGATAAAGCTTATATAAAGGGTTGATCCCCATTATAGCACTTGAAATATGGGTGGGCCCGATATATCTTATACGAATGGTGAACCCATTTATATATCTCTAATGCATTGGGTATTCTGGAGGTGGATTTTGACCAAGTGGTTATTTCATTTGTAAGGGTGAATTTAAGAGTGATATGGTAATGATATCCCAAGGTATCTGTGTGATTTGTCTATTCTTTTTAATGAGTTTTTAAGAAAAGGTTTTTCATTAGTTTTCATGTTTTCACTAGAATAACAATTTAATTTATTTATATCCCTTACTGAGGTATTTGTGCTCATCCCATGTTTTGAAATGTTTTTAACAGTTCTTAAGATTGGTAAGGGTAAATAATATTTCATGTAAAAATAATTGAAGACGTGTCTCAATAAGAACTCATGTTTTTCTAAAACGGGTTTCCTTAGGTGGGAAAAAATTGATACTAAGTATAAGTGTCCACATGTAATGTATGGTTCTAATTTGTAAGAATTTTGTCTAATTATATAAAACACTAAACTAAAAATATCATGGAATTTGAATTATAGTTTCAAAAATACTATAATAAGTAATGTTTAAGGCTAGTTTCTTACAGTTGGTATCAAAGGATAGTTTAGACAACATTAGATATTAGTATATTTTCTTAAGAGTTAGCTATATCATCATGGGTTTATAATTTTCAATCTGAGCATAATTTTAATGTCTTAAAAACCCTTTTTAGGTTTTAAGTTATTAAATTTTAAGGTGATTAGTGGTATTTTTGGAGAAATTTATTTTTTAGTTAATTATGTATTATTACTTTTTGGGATTCAAAATGAAAGGTACGAGATAAAAATTGAGGTTAAAACATGTTATGGTTATTTTTTAAGATTCTATCATATTTTGGGAATTTTATAAGAATTATATAGTTTTCAAAAAAGGGACAACCCATAGTATGGGTGACAATCCATCGCTTCTGGCAAGGCCCTGGGAATCGAACCCACAACTAAAGGGAAATAAAGGCGCATTGACAATCACTGGCCTATGTGAAGTCCTAGTTAGTATGGATTTTTTTAGTTAAAATATTTTCTTGATTTTGGGAACAATATTTTTATCATATTAGAAAAATGATTTGGGGGATTATGTGATGAATATTGATTCAAAAGATGTTTATTATTTTGGGAACCCCATATGATCAAGATAAATAGAATATTGTGGGGTTTTATTTGATAAATAAAGATTGAATTATCTTTTAGAGGAAATTTTAATTTTATGGTTATTAAAGAAACGATTAAACTATCTTGGAGATTATGTTACTAGGGAAATTAATTTTTGGTATGTGACTTAAAGAGTAATTGATATTATTTAGAGATAATTCTTACAATTTATTTTTGAATACTATGTGATTAATCCTTCTTGATTTTGGGTTTTAATATTAGTTGGAATTATTTAGAGAATTTTTAAGGATAATTATTAACCAAATGGTTTATACTAAACTTTGGGTATTACAATTGAATTTTGGAGATTGAGGTAGTTATTCTTCATATAAGGTTTATTATTTTTAAAATATTATCTTATCTTTTAGTAATCATTTTTATTTTGGTTAATGTTTAAAGGAATGAGGAAAAAATATTTAATATTTTGTGGATAATGTGATTTTATAGAAGTTGATTCTAGTGCTTCATGCATAAAAAAATCATCTTGAATACTCATCATTTGGGAAAAAAGATGATTTTTCGGTGGAGTTTGATTAATGGATGAAACTCTACTTGTGAAGTAAGTATATTTACATATTTTTTTAGTATAATTATAAAAATAGTCCCTCAACTATATAAAAAGGATCTTAAGACAAAAACATTATCTTTTTACTTTTCTTTCTAAGAAATCAATGACCTTTTAACCAATCACAAATTTATGGTTTTGTGATTGTTAAATTTGTCATGACCATGTTTTCTATCAATATCCTACAGAACTTAATGGTTAGTTTTATCTTCCATATCCATATTTTTTACATGAAACCCTATTATATGTTATCTTAATTTACCTTTATACTTTCCCTTATTTTTTTAAATCATAAGTTTGATTAATCCTTTTTACGATGTGAGATTTCAATAATGGTATTTTGAAAAGTCAAACCCCATGTTTTAGATCATGACTTCAAATTGTGAGGAAGACATTTTTAAATGGTGGGGGGAGAATGTAACATACCAAGTTTTAAAAGGGAAATACTATATTTGATATCATATATGATACACCACATTATGTTTAAATAAAAAATTAAATATTATTATTTAAATGTTACTATTATAATATAGTCATTAGAATGATGGGAATGAATATTATTAAATGAATTATAAAAATATTGTTTACACATGTATATATAATTATTTTGGGACCAATTAATTATAAATTAATGTAAAACCCTTATTAAAATAAAGGGAAATATTTTTCTAAAAAAACTATTTAAATGTGCACAAGTGGTTATATAAAAAATACAATCACCCTTGTTGGATTATGTTAATAATATATATACATGTAATATACTAAATATAATTTTCAACATTTATTTTATGTCTTTTATAGACAATATATATAAATAAATCCAATTTCACACATAAAATAAATATTTTTCGAAAAAGGCAGTTTTGTCGTATTTTGATGGAGCACCTATTTTAAATCTATTTTTAACACTTTTATAAGTTATATTTGGAAAAATATAATTCTTATTTTAAATATAACAATTAAAATTCACTTTGGTTGAATTTTTAGTATTTTTATGATAATATTCATTTTTTGATGAATAATAAAAAATACTACATTTAATTAAAAACAACATTTTCATAAAATTTATTTAGTGTTAAATTAAATATTTGTGTGTTTTAAAAGTATAATGAAATAATATTTTTCTCATTTAATCCAATTTAGGTCATTGGAATTAATTTCATATTGAAATTGGTGTTAAAACTTTGTGAACTTTTGAACATTTTTAATTTAAAACCCCGTTTTCTTGATCCGTATGGGATTAATTTTAAATTAATCTTATCCACTTTTTTAATTGAATTTCAAAAAATGGACATAAATTATTTTAATATATATGATATTTATCATCTATTAGTATAAAATTAATTTTTATTGAATAGTAACTTTAGTTTTTAAACCACGGTTAAAGGTAAATGAGGTAATTAAGGGTTAACATAATATTATAAGCATTATAAAATTACCATAACACTTATCATAATTTAATTGGATGAGTTTTTAAAAAAAATCATATTTTGGTATATTTTAGGACCACTTGGATCCACTTGGATGAATAATAAATTTATATTATTTTATTCAAAAAAAATCAATTTCATTTCACATTTTCTTAACAAGAATTTTTTTTTAATATTGGGTTATATAAGGGATATTTTAGATTATAAATAGTATTTAGAAATAAAACATTTTTACCTACATCATGATAATTTATTTAAAATTTTTTGTAACAAAATTATTAAATTAAATGATGACACAATAATGATGTAGTAATTGCTTCATTAATGAAAGAATGAAATAAATGATATTAATTTTTTTAAAATAAATAAAATATGTTATAATTTATGTCATAAAATAATTTCATGGATTTATTCAGCATATTAGGGATGATTTAAAATATATTTTTTAAATATATCAAGTTGTTAAGATATTTTTGAAAAGTCACGTAAGGAATAGTGTCAAAATTTACATAATTGATATCTTAAAATACATAATATTTTATTAAAAGATATAAAATTTATAAAAATATAAGATTCTTCCAAATAGTTAGGATAAGTATTAAAATTTCACAAATGACTCATTTAGGGGTCTTTTAGAATTTTATAATAATTATATTAACCATCAAAATGTAAATTACATGTTATCATGGTAAAAACTAAAAGGGATAAATAAGGGTTAAAACTAAATGATAAGCATTAAAAAATAGTCAAAACTAATCTAATTTTAATTTTATGGACTTTATTCAATCAAAAATAATAATATATTCACAATAAATTAGTTTTGATCCATTTGGATTAGAATATTAATTTAAATTAATTTAATATTTTGAAGAATTCCAAGAGTTCCCCACCCTCTCCTATAATAGGGAATCCATTATTATCTATTATTAACACTTAAAAACCTATTTAGTTTGTAAAATATATATAAAAATACCTTCCTATAATACCTACCTACAATATAGAGTCTTTATTTTAGGCATAACACCCTTCTTAGAGGTGTTAAGGTGTTAATCAAAGGGGATCATATGAAGAGAAGGTATCATTTTTATTTAAGTGTTTCTATTTTATTTCTTCTTCCATTTCCTTCAAATATTATTCATCCCTGATGGAATAATAAATCCAGTATCCTAAATATAATTAGGTGTTATTATGTTAATATCATCACCTAAATCCATCTCCAATTTCATAAAATGGGAAATTAATTATTCAATCGTGTGTACGACAGATTCCCACCACGAGAACCAAAAGTAATTCTTTTTGTATCACTGTCTCTCAATACTGTTTATAATTATGGATTTAATTTTAATATATCATAACCATGAAATATATATCAGTATTAAATAATAATTTATCAATTATTTTCTTACATTTCCATGCACATAAAAATGATAACGTCGTTCGTGCGTATGTGTGATTTATCACATCATCGAAGCAATGTGGTCCATTTTTATTCACCACATCACATAAAAGATATATAAAAGTATATTTAAATAATAAATATGATATTAATTATATTATTATCATTATGGGAAGATAAAACAATACTCAACTTCTTTCCATAATAATCGTTGAAAAATGAAAATGTTACTCATGCGTACGTATGGATTACCGTCTCCATGATTATAACGTAGTTAAAATTTTCATATCCATATTTAATGAATGGATTTAAAATTATGATTGATTTATAATAATTATTTTTATTTTTGGAATATTATTCTGGATATGATGGACTAATTACCTCTTTGACCATATTTGACTTACAAATTTCATTTTGGACTCAAATATCGAATATCATCAAAATGTCCGACATGAAATTTCATAACTAATTAAGTGTTATAACATTATATTAAGTGATATAAAAGGAATAATAAACTTGAAATTTTTTCCCAATAAATTAAATAATTAACATAATTTTATTATCAAGGAATATTAAGAACATGCGCGACGAATTGGACTCAAGGTACGGTACTTCATCTCAATCTCATTTCATTGAGACATATCTTAATGTTATGAACCATTATTATCCTATAAGGTGTATATAAAAACATTTTTACACATTATATCATGAATTAATATATTATTATGATATTTAAATTTCTATTTAACGTTATTATTTAATGATTTTTATTATTGTGTTTATCATGTGGTAAGTGACTCTTTAACTAAATCATAGTTTTAAGTGTTTTAAAGATTTATTATTTGAAATATTTCTCATTTATATACATGTTTTAAAAAATGGTTTTAGTGTAACATCCCAAGTAAGTAATGAATAATAGATATTTTTATCTATGTCTATTAATGATTAAGATAGTGTTTTAGAGGCTTAAAATGAAAATAAATACAATCTTATGCATGGAATACACTAATATTCTTAAAAGATTGTTTTACTGTCGTTTGATGGCAAACCATTTTTAAATATATCTTTTGAAAATTTTATAAGCTATGTTTGTCAAAATAAACTTATTGTTTATGATTGGGACATCAAAATTTACTTTGTGTGAATTTTTGATATTTTTCCGATAAAGTTCATTTTTTAATGAATAGTGAAAAATGTTGTATTTTAATTCAAAACCTCTTTTTAATCTAATTTATTTATATGATTATATTATCTTTTTAATTGGTTTTGAAGTGAAATTAGAATATATTTTTACCATTTTATCCAATGGTGGTCGTTGGAATCAATTTCACTTTGAAATTGGACTTAAACTAGTGTCAATCTTTTGATACTTATTGTTTCATAAAAACACGCTATTTGTCATGACAGCGGGAATTAATTATTAAATTAATTAATGCATCTTATATGTTTTGAATTTTATAAAAATAGACAACATTTTTGAATTCAGAATATCAAATATAGCTTAGGGTGAAGTTTTGGTATTTTTCTGAAAAACGTCAATTTTTGATGAATAGTGAAACCACTAAGTGATAGTTAAAGAAACTGATTTTTCGTTTAAATGAAACTTTTCCACTTCTGTGATTTGATTTTCAAAAATAAGCCATACATGGTTGTCATTAAGAAGTAAAATGTGGTTCAATGAGATTATAATAATTTTTTGGTGAATAGTAACTTATTAATTTTTTAATCGCGATTAGAGGTAATTAGTGTAGTTTAAGGTAAAAATAATGTTTCAATAGTATGAGATGAGCTTGACACATGTCCTACCCTCATTGGATGTGTCATTGCCGACCAAGAAAATCCATGGGTCAACTTGGGGACCCCATGGAGCTACTTTGGTTGGGAAATGACATAAATAACTTTTTATTAAATGTTAAAGTAAAAATGACACAAACATGAGTTATTTTACTAAAACATTTTTTACATGGGGTTATAAAAGTCCTAATTTTGACTCTAAATATTCATTAGAAAGATAAAAATATTTAATACATCATAGTATTTTTTTTATAATTTTGAGATATTAAATAAATTAAATTATTTATGACATCATGATGATGCAACGATGACCTCATTATTTAACGATTTAAATAAAATGAAAAGATAATGTAAAATATAAAACCTACACATGGACAAAACCAATTGGATGAGTGGATTTAGAACCCTTATCACCTTTTCCTATAATTATATAAATGTGGGACCTTTTGAATCCGAAACTCATTTTATAATAAGGTAACTTATCTTTACTTTCCAAGAGTGCCCCTCCTCTCCTCTTATAAAAGGCCCTCACCTCTACCTCCTTACCCATACTCCCAAAGCCTTTGTCTCGGCCAAACCCTGCCCATTTTGTCTCTCCACTTTCCTCTCTTACTCCTTGAAGCCTCACTTTGGGCAGAAGTCTTCCCAAGGAAGCCTTTGAGCTCAAATCTAAGAGAGTTACCCGATTTTAAGGTAATGTCTTCTTTTGAGTCCTTTTGTTTGATTTTGCTTCTCCAACCCCCTAAAATCTTTTTATTATTTTCTTTTGTAAGAACTCCAGTATCCTCAATATACTAGGATGTTTTTATAAGAAGTATTCGAGCTACACTTACACACACCTACATCTAATGGTTAACGAACATACTGTTTCTGTGGATGACGAATTTATGCCTCCCGAAACGATGATTGTTCAACATTCTTTTAACACCTTCAAAGGTGGCCATTAAGATGTCACTATATTTATATATGATATATAATATGTTTATGTTTTCCTTAAGCTTATGTATTTTTATTTTTGGTCATACCGTTATGGTTTCCATTATGGGTAAACGCGATATCTTCATTTAAGGAAGTGCGGACTACCGCCCCCTCAAAGTGATTTGATTCGTTAAATACCATATGTGGGACGTATAAAGGATGGAACTATGATATTATATATGATATTATACTGGAATTATAATATACCTTTATATCATTATGATTCCATTCTATAAAATACGAAATGGAAATGAAAGTAGCGTTCATGCGTACGTACGGCTTACCGTCTCCATGAACGGTGCATTTCATTTCTTACCTCTAAATGATTATGTAATATTATAAATGAATGAATGTACTGGATATATATGACATATATGATATCTAAATCATGAATACCATTCTGGATATAATGGATACATGAACAACTTGTAATTATAAAGGGTTTATTTTTGACTCAAGTACCAATGATCATTAAAATGGCCGTTATTAACTTAAATAATTACATAGTGTTCATGACATGGTAATAAGTGATATAAAAGGAATAATGAACTTAAAAAGGTTCTTAAACAAGTAGAAATTAACTCAAGTTTATTATTCAGGACATTAAAGAACGATCGAGTCAAGTCGGACCCGAGGTATGGGACTTCGTCACAATCTCCTTTCATTGAGGCATATTTTATTTTATACACAACTTTCTTTTATATGGTGTATAAACCCCTTTGAATTTTACATTTATCCAAAAGGAATCTTTTTTATACGAAGCGTTTTACAAAACGACAAAAGGGAATGTTTTTGTCGTACGTATGCGGCGACAACGACTTCTCCACCGCCGTGACCATTATTTGGGTTTCGGCTTCCTCTACAAGCCATACCTTGTTTTTAAAAGAAAAATAAATACCATGTTTTAATTTTCTTTTATTTTGGTATTGAAAATGGTTTTCATGATGTTTTTATATCAATGTGCTTTATTGATATCTTGTGATTGAAAGGTGGAAATGTTATGTTTCCTTTATGCATGTTTTATGTGATACGATTATGTTGAGGTTCTTGGGAATTATTATGAAGACGGGTGGTTTCGTGATAAACTAAGGGCGGGTGAGCCCGATATAGCTCTCCAATGCATTGGGTAACGCGAAGGAGTGAAACATTAAGGTTTCGCCGAAGAGATTTAGGGAATATACTGTGATGGGTATTCCAAACGTAACCAAGAGGGTTACCCCCTATGTAAGAATGTTATGAATGCCTCAAGTTACCTTTATGTCTTATTATTTCTATGATTTATTCATGATTTGATGAGGTATGTTAAAGTGCTTATGTTTTATGGGTAAAGTATGATTTCATTCTTATGTATATATGTACCCATGTTTCCTTTCCATATTTTTATATCCCTTACTGAGCATTTTATGCTCATCCCAAGTTTTTTTGAAATGTTTTTCACAGGTCAAGGGAAAGGTACATGATATGATGATAGTGTCAAGGAAGTGTCAAGAAATAATCCATGTTTTATTTTAAATATGTTTCCATTGATGGGAATGAAGAATACTATCTTTATGTAACCACTTTGTTTATATGTGGAATGTAATGCAAGTTTTATGATATAATTCTCTAAAACTCTAAACCCGAAAAGATCCTCAATGTGTAATCTTGTAATAACTCAAGATTAAGTAAGGTTTAAGGCTGGGGCCTTATAGTTGGTATCAGAGGTCGGATTAGATAACTTTAGGAGTTAGAATTCTATTAAATGATTATCCAAAAATATATTTTTTTGAAACAATATAGCATTTGAAGATTACCATGTTGCTTCATCTAAGACATGTTTGTTCAGAATGGTTTTCTGCAGAGGAAACAGGGAAGCAGTGCTAGGAAGGCATGCAGAAGGAAATAACCTTCCGAATCAGCATCCCGAGATGGTCGGAATTGGAACTGAACAGTTTGTTGCAGTAATGGTGTAGTTGACTCAAGCGATAAATGTCGGTGGTATCCATACACAAGATCATCCAGATCAACCGCAGAGGAACATTTCAGTGGTGGAACATTTCATGAGGCAACATCCCCCATCATTCAGAGGATCATCTGACCCTGTGCTAGCTGAAGGGTGGATTGAAGCACTGGAGAAGATTTTCAATGTCATGGGGTGTTTATACAATCAAAAGGTTAGTCTTGCTATTTACCATTTGGAGGGTGAAGCAGATCAATGGTGGTCGATGGTTAAAAATATCAAGGACGCTGATGAGATTTATGCTCTCGACTGGGATGAATTCAAAGGTATGTTTCTTGAGAAGTATTTTCCTAAGGCTGTTCGACTTAGGATGGAAAAGCTATTCTTGGAATTGAGGCAAGAGGAAGACTCAGTGGCTACCTATGAAGAAAGGTTCACTCGATTGGCAAGGTATGCTCCAAATTTTATCCGAGACCTTGATAGTAAAATCAATCGTTTTTACTCAGGATTAAAGACAAAATATCGAAGGTCATTAGCTTCTCGTGAGTTTAAAAGTTATGAAAAGCTTGTTCGATGTGCTGAGAAGGTGGAAATGGAGTTTTCCGATGATCAAGTGTTCTATAACAACCAACAGAAGAAGAGACCTAGGTGGCAGGAGAAAGGTAAGAATTCTTCAAAAAAGTCTGATGGTAAGAAAACTAAGTTTCCAGTTTGTGATAAATGTGGCAAAAGGCATGCTGGGGAATGTCTTCTGAATTCTAGAAAGTGCTACCGATGTGGTAAGATGGGACATAAGGCTCATGATTGCACTGAAAAGGATCAAGGTGAAGGTAAGACCAAATTTGATTTACAGTTAGTGAAATGTTATAAGTGCAATGAGATGGGTCACTATGAAAACGAGTGTCTGACAAAGAGCTTGAGTGATGGGAAGCAGTTAGACTACAAGCAGAAAGGGGTGGTGAAATCATTTGCAACTACTTCAGTAGATGTCGGGCCATCAAATGAAGTTGTATCAGGTACTTTGTTTGTTTTTTCAGATTATTCCAGTGTGTTGTTTGATTCGGGGTCTACACATTCTTTCATCTCTGAAACCTTTTCTAGTAAAATGGGAATACCATATCAAGAAATGACTCCTGAACTTTTGGTAAAAACACCTGGGGGGAATGTTGAGGCAAAAAGAATTTATAAGAATCTTCCTATCCTTATCTGTGGAAAGAACCTACTTGCAAACCTTATTGTTCTACCTCTAGTAGAGTTTGATGTTATCCTGGGTATGGATTGGCTCTCTATTTACCATGCTAAGATTGACTGTAGAGCTAAAGAAGTTTCTTTTCAGAAAGACTTTCAGTTTGTGTACAAGAATGAACCCTTACTGTTGATAACTTATCAAGAGGCCAAGAAACTTGTAAAAGATGGAAATGAATGTTACCTTGCAGACATTGTTGAAAACAAGGGAACTGTTCAGATTAATGATGTGCCAATGGTAAATGAGTATCCTGATGTTTTTCCTGATGATTTGCCTAGAATAATACCAGATCAGGAAGTTGAGTTTACTGTTGACTTAGTTCCTGATGCTAAGCCAATTTCAAAACCCCCTTATCAAATGGCTCAAATTTAACTTTTAGAGTTGAAGGAGCAATTGCAAGATTTATTAGAGAAAGGTTTCATTCGATCTAGCACATCACCATGGGGTTCTCCTGTTTTATTTGTTAAAAAGAAAGATGGTTCAATGATACTTTGCATTGATTATAGAGCCTTGAATAATATCACTATTAAGAACAAATATCCTTTGCCTCATATCGATGATTTGTTTGATCAGCTCCAGGGAGCTTAGTTTTTTTCAAAGATTGACTTGAGATCGGGGTACCATCAGCTGAAGGTAAAGGAAGCAGATGTTCCGAAGACCACGTTCCATACAAGATATGGCCATTATGAATTTGTAGTAATGCCTTTTGGTCTAACCAATGCACCTGCTGTATTCATGGACTTAATGAATATAATTTTCCATGAGTTCTTGGATAAGTTTGTGGTGGTTTTTATTGATGATATTTTGGTGTTTTCTAAAAGTAAAGAAGAACATGAAAGACATTTAAGGGTTATCTTGAAAACATTAA
Source organism: Viscum album (assembly GCA_963277665.1). Lineage (NCBI taxonomy): Eukaryota > Viridiplantae > Streptophyta > Magnoliopsida > Santalales > Viscaceae > Viscum > Viscum album. The sequence goes on from OY728145.1 coordinate 917,185,917, forward strand.
AAGAAAAGAAATTGTATGGGAAATTCAGAAAGTGTGAGTTTTGGTTGAAACAAATTTCTTTCCTTGGTCACATTGTTTCTAAAGATGGGATAACTGTTGATCCTGCAAAAACAAAAGTTGTGGAAGACTGGCCAAGACCCACAAATGTAACTGAGATTCATAGCTTCCTTGGTTTGGCAGGCTATTACCGAAGGTTTGTTAGAAATTTTTCACGGTTATCTAGTCCAATGACTAAGCTAACTCGGAAGGGTGTTAAGTTTATCTGGACAAAATAATGTGATGATTGTTTTCAGGAATTGAAAAGAAGATTGGTGAATGCTCCAGTTTTGGCACTACCTTCCAGGAATGGTGAGTTTGTTATATACAGTGATGCTTCATTGAAAGGACTTGGTTGCGTCCTAAGGCAGAATGATCAGGTAATTGCTTATGCTTCACGACAGTTGAAAACTCATGAGGTAAATTACCCTACACATGATTTGGAATTAGCTGCTGTTGTTTTTGCTTTAAAATTTTGGAGGCATCATTTGTATGGAGTAAAGTGTGAAATATATACCGATCACAAAAGTTTAAAGTATATATTCACTCAGAAAGAATTGAACATGAGACAAAGGAGATGGCTGGAATTAATCAAGGATTATGATTGTACAATTCATTACCATCCGGGAAAAGCAAATAAAGTGGATGATGCTTTGAGTCGAAAAAGTAATGCTTCATTAGCAATGTTGCGTTTGGAACGTGATCCTTTGGTTAAGGATTTGATGAACTTTTTCATAGAAGTTGTTGGTGCAGGAAGTTCTTCTGTTTTGTTTCAGGAATCAGTGAGATCATCTCTATCAAATAGAACCAAGCAAGCACAGAAGCAAGACAGTGAGTTGCAGAAAAAGGTAGAGCTGGTTCAGAAAGGTAAGTTGCATAAATTAAACATTGATAATGATTGCGTTTTGAGATTTGGGAAGAGATTGTGTGTGCCTTGTGATTCATAGTTGAAGAGAGAGTTGTTATGTGAAGCTCATAGTTCTCCGTTTTCAGTTCATCCTGGCAGTACTAAGATGTACAGAGATCTGCGGGAGTATTACTGGTGGGATGGAATGAAAAGAGATATTGCTGATTTTACTGTGAAGTGTTTGACATGTCAACAGGTTAAAGAAGAGCGGCAGTTACCGAAAGGGATGCTCCAGCCTTTACCAGTGCCAGAGTGGAAATGGGAGAATATATCCATGGACTTTTTTGTGGGATTACCGAAGACATCTCGAGGTAATAATGCAATCTGGGTTATTGTTGATCGCTTGAACAAATCTGCTCATTTCCTTACTATACGAGATACTTTTTCCCTAGATCAACTTTCTCGTTTGTATCTTAAAGAGATAGTCAGGTTACATGGAGTTCCCCTCTCCATTGTATTTGATCGTGATCCCAGGTTCACTTCTAACTTTTGGAAAGGCCTTCAGAAGTCATTGGGTACTGAATTAAATTTTAGTACAGCTTTTCATCCTCAATCAGATGGACAGTCAGAATGAACAATTCAGACCTTGGAGGATATTCTACGAGCTTTCTCTATGGATTATCAGGGAAGTTGGGACCAACATCTTTCTTTGGTTGAATTTTCATATAATAATAGTTTTTATTCCAGTATACAGATGGCACCATTTCAGGCATTATATGGGAAGCGGTGTCGAACTCTAGCTTTCTGGGATGAAGTGGGTGAAAGAAAGTTTATGGGACCAGAATTGGTAGAAGAGATGGCAGAAAAAGTTCAGATGATTCAGAAACACATGAGAACAACTCAGAGCAGACAGAAGAGTTATGCGGACAACAGGAGGAAGGATCTCTCTTTTGAGGTAGGTGATCATGTTTTTTCTCAAAGTCTCACCATGGAAAAGTGTGATGAGATTTGGTAAGAAAGGAAAGCTGAGTCCAAGGTTCATTGGACCATATGAAATTCTGGAGAGAGTTGGATCAGTTGCATACCGAGTGGCTTTACCTCCGAGTTTATCTCAGGTACACAATGTTTTTCACGTTTCGATGTTGAGAAAGTATATGCCAGATCCATCTCATGTTTTGAGTCCAGAGGTAGTTCAGCTGGAAGAGAACCTATCTTATGAGGAACAACCAGTCCAGATTCTTGACCACAGGGAGAAAGTGTTACGAAATAAGGTGATTAATCAGGTAAAGGTTTTGTGGAAAAACCACATGATGGAAGAGGCAACATGGGAATCTGAAAATGCAATGAGGGATAAGTACCCCCATTTATTCGATAAGTAAATAAATTGAGGGGATGCAATTTTCTAAAGGGGGGAAGGATGTAACATCCCAAGTAAGTAATGAATAATAGATATTTTTATCTATGTCTATTAATGATTAAGATAGTGTTTTAGAGGCTTAAAATGAAAATAAATACAATCTTATGCATGGAATACACTAATATTCTTAAAAGATTGTTTTACTGTCTTTTGATGGCAAACCATTTTTAAATCTATCTTTTGACAATTTTATAAGCTATGTTTTTCAAAATAAACTTATTGTTTATGATTGGGACATCAAAATTTACTTTGTGTGAATTTTTGGTATTTTTCTGATAAAGTTCATTTTTTAATGAATAGTGAAAATGTTGTATTTTAATTCAAAACCACTTTTTAATCTAATCTATTTATATGATTATATTATCTTTTGAATTGTTTTTGAAGTGAAATTAGAATATATTTTTATGATTTTATCCAATGGTGGTCGTTGGAATCAATTTCACTTTGAAATTGGACTTAAACTAGTGTCAATCTTTTGATACTTATTGTTTTATAAAAACACGCTATTTGTCATGACAGTGGGAATTAATTATTAAATTAATTAATGCATCTTATATGTTTTGAATTTTGTAAAAATAGACAACATTTTTGAATTCAGAATATCAAATATAGCTTAGGGTGAAGTTTTGGTATTTTTCTGAAAAACTTCAATTTTTGATGAATAGTGAAACCACTAAGTGATAGTTAAAGAAACTGATTTTTCGTTTAAATGAAACTTTGCCACTTCTGTGATTTGATTTTCAAAAATCCGACATACATGGTTGTCATTAAGAAGTAAAATGTGGTTCAATGAGATTATAATAATTTTTTTGTGAATAGTAACTTATTAAGTTTTTAATCGCGATTAGAGGTAATTAGTGTAGTTTAAGGTAAAAATAATGTTTCAATAGTATGAGATGAGCTCGACACATGTCCTACACTCATTGAATGTGTCATGGCCGACCAAGACAAGCCATGGGTCAACTTGGGGACCCCATGGAGCCACTTTGGTTGGGAAATGACATAAATAACTTTTTATTAAATGTTAAAGTAAAAATGACACAAACATGAGTTATTTTACTAAAACAATTTTTACATGGTGTTATACAAGTCATAATTTTGACTATAAATATTTATTAGAAAGATAAAAAGCTTTCCTACATCATAGTATTTTTTTATAATTTTGAGACATTAAATAAATTAAATTATTTATGACATCATGATGATGCAGCGATGACCTCATTATTTAACGATTTAAATAAAATGGAAAGATAATGTAAAATCTAAAACCTAAACATGGAAAAAACCAATTGGATGAGTGGATTTCGAACCCTTATCACCTTATCCTCGAATTATATCAATGTGGTACCTTTTTAATCCGAAACTCATTTTAAAATAAAGTAACTTATCTTTACTTTCCAAGAGTGCCCCTCCTCTCCTCTTATAAAAGGCCCCCACCTCTACCTCCTTACCCACACTCCCAAAGCCTTTGGATCGGCCAACCCCTTCCCATTTTGTCTCTCCACTTCCCTCTATTACTCCTTGAAGCCTCAATTTGGGCATAAGTATTCCCAAGGAAGCCTTTGAGCTCAAATCTAAGAGAGTTACCCGATTTTAAGGTAATGTCTTCTTTTGAGTCCTTTTGTTTGATTTTGCTTCTCCAACCCCCTAAACTCTTTTTATTATTTTCTTTTGTAACAACTACAGTATACTAAATATACTAGGATGTTTTTATAAGATGTATTTGAGCTAAACTTACACACACCTACATCTAATGGTTAACGAACATACTGTTTCTGTGGATGGTGAATTTATGCCTCCTGAAACGATGATTGTTCAACATTATTTTAACACCTTCAAATGTGGCCATTAAGATGTCACTATATTTATATATGATATATAATATGTTTATGTTTTCATTAAGCTTCTGTATTTTTCTTTTTTTTCATACCTTTATGGTTTCCATTATGGGTAAAGGCGATATCTTCATTTAAGGAAGTGCGGACTACCGCCCCCTCAAAGTGATTTGATTCGTTAAATACCATATGTGGGACGTATAAAGGATGGAACTATGATATTATATATGATATTATACTGGAATTATAATATACCTTTATATCATTATGATTCCATTCTATAAAATACGAAATAGAAATGAAAGTAGCGTTCATGCGTACGTACGGCTTACCGTCTCCATGAACGGTGCATTTCATTTCTTACCTCTAAATGATTATGTAATATTATAAATGTATGAATGTACTAGATATATATGACATATATGATATCTAAATCATGAATACCATTCTGGATATAAGGGATACATGAACAACTTGTAATTATAAAGGGTTTATTTTTGACTCAAGTACCAATGATCGTTAAAATAGTCGTTATTAACTTAAATAATTACATAGTGTTCATGACATGGTAATAAGTGATATAAAAGGAATAATGAACTTAAAAAAGGTTCTTAAGCAAGTAGAAATTAACTCAAGTTTATTATTCATGAAATTAAAGAACGATCGAGTCAAGTCGGACCTGAGGTATGGGACTTCGTCTCAATCTCCTTTCATTGAGGCATATTTTACTTTATACGCAACTTTCTTTTATACGGTGTATAAACCCCTTTGACTTTTACGTTTATCCAAAAGGAATATTTTTTATACGAAGCATTTTACAAAATGGAAAAAGGGGATGTTTTTGTCGTACGTATGCGGCGACAACGACTTCTCCGCCACCGTGACCATTATTTGGGTTTCGGCTTCCTCTACAAGCCATACCTTGTTTTTAAAAGAAAAATAAATACCATGTTTTACTTTTCTTTTATTTTGGTATTGAAAATGGTTTTCATGATGTTTTTATATCATTGTGTTGATTGATATCTTGTGATTGAAAGGTGGAAATGTTTTGTTTCCTTTATGCATGTTTTATATGATACGATTATGTTGAGGTTCTTGGGCATTATTATGAAGACGGTTGGTTCCGTGATAAACTAAGGGCGGGTGAGCCCGATATAGCTCTCCAATGCATTGGGTAACGCGAAGGAGTGAAACATTAAGGTTTCTCCGAAGAGATTTAGGGAATGTACTATGATGGGTATTCCAAACGTAACCAAGAGGGTTACCCCCTACGTAAGAATGTTATGAATGCCTCAAGTTACCTTTATGTATTATGATTTCTATGATTTATTCATGATTTGATGAGGTATGTTAAAGTGCTTATGTCTTATGGGTAAAGTATGATTTCATTCTTATGTATATATGTACCCATGTTTCCTTTCCATATTTGTATATCCCTTACTGAGCATTTTATGCTCATCCCAAGTTTTTTTGAAATGTTTTTCACAGGTCAAGGGAAAGGTACATGATATGATGATAGTGTCAAGGAAGTGTCAAGAAATAACCCATGTTTTATTTTAAATATGTTTCCATTGATGGGAATGAAGAATACTATCTTTATGTAACCACTTTGTTTATATGTGGAATGTAATGCAAGTTTTATGATCTAATTCTCTAAAACTCTAAACCCGAAAAGATCCTCAATGTGTAATCTTGTAATAACTCAAGATTAAGTAAGGTTTAAGGTTGAGGCCTTATATTTAGGGATTTATTTATATGGAGATAAATGTTTTAAAATGTTAATTCTTTAATTTTTTTAAAAGTTTCAAATTGGTATGGGACACTTTGATTCAAAAATCTCTTTCACAAATGTTTTAATTATTTTTAAATAGATTGATTATTTTAATAACTTGAAATGTTTTCTTATGAGTGAAAAAAAAATTATTAGTAAAATAATGAAAATTTAAGCTTTTATGTGTTATGATTATATAATGGCACTTGGACATTTTATGGGTGATCCTGATACAACTTATAGGAAGGGTTGAGCCCCATTAAAGCTCACGGGTGAGCCCAATATAACTTATATGAAGGGATTATCCCCATTATAGTTCATGAAAGATGGGTTAGCCTGATATAGATTATTTAAAGGGTGATCACCATTATATATCTTTAATGCATTGGGTACTCCAGAGGTGTAAGTCAACCGTATGGTTATTCTATTTATATGGTTGAATGTAAGAGTGATATGAGAATGATGTCCCAAGGCACATATGTGATTTTCTTTTCCTACTAATGAGTTTTTAGGAAAATATTTTTAATGGGTTTTTATTTTTTCACTAGACTAAAAATTTACTTTATTTATGTCCCTTATTGACATTTTTGTACTCATCCCAAGTTTTAAAATATTTTTCATAGGTCTTAAGATTGGTAAGGGGAAAAAAATTCATGATAAAATAATTTAAGATGTGTCTTGACAAGAAGTCATGTTTTTTAAATGGGTTTCCTTTGGTGAGGAAAATGGATACTAAGTATAAGTGTTCACATGTAATGTATGGGTCTACTTTATAAGATTTTTTCATAATTTTCTAAATCTCAAAACTGAAAGGATCCTTGAATGTGAATTATATTTTAAAAAACACTAGAATACGTTATGTTTAGGTCCAGGTCCTTACAATGATTTTTCTTTTATGTTTTCTTATAAAGTGTTTTATGAAAGAATTGGGAAGTACATACGATTTCATATGTAAGTGAATGATTATTTGAGCTAAAATTTTATTATCTTAAAGAAAAACTCTATTTTTTGATCACATGGTTTGAAAATTGACTAATGAGATTATTTATTCTATTTATATGACCTATTGATCTTTTTGTGCACATCTCGTGATTTTGAACATTTGTCATATATTTTAAGGATGAGTAGGAATAATGAAGAAGTCATGTTTAAAATCTTAATGATTTATCATGAAATGGAAACATATTTTATTTTAAAATTCTTATATTGTAGAAAAAATAGATACTAAAAGGATGTGTCCAAATTGTAATGTATGAGTTTTTTATGTAATAGTTATGACCTAGTTATTCAAAACTACAAACCTAAGAAGATATTTGGGAATGAAATAGAATTTATTATAGTTTTAAAAGTGAGATTATGGATTGAATAAGGGTCAAGTACTTATAATAATGAATTGTACCACTTTAGGGGAAGTTTAGAAGTTGAGAAAGAAGGCATAAATTTTTCATTTCATATAAATCTAAAATGTGAACAGTTTAATTGGAAGATGTGAATGAGGTATAAAATCCACTTTCCCATACATTTTTTTGTATTAAATGAAATATTATTATTAAGGGGAGATTTTTTTAATTTAGAAGATATCTTATTAGGTGATTTAGGATATAAGGCGACATTCACTTTATGTTTTTGACTGGTATAATCCTTTATTTGTTAGATTTGATCTTCTTAAAGTCAAAACATACTCCAACTAGCCTCTTAGATTCTATATTATCTTCAAAATATCATTTTAAGATACAATAACTTATTTTTTAGGAAATAACACCTATTTTATTTTATTAGGAATATTTAAAATATAAACTATTATTTCCTTATGACAAAACAAATTCAATGTTTTTGGAAAATATTATAAAAAAATATTATAATTTAAATATAGGCTATAGATAGCGGTGGAATTTCAATTCTTCATATTTTAATAAACATATGGACATAAACTTTTATCCTCAAAAAAACATTTCTTTCACTATTTTATTCCCAAGTATGTTATAGAATCCAATGAATCATAAATTATGTGTAAGATATCAGTTTTTATAACAACTCTTTGTTAAAAAAATATCAATTATAAAATAAGATAAATAAGTTGACTATATACATCCTTTACTTAAATCCATATGAGCATGATAAATTCATTTTTATTAAATTCTTTGAGTTAGAAGTCCATTGCTTCATCAGTTGAAAAAATATACAAGCTCAAACAATTATTCCCTTTATTTTTGAACTCTTTTATATTTATAAAATTTTCAACATATAAATTTGGTATCACATACACTTCAAAACCAAAGAATTAATTTCTATAACACTGATACATTACATATAAATTCATTAGAGTCTCTTAAACTACTCTATAAATTCCTATTAATTTCATGCTATTTAAATAATACAACTTCTTTTCTTGATGACTATATATTTCAACAACCTTTTCTTTTTTACATAAATAAATATTACAGGACTGTCTAATTAACTTTTATTTTTTTAGTTTGAAATTTTATCCACCTATACTTGTCAAAATAATACCCAAAAATATAGATCATATATCTAGTTAATCTATTAAAAATACTTTGAGAATATCAATTAATATATTCTTGAATACCTTCATGTTGTTAGAACATTTCCATTGATAATGATATAATGAATTCCTTAACTAAAACAAGCCTTAAATTATATCTTCAATCTATCTTAATCATTAGTATACTCAATCATATTGGGTGTATAATAGTATTATAAAGTTTCATAAGTTAATTTGTATATAATTCATTAAAAACATAAGTGAATAATTCTTTGATTCACATAAGAATCCAGATTTAAGTGTTTATCAACATCAAAAATTTGTTACTCATGATATTTTTTTCTCTAACACATAATTTTCTTAATTTTTTTTAAGTTACAAGTCTTATGAATTTATTAAAATAGTATTATAAATTTAAAGGATCAATATAAATGAAAAATTTGATAATTATGATGATATTTTTCAATAATAGAATATTTTATCAAATAAGTATCATATTTTATAAATAATTTTATTAAATGTGTTGCAACTAAAATGTTGATCCCTTTTAAAGTCCATAAATCCATTATTAGTCCAAGATCAATATATAACTAAGATTTAGGTCTCTTTATGTTTTATATTATTTCTTAGATATTCATATTTGGAACCATCTCCATCATATCATATATGAATCTTGTATAGTTGAGTGGAAAACTGTTTCCCCAATCCATCTTATAGATAAACCCAACTTTATTCCTCCATAAATCTAATCATATTTGGGTCTTATAACTAAGTGTAACCTAAAAAACACCAAGAGTGAGTATCTAATCATATTAGGGTCACCTGTTTCTTTTTTTACTTACAAAATAAAATCTTGGGTAACCCATCTTTACCATGTCCTACCTAGTTGTTGGTTTGCGTCTTGATAATATTTTACATTTGAAGGAATACATAATTTTTTATTTTGAAGGGGATTTAATTATCACCATCTTATCTGATGTATTACCTTTACATGTATGCATGATTCTAATGATTTTTATTAGAGTTCTGTTCTTTCAACCAAATTAATACGTTCAAACTATATTTTTGTGTAAATCTTTACACAACTCATAGTTTATATTATTAACTAAAATTAACATCCAACTATAATCATATATATCCAAATGAATCTAATGAATATGATATATAAAAATATTTTATGTTATATTACCCAGATAAATTAGGGTACCATTGGTAGGTAAGTGAATCAATGATAAAAGTTTTAAAAATTATTTCTTTTGAATTAAACTCATATGATTAGTTAAATCCAAGATCTACTCTCTAGTTTCTCTTCCTCACACATATTCACGAATAATATAATAAATAAATATGTATTAAATTTTTACAAGGTTCGGACTTGGTGTGAGAGCCTACTAATTATTGTTTCTAACCAATTGTTGAGCCAAAAATTTTATTTTCAATAAAAAATTATAATGATCACAAATTCTGTATAAGTTTCCACAAGGTTTGATAAAGTATTATCCACTTTTCTAAATGTGATAGTATCATCCAACTCCCACAAATGTTATGTAATTATTTAGAATATAACCTCAACTACTATAATATTATTCCTTTTCTCTTGTGTGATAATCATATCTTTAAATCATCACATGATGCTTCTACATCAAAGAATAAATCTTCATTAAGGAATAATTTGACTACTAGAATGATATTAGTGTAATGAAAGTAGATCTGTCTTCCTCCAATAGTTATTTTTGATGATCTTATCATGCATGAGAGCATGCATAAATGAAAATAATCTTCTTTCTCCTTATCAAAAATCACATGGGTTGATGAATATAGAATCGTCTTTACTTAAACTTCTTATAATTATCAAATGGAGTGCATTTCATGTTCTTAAGTTATTCTCTTTCCTTGAAACCAAAATTCTTCAATTTAATATAATATCAAACCCTTCTCATATATCTTGAAAAAACATTTCTACCCATACACAAATTTTTTACATTTCCTCACTATATTTGAGAAATATTTCAAAAAAATATTTTTAATAAATTCCTTGAATTCTAGTTACAGAGATATTCCATGAAAAAATATTAGTTTGAATGTAAGAATATAAGTTGCAAAGTTTTTATTTTTATTAGCCATAATATATTTGAATTTGAATTAAAATTCATCTAATAATTTCACCAAATATTTACCTCATTTAATATTAGTTTAAATATCCATTAAACTATCATTAAGAATAGTCTTGAATCTTGAACTAACCACAATCAAAGATATTTATGAAAAATTCCAAGATCAAAGAATCATCTGATGTATATTATCTTACACATATGGTATCTTATGTGATTTACATCTTATGAATTTCTCATATCTTACATGAAACTCATAATATGAATCCCATATATCATGCATTTCACATCTTAAATGAGAGTTATCTTATGAAAAACCATCTTATGTGAGCCATGTATCATATTATCTTGAAAATATTTTATGAAATTATAGGTATCTTACTAATATTTTCCATCATACAAAATTTCTATCATATGAAAGATCCTTTTTATACAAGTAAAACTTTCATATAAAGTGATTATTTTCAATATTTCCAATTTTTGAAAAAATTATAAAATACTAAAAATAATCACATGTCCATTTAAATCCATCATTTTCCATTTCCAAATATCTAAAAAATGCCTCAAACATATTAAAAAACTTCCAATCTCATATTTTACAAAATATTAAACTTATTAAATAATTCAAAGGGAATTTCAATCTCCCCCTTTGGATTTTTTGACATCCCAATGAGACTCTTTAAAAACTAACTCTTGGAATAAAAATTTTCATCCAAGACAAACCAAATCACAACCTTTGTAATATAGAAAACATATCTACACCACACCGTATTTTAGAGAAATGTTTTTAGGATAACTCAATCACTCGATGATAAGAAATTGTTTTTCCAAGTGATAAGATATTATCCCCCTTAGTCCATGAACTCACCACTTCAACTCACTCCCCATTCAAATAATAAAAACAACCACAGAATTAATAAAAGATAAAGAAATAAATGAAGGTATCCCCCCTATATCAGACTATTTCTCCTGTAAAAACCCTAAAATTCCATATATATTTTTTGAATTATTGGAGATTATTATGAGTCTTCCAAAATTGACTGTGCTTGATTCTAAGGCCCGATGTGCCCAGGATAGATTTTTGAACTTTTCTAAAGGCACATTCAATAAAAGTTTAGACGATGTTTTTTATATTTTAAACCAGCAGTTGGATTAAAAATCTGAGGGTACCGTTGAATCCTAAGTGCTATGATTCACTTAAGGGAGTCTTGACTTCGACCGTAGTAGGTTAGGATAAGAATTTAGTTTTCTAGACTTTTTAAAGAATAATAAAATAACATAAAGTTGTTATTTTATTTTTCTACCAATGGTTGAGCGGTGGGGGTAGGACTGCTGATTTGTCAAGCCATTTAATGGATTGACTCTTCTGTTGTGTAACCTCTCTTCATCTAATTTATGTGGTTTTTTAATTTCACTGATTAATGAAACCATTAATTGAAAGGAGAGTTAAACTCTTAACTACTCCTTTTATTTACCAATGTAGGAAATGGGGGGGGGATTGGTGATATTGTGGGAGAACTCCGATGAAGAACCGATGAAATTACCTCCAACAAAGAATGGAGGCTCAGACAAAGTCCTTAGAGGCATCGATCCGGGATCGACGAACACTGGCAGCTTCATCAAGCATGGATTCTTCTTCCATAATCGTGACATCTCCTCCAAACCTGAGGTAGGGTTTTTTTTTAATTAAAGTGAATTGTTTATTTTTCTCATTCTTGAAAAGAATGACGAATAATAGTAGTATTGAATGGGTTTTAGTTTATCTATGATGAATTATTTGTTGCCCGCTTGTTATGATGCTAAAACGGAGGGCCCGAGCCAAACGAATAAGGCCTGGATCCTCCTCCACTTCGGTTTTTGTCATGTTATTCTTGGTAAAAGTTAAAACATGATGAAAACTTGAATTTAAAAGTCACGTAGTGACGAAATCATCTCGGGAGTCCTGTAGTCATGTTTGGAAGAAAAACACACCACCAGAGCTCACCCGATGGCCCGTGAAAGTTCTATCGGCAGGTGACGGTGGCGACCAGCATCGTCCGACCATGGTGGCAATAGGAGGTGCGCTATCATGCACTAGAGAGGGAAGACATGGCATCGAGCCATAGTGGTCAGCAAGGCGGCTGACCCTTAGCCATCCGTGATATAGGAAGGCGGCATGCCTTCGCACGCCGCATTGAGGAGGCCGCGACTTCAAAGCCACGATGAATGGGACCCGCACTCCGTGGGTCTCTCTAACAAGGAGGAGACGCCAAGTGACACCACCATTGTAGATAAAAGAATAGACCCTTGGTCTATTCGGGAAGGGGAAAGTCCATGCACGACCACCCAGCTGGGTGCCACATGAGCTTGTGGGCCAAACCACCCGGCGGGCCGTGCCCAGTCGAGGCTGGCAGGGCCGGTCCGCGGACAAGTCTACCCGGGCTAGCCCAGCTGGTTTGGGTCGACCTGAACCGGGTTGGGTCGGCCCTGGATGGGGCGGGTTGGGTTGGTCAGACTATGTCTGACCGGACCCAGACCCTTTTCGGCCCAGATATGCATAAAAGGTTGTATCTCACAAACCAGACATCTGTTTGATGAACCATCAGTGGCGCTAGAATACTTGAAATGAGATGGTCCTTTTAAAATACTCGAAATGAGATTTGGATAAAGTTGGACTATGTCAGGGTTGGATCTATCTTGAATCCTACTGGGCCCTTGACACTAAAATTCCTATAACTCTCAGACCAGACATCAGATTGACTTTCCGTCTATCGTGTTGAAACCCTTATGACATGGCGGTCCTCTGGGTTACTTCTTTGTGGAATGTCGTGGTTGTTGAGTAACAAATGATATCTTTAGGAGAAGATTCTATGGAACTCAAGCGCACCGGGTGCTTGAAATCCTATGGCTGACTATCAATTGAAGAGCGACCCTATATGGATTTGCATCATAGTGACCCTGTGTGAATCAAAATCATAGAGACCCGGTGTAGATCAGCATCAAATATACCCTATGTGGATCATCATCATAGAGAACCTGTGTGGATCAACATCATATCAACCCTATGTGGATCAACATCATAGCGACCCTGTGTGGATCAACATCCTAGAGACCCTGTGTGAATCAACATTCTAGAGACCCTATGTGGATCTACAGTGCACGACCCGATGAGGACAAACCTTAGATTAGCCCATCAAGGATCAACGACACATGACCCTATGTGGATTGAAAATGTAATAACTTGTTCATGGTTAAGTTATGGAACCTCCTAATGGAATAAAATGATATAGCTTAAGACTAATAATCTTTATTACCAATCTCTGAGTTGTATACCTGGTTTGAGTTGAGTCTTTTTCTTTGCGATTTGTGATTGAGATCATGCTTTGTGGTTTTCCTTTGTGGAATTCTGAGAGACCTTTGGGGGTCTCAGGTTCCCTACTAGGTATTGTTATACTCACCCCTGCATAGGTTATGTCTGCACCTTGTTGTGTCTTGTGCAGATGAAAAGTAGCTTGGATGAGACTATATGAGCTAGGACCAGGCGGTACACAGAGGTGACTGGTTGACGTGGAGAGTCGTGGAGATGAGCTGTACCTACCCTTCAGGTATGATCCTTGGTGAATGATCAGAAGATCTGTTGTCTGTTTTAGTTGTACCTTTTTAGTTGGGCGTGTATTCTGACCCCTTTACTTTCAGTACACACTTTTACTACTACAGCTTACTACGTGGTTTGAATCTTGTTGTGTTCTTGGTCTATGTGTTTGCAGGATCAAAGTCAATTCCTTCCCATTTTTGGGATACACCTTTCTAGTGCTAGTATCCAACCCATAACCTGTGGAATACAAGCTTAGGGATGTCACGGCACGGGCCTCAGAGGACGGGTCTTGACTAAGTGGTATCAGAGGAGTCAGTTCTGGCGAATAAATAGGACTCTGATCTTTCCAATGGACCAATAGTGTTTAAGTGTTTTTAGTGTGGTTTTCAATTTGAGGAGTCCAGTGTTGGTGCAACGGCCGATGTATCCATACACTAGGACCCTGAATTCAAATTTCTGACTTGGTGCACAAAAACACTAATTACGTGTGTTTTGGAAAAGTTTTTACTTTTGATCTCTTTTGAGTCAGCTCACTAGGTATAACATATTGACTATGGAACACCTATTTCTTTCAGAATGCCTCCACATAGACAACCAACCAGGAATCCATATAGAGTTCAAGATGATAGCCCACCGAGCGATGAGGCTTCGGTTTATGGCCCTCTTACAGCAATATCACCTTCGGGTGGTACACCAGCACCACCACCACCCATTGGAAAGAAGTTTCCACCAGCTCCACTAGTGTAAGGTGCATGAAAAATGAGCATGTTTTACAAGTTATAGCAGCAGAGGACTCTGAATTTTCGAGGAGAGACAGATCCCCAGGAATTTGAGGACTACCTTGAGGTTGTGGAATGGGATTTATGCCTAGTTGGGACAACAAAAATCAGATGGTGATCCTAGTTTCTAGCCTCTTCTAGGGAACATTAGGTAAATGGTGGAGCCTGATACTCCAGTTACATGACGAGGTGACCCTCACCTGGATGGAATTAGAGAACCTATTTAGGGAGGAGTTCATACTAGAGAATTTATGCTCTATGTGTATCTAGGAGCTACTGCACTTATAGAAGGGCAGCCTGACAATAGCCCAGTACTCAGTGAGGTTCACTGACCTCTTGTGCTACTCCACCGACATGGTACATGACCCTCTCTTCAGGGCCCATAACTTTGAGCAGGATATCCGATATAATAATAGAGCATCGATGATATCACTCAATATCCCAATGCATGATCGAGTGCTGGAGTGAGCATTATTGGTGGAGAGCATCTTAGCTGAGTTGGCACCAACGGTGAGAACCACCATCAGAAAATAGGTAGCCAAGTCATCTGCAGCTGGTAATAGGTAGATGATACAGAGGTCCATGCGGGCCCAACCTTCTGGAGGATGACCCCAAGACGTTGGGTCGGAGGTGCAGATCTCACAAGGTAGAGAGAACGTGGAATAGGAGTAGACCATGCAGCAGGCGGTGGGGGAAATTTGAGGTTCTACCGCCACCACCTCTAGGTGGTCCACCCCAACCTTAGGGAGCAAGCAGACAGGGATGAGCAAAAATTCAGGCACTTGAGGCCTATGAACACGGTGCTCTATAGATGATTTGAGGTACGATCTGTGTCTACTCAACCCTAGATGCAGTACTTATAGACACAGGTGCCAGTCATTCTTTCATTTCCAAAAATCTAATTCAGAGCTCAGAGATTTTGGTAGATCCATTGGCTTGATCCTTACGATTAAATACCCCTACGGGAGAGGATTTGATGATTAAACATTGGTGTCGACAGTGTGAGCTTACTCTAGGAGGCGAGAGATTTGGCTAGTATCTCCTTGTTGTAGCATCGAGGTGTTATGATGTCATCTTGGGTATGGACTGGTTATCCACAATCCATTATTAGATTGACTGTCTTAGGTGAAAAATGTAGTGTGTCCATAAGGATGGGATTGAGTTTTACTTTACTGGAAAGAAGAAAGCCTTTGCAGCACAGGATGGATTTTCTTAGGGGAGGGTTCAGCCAATCACATATCAGTTGGCTAGCCTTACCCTCAGAGCAGTTGACATGAAGAGTCTGAGTTATCTTGTATTGGTGAACTAGTATGTTGATGTCTTTCCTGATGATGTTCCAGGACTAACTCCTCATAGAGAGGTAAACTTCTACATCGACCTATACCTTGGGACGACACCGATATCGACACCATCATATCAAATGGATCTTGTAGAGCTTCATGAGTTGTGGGTACAGCTTGAGGACTTGAAGAGGAAGTGGTTCATAAGGCCTAGTGTTTCTCTATGGGTATCCCTATTTTTTTTTTGCTAAGAGGGAAGATAGGAGTCCTGGTCTTTGTGTGGACTATCGGAGCCTGAACCAGGTGACTGTGAAGAACAAGTATCCACTCCCAAGGATTGATGATCTCTTCGACCAGGTGAAGTGAGTTCCGTGTTTTTTGAAGATAGACCTCAGATTAGGCTATCATCATATCATAGTACGAGATGAGGACATACTGAAGATGGCCTTCAGATGTTGGTATGGCCATTATGAGTTCTTGGTAATGCCCTTCAACATGACCAATGCTCCAACTGTGTTCATGGGGCTCATGAAAAGGATCTTCCAACCTTACCTAGATCACTTGATGGTGGTCTTCATTGAAAAAATCTTTATATACTTGGTGTTGGAGGAGGAGAACGCCATGCTCTTGCAGATAGTTCTGGATACACTCTGAGAGCACCATCTTTATGTAAATCTATTGAAGTGATAGATATGGATACATGAAGTAAAGTCACTAGGGCTTGTTATCTCATAGGCTGGAGTTTTAGTGGATCTGGAAATGATAGAGGCAGTGCTTTCTTGGGAGCCACCTAGGAGTGTGACCAAGGTGTAGAGTTTCCGGGGATTGGCTGGGTACTACTGAAGATTCAAAAAAACTTTTCTAGAGTTGAAAAACAATTTTTAGCTTTTAAAAATAAGGGACAAACCTTTATGTGAACGGAGATATGCCAGTAGAGTTTTCAGGAGCTAAGGTTGAGACAGATGAGTGCCCCCATCTTGGGGCTACCAGAAGAGGGCATTGGGTATGTAGTTTATTGCAACACATCAGGGATCGAACTAGGTTGTGACTTGATGCCGGAGCGAGCAGTGATCACCTATGACTCACGGTAGTTGAGACAGAATCAACAGAACTATTCTACCCATGATCTTGAGTTAGAAGCAGTGGTCTTAGTGCTGAAGATGTGGTTACACTACTTTATGGGAAAACATTTTATAGTCTACTTTTATCACAAGAGTCTCAAGTATATATTCTCACAGAAGGACCTTAACCTAATACAATGAAGATGGCTAACGTTACTCCAAGACTTTGGCTTTGAGATAGTCTACACTCCTAGGAAGGGTAATGTAGTAGCAGGCACACTCAATAGAAGGTCAGGTCTACAATTACTGAGTGAGGCAACAGAGCAGCTAGGTGCATTGCATATATCCTTTGTAGATAAATATGGAGAATCTTACCTCCAGTCTATGACAGTTACTCCCCCACTACTTTAGCGAGTTAGAGAGGCATAACTTTGGGATGTAGACTACAAGTCCTGATATGCTCATATATCCTCATGGACATGCTCCTGATGGATTTTTTGAAGTTGGGGAGAACATCATCCTATTTAGAGGACGTACTATGGTACCACTGAAACTTCAGGAGGAGGTGTTTAGGGAGTTCCATACACACCCTTTGGTAGTATATCCTAGTGTGGAGAAGATGTACCAGGACCTCCAGTGTCAGTACTGGTGGCCAGGGATGAAGAACGCAGTGGCAACATTCGTATCACGATGCCTAACTTGTCAGTAAGTGAAGGTCGAGCATCAGGTACCAGTGGGCTTAGCTCAGCCACTTGAGGTACTAGAGTGTAAGTGGGATGGTATATCCATGGACTTCGTGATAGAGCTACCATGTACGTCTAGGGGCCATGATTCTGTATGTGTGATCGTTGACCGACTCACCAAGTCTGCCCACTTCCTACCTATCCAAGAGAAGGGATCAGTAGAGGGCTTGGGATGCATCTACATACATGAGATTGTACGACTTCATAGGGTTCCAACAACGATTTTCTCAGATCACAATGATCACTTTACATCCTTCTTGTGGAAGGGATTATAGGAGGTGTTTGGGAATCAGCTGCGATTAAGCACCACCTTTCATCCTCAGACAGATGGTTAGATGAAGTGGACCATTCAGACACTTGAGGACATGCTTTATGCTTGTGTCCTTGATTTTGGACATAGTTGGGAGAACCATCTTCCACTGGTGGAGTTCACTTACAATAACATTTATCACTCCACCATCGGCATGGATCCATTTGAGGCCCTGTACAGGTGACCTTGCAGGTCACCACTACACTAGACAGACCCAGGGGAGTCAGCACTTATGGGTCCAGAGTTGGTAAAGGCTACCATGGAGAAGGTGCATATCTTCTAGGAGAGGATGAAGACTACATAGATCTGACAAAATTCTAATGCTGATAGGAGATGGAGATCATTGGAGTTTGAGGAGGGAGACCATGTCTCCCTACGAGTCTCACCCCAATGAGAATTATAGAGGTTCAGCCGGGGTAAAAAGCTATCATTTTGGTTCATCGAACCTTTCCATATCCATAGAACATTTGGAGAGGTGGCATACTATCTAGATCTTCCCCCACAAATGCACGGGTGCATAATTTTTTCCATGTGTTGCAGTTGAGGAGGTCTGTGCATAATCCATCGTATGTTATCGACTGTGGAGTGCAGGACATTGACGATGGGGTGTTGTTTGTGGAGTTTCCAGTGGTGATAGAGAATTGAAAAGAGCAGGTCCTTTGTGGGCATTCGATTCCTCTGGTGTGAGTTTCTTGGAAACACGGGAACCTCCAAGAGAGCACATGGGATCGAGAGGCTAAGATACATGCACAATACCCCCATTTGTTCCCCTAATTTTTTTGTATCTTTTAGGGAAAAAAATCCCTAAGGCGGGGAGAATGTAAAGACCCAGAAATTCTATATAATTTTTTTAAATTATTTGGAATTATTACAACTCTGTTAAAATTGAAGGAACTTGATTCTGAGGCCCAATGTTCCCAAAATGGATTTTTGAACTTTTTTAAAGGTACATTCAATAAATATGCAGGTGATGTTTTCTATATTTTGAACCAGTGATCAGATTAAAAATATGAGGGCACCATTGAATCTGCAGCGTCAGGAATCACTCAGGGGAGTATTAACTTCAATCGCAGTAGGTCGAGAGAAAAAGATAGTTTTCTATACTTTTTAAAGAATAATAAAATAACATAAAATTTTTATTTTATTTTTATACCAATGGTTGAGTGGAAGTGGCAAGACAAATGAGTTTTCAAGCAATTTAATGATTGACTCTTCTGTTGTGTAACCTCTCTTCGTCTAATTTATGTGGTTCATTAATTTCACTGATTAATGAAACCATTGATTAAAAGTAGAGTTAAACTCTTAAATCTTCCTTTTATTTACCAATGTGGGAAATGAGGGGGGGGGGGATTGGGGATATTGTGGGAGAACTATGACAAAGTGCCGATGAACTTCCCACTAAGAAAGAATAGAGGATCAAACGATATCAATGGAGGAATCAATCTGAGATTGACAAAATCCGTCGACTTCCTCAAGATTGGATTCTTCTTCCACAATCACGACGTATCCTCCAAATATGAGGTAGCAGTTTTGTTTAAATTAAAGTGAATTGTTTATTTTTATTTTTCTATAAAATAATGACGAATCATGAAATTATTAAATGAGTTATAGTTTATCTATGATGAATTAATAACTTCCCTCTTGTTATGACGCTAACGTGGAGGGCGCGGGCCAAACAAAAAAGGAAAAGACCATCTGCCGCTTCGATTTTTGTCGCATTCTTCATGGGAAATGTTATAAATCAACAAAAACTTGAATACAAAAGCGACAAAGTGACGAAATCATATCGGGAGGCCCGTAGACGCGTTCAGAAGGAAAAACAGACAACCGAAGCTCACCCGGTGGCCCACGGAAGTTCCACCGGTGGCCAGCATCGGTCAGTCACGGTGGCAGAAGGCGACACGCCATCCCGTGACAGGGAGGGAATCCAAGACATCGAGTTGTGATGGTCAGAAGGGTGGCTGACCCTCAGCCAACTGCGATGGCAGAAGGAGGCACGCCGTCGCGCGCCGTGGTGAGGAGACCGTGACTTCAAAGCTATGACAAAGGGGACCCACACCCCACAGGTCTTGCTGAAAAGGAGGCGACACCAAGTGGTGCCACCATTGTAGAAACCCGAACAGACCCTTGGTCTTTTGGGAGGGGGAATGTCCCTGCACAGCCACCCAGCTGGGTGCCACGCTAGCTAGCGGGCCGAACCGCCCAGCGAGCTGCACCCAGCTGAGGCGGGTTTGGCCGGTCCGCAGCCCAGCCTACCCAGGCTGGCCTAGCTGGTTCAGGTCAGACCCAGGTTGGACCATGACTAGGTTGGGTAGACCCGAACTAGTTCTGAAGGCCCAGGATGGGGCAGGTCAGTCTGATCGGGGCAGACCAAACCCGGATCCTTTTCGGCCTAGATATGCTTAAAAGTCCTTATCTCACAAACCACCCGTTCGTTTGATGAACCCTCTACAGTGATGAAATCCTTGGAACAAAATGGTCCTTTTGAGATACTCCACCTGAGTTTTGGAGAAAGTTGGAGTGTGGCCAGGTTGGATCGGATCCAAATCCAACCGGGCCCTCGATACTAAAATACCTATAACTCTTAGATCGAGTTTCCAATTGATGCGATGTCTGTCGTGTTGGAACCCTTAAGACATGGTGTTAATTTGGGTTACTCTTTTGTGGAATGTCATGGTAGTTTAGGAATGACCGATATCTTGAGGATTAGATTCTATGGAACTCAAGTGCACCGGGTGCGAGACATCATATGGTTGGCTGTTAATTAAAGAGCGACCCTATGTGGATCAGCATCATAGCGACCCTGTGTGGATTAGCATCATAGAGACCCTGTGTGGATCAACATCATAGTGAAACTGTGTGGATCAACATCATTATGACCTGTTGTGGATCAACATCATAACGACCCTGTGTGGATTGGCATCATAGCGACTCTGTGTGGATCAACATCATTGCGACCCGGTGTGGATCAACATCATAGAGACCCTGTGTAGATCTGTATCATAGTGACACGATTTGCATCAACATATTAGAAACCCTATGTTGATCAACATCATAGCGATCCTATGTGGATCAGAATTCTAGTGACCTTGGGTAGATCAGCAGTGCCAGACCCAATGAGGATCAGCCTTAGAGCGGCCTGTCGTGGATTAGCGACATACGACCCTGTGTGGATCAATAATGGAACAACTTCTTCATGGTTAAGTTTTAGAACTTCATAATGGAATAAAATGATATATCTTAAGAATAATAATCTTTATTATCGATCTCAGAGTTGTATACCTAGTTTGAGTTTAGTCTTTTGCTTTGTGCTTTGTGATTGAGATCATGCTATCTGGTTTTCCTTTTTGGAATTCTGAGAGACCATCGGGGGTATCCGGGTACCTAATGGGAATTTTTATAATAACCCCTGCATAGGCTATAACTGCACTTTGTTATGTCTTGTATAGACGACGAGCATCTTGGATGAGACTATAGGATCCCAGACCAGGCAGTACACAGAGGTGACTGGTTGACGTGGAGAGTAGTGGAGACGAGATGTACCTACCCTTCAAGTAGGATCCTTAGTGGATGATCATAGGAGTTGTTGTCGGTTGTATTAGTACCTTTTCAGTTGGGCTTGTATTTTGGCCCCTTTACTTTTAGTACACACTTTTACTACTGTAGTTTACTATGTGGTTTTCATCTTGTCGTGTTCTTGGTCTGTGTGTTTTCAGGTTAAAAGTTAATTCCTTCCCATTTAGGGAAATTCCTTTCTGGTGCAAGTTTCCAACCCCTGGACTATGGAAGGTAGGATTGGGGTTGTCATGGCATGAGCCTCAGAGGACGGGTCATGAAATTTACCCTTTTTGAAAGAAACTATATCGTCTAAGTAATGAGTTATGAATTTTCTTCTCTACTTTTGAAAACATAGTCCAAGGCTCAATGGGGGCCCTCCCAATGGTTCTCAATGGTGTGGGAGAGAGTGAACATTCATGTCCATCCTTAATTTCTCACATTTATTCTTAGGGATAACCTTGGTAAAAATATCAATAAATTAGTCTCAAGTTATGATAAATTTTTGTTTAACATCCATATTGGAAACCCATTCCTTGATGAAGTAAAACGGATTTTCATTATTGTTTGGTCTCGAAGGGGTGATGGAAATGGAAGAAGTGTGTGTGGGGGTGGGAGTGGATTTAATATCTTTTAAAAATCAATTAGAGTATAAATTTTAAGAGTAGTAAA
This sequence comes from Viscum album, assembly GCA_963277665.1. Classification (NCBI taxonomy): domain Eukaryota; kingdom Viridiplantae; phylum Streptophyta; class Magnoliopsida; order Santalales; family Viscaceae; genus Viscum; species Viscum album. Next base: position 917,208,411 of record OY728145.1, read on the forward strand.
TGATTGGTTCAAATATTAAACAATTAAATCACACCAACATAAAAAAAGAGAGAGAAAATAATATAAAGAAAGTAAAATATGAACACAATAATTTTATAGAAGTTCATATATACATGATCCAAGATCAATATTTACCCCTCGCATAAACTGATATAGTTGCTACCCACTATGGTATATCACTTATAAATGAGTGTGATAACTATTTACATCTATCTTTTTTCACACCTAGATGATTAACCCAATTCCCATGTATTTTGTGGGTTAAAAAAAACCCAACCATTGATAATATAAAACCCAACCTATAAATTTACAAGATTAATCCTTACCTATTTCCTTTTTTAGGTTTAGATGGAACCCAATATTTTATGGGGGAAAACATAACCTAGTCTTTTACAAGTACTAACCCAACCTAGACTTTTACAAGCTCAACCATAACCTCTTCTATGTTACAGTTCAAGAGGAACTTTGTAATATATGGGGATAGAAAAAACCTATAATCTTACAAGTTAAGTCCTTTCCTCTGCTATTTTAATAGTTAAACATGACATGATATTATACAGGGATAAACTAAACCTAGACGTACATTCTGTTAGGTTAGTATAACCTTGTGAAAGACACACTAAGTGAGAAATTATAGTATAGATTGTTACAATACAAGGAAAAAATAATTTTTTTAACCAAGTGAATGACTATTGATGAAGATTCTAGTATTTGGATCTAGTAGTTCTTAGGCCCTTAAAAATGTTAAAATAATGAATCTTGTGAAACCAATAGTTTATTTTAGTAAGAAGTTCAATGGTGAATCTCTAGTACTCAGTTTCAAACTATGCATCACTAAATAGAAAAGAAGTGTCACTTCTTCTTTTTTCTTCATTTAATTCCACGGTCATTTTATACATCAAATAACAATGGCTATTTTCTTTATAAATTCCATAGATAAAATATTTACATAGAAATAACTTTCATTAAACTGTATAAATGAAATACATGTGATACAAAAATAATAATTAGAACAATAAACAGTTAATATAGTAGTAAATATATCCATAAAATCCGATAATAAATTCATTATAATACTCTAAAAATTATTTTGAGTCTAAATCCAGATATTCCTAAACAATTATAATGTAATATTTTCAATTTTTGGAGTTATCTCTCAATATTATGTAAAACAAATGTTTTATAGAGATAAAAAACATAGAATAATTAATATACTACTTAATAATGAATATTATTATCCTTGAGAATAACTCTAGAAATATTTAAAACAAACTCTTCATATTCTAGCTTGTTTAGTTTTGAATTAAACATTTTCCAAAATATTATCATGAATATCCATACATGTGTAATCCCATTTGAATCTCATTTAATTCCCTATAAAACAATCTAAAAATTATTCACATGACTTCAAAATAAGTAATGTATAATTTAGAACAAATTACACTTTAAAAATATTCATATTAAATTTTCACCAAATTGAAATGTAAAATATATGAAAAAACAAAGCATATTTTATGATTTATGTATGTATATATCTCAAAGATCACATATAATTGTTTAAAAAAACAGAAATGGATTTTTCTACAAAATAAATTTTTGATATATATAACCAAGATCAAAATAATTTAGATCCATGATAATATTTATTTATAGCAATTGAAATATAATTTTGAGAGATAATATATTTTATATACCTGAATTATAACATGTAATTAAACTTATCTACATAACCAATTATCACATAGGGAAATTGATCATGTAGCTGATTCACATAAGAAAATTTCACATAGGTGAATTCATATAGGTTAATTCGTATATGAGAATCATGTTGGAGAATCATGTAGGTGAATCACCTAGGTGAATCATATAGGTGATTGATGTAAGCAAATTCACATATTCGATTCTGGAAATTTATAAACAACCTGACTTATCAAATTTCATATTGAAGTTACAAATCTTAAATGAAAAAATAAACTTTGGTTACAATTTAATTATATTTATAAAATTTCATTATATTTAAAAAAAATCAAGAATAATCTCAATCATACTTCTATAAATGAATTTATCGTTAAAAAATGTAGAAAAATAGTTCTGAAAACTGTTCATTTAATACTGACAACATTTAGTGACTTATAACCTAAGTTTAGAAATTATAAATGTTTATTCAAAATTATTTGTCTTCTAATTAAATATATATAATTTTCTTCTGTTTCCAATAAAATAATAATAAATCAATATTATGTTTTATAACTCAATTTATGAACAAAATTCCAAAGGATAACAAATATGGGAATTCAGCTATATGGATTTGAAATTGACTATGTGAATTTAAAATTGGATACATGGTTAGGCAACTGGATATGTGGTAAACCATTTATTTTCTACATTTTAATAGTAAAAATAATGTATAAAAGATATTTTAAGGTCCCAAATAACTTATTTATCCTAGGAACATTTCAGGAAACATATAGAATATATTACAAACAATTAAACCATGAAATATAAAGATAATTTATGAAAAAACTTAATAAATATATAAGATAAAAAACTAAAGATAAAATTTAATTAATCTATAAGAAAGTATAATTACACAAATCAATGTATTAAGACTTATGTAAAGTGGAATAAACAAAGTAATTTTTTTCAATTATCAAAAAATAATGTTGTTTAAGGAGCCAATAAGAATTATCATCCCTTTTGATAATTAAAAAAAATTATAATTTAAAAATATATCATCCTTTTTTAAATTATGGAATATATAAAGTTTTAATAAATTATATATTTGAAGTTAATGTGAGTGATACTAAATATTCTAAATTTCACATAGAAAAATGAATTCAAAAATTAACTCCCATATGTTTAAAAGTTCTTTAAATCTAACAAATTTCATATCTAAGATGAATTCATATGTTAATAAGAAGTAAATATTTATAAAAATAAATACAAGAGAAGTAGTAGACTACATTTTTCCAAAATCATTGAAAAACATATGCCAATGGGCCACTATAAAGGTTTACATTGTAAAAATGTTATGTTGTATAAATTTAGTAGTCTTGAAAAGATGTTTGTTAAAAAATAAATGATAAAACCATCATAAAATAACCTTTTATGAAAAGGGTAAATTTAACAAATAAGTAGGCATAAACCAGTGTCTATAAGAATCCTTAAAATAATAATTTAATAAAAAAATCTGTACATAATCTTAAAATAGTAAACTAAAAAATGTATTCCAGATTATTATATAATTCATGTAAATATAAAAATTTCATCATATAAATACATTTAAAGGTAATCAACACATAGGATTTTGTGCTACCAGTAGTCTCTCCCGCCTGGGAGTTTTCTCTCCGAGGGATTCCTAGGTTTCGAGTCTCCCTGTCCGTCCGGTTTACGGTGGCTCCCCCTCCTCTCGTGCTCCCCGCTTCCGCTCTGTGCCTCACCGCCGCCTCAGTTCCGGTGCCAGCGGTTCGCTTTCCTTTCTGTGCCGCTCCCCGACCATCCGCGGTTGGGTTTTTGCCCCTTTTCCCTGGTTTCCCCCGCCTAGTCCCGGACCCTGATTTCCATGCTTCGAAGGACATCGGGCTGAATCTTCTCAAAATCGCCTTGAGTCGCTGATCCAGCCTCCCACGCGGTCTCATTTTCCCTTCCGTCATAGGCAAGCTACGTCGGTGCCAGACCCAGGATAGGGCCGACGGTCCCAGATCCCTAATCTCAATCTCCTTCGGCTTTTCAGATCTGAGCGTTCTTGCCTCGCGACTGTCACCAGTCTTGAAGTTTTTATACCCCTTTTTCCGTTCCCCAGCTTCATTTCCCGGCGCTTTGAGCTCTGAGAATTTTTCCAGAGTTCGAGGTTTTCTTTCCCATTTCTTCGTTTTACTTCTTGTTTCACTTTCGACAGGCGGTGTCTGGTGGGCGGTACGCTGGTTCTTTGTCTTATCGAAGGTTCCACTGTGATGTGCTTCTTTGTGAAGCACCTCCCGCGATGATTCATCGCGTTGGGAAAGTGCGAAGTTCTTGCCGTGAAGCACCTACCATGAAGCTCTTGTCGCGAAGCACCTGTTGCGAAGCTCCTGCCATGGGGCGTGCTTCTGCAAAGTGAGTGGATTTGTGAAGCTCCTGCCGCGTTGCTTCACCGCATTGAGGGATCTCTTTGGGGACGCCACGAAGCTCCTACCACGGGGAGTTATTCCGCGAAGTCCTGGTGTGCACAGTGAAGAAGGCGATGTCCTGTGGGAGTGGTCGTCGCGACAAGTATGTTCCGCGACGAGCCTTCGTGAAGCTTTTGTTGCGTTGTGATGCCGCAATGTTTTAGCTCTGAGGCGTTGCACCACGAAAACGAGTCTGTGCGGTGGTGCGGGTTTCTTGAGCACATCCTCTCAAAGGATAGGGTCTCTCATGAAGGCCGCAAACCTTTCTAAGTGTACTGCGCTGGGAGGCTGCGAAGGAGTGTCCGGTCCAGTGACTTCCTTGTTGGATCGGGCCTGATTTGTGTGTGGCTGGATTGGGTCAGCTTTGCGCACCAGTGCATTTTTTCCGGAGCTTTTTCCAAGTTCCTTTACAAGGGTTCTAGGGCCGTGGGGTCCACTAGGGCGACGATCTTTTGGATAATTGCGTAATACTTTTTGGTACTGCTTTATGGATGCAAAACTTGTGAATCAATGGAATTGGTTGTCCCTGACAGACAAATAAATGCGACCATCGAGGGATAGAGAAATGAAGAAACAATTTTGGAAAAGCGCATGTCTCTACTCGTGGTTAGAATGTTCACGGAAAACATTTCGGTAAATCAAGGGGCTCTCAAAAACAGTCTATAGAACATCAGGAAACTTGAAGTAGGAGTGGATATCTGGGAAGCGGGGATCAATCACTTCATCTTTGAGTTCTTCAACAAGAGAGATAGAGACAAAATCTTGCGGGGCAGACCGTGGTCCTTCGATAACCAACTTCTCCTCATGGAAGAGTTCAAAGGGGGGACGATATCCAACGTGTGAATTTAACCCACTCCCCCTTCTGGATACGAATTAAAGGAATTCCCTTCCATGCCAGAATGGAACAAATCATAAGAGAAATCGGGGATAGTTTAGGTCAATTTCTTGACTGGGATAGCTCAGACCCAATACAATGGGGTCCCGAGGTTCGGATCAAGGAGGAAATTGAAGTGTTAGAGCCTCTGATGAGGGGAATGTTCCTAAAAATTGAAGACACAAACATTTGGATATCATTCGAGTTCGAGAAACTAGAAATCTTCTTCTTTTACTGTGGTCACCTTGGCCATCTGGAAAGAAAGTGCACCACTAAACATAAGAGTGGATCATGTAACATTATCCTCTAATATGGCCCTTAGCTCTCTGCCAAAACGAATAAATAGTTTGTCATCCTTGAGACAGAAAAACTAAAGGATTGTGACTATCTCACGCTGGCACATACTAGTCAGGCGGAACCCATACTTGAAAAAGCCCAAATGCTAGGACCATTGGATTTTGCTAATGCTAGCCTTCCCACTCAGAGAGATGCTGGAGTTCTTTCTAACCCCTGAAGGACAGGACTCAAACATATACTGAGTTGGAGACAACACACAGAGAACCACCAATACACTGCTCAAAGCCAATACTGATGCACACCGAACCACCAGATCCGGATCCTAACCCACAACCAGCCACATCAGGTGCTCTAACAATGGAGGCACATGGAATGATGGGGACTTAATTACTGGGCCCAATTACCCATCAAACGTGGAAAATGGTGCAGCGAGGAGAAAGTGATGGTCCAATGGAAGATCCTATACCTAGGGTCAGGAAAAGACATAATGAAACAGGCCACTCAGGGAGGAATCCCACCCAAAGGTGGAAAAAGACATGTGGAGAAACCAGTACAGGAGAACCAAAGGTGGCGGCGGTCGAGACCCAACCCCACCTAGAGCAATGATTGCTTTGTGCTGGAACTGTCATGGGATAGGCAACCCACGAACGGTTCGCATGCTTCAGCACAATTGTGCTCAAAGTCACCCTGATATGGTTTTCCTGTCCGAAACCATACTGGAAAACAAGGACACCAATGGTATTGCTATGAAGTTTGGCTTCCATGGCTGCTTTCCGGTGCCCAGAAAAGGCTATTATGGGGTCCTCTGTCTCTCTTAAAAGGACCATATCAACGTCAAAATTTTTTCCTTCTCCTCACACCATGTGGTGGAGACTATTCAAACAGACTCTCACCCACCCTGGACCTTTGTGGGATTCTATGGTTGGCCATCACATAATGATAAGGTGAATTCATGGGACCTTATGAGTAAGATGAGACACGACTTACTGAGCCCTATCCTCTTCGAAGGAGATTTGAATGAGATTATGTTCCATAAGGAAAAGAGGGGCAGAATCATTCGACCCTTAGCTTCGATGTCATACTTCAAGGACGCGGTCTCTATGGAGGATCTGGTCGATCTGGGGTACACTGGTAATCCTTTTACTTGGTTCCATGGAAATGCTGAAGGCACCCATGTCGCTGAGCATCTTGATAGATTCTTGGGCTCTACTGATTGGATTAATCTATTCTACATGTTTCATATCGGCCACATGGACCTTAACTGCTCGGACCACTATCCAATTCTCATTGATTGCATGAAAGGCAAATGAAATAGACAACCTAGCAGACCTTTCGGATTTTAGAGATTCTGGGAAAATGATCAGGAATGCGAAGAGGTGATCAGATCAAGCTGGAAAAGCACTCAAGTGGATATTTTCCTCAATCTCCAATAGGTCGCGTCTGATCTGAGGTCATAGAGCAATAAGAAATTACGCCACCCTAACCGGCACTGTGGTGTCCATGAAAAGAGACCGAAAAACCTCCTCAAACAACCCATATCTAATTTCATTCTCTCTAAGATTGGAGACACTCAAAGAGAGCTGGACACAACCCTACGTGTCAAGGAATGTTTCTGGGTCATGCGGGCGCGAGATAACCACATTAAAGAAGGGGGTGCTAATACCCGGTTCTTTCACCAAAAATATTTAGCCAGGCATAGGAAAAACAATATTACTAGCATCTTACAACCCGATGAAAGCAAGGTTTCTGACACCAATGGTATCCATAAGGCCTTGACATACTATTTCCAGAACCTCTTCGCTGCAGGAACCCCATGCATGCCTGCCGAGGTGGAAGATTGTATCAGACCTATGATCCCCGATGAGATCAATAGAAAACTCACCAAAGATGTGAAAGATGATGAGATACGCCTGGATCTTAAACATCTTCATCCCACTAAGGCCCTAAGACTGGGTGGGTTACACACCCTTTTCTTTAAATAATACTAGCACATTATCAGTCCCGATATCTGCAACATGATGAAAAATAACTGGGCTGGGACTACTAGCATTACTGCCATCAACGAAACTGTCCTTGTCCTTATCCCCAAAATCAAGAAACCTCTAGTGATCCTTGATTTTAGACCTATCAGCCTTTGTAATGTCCCATACAAGATCTTCTCAAAGATCCTTTTCAATCGGCTGTGACCTTGGCTACTTGACATTATCTCCGAGAATCAGAGCGCATTCATGGCCAAGAGACTGATCACTGATAATGTGATTATGGCCCATGAAGTGATCTATTCCATGAAATCACGCTCCACTGCAAAAAGAGGAACCATGTCCTAGAAACTGGATATGACTAAGGCCTACGATAGAGTGGAATGAAAATTCATTAGTGTAGTTATCCTGAAAATGGGTTTTTGCGATAAATGGACAGATATGGTCATGGAGTGCATCTCGACCGTCTCCTACAAAATCAAGGTCAATGGGGATCTCACCAGAGGATTCGCCCCATCCTGAGGCCTTCACCAGGGAGACCCCTCTCCCCTTTTCTCTTCATACTGGTGGCTGGTGTGTTTTCTAATCTTATTTCCAGGGCTGCAGCCTCCAAATCTATTCATGGGGCAAAGGTCTATCGTGTCAGCCCACCAGTGTCGCATCTTTTCTTCGCTGACAACTGTCTCCTATTTTCCAGAGCAATAATTAATGAATGCCGGGTGATTAGCCATGCGATCCAATAGTATGAGAGGGTATCTGGCCAATCGATCAATCATGGAAAATCTGAAATCTCCTTCAGTGCTGGGGTGTCTCTGTCTAAAAGGGATGAGCTTTTCACATCAACTGGTATCCATATGGTTGTGAAACATCAGAATTACCTTGGGCTTCCCACAGTGATTGGCCGATCCAAAAAATAAATTTTCGCATCTCTTATGGACAAGATTGAGAAAAAAATTCTTGGCTGGTATCCTAAAGGAATCTCAAAAGTAGGAAAAGAGACCCTCATCAAAGTGGTTATCTAGTCCATCCCCAACTACTTTATGTCCCTATTTAAGCTCCCAGATTTCATTGTCAACCAGACCCACACATGCACTGCCAATTTATGGTGGGGGAAGAATGATGGAAGGAATCGACCCCACTGGTTGGCCTGGGAGAAACTTTGGAAATCCAAATCAGAGGGAGGGATGGGTTTCCAGAATCTGCATCTCTTCAATTATGCACTATTGGCCAAGAAAGGATGTCTCATTCTTAACCTTCCATCATCTATTTGTGCATGGGTTCTCCAGGCTAAGTACTTTCCCCACACCGACTTTCATGCTTCCTCTCTTGGTCCCTTCCCCAACTTCCTTTGGAGAAGCATCTCAGGGGCTAAAAAGCTTCTGGAAACAGGTCTAGGCTAGAGGATTGGGTCTTGATCATTGGTCAATATCTGGACTGATCCTTGGATTATCGACAAGGATGGTAGGCGGGCTACATCCCCAATCCAACCAGGACTTGAAAACGCCACTGTCAGTTGCCTCCTCTCTAACCAGGGACATGGGTGGTGTTTGGAAAAAAAATCCTTGATTGGTTCAATGAAAGGGATCAAAGAATTATCTTTAGCATTCCCTGGGTCCTTGATGCAGACCACGACCAGATTTTCTGGATCAACGACATCTCGGGTGAGTACAAGGTGAGGTCTGGTTACATGCTGGCTCTTGGCAGCCACTCAGTCGGCCAGGATGAGGGACCGTGGAATTTGATTTGGAAGCTCAACGTTCCCCCTAAATTACGCCAATTTTGGTGGCATATCTACATGGGTACTCTCCCAACCATGATCCTCCTCGCTTACTGCCATATGGCCATTACTACCTTTTCCCCTTCTGTCCGAAAATTCCAGAAACTCCTTTGCATGCCATCATTCATTGCCCGGGATTTAAGAAAATTTGGACTAAATAGGGTCCATCTCCGGCCCCTTCATTGACACTGTCCTCTGGCCTCTACGATCTTTTGACTCATTGGTGCCCCCCTTTTTCCTCGGCTTCTTCAGGTTCAATTTTCACTCTAGCATGCATTATTTAGGTCCGACCCAACGATGCTATTTTTCATCAAGCCCACAAACCTCCCGAATTCTGGATTGAATAGGCCACCTCTTGGATTGAGGGCTGGAAATACCACAATGGAAACTTTACGCTAGGTGTTACCCTACCTTTTCCCCCTCATTGGAATCCCCCAACAAAAGGGACTCTTAAGATTAACGTGGACGCGTCGCTCCCAAAGGTTGGGCTTGTTGCTCTTGGCCTCCTGGCCCGAAATCATCTGGGGAAAATTCTAGCTGCAAAGTACAAACCACATCGGGCTTTCTGGGAACCTGTAGTTGCTGAGGCCATGACCATCCTTGCCGGCATGTCTCTCACCTTGAAATGTAGATGGAGTGATATCATTGTTGAGCCTGACTGCCATTCTGTGATCGAGGATATTAACCACAACGATGGTGGGATCCAATCTTTTGGCATCATCATCTGGAGAATTATCTCTCTTTTCCAAAACTTCTCTTTATGCACCTTATACTTTACCAAAATGGAAGGGAACAACGTGGCCCATCAGCTTGCGGCCTCAGGCCCTTTCAATTCCAACCAACTCTGGCTGGACAATTTCCATTCATGGCTTTGGACATGTACTTCTGCTGATTTTAGTCATTAATGTTTCCTGTTTTAATAAAAAAAAATACCCATGAATTATTAAATATGATTCTCTATGTGTTTAATAGAATAAAAAATGTTTCTATAAGATAATACTAATTTTTTAGCATACACTATATATATAAACTTATAATAGATAAACAAGAATAAAACATATTAGCTTCACCTTGATTTATCATACTGTGAACTAAAGTACAGATATAAAACATCAGTATTACCATACTAAAATAAAAATAAGATTAAAATGTTCACAAAATAGAATTAATATAAGAATAGATTTTTAATTTTTTTTTCAAGTTGGAATAATTTTTTTACCCCTTAATTGATGAATTTAATATATAAATTTAAATAATTTGAATTTATAATGTGAAATATTCCCCTAAAACCCTAAAACCGTTTCATGAATAAATAGGCTAGATTATAAAAAAATTGAATTATAGTTTAGACAAAATAGTGAAAACACCTTTTAAGTACATATATTTAAATTTATAAATCAGATTTTAAGTTTTAAAACCCCTATATATGTATTTTAATTTTAAAAATAGATTTTTCAATTTAGAAGTCTTCATAATTAATATAAACATATTTAAAAAGTGAATGAAAAATATCTTAAATGAAAATTTAAATATTTTATAAGTATAAAATAAATTTAAAAATAATAAAAAAACATTTATTCTCTTTTATTTCTGTTTCATTCTTTCTAGAAAAAATAATAAAAATAATTCTTTCATATTTTAAAATTTCAAAACTGAAATCTGTACAAATTTGGTATTTAAAGTAAATTTTATTTTTTGAAAATTATATATATAAAATATTTAAAATAGGTTTTAGAATAAAAAAGAGTAACTTCCTCAAAATTGATTCTTTCATTTCAAAATAAAAATATCAAAGAAATAAAAGTATAATTTTAAATCCACCGGTGAGAACTCCACTGAAAAACATACTTTAAATATAACAAGGCGCCATAAATGTTTTTATAAGATATTAAAAGAACTTGGAAAGTAACCAAATCATAACATCATGGAAGTAAACTAGAGTTCACATCATAAATAATATATTCAGTAGCTATATGACAATTAAAATTCAGGAGCATGGCCTATAAAATTTTCTTATTCATATTTATTGGCTAAAAAGTTAAATATTGAAGCCCATGGTAGAATCCTAAAACAATACATGATATTATTGATTATCCTAAACAAAAAATTAAATCTTCTAAGACTCATGCTAACATGCCAAGAATAAATATATTGTGACATGAATGTTGGACAAAAGAATTAGAAGCTAAATAGATATTACTTGTGTATAATGAATTGTTTAATTTTGCATGAATTATGTATAAAGAATTTAATAATTTTGTATGAATTAGAATACATCTCTTTTGGTACCCAATAAGTAGATGATTTTGATAGTTTTTCCTTGAAATCACATTTAGTCATGAAACTTCATTTGTGACCAAAATATTAAGTGAGATTCAAAGGACAATCACAAGAATAAAAACCATAAGATCAAAATTTAAAAAAATTATCCAAAAAAATTATAGTAGAAATTATTTTAAAAACTCTACACCTAAAAATAGTAGGAGAAAAAGAATCACAACCATGTATTTTTTTATCATTACATATCTTGAAATAATAAATCCTTCAAACATTTAAATTTGAGTAATTTTTATATAAAATTGTTTTTAAGGAAAACCATCCCATTTATAACTTTATATAATTCATTCTTCTACCTTTCATTTTATTTTGGAACAAATTCCAAATCATCACAAACCTTTTCATGTTTGGAAGAATCATTGTTTCTAATATTTTCATTTTCATTTTCAAGCTTCTTAAGTTAATCCTCAACTTTATAAATATAATCCAACAATAAATTAAATCTTCATTTTTTTATCTTTAATATTCTTAGAAAGAAAATAATTCATACTATCATTTTTAGATTTAAGCTTCAACATTTCAAAATTGAAATTTAAGTTTCTCAATTTATCAATTTCAAGAGATAAAAACTTTTTTTCTTAAAATTTTTTCCCAAATATGTTCTTTAGTTTTAAATATTCCTCATAAATAATTTCAAATTTTTTATTATACTGAACATATATCATATTTATTTTATCATTATAATATTTATAAGAAAGAAAAAAATCAGAATCAGAATCATATTTACTTACCTTGTAAGATTTAAATATAAAGCAGATGTTACTAGGATGTTTCCTTACTTTGTATAAAGATCATGAATATTTAGAAAAAAATTTCTTGCTCCTTTATATTTTTTCCATCTTCTAGGGAAATTTGTACTCAAGTTTCCACTTTATCATCAATAATGGAGATAAATATATTTTTGATCAATATAATTCATTAAATATATTTTACATCAAACTTATTCTTTTTATAACCATATAAAATGATCTTTTTCTTAGTATTATTAAGAACTAAGATAAAAATTAATCATAATTAATATAAATAATAAAATGAACCATGATATATCTTAACAGAGGCAACCTTTGATATCAATTATGTGGTATCAAAAAAAGTGAAACTCTAACTTATCCTCAAAGGGTCCTCATTTGATACCAATTTTTAGGTCCCAAATGGGTGATTCCAATGGACAAGTGTGTGTGTGGGGGGGGGGGGGTGGGGAATTTTCTATCTTTAAAATATTAATGAAATTTTAAATTTTAATAGAAGAAAGTGATTAATTGAAATATTAAACAATTACACTACACCAAAATATTAAATGAGAGAGAAAATAATATGTAGAAATTAAATGATGAACATAATAAATTTATAGTTGTTTAGATATAAATTATCTTATTACACTTTTCACCCCTCTCATGACCTGAGATATATGACACCCACTATGGTATATCCCTTTTTAAGGGGCATAAAAACTATTTAAATCTTCCTTTTTATAGTAATAGGCTTAACTTATTTCCCTTATTTTTTATGGGATCATATAAAAACTTATCCCTTTATAAGATAAGTCCCAAATGGGGAATTTACATGCTCAATCCTAGCCTCTTACCTTTTTCAGGTTTAGATGGAACCTAATATTTTATAAGATAAAACCTAACCCAGCATTTTATAGGTACATAACAAACTTATTATTTTATAGGATTAGTCTTAATCTATTATTTATTACAAGTCAAGAGGATCGTAGTTTTTTAAGTTTTAGACTCAACCCAGGCTCTAACATGAGAGGTCCATTCCTCTACTATTTTATGTGTTATGTGGAACCCAATATTTTAAGAGGATAGAATAAACCCATACATAACTTTTTTAGGGTAGTATAACCACATGCAAGACACACTAAGTGAAACAATAAAGTATAGACAATGAAAACACAAATAAAGAATAAAATGGTTTGACCGATTGAATAATATTTGATGAAGATTCCGATGTTTAGATCAGTTAGTGCTTAAGACCTTCAAAATTTTTAAATAATGAAGCTTGTACAATCAATAGTTTCTTCATTAAGAAGTTAAACAATGATACTTTAGGTATTAGTTTCAAAATATTTATCACTTAATAAAAAAATAATATTCTTGTATATATTTCTTTACAACATGCCTTGGTCATTTTATACACCAAATAACAATGAATATTTTCTTCACAAATTCAAATGATATAATCCTCATAGAGAAGAATCTTTCATTATATTGTAAAAATAAAAAACATGCTATAAAAATAATAAGAATAATAAAAAACTAATATATAATTACATATATCCATAAAAGGTGGAAATAAATTATTTAGAATACTCTAATAATTTATACGAGTCTAACTCTTTATATTTCCAAACAATTCTAATTTAAAATTTCCACCTTTTGAGTTCTCTCTTGATATTATTTAAAACAAATGATGTATAGAGAGAAAGGAACTCAAAAAAATTAATATATTAGTTAATATAAACATTAATATCCCTAAAAATCTCCCTAGATAAATTTTAAACAAAATCTTTATATTATAGCCAGTTTAATTTTAAATATGACATTTTCCAAAATATTAGCGTTAATACACATACACACTTAATCTTATGTGAATCTCATTTAATTCCACATAAAAAAATCTAAAATATATTTTTATGTGTTATAAATAATTAATGTGTAATTTAATAATAAATAAAACATTAAAAATATTCATATTAAACTTCCACCAAATGGAAATGTTAAAAATATGGAAAACATAGCATATTTCCATATTTATTTTTATATTTATGTATATATTTATATATACATATATGAAAGATAACATTTGAGTTTTTAAAAAATCCTAAAATGATTTTTTCTCCACGATCAATTCATGATATATATAATAATGATAAAAAAACTTTAGGTTGAAGATAAAATTGATTTATAGTGATTTAAATATCATTTTGGGAGATAATGTATTTCATGTAAATAACTTATACCATGTAAGAAAATTTATCTACCTAGCTAATTTTTATATAGTTGAATTAATCACATGTCCAATTCACATAATAAAATTTCACTTTGTAAGGAAAACTCATGTATGTGAAACACATAGGTTAATCACATAGGTGACTCACATAATCAAATTCACATAGACGATTCTAGAAATTTGTATAAAACATGACTTATCAAATTTTAGACCTAAATTATACATATTAAATTGAAGATTCATAGTTGGTTACAGGTTAGTTATATTTATAAAATTTCGTTATAACACTAAATAATCAATAATAACATTAATTGGACTTCTATGACTCATGTTTTCATCAAAATATAGTAGACAGAATGTTCTAAAAAGGTATACATTTCATATTGAAAACATGATGCGATTCTATCTTAATTTCATACATGATAAAATATATAAATAATTTTATGTATTATAATTAAATGTAGATAATTTTATAATCTATCAATCTCAATAAGAATCACTTAATTTGGAGTTCATTTTCTCAAGTTATGACCAAAATACAGAAGGTAAAAAATATAAAAATTTGGCTACTTGGATTTGAAATGGGTTATGTGGATTTACAATTGGATATGTGGTTAAGCAATTGGACACATGGAGAAGATTAAAGTTCATTTGTGGGAATAATAATAATAATGTATAAACAATATTTTAATGTCCTAAATGGCTTATTTAGCTTGTGACCATTTCATGAAACCTGTATAACAAGTTATAAATAATGAAAATATAAAATATAAAGATAATTCAAGAAAAAATATAATAATCAAATTAAATACTAACTTAATAAATATATAAGATAAAAACATAAAGATAAAATTTAATTAAGTTATGAGAAATTATTATTACACAAATCAATTATTAAAACTTATGTTAAGGGGAATAAAACTAGTTATGTTTTATAATTATCAAAACATAAATTATTTTAATGAGCCACTAAAAAATTGTTATTATACCTTAAGAAGAACCAAGATATGGTGCCATCCATCTCGACACCATACCTAGTTTGTGGCATGTCTTGAAGGGCATTCCCAATCCCCACGGGTTGGTAACTTGTTTTTGTGTATCAACGAAATGTTATGGGAATGATTTCACCAAAATTCATAAATTCAAACAACCCAAAATAATAAATAGAAAAAAACTGAATAACCAAAACAAAACATGGAATAGAAAATTTACTATTCAAGCTTTTAAAACTTTAGACAAAAACCAAAAGAACCAAAACAAAAAATGGGAGCAACATGACCCTTCCAAAATCTTCAAACAATAAGAGGAGCATCATATCCATGAAACCACCCCCAACACCTATAAGATTAAACCTCTAGAAACCCATATTTCTATCCTGATACACCTTTACTTTACCTGAGTCAAACATAACAAGGTCTATATACACCCAAATGTGTATGTAGGGAGTGCTCCAAATCCCAGTAGGATTCCACCCAAAAGAAAGTATTTTTTCCATAACATTAAAGGACAAATTAACATGTACATTTACTTTAAAACATTTGGAGATTTTATGGGAAATTTTTTAAGGAAAACTATTTTCCAGTAAAAACACATTTAATGGAAAAATAATTTCTATGGAAAAGAACTTTTCTTAAACAAGATTGCATTAAGGTGAAATATATTGATGGTCCATTGTATGTTGGAACATGGAACCACATCGCAAGAGATCCCTAAATCATGAGAAAACCATATAGGCAATAGTTAAAAAGGGGCACTATGTACAATTTATGTTGGTGGAACATGGTAAAAAAACCACAACCAATAACATTATTGTGCATGAGATAATGGGTGGTAACATCTTATGGGCCTAGTTATCTCAAAACATCATCATAGTTTAGTTAGTATTGTCATCATAAATCCTTCTAGATGAATCCGAGACTAGCCACTTATGATTCAACTAGCATACTAGTCCTAGTCTGCCTAGCTAGATACCAAATATTTCCTTTTATGCTCAATTTTCATTCCACATGTCATAGAGGTCACCATATTTACACACACACACACAAACAAGATAAATACACATATAAAACCAAATTATCACATAATAAAAACCTTTTACAAATTCACACTCACACTAAACCAATTTTAAATCATTCTTCACACCTCTTAAACAATTTATTAGACTACTTTCACAAATTATAAATCACAACTAAGAAATACAACATGAATTCAAACATGAAACATAACCCATTTAATTTGTAAAATAATTTTTCAAACAATATGCGCCACAAATCCCTTTGAAAACTCTTTTCACAACACAAAATGATTTCATAGAACATATTTAAATACTCAAGAATGAATTTTAAAATCATCCCAAAATGATAACATAGGGAATCACCTACCCTATGTGAAGATAATTATGAACAACGACACTAAACCACAATCGAACCACCAAGGGATCCTATAAAGGAAATGTTGGATCTTAAACATAAATATCGATCCCTAAAGAACAAGATCCAACCATGAAATTTCACCATACCCACTAGAAAACGAAACCCCCAAAAAAGAAGGAGAGAAACCCTAGAAAATAGGGGAAATCAAAGATAAGAAAAACTTACTTGATGATTTCTTGGATAAATCCCACTAAAATTACCCCCAAAGTGGATTTACAAGGGATATAGAGGGATTAAGGAGGAACCTAGGGTAGAGGAACCTGAGTGGGGAGGATAAGGGTAGATTAGAGTTAAAATTGGGGGAATAAAAAAAAAGAAAAATCGAATTTTTAATGACTTGGACAATCTATACCGTTTTCAAAACCGTGCTGAAATTGTTCTCCCCTTACCAACCAATAATGAAATTCCACATGGTTATCCCTTGTGATTTATAAATCATTCAATAAGCCTCTGTCCAAATACACCATTTGGTCACACAGTTTCCTGTGCAAGGGGTCACAGTTTTCCAAACCATGCTCCACCTTCTGTTTAACAAAAATTTTCCATTTTCTCTAAAAAATAAAAGGAATCCCTAGGAAAAAAATTCCAGACAAAAAATCAATAGAGAAATACATAAAAATTAAATCACTGGTGTGACATGCACTAGATTTTTAGAAGGTTTAATGTCATTTTGATTATCACATAAGATATTTATAGGTCATTCAACTTTCACCCTGAAATCATCAATATTCTATTTCATTCAAATCATTTATGTACATGCACTAGTTACAACCACATACTCAGCCTCTATGCTTCTCAATGTCATTAGATTATACCTTTTTATAGTACCAACTCAAAAAACTATCTCCCAAGAGAAACATTTCAGTTGAAGTTGTACTTTTATCATCACAATTATCAACCCCAGTCTGTATTTGTGAATCCGGATATATTTAGATCCTCTTCCCTTTTATAAAACAACTTGTTACTCACTTACCTTTGATATATTTAAGGATTATTTTAATATCCATAAAATATGAATTGTATCTATGATATCTAGCACATGAAATCATAATATATACAATATTTGGTCTAGATTCTATGAGATAAAGTAATATTACAATTAATTTTATATATCATCTTTAATTAAAACTCTCACCTTCAACATCCTTTGAAAACTATATCCCAACTCAAATAGATTTAAATGATGGTTTTGATTCTCCATATCAAAATTCTTTAAAAAAGTCTTTGGTATACTTATCTTGGTTAAAGAAGTTAAATTTTCAATCTAGATCACCTATAATCCCAAGAAGTATCTCAAATATCATATCATGGAGATCTTAAAAATAATCTTATTTTTTTTGGAAAGTACCTTTAAATAACTCTCTTACCGACCTATATAAATTATATCATCAACATAAATAATTATAACGATAACACCTTCTATTTTTTTCCATAAATATAGATTCTTTTCCTTTTTTCCATTGGAGAAATTTATATTTTCAAGAAATTTTCCATCCTTGAATAGCATGCCTTGGATTTCTTCTTTGAACCATGTAAGGAATTTCCAATTTTCACACCATTAAGCAATCATTATCATGTAAAAAACCTTCATTCTGGTCAATACATACATCATATTATAGATTATTATTTATGAAGGGTTATTTTAAATATATTTTTTTAATTTTATACTGCCTATGTGTTTCAACCAAAATAAAAATTCTAAAATCCTCCAATACTGAGACATGAGTATTTTTTTTTTCAAAATATACTTCTTTAAGTTGAGATCACCATTTGAAAAACATTATATCCTCATTTCCGATGTCATTTCATTGATCATTTAACTTGTTTCTAAACACCCACTCAATCCTAATGAAATTTTTCTCATTAGGTGTTAGGATTAAATTCCAAGTTGCTTTCTTCTTGGTTCAATTCATCTCCCCATCCATTTTCACAATCCATTATTTATGCTAAAATGATTCATAAATTTAATGTGGCTCCACTAAAGATATTAGGGAATTTTTTTATCACATATCAGAATTTTAATTGTCTAGATAGGAGTACTTTGACTTAAAATGATATTATGCACTTCCACATCATCCCGTACAACACTTCCTCTACCATAATTCCATTTTTGGCATTCATTAGTATTCAAATGAGATATTACTTCAGGAAAATTATAATTAATATGATTTTTAATGATTTTTATATCATAATATTCAACAAATCTATGAATTATTTTATTACAGTACTTGTAACCTTTTCCATTAGATGGGTATCCAAAAAAGACACATTCCCCATACTTTTCATAAAAATGTATGAACTTTGAGTCTTTGAAATAAAAATTCAAGGTCTAACAAAGAAAAAAAAATAACTCACCATTGGATTATTTTTATACCACATCTCTTATGATGTCACAATTGAATTTGACCTATGTATGAATCCTTTTTGAATGTATAAATATGTGCACAATGATTCTTTATAGAAAAAAATTGATCCATCAAATTCATACAGTAATGTCTTACCCATTTCAACTATTCTCCTATTTATTTTATCAGTGGACCCATTGTTTTGAGGCATATATTTAATATTATATTGGTGATTGATTCCATAATTAAGGATATAATATTCAAATGCACTTCTACTGACCACCTTAGAACTATGAGTCCTCATATTCATGATGTAAATAATAAATTCACTTTCAACCCTTCTTCTGTAGAGTTTAGAAATTTACACATCTTGTGACATTTGTTTTATAAACAATACTCTTGTAATTTTTTTAAATTTATTAATGAATATATCAAAATATAAATTACCACTAGTAGACTAGTGCCTCATGGGTCCACATAGATCTGAGTGAATGAACTCAAGTGTTTTACTTGAATTTATCTACACCATTTTATTATTTCATCGTAATATATTACCCTTTTGTAAGGTTTAAAAAAAGATATCAATATCTCGTAAAATGCGGTACATCCCCCAAAAAATGTTCTTTTGAAACTTTTCATAGTTTTTTTTGAAAAGGCTAATCCAGATATGTGTGATCACTCAGAGGGGGAGGGGTGAATCCTTGATATTTTATATTTATATTATATTTATTATGAAAAAAATCACTATAATAACATAGATACTTATAGATTAAATCCTTTCCATATTTACTAATATTTATGAATTAGATAGTTATATTCATTATAGAAATAATAATTAATTTTTTTACATAAAAAAATAAATAATTTTATTAAAATATTTTCTTGTAAGGTGTTATTAATAAGTTTATTTTCAAAATTAAGGAAATTTAATTTGAAATAATTAATTTAGTTTTTAAAATTCAACATGTCAAAATTATCATCAGATTAATTTTTGATATTTTTTTTGAAAAGATTTTTTTTCAATGAATAGTAAAAAATGTAGTTCTTAAAGGAATATTGAATTTTCTTTTCAAGTATGTACAATGTAAAATTTTATTTTGGATTAGTTTTAAAAATTAAATAGTTACTTTTTGATTTCAAATAATCTAAATATGGTATTGAAATGAATTTTATTTTTGAACTTAGTATAAAAAATAATATACTTAAAATGGATTTTTTCTAAAATATTATTTTTCATCACGTTTAGTTTGTTTAATTATAAATTCAATTCTTCCAATTTTGTAAATTGAACACTGAAAAAAGGATTCCATATTTCTAATCCTAATATCCATAGTTGGTAAATAGTTCCCTTTTATTTCTAGTCATTATGAATAGTAATATCAGTAAATAATTGTCACTATGGTAAGAGTTAATCAGGTAATTATGTTTAAAAATAAAATGATAAGGACTAAAAAATGACCATAAAACTTGAATTAAATTTATTTTATGAACATATATTTTCTATAATAATACATAAATCTAGTATATGGCCTTTGTTTCCATTCAGACTTGATTTTGACCTTAATATTATTTTATATAAAGAAATGTCAAATATGTAATTCTATTTGTTTTATTATATCTAAATTTTTGACATAGGGATAAATAGAGGGTTTGTTTGATTATAAATATTTATTTTAAAAATAAATAATTTTTTATAATGTTAACTTATTTATAATTTTTAGTGATGAAATAATTACCTTAAATGACTATGTTACACTAACATTGTGCTTGTGCATGCACTTTAAAAATTAATAAAATTATTTGAAAACCTTTAAAAATAATTTTATATGAGTGAGTTATAGTGTCCCATGATTTTTTAGATAATTATAACATATATTATGTTTCTTAATAGTTTATATTTGAATTCAATCCTTTTAGGATGTTTTTAAATTAAAATTAAATGAATAGTGTGAAAAATGATATTAATGACATTTTATGTTAAATAATGTTTTTTTAAATTATTTAAAAATCCTAAAATATTATATTTATCCAAGTTAATGGGATATGTTTTATAATATCTTTCACTGTCAATTTATAGTATGTTCTTACTTTTATAGTAACTATTGATCCCGAAAGAGTAAAAAACATTGTTATCATGATAATCATCAAAAGGGTTAACGAGAGGTTAATACAAAACTATAAGGGTGAAAAAATCACCTTAACTTGCCCAAATTTTATTGTATGAGATTATTTTGATCCAATATCATAATATATTTTAAATAAATTATTTATGATCGATTTGAACATGAATATTAATTTATATTATTTTAATACTTTTTGTAATCACATGAGTTCCCCACCCCTTGCTTATAAAAGGAATACTAATATCCTCTTTTATTCACATATAAAAATACATTTGGTTAAAACAATACAAACAAAAACCCTTTAATTACATGCCCCCATATCTTAAAATATTTATTTTGATTATAAAACCATATTTTGAACATTTTGGTGTAAACCATAAGCGGTTATCCGAAGAAGAGACATAGTTATTAACTAATAATTTTTGTTTAATTTCTTCTTATAAATACTTAAAATATTATTCAACCATGATAAAATAAAAAAACTATTATATTAAATTGATATGTTATTGTGTTAATGTTATAACCTATATCCGTCTTCTATTCCTTCAAATGGGAAATAAAACTGTTTTTTATGTGTACAGAGGACTACAGCCTCACGAATTGATGAGATTCATATTCCATAACAACATCTCACAACTATTTATAATTTTATATTTAATGTATATATATGATATTAATTACATATTTTCATTTTATATAAGTAATTTATCATCTATTTTCTTAACTTGTCATTCTCTATAAAATTATAACACCATTTGTATGTACATGTGGACTACCACCTCCACAAAGCAATGTGATTCTTTTTTAATCACCACATGATATGGAATATATATATGAGTGTATTAAACGAAATAATATTAAATTATGATAATTATTGAATGATAATATAATACTTACCTTCTTTCTATAGTGATTGTAGAAAAATGGAAATGTTACTCATACGTACGTATGACCTACCATCTCCATGATTGTAACACAGTTCATTTTTCATAACCATATTTAACGGTTGATTTTTAAGGAATAAATTATATATAAAAATTATAATATTTCATGATTTTTATTCTATATGTTTGAAAATAATGGCCTCTTTGACCATAGTCAACCTACCCATGTCATTTTGGACATATGAACGAAATATCATCAAAAAATTGACCATGAACCTAATTGATCAAGTAATTGAATATTACTTGGCAATGAATAAAATTAAAGGAATAATAAAATTGAAAAAGTTTCTTAAGTAATTAAAAAATTAACATAAGCCTATTATTTAGGAAGATAAGAACATACGTGAGATGTTAGACTTGAGGTAAGGGACACTTTACATTCAAAACATCATTTTAAATGTTTTAACTATTTATTTTTTAAATATTTATCTTACATGTACATAATTTTAAAAATCCATTTAAATGATTTTTTATGGAAAATAATGAATTATATATGAAAGTTTATGTCTCTTTCTTAAAATTGTTTTGAAAATGAGTATTTTTATGGATTTTTTGAAGTTATTTACAAAATATAGAAGGAATATTCTATTTTAGCATACATGGGGAAAATGATTTTTACCTCCACCAAATCCATTATTTGATATTTGAATTCCTTTAAAATATTCAACCCTCTTACCCTTTGATCTGAATATTTTCAAAAAGGGTTTTAGAAATATAAGTGATATTTAAGTATACAAAAATATTTTCTTATGGGTGAAAAGAATACTTTATGAGTGTAATACTAAAAAATGAATGATTTTATTTGTAATGATTATGTTTTGGTTCTTGGTAATGTTTATAATTATGTTTTGTTTTGTTATAATCTTTGGGTGGGTGGTTCTGTTATAAACCAATGATGTATGGGTCTGTGATATCCCTCTAATGCTTTGGGTATAGAAGTCAACTGTATTAGTTATTCTATTTGTAAGAGTGCTTATAAGAGTGATAATTAAATAATGTACCAAGTTATCTATATGATTTACCTATAATTGTTATGAGTTTTTATGAAAATATTATGATTTAAAAAGGTAAACTAAAAAGCTCATGTTTAAAGAAAAATATATTTTACTTCTTAAGTGTCAAATGTATAATTTTTTTTAAATAATTTATAATTAGTTTCATGATTGAAAGAAAATTTTATGTTTTTTATTTTGCATTTAATATTTCTAATGAAATTTTTTATGAAATTATTTGGGTAAAGAATGATATTTATTGGTTAAGGAAATTATATTTTGATCCCAAATTTTATTTTTGAAAAGGATTTTTTTAAGTATTCATGAACTAACAATTTATTTTTTTAATTTTCCCCTTATGGAGTTTTTTATTCTTATCAAATATTTTTGAAATGTTTTTTATATGGTTTTAAGGACATTTATGGACAAGTATGATGTCAAGATTAAAAATTTGACAATTTTTTCATGAAAATAAAACTTTTTACATCTTAAAAATTTTATTTGTAGGTAAATGGATACTAAGTTGAAGTGTCCACTTTGTGATTTAATATTTATTTATATAAGGGCGATGAACTAATTTTTGAAAACTCTAAATTATAAAGATCCTAAAATATAATAGCTTGAATTCATGACTTAAACTCAATATCATGTAATGTTTAAGTATAAGTACTTATAAATTTTATCCTATTAAGGGTTTAGATAATTTTATTGGTTTGGATAATACAAGTAAACACCCTTAATATATTTTAATTTATAGTTATCATGTAATAGATTATGAATATTACCATGTTGCTTCATCTAAAAAATGTATATTAATAATGGTTTTCTTGTAGGGGAAATAAAGAAATAGAAGTGGGAAGGCATAAAGAGGATAATAGATTTCCAAATCAGAAACCTTGAATGGTTAGAATTTGAATAGTGTAGTTTGTTGTAGTGATGCATTAGTCAATACAAGCTATAAATTGTATCCATATCCAAGAATGTGAAAAACTATGTTCGCCATAGAGAAATATGTATATATTGGAACATTTCATGAGACAAAACACTCAATCTTTCATTGGATCTTATAACCCAATAGTATCTGAATAAAGATTAAATCCCTAGAAAAGATATTTGATGTTATGGGATGTTCAGATTATCAAAAGGTAATTCTTTTATTATACTATTTTGAAGGTGAAGTGACCAATGATGGTCAATGGTTAATAATATCAGATAATTGGAAGATATTTATGCCTTAGAATGAGATGAAATTAAAAATATTTACCTTAAGAAATATTTTCCTATGGTTGTTCAAATTAAGATTGAAAACAAATCTTGGGATTGAGATAAAAGGAGAAAGATTCAGTGGATTCATATGATTAAAAATTCAACCATTTTTCAAGTAATACCCCAGATTTTATTTGAGAAATTGAAATAAAAATTAATTAGTTTTACTTTGGATTGATGATAATATATATAAGATAATTGGAATACTTAAAATTTAAAAGTTATGAGAAACTTTTTAGATAAGTAGAGATAATGGAAATTTAGTTTTCAAACGATTAAGTGTTGTATAAAAATAAGCTGAAAAATATATCCTGATTGAAATAAAATAAGAGGAATAGATCAATGAAATTTGATAATAAGAAAACCAAGTTTTTTAGTTTGTGATAGTTATGGTAAAAATCGCACTAGGGAATGAATTATGGAATTTGGGAAGTACCACAAATGTGGTAAATGTTTCCATATGGCACAAAACATCAAAGAAAAATATATTGGTAGTGGGAAGAATAATTTTGATAAGAAGACAACAAGGTGTTTTAAATGTGAGAAATGGGTCACTATTTATATTTCTATCCAAATAAAAACATGAATTATTGGAAGAAACCAAACTATAAGTATATGGGTGTGGTGAAATTATATGAAACTGCTTAATAATAAGTATCTCTACCTAATAATGATGACTTTTTTAATTTTCTCTTGGAAGATCATTATTTTTTAAGGTTTACATATGGTCTGAGTACCATCAACTAAAGATTAAGAAGGATTAAATTTCAAAAATAGAATTTTAGACAAGATATATGCATTATGAGTTTTTGGTTATTCCATTTGTGTTGGAAAATTATCCAACTGTATTTATAGATCACATGAATAGAGTTTTCCATGTAAATTTAGATAATTTTATGGTTGTTTTTATTGATTATATTTTGAATTATTCAAAAAGTTATGAGTATCCTAAATATCATTTAATTATTTTTTTCAAACTGTGAAAGAAAAGAAGTTATACAAAAACTTTAGAAAATGCGATTTTTGGATATAACAAATTTTATTCTTTGGGAACATTGTTAATAAATATGGCATAACAGCTAATCCCACTAAAACTAAAGTGGTTGAGGAATGGAAAAGACCTAAAAATGTTACTAATATTTATAGTTTTCACGGATTAGAAGTTTATTACTGGTGGTTTATTGAAATTTTTTCTCATTTTTCTAGCTCACTAACCAAGTCAACTAAAAAAGGAGTCAGATTCATTTGAAAAAACTAATGTGATGACAATTTTTTGGAACTACAAAAAGATTATTGAATGCCCTAGTTTCGGATCTTCCATCATGAAATGGTGTTTTTTCTATCTATAGCGACACATCATTAAAAGGGATTGGTTGTGTCTTGATGCATAATGATTCTGTAATTTCTTATTCTTAACATTAATTAAAACCACAAGAGGAAAATTACCCTCCGCATGATATAGAACTGAATTCTTCAGTTTTTTATTTAAAAATTTGGAGACTTTATTTATATGGATTCCAGTGTAAAATATATATTGGTCATAAAAGTTTGAATTATATATTCACTAAAAAATAGTTAAACATGATGTAGAGAAGACAGATGAAACTAATTAAGGATTATGATCATGTAATTCATTACCATCCTGAAAAAGAAAAAAAAGTAATCAATGTTTTTATTTGAAAAGATCATGAATCATTAACTATGATAAATTAAATTTTTTTTTTAATGATTTGATGAATTATTTCCTAGAAATTGTTCATATAATATCTTTTATAAATAATTATACATGCTCAAAAGGAAGATCAAAAGTTACATGAGAAGGTAGAATTGGATAAACGGGTATGTTTCCTAAACATAATGTTAAAAAAGATTTTTTTTATGATTTGGAAAGAGATAAAGTGTGCCTTGTGTCTCCCAGTTGTTGAGAGAATTGTTGAGTGAATCTCATAGTTACCCATTTTATGTTCATCATTGAAGCATTAATATATACAAAGACTTTCAAGAGCATTGCTGGTGATATGGAATAGAAATACATATTACTGAATTTACAATGAAATGTTTGACTTGTAACCAAGTAAAAAGAGAAAAAAAATTACGGAAGGGGATGATTCCTCCTTTTCTAGTTCTTCAGTGTAAATGGTAAAATATATCTATAGATTTCATGGTGGGATTACCAATTAAATCTTGAGGTAATAACACTATTTTGGGTTATTATTGATATATTAACTAAATCTATAAAATTCCTTCGCATTTAAGATACTGTTTATTTAGATTGACTTTATCGAATATACCTCAAGGATAAAGTTAGGTTACATAGAGTTCCTCTCTGTATTGTATCCTATCATGATCCTAGGTTCACTTAATTTTTTTATAAAGGACATCAGAAGATTCTAGATACTAAATTAAATTTTAGTTCATCTTTTCCACCTCAATCTGATGGATAATCAAAGTGAAAAATATATTCCTTGAAATAAATATTTAATGCTTGTTTAATTGATCAATAGGGAATTTGGGATCAATGTATTTCATTGGTTGAGTTTTCTTATAATTAAAGTTTTCATTTTAGTATACAGATGAATCTTTTTGAGGAATTATATGTAAAGTAGTGTTAGATTCTATATTTTTGTGATGAAATAGGAAAAATAATGTTATTGGGACTAGAATTGGTAGAATATATGGTTGATAAAGTGAATATGATTCATTAACATACAAGGATAGATCAAAGCATGTAGAAAATTTATACAAATAACTATAGGAAATATCCTTCTTTTGAGGTAGGTGATCATGTTTTTCTTAAAGTATCTCCATAAAAAAGTGTCATGTATTTTGGTAAAAAGGGTAATATAATTCCAAATTTCATTAGAAAATATGAAATATTGAAGAAAGTTATATCAAATTCATACCCAACATCCTTTCCAATGAGTGTATCTCAGGATCATAATGTATTTCATGTTTCAATGTTAAGAAAATATGTGTTGGGTTCACTACTGGAAATCCAGCATTTCCCAACGGTTTAGAACCGTTGGGAAAGGCTGCAGAACCGTTGGTATATGTTATACCAACGGTTCTGCAAACCGTTGGTATATGTTATACCAACGGTTCTGCAAACCATGGGGAAGTAAGCCGTTGGGAAAGTCTTTTCCCAATGGTTTACACAGAACCGTTGGGATAGGTTAGAAAAAATCAACCTATCCCAACGGTTCTTCCAAACCATTGGGAAATCAGCATAGAATTTTCTTTCCCAACGGTTTACAAACCGTTGGGAAAGGTTTTTACCAACGGTTCCATGAACCGTTGGTAAAAACAACCATTAACAGGGTATCCCAACTGTTCCTTGAACCGTTGGTAAAAACAGCTACATAGAGCCTATGCCAACGGTTTGAAAACCGTTGGCATAGGCTTTGCTGTGCAAATTGCACACCAGCCTGCAATTTGCACAGCAGGTCTGGTTTTTGGGCATTCACCCTCTGTTTCAATTCAATTTTCAATCCAATTATGCCCTCGTTTTCAATTCATTTGTCAATCCAATTATTGTACTCGTAACACATATAATGCATACATATAGAGAACAAACCAACACATACAAATAATGCAAACCAACCAACCAACACATATAATGCATCCTGAAAATATACACATCCATAATTAAAGTAGAATTCATAACATAATTATAAACATACATAATTCATTTAGAATTCATTTTAAAATTTAGATGACAATCATATGTGGAATCCGGAATTCAATTCATAATTTGATTGGTTTTTCATATACCATATATTTTTAATAGAAATGATATCCATTTTAAACAAAATACATACATCTGGAATGATACCGGTCACACCATGCCTCGGATTGAGGCGAGGTTAACTCGTACATGTCACAAATGACTCATTGATCGTTGTCCTAAAGTATCAACATATTCCGAAATCGTTTGGTCGGTTTTCCGTATGTCAGTTGTTGTTTTCACTTAAAATGAAGTGTTTTTTAAATAAAAGAGAGACACTTTGAATGGTTTCGGCCACACCGCACCTCGTATTGAGGCAGGGTTAACTTGTACACATCAAAAATGACCCATGGATTGTTGTGCTAAATTATAAACACAATCAGAATGCGTTTGGTTGGTTTTCCATATGAATTTAAAATGTAGTCCATTTTAAAGAAAAGAGATACACTTAGAGTGGTCTCGGCCAAACCGCGACTCGGATTGAGGCGTGGTTGACTCGTACACGTAACATATGACCCATGAATCGTTGTCCTAAATTTTCAACAGATTTCGAATGCGTTTGGTTAGTTTTTCATATGTCAGTTGTTTATTTCACTTATAATCTTGTCCATTTTAAACAAAAGAGACACAGTCAGAGTGGTACCGGCCACACCGCGTCTCGGATTTAGACGGGGTTGACTCTTACACGTCTCAAATGACCCATGTATCATTTTCCTAACGTATCAACACAATCCGAATGCGTTTGGCCGGTTTTCCGTATGTCAGTTGATGTTTTTCACTTAAAATGATGTCCTTTTGAAACAAAAGACATACACTTTGAGTTGTGCCGGCCACACCATGCCTCGGATTGAGGTGGCGTTGACTCGTACACATCACATATAACCCATGGATCGTTCTCCTAAAGTTTCAATGGAAACCGAATGCATTTGGTCAGTTTTCCGTATGTACTTAAAATGTTGTCCATTTTAAACAACGGAAAGTCACTTAGAGTGGTCCCGACCACACTTAGATGAAAATTAAATTAGAATTCATAATGTAATTATAAACGTACATAATTCATATATAATTCAATTTAAAATTTAGATGAAAATTATATGTGGAATCCGAAATTCAATTCATAATTTGATCGGTTTTTTCTATACCATATATTTTTACCTCAAATGATGTCCATTTTAAACAAAATACATACACCTGAAGTGATACCGGCCACACCTCACCTCAGATTGAAGCGGGGTTGACTCGTACACGTCACATTTGACCCATGGATCGTTGTGCTAAAGTATCGACACAATCCAAATACGTTTGGTCGGTTTTCCGTATGCCAGTTGATGTTTTTCACTTAAAATGACGTCCTTTTGAAACAAAAGACGGACACTATGAGTGGTGCCGACCACACCGCATCTCCAATTGAGGCGGGGTTGATTCGTACACATCACATATGACCCATGGATTGTTCTCCTAAAGTTTAAATGGAAACCGAATGCGTTTGGTCGGTTTTCCGTATGTACTTAAAATGTTGTCCATTTTAAACAAAAGAGTGACACTTAGACTAATCCTGACCACACCGCGACTCAGATTCATCCCGGGTTGGCTCGTACATGTCACATATGACCCATGGATCGTTTTGATAAATTATCAAAAGATTACAAATGCGTTTGGTCGGTTTTGCGTATGCCAGTTGTTCTTTTCATTTATAATCATGTCCATTTTAAAAAAAAGAGACAGAGTTAGAGCGGTGTCGGCCACACCGCGTCTCGGATTAAGACGGGGTTGACTTGTACACGTCACATATGACTCATGGATCGTTGTGCTAAAGTATCGATAGAATCCGAATGCGTTTGGTTGTTCTTCCGTATGTCAGTTGATGCCTTTCACTTAAAATGACGTCCTTTTGAAACAAAAGACAGACACTTTGAGTGGTGTCAGCCGCACCGCCTGTCGGATTGAAGCGGGGATGATTTTTACACGTCACATATGACCCATGGATCGTTCTCCTAAAGTCTCAACAGAAACCGAATCCGTTTGGTCGTTTTTCTGTATGTACTTAAAATGGTGTCCATTTTAAACAAAAGAGAGTCACTTAGACTTATCCTGGCCACACCGCGACTCAGATTCATCCCGGGTTGGCTCGTACACGTCACATATGACCCATGGATTGTTGGGATAAATTATCAACAGATTCGGAATGCGTTTGGTCGGTTTTCCGTATGTCAGTTGATGCTTTTCACTTAAAATAACGTCCTTTTGAAACAAAAGACGGACACTTTGAGTGGTGCCGGCCACACCACATCTCCGGATTGAGCTGAAACCACCGTGCAACATTCTAATTATTATTCGTGACGTGTACGCGTAGACGGCACGTCAATCGGACGTGCGGTTTGCGCGGTACGACTCAATATTCGTGTTTTAACTGATGCGCGCGCTTCGTAAACGCGCGTGAGGGGGGTCCAAACGGGCCGAACGAAGTCAGAATGGCCTTAAATCAGACGAAAAATACGGGAGAGTGATTTATGAAGTGGTCGAGCAGACGACATGTCAATCGGACGTGCCGTGTGCCCGCGGTGACTGACAACGCAGTTCTGGTGTCATAAACGGCCAAAACGGGCGTCCAACGGTCAAATTCATAGCGGACAACCTCAGATTGAGTTGAAACCACTGTGCAACATTCTAATTATTATTCGTGATGTGTACGCACAGACGGCACGTCAATCGGACGTGCGGTTTGCGCGGTACAGCTCAATATTCGTATTTTAAGTGATGCGCGCGCTTCGTAAACGCGCGTGAGGGGGGTCCAAATGGGCCGAACGAAATCGTAATGGCCTGAAATCAGACTAAAAATACGGGTGAGTTATTTTTGAAGTGGTCGAGAAGACGACACGTCAATTGGACGTGCCATGTGCCCGCGGTGACCGACAACGCAGTTCTGGTGTCATAAACGGCCAAAACGGGCGTCAAACGGTCAAATTCATAGCGTACGACCTCAGATTGAGCTGAAACCACCGTGAAACATTCTAATTATTATTCGTGACGTGTACGCGTAGACGACACGTCAATCGGACGTGCGGTTTGCACGGTACAGCTCAATATTCGTGTTTTAAGTGATGCGCGCGCTTCGTAAACGCGCGTGAGGGTGGTCCAAACGGGCCGAACGATTTCGGAATGGCCTGAAATCAGACGAAAAATACGGGTGAGTGATTTATGAAGTGGTCGAGCAGAAGGCACGTCAATCGGACGTGCCGTGTGCCCGCGGTGACCGACAACGCAGTTCTGGTGTCATAAACGGCCAAAACGGGCGTCAAACGGTCAAATTCATAGTGGACGACCTCATATTGACCTGAAAACACCGTGCAACATTCTAATTATTATTTTTGACGTGTACGCGCAGACTTCACGCCAATCGGACGTGCGGTTTGTGCGGTACGGCTCAATATTCGTGTTTTAAGTGATGCACGCGCTTCATAAACGCGCGTGAGGGGGGTCCAAACGGGCCGAACGAAGTCGGAATGGCCTGAAATCAGACGAAAAATACGGGTGAGTGATTTCTGAAGTGGTCGAGTAGACGGCACGTCAATCGGACGTGCCGTGTGCCCGCGGTGACCGACAACGCAGTTCTGGTGTCATAAACGGCCAAAATATTGTCCATTTTAAACAAAATAGAGACACTTTGAGTGGTGTCGGCCACACCGCGCCTCGGATTGAGGTGGTGTTGACTCGTACATTCCACATATGACCCATGGATCGTTCTCCTAAAGTTTCAACAGAAACCGAATGCGTTTGGTCGGTTTTCCGTATGTCATTTTTTGTTTTCACTAAAAATGAAGTCCATTTTAAACAAAATAGAGACACTTTGAGTGGTGTCGGCCACACTGCGCCTCGGATTGAGGTGGCGTTGACTCGTACACGTCACATATGACCCATGGATCGTTCTCCTAAAGTTTCAACAGAAATCGAATGCGTTTGGTCGGTTTTCCGTATGTACTTAAAATAATGTCCATTTTAAACAAAAGAAAGTCACTTAGAGTGGTCCCGTCCACACCGCATCTCGGATTTAGGCAGGGTTGACTCGTACACTTCTCAAATGACCCATGGATCGTTGTCTTAAAGTATCAACACAATCTGAATGCGTTTGGCCGGTTTTCCGTATGCCAGTTGCTGTTTTTCACTTAAAATGATGTCCTTTTGAAACAAAAGACATACACTTTGAGTTGTTCCGACCGCACCGCACCTCGAATTGAGGCGGGGTTGATTCGTACACGTCACATATGACCCATGGATAGTTTTCCTAAAGCATCAACACATTTCAAATGCGTTTGGTCAGTTTTTCGTATGTCACTTTTTGTTTTCACTTAAAATCTTATGGAAATTCATATAGAATATTTTTATATCATATTTAGTATGGATTAGATTTTAGTTGATCGTGCTATGAAAAATTTCAGAGCTAATGAAATTAAGGAAGGTGGAGGGGCTGTCTGGGGGGCTGTCCGGGGGGGCTGTCCGGTGGGTGTCCGGGGGGCTGTCCGGGGACCAAGGAGGAGGGTGGGGGGGCTGTGCGGGATCTGTCCGGGGGGTGTTTGGGGGTTGTTCAGGGGGTTGTCCGGGGTTGTTCAGGGGGCTGTCCGAGGGTTGTTCAGGGGGTTGTTCCGGGGTTGTTCAGGGGTTGTTCAGGGGTTGTTCAGGGGTTGTTCAGGGGGCTGTCCGGGGTTGTTCAGGGGGCTGTCCGGGGGGTGTTTGCGGGGTTGTCTGGGGTCCAAGGGGGAGGGTGGGGGGGTTGTCCGGGGGGCTGTCCGGGGGGCTGTCCGGGGGGCTGTCTGGGGGGCTGTCCGGGGGGCTATCTGGGGTCCAGGGTGGAGGGTTGGGGGCTGTACGGGGGGCTGTCCAGGGGGCTGTCCGCGGGGGTTGTGCGGGGGGGCTATCCGGTGGGTGTCCGGTGGGCTATCCGGGGACCAAGGAGGAGGGTGGGGGGGCTGTGCGGGGTCTGTCCGGGGGGTGTTTGGGGGTTGTTCAGGGGGTTGTCCGGGGTTGTTCAGGGGGCTGTCCGGGGGTTGTTCAGGGGGTTGTTCAGGGGTTGTTCAGGGATTGTTCAGGGGGTTGTCCGGGGTTGTTCAGGGGGCTGTCAGGGGGGTGTTTGGGGGGTTGTCCGGGGTCCAAGGGGGAGGGTGGGGGGGGGGGGTTGTCCGAGGGGATGTCCGGGGGGCTATCCAGGGTCCAGGGTGGAGGGTTGGGGGCTGTACGGGGGGCTGTCCGGGGGGTGTTTGGGGGGTGTTCGGGGTCCAAGGGGGAGGGGGGGGGGGGGTTGTCCAGGGTCCAAGAATGAGGGGGGTTGTCCAGGGAGTTCACAAACACACAACCACTAAAAGACAACAACATCCATAAAAACAGAAAATATATAAAAATAACTCAACTCCAATACTATACTATGAGTCTAGATAAAACCAACAACTAGAATAGATTAAACATCAAATCTTAGTAATATAAGTCAAAAATGTAAGGGATCAATATGTCCCACATCAACATCACCATCACCATCATCATCATCATCATCACCCTCTTCATCGTCCTCCTCATCGTCCTCACCCACCACAGCGCCTTCCTCCTCGCCTTCGCCCTCCTCCTCGCCCTCCTCATCTCCCTCCTCTTCCGCATCAGACTCCTCGCCATCATCATCTTCAAGCTGGACATCGGCCTGACCACCACTGGAACTGCCACCTGGTGCACCATATATAGAATGTATCGACGACATGTATTCATCAATCGCTGGGCTGGCCTCTGCTGGAAGTTTTGGACATAGAACTTCAATAAATTTCATAAATGCACTGTTTTCCCTAGAAGAGTGTTCTGCCGTCTTTGTGGCCCTTTTCTCAGCCTGTTCTGCCTATGCCCTAACTTGCTGCAGCTCGGTGGCACTACAACTTGTACCTGAGGCAGGCCAATACCTCGTCGGGGCTATCCTAGGTCGGCAGCGTACTCTGCCAGAATGATCCTCTCCCAACACCTGATGTAAGTGATCAGATGGCCCAAAATTGTCTGCTTCTTGGGCATCGAGGGCCTCTAAAGCATCCTGTTACAAATATAAATATATTATTAAGTTACGAAATAGATATTAAAATATAAAATCAACAGATTAAAACTTACAATCTGCTGCTGAGTCGCTTCGTTAACAGCACTTCCATCCTTTTTTTGTCTACTCGAGCAAAACAGTTTTGCTCAAGGCACACGTCCTTCAATATTTTGTACTTGCCTCTACAATGACATTGAAAACAAAAGTTATATAAAAACTTTAGCAAATAATTAAATAATTGAGGAAACAAAAGAAAATGTAAGTCTTAAAGAAAACTTATAAACAATTGTCATACCTGCTGCCTCTCATGATCCGGCATCGTCGTGCGTCCTAGTGTATGGAGGTATTTTTTTGCATCAATGTTTTTTTTATTTTTTCCAGATGATTCCTAAATAAAATTCGATAATGCAAAGGATAATATTAATGAAAAACTTGAAAGTTATTATTTAAATACCTCAAATGTAATTCATACCTTAAACTGGGTACTCGTCCAATGAGTAATCATCTGACGATACTGCTCTATAGGACAATCATCCACGACTGGTACCACCTCTAACTCAGTGCCAACTCTAGCACGCCAGCCAATATACAGCTCATGCTTGTAGGCTCTCCAAAGCTCGCCTAAATCCTTTAGACGTTCCAGTCGTGCACCCTCACCATCAGGAAAATTAAATCGAAGCTGAAATCAAAATATTAATTCATATAAATACAAAAATAATTCATGGCATTAAATACAACAGATTTTTTTACCCATATCTCTGCCCAAGCTCTATCTTTGACCTCATGTGGAAAATGTCTCCACGACAGCGGGATGACGGGAATGATGTCGGAGTATTTGGCAAGCGTCTCCAGAAAACTCCGACATTGCTGCCCTGTTTTCTCGACCATCTGATTGTCTTCATTATATTCCACCATAACCTGTGTGCGACGGTTCCACACCGAACACATGCGTGTACGGCCCCGCCCCCGCCTCCTATCAGTAGATGTATCTGTCATGAAAGAAAAACAAATATTTTATCAAAACATGTTATAATGAAAATAAATATTGCTATAAAAATTTGTTAGGGTTTTATAAATATACCTGCACTAGTCTGATCAATGAGTGGCGCCGGATCCACAGAACCTGATGGAACACCCTCTGGTGGAACAGGAGTTGAAGACGATGGAATATAAAAGCTCAGAGAGATAGAAGTAGAAGGAAAAGAAGATGGAACAGCTGTATGACCTGATGCTGACTGGGGAGTGGGAATCATCATGGGATGTGAAAATGATGGGGCAGAAGATGCAGAAGGTAGCGAAAACATGGGAGGCCTAAATACCCCGTGTTTCCCTAACGACACACTGGGATCAGAATGTGGGAAGGCTGAAATGTCAGTGGGAGGGGCAGGGTCTAGTCGGGCACGCGCAGCTCTACGTCCACCTCTGGTACGAACCCTCCTCGTACCACCGGCCTGAGTACTAGGACCAGTACTAGGCTCCTCGTCGAATAACTGTCGACGTAATGGTGGATCCTACAAAAAAGTTTACAAAAAAAATTAATCACATGACATTATATATTCTGTAAATATATATATATATATATATATATATATTTGAAATAAAGTACTCACTGTAGGCACTAATGGTGGAATGCCCATCTCCTCCATCCGACGATTGTTCTCCGCCATTTTTTTTATTCGTCTCTCTTCAATTGGCTGCATTTCCTGCATTTGAAAACAAATATGTAATTAATTAGAAAAAGAAAATTAATGTGTAAACCAAAAAACTAAATATATGAGGGAATGAGGGGATTCATTGGTAATTTAGCTATCAATTGTTTTAGAAGAGCTTGAATGAATTTAATAAAACATACAAGTTGTAATGTTCACCAAGTTAGAAATATTGTTTGATTTGGTTTGAATACAGTTCAATTCCAAATTAGAAAATGCAATTCAAATAAAACAACAACCAATAAACATTGAAAATTCAAATAACGGTCAAGTTAGCTAAAGCATATTTGTGATCAATACTAAATAAATATGAATATTACCAACCTTAACAACCCAAATCGAGGTAAACCAAAAGAATTGAGAACATGGATGAATGATTCTATATATTTCCAACCACAACTTCAGGTTCACAATCAACTCTGAAAATTGAGCTATTGGAGTCATCAAAAGAAATAAATGGATTGGTTCCAATGGCAATAGGGACATTGTCAATTCCATCATCAGCATCATCGAAAATATTTCTTGGAATTACTTCAACTATGACACCAAATTCAGGTTGAAGTTGATCTTTGACATAAAAAACTTGTTTAGCCATTGATGCCAACACATATGGTTCTTCGATTGCAAGAGTGCGGGTCATATTAATTACTCGAAATCCACAATCATCAATAAATGTGCCATGTCTCATCATCGAATCAAACCAATGGCATTTCATCATTGTGACTCGTCCATGAGAGTAATAATCCAATATTATTATTTTCTCAACGACTCCATAATAACCCACATTTTCAAGTTGCGGTCTACTATCTGATGCACTGGCATAAAAATCTGTTGTGGCAGTAACCATAATACCATCATGTTGTGTTCTCATGTTTTTGGCTCGTTCAGTGACAATAAATCTGTACCCATTGATAACAATTGATTTACAATCACGAACCACAGTATTAGGACCAAAATCCAAAGCTCTTATTTCCTCAGAGACAGAGTCAGCAGACAAACTCAATACCTGCAATATAAATGACAGTTAAACTTAAGTAAATATTGAAATAATTAATTTAAACAGTAATATTTTTACCTTCAATTTTAACCAAGCAGAAAACTCTTTTCTATGCAAAGTTTCTCTCCTTCTCAAAGATAAAGAACGATGCTTCCTATTTATCATTGTTTTATGTTCCCTGTAGATAAAAAAAATATGAATAGTTTAACAGATATATATGTAAGATATACATATTCAATTTTGTTACCTGATATAGTCATCGGAAAAATCACAGTTGAACAAAACTGTGCGATGTGCCATCTCCCGCTCTTCATGGCTTAATGTCTTCAATGTATATGATCCAGGAATTCCTCCTGTTTGAGGAAGTGATGGAAAACTGGGTTTAATTTGCTCATATTGTTCTTCTTCATTTCTCATTGGTCTGTTCATTCTTGTAGTAAGATCAGACAAATACATTGAATAGAAATCCATACATTCTTGAGCTAAGTAACCGTTCATGATAGAACCTTCGGGATGATTCTTGTTTTGAACATAAGACTTTAATGTGAACATATTTCTTTCAGTTGGATACATCCAACGAAAAGAAATAGGTCCTCCGAGAAGTATTTCAGTTGGAATATGGACAGTCAGATGCAGCATGCATGTGAAAAATGATGGGGGAAATATTTTCTCCAACTCACACAAAATTAATGGGGCATCTGTCAACATTTTTTGCAAGAAAGACTTGGACAACTTCTTAGAACAAAGATCTCTAAACAAATGGCACAACCAAATAACACCC
Source organism: Viscum album (assembly GCA_963277665.1). NCBI lineage: Eukaryota > Viridiplantae > Streptophyta > Magnoliopsida > Santalales > Viscaceae > Viscum > Viscum album. The sequence goes on from OY728145.1 coordinate 917,246,155, forward strand.
ACCCTTACATTATTGGACAAAAGATGACAGATTGCTATTGGAAGCAACTCATGCAGTAGAACGTGATAATCATGAGTCTTCAAAGATTTTAGCTTCAAATCTCTTCTGTTGAACCGTTTAGATATGTTGCTTGAATAGCCATCAGGAACTATAATAGTCTCTAATACTTCCAAAAATTGTTTTTTTCAGTAGGTGTCATCACATAAGAAGCACATGGAAGTTGCCATTTATTTTCACTGATACGCACAGGATGCAATTTTGGTCTGATGCCCCAATCCACCAAGTCACATAGAGATCGTAAATCATCTTTTGTATTCCCCTTGACATTTAGAAGAACTGAAAGCAACATTTCACATATATTCTTTTCAATATGCATTACGTCTAAGCAATGATGTAGCAAATTGGTTGACCAATAAGGAAAATCAAAAAAGATACTCCTCTTCCTCCAATTGTAATAGGTTTCTGTGGAAACATTCTTTCTCTTTCCAGATTTCATTTGACCATTCCCGAACGAAAAAATGAAATCTTTCAATTCATTAAGCACATCAGTTCCAGACATACACTGAGGTGGATCATCGGTCTCTATAGTATTATCAAATCTTCGACGATTCATTCTATATGGATGATCCTTTGGCAAAAATCGTCGATGTCCCATAAAACTGAAACTACAATGATGTTTCAGTCTTCTGGATCGTGTATTCTTCATACAAACTGGACATGACAGTTTTCCCTTCGTGCTCCATCCAGACATCATTGCATAATCCGGAAAATCATTGATCGTCCACATAAGCGTAGAACGCATCTGAAATATGTCTTTCGAACATGCATCGTATGTGCGCACACCCACATCCCAAAGAAGTTTCAACTCTTTTATTAAAGGTTGCATGTATACATCAATATCAATGCCGAGATCAGAAGGACTAGATATGAGTATACTCATGAAAGTGAAAGATTTTTTCATACACAACCATGGGGGAAGATTATAAATGTGTATAAAAACTGGCCATGTGCTGTGCGAAGTAAGCATCTGCCCAAACGGATTAAAACCGTCGCATGAAAGACCCAGCCTCACATTACGCACGTCAGCTGCAAAATCAGGATGTTGAGCATCAAATCTCTGCCATGCAAATCCATCTGCAGGATGAACTAACTCATCATTAGTCTTCTTTCTCTCGGTATCATGCCATCTCATTTTTATTGATATGTCATCAGACATAAAAAGATTCTGGAGTCTGGGGATCAATGGAAAGTGCCACATTACTTTCTGTGGAACGCGGGATGGTGTTCCATCAGATTTTGACTTCCAGTGGGATGTGCCACATTTTATACATTCATTTCGTTCAGCGGTTTCTTCCCAAAATAAATTGCAATCTTTCGGGCAAGCATGAATTTTGTTTCTGGAAAATCCAAGTTCTTCAACTAACTCCCATGCCATATAGTGGTTTGAGGGAATATCTGCATCATCTGGAAGTAAATCCTTCAAGAGGGTAAGAATGTAATCGATTGCTGTATTAGAAATCCCATACATAGTTTTTCCATGAAACAATCGGATTAAAAATTCCAGCTTTTTCATTTTATCGCATTTTCGATATACTGGAGTCGTGGCAGCATCATTAAATTTTTTTCACCCTATCAATATCATCATTTTCACTAGATGCATCAGTTGTCCTCATATCGACGTCTTCTTGAGTCGAAATCCTTTCTTTTTCATGATGACGAATAAACGGAAACCGATCATCTAACAAATTCTCCATTCCAGTCCTTTCATTTCGATCATCACCAATTTGAGATTTCATTTTCTCCCCATTGTGATACCACACAAAGTAGTTTGCTTGAAAACCATTTTTGGTTATGTAGTAGCTGACTTCTTCACGACTCAACCAAGGTCTACCAACACAATTGGAACATGGGCAGTGTATGCGACCACTATCTGAAGCATTGTGAAATGCAAAATCTATAAAGCTCTCCAAATTGTTTTGAAAATCGCTTGAGATACGATCGGTTTCATACATCGAACTTCTGTCCATTCTATAAAAAAATTCATATAAGTCATTTTGTCATAAACAATTCAATAGGATTTAACTTTAATAGAAAATACATTTAAGTAAATGATAAAGGAAGAAAATAATCATGGTATCAACTACACATGTGAAAAAAACATACTAATGTGTTATTGAAAAAATGTAAAACCAACAAGAACTTAATGTGTTATCACATCAGAGCATGCCTCATCCCATAAACATATTAGTAGGGTACCCTCGTGGACAGCCCCGCCCACCCCCGTGGACAACCCACCCACCCCCGTGGACACCCCCTACCCCCTAGACAGCCCAACCACCCCCGTAGACAGCCCACCCACCCCCCTCGACACCCCTTCTCCCTATGGACAGCCCCCACCCCCTTGGATAGCCCGCCCACCCCCTGGACACCCCTACCCCCTGTGGCCAGCCCACCCACCCCCCCTGGACAGCACGCCCACCCCTCCTTGACAGCCCGACCACCCCCGTGGACAGCCCGTCCACCCTTGTGGACAGCCCGCCCACCCCCGTACCCCCCTGGACACCCCGTACCCCCCCAGGATAGCCCCGCCCACCCTCCCAAACAGCCCACACCCCCCTCCCCTGCAACCCCACCACCACCACCTAGACATACCAACCCCCTGGACACCCCACACACCCCTCCCCCACCAGGACACCCCACCCAGACCCCCAGGACAGCCCACACCCCCTGGACAGCCCCGCCCACCCCCGTGGACAGCCTTTCCCACCCCCGTGGACAGCCCCGCCCACCCCCTTGGACAACCCACCCACCCCCATGGACGCCCCCTACCCCCTAGACAGCCCAACCACCCCCGTGGACAGCCCACCCACCCCCCTCGACACCCCTTCTCCCTATGGACAGCCCCCCACCCCCTTGGATAGTCCGCCCACCCCCCTGGACACCCCTACCCCCTGTGGCCAGCCCACCCACCCCCCTGGACAGCCCACCCACCCCTCCTTGACAGCCCGACCACCCCCGTGGACAGCCCGTCCACCCTTGTGGACAGCCCGCCCACCCCCGTACCCCCCTAGACACCCCGTACCCCCCCTGGATAGCCCCACCCACCCTCCCAAACAGCCCACACCCCCCTTCCCTGCAACCCCACCACCACCACCTAGACATACCACCCCACCTGGACACCCCACACACCCCTCCCCCACCAGGACACCCCACCCAGACCCCCAGGACAGCCCACACCCCCTGGACAGCCCCGCCCACCCCTGTGGACACCCCCTACCCCCTAGACAGCCCAACCACCCCCGTTGACAGCCCACCCACCCCCTCGACACCCCTTCTCCCTATGGACAGCCCCCACCCCCTTGGATAGCCCGCCCACCCCCCTGGACACCCCTACCCCCTGTGGCCAGCCCACCCACCCCCCTGGACAGCCTGCCCACCCCTCCTTGACAGCCCGTCCACCCCCGTGGACAGCCCGTCCACCCTTGTGGATAGCCCTCCCACCCCCGTACCCCCCTGGACACCCCGTAACCCCCCTAGATAGCCCCGCCCACCCTCCCAAACATCCCACACCCCCTCCCCTACAACCCCACCACCACCACCTAGACATACCACCCCCCTGGAATGTGTAGAAATAACATAAAAATACATGATATATAGATAGCACAAAATACTCAACCTATGGGTTCACATTAACTACATAATCACACACTTCACTACTACCATAAAACACATAAACCACACCACCACCACACAAGATGCATATCATTTCTCACATTCATTTATAAGCCACTTCATTCACACTTACATTGTCCATTCATTTAATGTTAAATTAATTAAATCCATTTACCACACATCCATTTCTATTCCATCTCATTTATTTAATATCTTGTTTTTTTGTTTTAACTGCATAATTTATTCCATAGATAACCAGGAAACTAATAAAAACACCACACAACAACTCACCATCTCACAATAACCATCGACACCATGTTACATCGACCAACCATCTCACCAAAACAACCACATATCACAATAAAAATATTGCACATCACAAACCACCGCACAACCAAAACCACCACACCACATTATACACCACAACTTCATCACAAAACACCTCCACACGACACAACACCACCACACATCATCACTATCATACAACTTCACATGACACATCCATGCCCACTAACCATCACATTACAACCCCACATATCACAAAGCCCAACTGGTCACCTCAATCCCCATAAAACAGCCTACAACATACAATGAAACACAACAAAAAACCTCTCATAGAGGCAACATACCCCAACTTCCACAATTTATTTATTCAAGATCTTTTATTACATTACCCCTTTATTTAGCATGGACATTATAACACAAATGATATTCCAGGGGAAACTAATTAATTAACAAAATATTTATTCATTTCCCTATTTTACACGGTGAAATCACATCAAAATCCAAACTTAAAACTAAAATATTAGATCAATAACAATAAAAACAAGGTACCATATGTGTATAAAGAAAAAATTACTTGATTTGAGATGATTCAAATGGGTTTTCACCTATTCGGATGGGGGATTTGGAGAGTAGCAGAGACCTGGAGGTGGATTGATAACTTAAAACTAAAATACTAAAGCAATAACAATAAAAATAAGGAAGTATATGTGTATAAATGAAAAGATACCTGATTTCCGATGGTTTTCACCTCTTCGGATAGGGGATTTCGCGAGAGGAGAGCGGTGGAGCGGATGAAATTAGGTTTCTGTGCGAATGGGGGAGAGCAGCGCCACGACTGGATTTGGGGGAAATAATTCCCAACGGTTTTTAAGAACCATTGGGAAAGAGATGCTAAGGACCCCTTTACCAATGGTTTGAGGAAACTGTTTGCAAAGGGGTGACCCTTTCCCAACGGTTCTCTTGAACCGTTGGAAAAAGGTGATTAACACACCCCTTTACCAACAGTTTCTTCAAACCGTTGGCAAAGGGGTGGCTTTTCCCAACGGTTTCAATGAACCGTTGGGAAAGGCTTTCTTAATCCTTCAAGCCCAACATTTTTAGCAAACCGTTGGTAAACACCCATTGGGAAAAACATCATTTCCAGTAGTGGTTCATAACATGTTTTGAGCCCTGAAATAGTTCAGTTGGAAGATAAAATTTCTTATGAGGAATAGCCTTCTTAAATAATTGACCATAGAGAGAAATTATTTCTAAAAAAGTTAATTAACCTGGTTATGATTATTTGATAAAACCATACGGTTGAAGAAGAAACACGAGCATCTGAAAATGCTAAGAGGGAGATATATCCCCACTTGTTAAATAAGTGAATAAAATTGTGAGGATCAAATTTCCAAAACGGGGGAAGAATTTAACAACATAAGTAATGATAGAATAAATCATTTTCATAGTTATTAGTATTCATGAAATATATAGTTATATTCACTATGAAAATATTATGTATTTTTTTAAATCATAGAAATAGTTCTATTAATCTCTTTTATTATAAGGTTTTATTTAAAATATTTATTTTAAAATTATAAAATTTAAATTCGGAAAATTAATTTAATTTTTGAATTCATCTTATTAAAATTATCTTAAGATTAATTTTTTAGAGTTTTTTGAACATGATGATTTTTCAATGAATAGTGAAAAATAATGATTTTTATTGAAAGTTTTATTTTATTTTCATGTATGTAAAAAGTAATTTTATAGTTTGGGTTAGTTTTAAAATTTATTAAGTGAATATTTATTTTAAATAATCCAATTATTGTTTTCTAAATTAAATTTAAACTTGAATTTGGTATAAAAACATTTTATTCTTAGAAAAAAGATTTTTTGGAAATTTCTTTTCCATCCCGTTTTGTTAATTTAATTTTAAATAAAATTATGCTAATTTTGCAAATTCAATAGTAAAAAATGGATTATTTATTTTGAATTAGTAGATCCAAATTTGGTAAATAATTCCCTTTTATTTTTAGTCATTATGAATATTAATTGAAGTAAATAATTATCACCAAAGTAAGGATTAATCTAGCAATTAATGTAAAAAATAAAATGATAAGGTCTAAAAAATGACCATAAAACATTTTTAATTATATTGGATGATAATATATTATCCATAATCATTAAATTAATCTAATATATTTCCTTTTGATTCAATTTTGTTAATTATTTGGTCCTTTATGTTATTTTATTTAAAGAAAAGTAAAAATGAAATTCTCTTTATTTTGTTATCTCTAAATTTTTCACAAAGATATGAATAAAGTATATATTTATTTATAAATGTTATTTTGAAATATAAATTATTTTTTTTCATCATGTTAATTTTTTTTTTAAATTTTAGTGATGAAATAATTACCATAAATGTGTATGCAACACCGATGCAGTGCTTATGAAAGCTGTAGAAAAATTAATAAAGTGATTTTTAAAAACTAAAAAAATAATATTATTTCAGTGAGTTATAGTGTCCCAAATTTTTTTAAATAATTAAAAAATATTTTAGGGGATCTAAAAGTTTATATTAAAATACCATATTTTTTTCCTGATGTTATTAAATTAAAATTAAATGAATAATGCCAACAACGACATTAATGATATTTTATGTTGAATAATATTTTTTTAAATGATTTAAAATTCCTAAAATCAAATATTTGGATAATTTAATTGGATATGGTTTATTATATTAATGATGGTCCATTTATGGTCCTTTTTTTCTTTTTAGAGTAACTATATTGACCCGTGAAGAGTAATAAACTTTATTATCACGATAATCATCAAATTGGTTAATGGGGGGTTAAACAAAAAAGATAAGGATATTTTATTCACACTTAAAAAGAATTTTGGATAAGAAAATAATTACCCAAATCCATTTATTACATCCATCCCTATGTCCTATAATAATTGGTTTGATCATAAAACCATCCTAGGATATATTTTGGTGTAAACCTTTAAAGGTTGTATGAAGAAGTGGTATAGTTCTTAAATATGAATTTTTCCTTTATTTCTTCTTATAACTCCTGGAAATATTATTAAAACATAATAATATAATAATAAAAGTATATTAAATATACTTAGATATTATTTTGTTAATGGCATAACCTATATTCATCCCTTATTCCATTAAATGGGAAACAAAACAATCATTCATGTGTACGGAGGACTATCACCTCACGAACTGATGAAATTCATTTTCCATCACCCCAAAACCAACTAATTATAATGATGCATTTAATGTTTATATATGGTATTAATGAAATATTTATAACTATTTATAATTAATATATCATCTATTTTATTAAATTTTCATTAACTAAAAATGATAATGTCGTTCCTACATACGTATGGAGTACCACCTCCATGAAGCGATGCGATTCATTATGCATCACCACATCACATAGGTGATATATATGAGTATATTTAATGAAATTATATTATATTAGGATCATTATGTAAATCTAAAATAATAACTACCTTCTTTTTTAATGATCTTTGAAAAATGGAAACGTTACTCATGCATATGTACGACCCACCGTCACCATGATTGTAACATAATTAATTTTTCATAATATTATTTCATGGTTGGTTTTAGAATTATAATTTAAGTATAAAAATTAGTATTATTACATGATTAATATTCTATATATTATTTAATAATTATATATTTTATCATATTCAAGATACCAATGTAATGTTAGACATATGAGCCGAGTATCAATAAAACATCTAACATGATCCAAATTGATTAACCAATTGAATATTACATGGTAATGAATAAAATAAAAGGAATAATAAAATTTAAAAATGGTATTCAACAATTAAATAATTAAAATAAGGTTATTATTCATGAATATAAATAACGTACATAATAAACTAGACTTTTGGAAACATATATTTTACTTTCAAAACCTTGTTTTAGATGTCTTAAATATCTATTTTGTGATCATTTCTGTTCAATATCCATATTTTTAAAAATAATTTTATATGTATTAATATATAATATAATGAATTATATAGGACATTTTATGTCTCTTTCTTAAAAAGTATTTCAAAACAAATCTTTTTATGTAATGTTTTGACTTTCATTACAAAAGATAATAGGAATGTTAAATTTTAATTTATATGAAAGCAATGATTTTTCCTTCCATAATAAAAATTATTTTATATCTGATTCTATTTACAATACTTGATGTTTCTTCTTTGAAAATCCCTCTATCCATTATTATAATTATTTTCAAAAAGGGTTTTAAAAATTTAATAGATATTTCAATATCCATAAATATTTTCTTATGGGTGAAAAGAATATTTTAGGAGAGTATTATTGAAAATTGTAATATTTTTTTGTATTATGATTATATTATGGTTCTTTAAAATTATTTATAATGTAAAATAAGTTCTATTAGAAACTAAGGAAAAGTGGATCCATTATAAACCAAGGATGTGTGAGTATATGATATCTATCTAATGCATCAGTTATGGATGTCGACCGTATTGGTTATTCCATTTTTTATGAGTGATATGAAAATGATGTCCCTAGTTACCTACACAATTTATATATGCTTTCTATGGGTTTTTATTTAAATATGATGATTTCACAAGGTAATATAATGAGATTATGATTAAATTATAGTATATTATACTTCTTAAGGGTGAAATGTATTTTTTTTGAAAATGTTTTATGAGATTTCATGATTGAAAATAAACTATTATGAGTTTTAGTTTTTCTTAAATATTTCTTCTGAAATGTTTTTTTGAAAATATTTAAACTAAGAAGGTGATTTATTGGGTAAGAAAATTTTATATTAAGCCCAAATTTTATTTTTAAAAAGTAAAATTTTTATAAGTATTCATGAACTAACACTTTCTTTATTTATTATATGTCAGGATGTTTTTATGATGATCCCATGTTTTAAATTTTTTTTCATACGGTTAAGGATGATTTGGGACAAGGATGACCTTAAGATTAAAATTTTGAATATGTGTCATGAAAATAAAACATTTTATATCTTAAAAGTTTTATTTTGTGAAAAAATATATTCCAAGCAGGAGTGTACACTTTTTGATTAAATATTTATTTATATAAGGGTGATGGCCTAATTATCTTAAACCTTAAACCATAATGATAAAAAACGTAATATATTGAATTCTTCACTTAAAACTCAAGATTATTTAATTTCTAAGGCTTCTTCCTTATATTCACCTCCTATTAAAGACTTACGAATTTAATAAAAATAAGAACACAATAAAATTCTATAGAAACACAATAATTTACAAGGTTCACTGATCAAAATGAGTAGTTAGTCCTTGGTATGGTTGTAAATAATAAAATACTAAAAAATACACTAAAAAAATAACCATTTTATGTGGTTACAAAAATAAGGTAATATACTAACACTTATATTACACTATAATCAAAACAACAATGTATATGATGTTTAAAAAGATAATATGTAACAATGATTTTATAAAAATAGTTATAAAACTTCACCAATAGGTTCAGTATGTTGTCACTATTCTTATTGTATTTTTTTCACTCTTTCACTTACTGAAAAACCACCATCCTTAATTTCTTTCCTTGTACTAGGAAAGAAATTCCTCCCTAGACTTCTGTATAAAACTTTTATCCATTAAACTATCCATATCGTTTATCTATTTAGTCATCCTTTTTGAAAAACATGTTTTTTCCTTATAAAAATCAATATATCTTTCTTATGCTATATCCATCCATTAACCTCTGAAAATAGTCCATCCAATTATTCATGATATGAAACTTTGTCCGGTATATTCTATCTAGTCCCTATAATCACAAATACACTTTATGTTTCCAAATTATTCTTTAACTAATAGATTCATTGGTTTGAAACTTCTCTACATAAACTTTGGCTTTTAGATGTTCATCCTATATCTTTATTCAAAACTATTTATGAAACACTTTATCTTTTTCATGTATAAATAGTACACATATATATACTGTACTTGTACACTATTTATATATGTACGAGTAGGAGATAAGACAATATTCCAAGTTAACCCGCTCAATAAAAAAAGAATTTGAAACTCTTTCTTAAATCAATTCACTTGGATGATTCTCAAGGATTTTATTGAATTATTGAAGATTCTCTCAAACTCAAGAATCCACTACCTTTAAAATAATTCTTTATACCTTGGAGAGAATTATAGATCATCCTTCCATGATATTTGGAACATTTAAAGATAAAATTTCACCATCAAATTTAATATATTAATGAAAGTTTCATAAAGAACATTGAATCAGTACCACTATATACCAAAACATTAATCCTATAAAACTTCATAGAGAATCTTTCATCTATTGAGAATCTCTCTAATTTGTTCCTATAAAAATTTCATAGGAACTTTTTAGAAGTATTTCGTAGAAACCTCCTCCATATGATGAGTTGCATCCAATCTATCTGTCTATTACCTTCATACACCAACCATTGTCTCCTGAACTTTATTAAAAAAATATGCCTCATTAATTTAGTCATAACCAACTATTGATGACTAAATAACTATCATACAATCATACAGAAGCAATTTTATCATCATAATTTCATTCATGTATTTTCTTTTAGCATTGTACAAAAATTTAATCAAATATAGTCAGACTGGTGACATTGAAAAGATTATCCAATGGTCTTTATCAAATTATAATTATTCTGTTTAGACTTTTTATATTTGGACTTTGTCTGTTTATAATTTTTATGATGACATTCCTCACTATATTGTTTACTTTAAAAACTTCTATCTATATATAAAACATACAAAATGTGGAGCTCAAACTTATTTTTAACCAAAACTCTATCTGATGGTCTCTATCCAGTGAACTTCATCAAAACAACATAGTATGAACTTTGTTCAGAAAAAAGATTTTATACCCATTTATTATTATGCTTGGATCATGATATCTTTAGTAACTAAAGATTCTATAAATATTCAGAACAATAAATAATCCCCAAATTTATTTTCACTGAACACTATATTAGATGATCCTTTTAAGAAAGATAAGATAAAAGATTTAGTAGAAAACTTTTTTCAGAAATTCTTAGTTCATAATTTTCTATTTGATGGACTTGTTTGAAAAAAATCAGTTTGTAATTATCTATTTATTTTCTAATTTTTATAAATATTAACAAAATTTTATGATTTATGTTTGAGGAACAAAAGACAAAACTTTCTTAATATCTTCCGAAACAACATCCAACATCTTCAAAACACCTCCAAACTTCTTGGACCCAATAATCTCCTGCTTTGGATTTTTTTGACAATCAAGGACTATAAATATATAAAACCTTTTAAATTATGAAATGGATTACTTATCCCAAAATTATAATCCTATATGATAAAAATTGGTGCAACATACACGATTCATTGAATAACAATACCATTATATCTATAAGAAGGGATTCAATAAACTTTTTTATAAACCTCGAAAGAAACTTATTCTTCCACTTAGAAATTTTATCTCAAAAATAGATTCATCCTATAATGAAATTTTGATCAAAATAAACTAAAAAAAACTATTAAAATAGTTCATACATGAAGAAATAAAATCTTACCTCTTTTAATAACTCTCCCTAAATAAAAGATTTCCCTCGAAAGATAAACACATACAAATGGATTGATTTAAGTTACAATATTTTTCAACCACTTGAAAATACTATCCAAAAACATATATAGATGGGATGGATATCACTTACATTATCCATGAATAGATAGAAGTTGAAAACCCATTATCAACCTTATCTTGATAAATGTTTCCTTCAGTAATGGTTATGTGAAGATATCAACAACTCTCTCCATTGTAGGAGTAAACGAAAATTTTAGTTCATTCTCTCCAATTATCTTTGATGTAGTGATATTTTATATAAATGTTCTTAGAATGATAATGTTACATTGTGGTTTTAGTGGTATTTATAGTAATTTTATTATCACAACCCAAGAGTAGGGGAAACTTCATATCAATAAATAAGTCTTCTATAACATCCCACCCCTCCTCATTAGACTGAGAAGTGACGAGTGAGCCTTAGGTGACACACCAAGGTACCAAAGGATAAAAATAAATACAAAAATCTATAAAAACATTTGGGGATTATTTTACCTATTAAGAATAAAACATCCAACCAATATCAATCAAACATCCAAACCAATAGATGATGTATGAATAAAACAATACAACTAAAGGTATTCTCAAAAATAAACTAACAATATTAGAGTGACAATGGAACCATGAAAAAAACTAAAAAGGAAAAAGGGAAAGTAAGACCAAAACCAATAAAATACTCTATCTATCAAGCTCTAAGGTCTAACTCCAACCACCATGCCCAAGGTATCACAATGCATCACTAATGTAGTATGATACCTTTCCATTTATTGTGTACCAATAAATTAAATCAATAAATGTACTGAAGTTAATAATTAGGTGGTGAGTATAAAACCAATAGGGTTTAACCAAATACTAAAAAAATCCACACTACTAGTGAAAGAACTATTTAGTACTTTTTATATAAAATAGTTTAAAATTTAGATAAAAAAATTATATCAAAACAGTAAACAAGTTCCAAAAAAACATATTTACATAGTGTGAAACTTTTCTCAATTATTTTTCATACCCATAACCATGTCTCCATACACACACACCCATGAATTCCCAGTTAAATGTTCCATACTCCTGAAATGTTTCTCATCGATCCACAAAGTCGTCACAAGGTGACCAATACCAGGTGCCATAATGGAACACACCCCTTATGAAGGGTTATGTCAATGAATACACTCACACCAACCATGTACGAACAATTCAATGAAAACCATTTAAAATAATTTTTTTATTTAAATAAATTTATCAAACATTTTCCATGCATCAAAAGAAAACCAAATTTTAAAATCATCACTGTAAAATTATCACCAAAGATAATTTTCCAAGAAACCATTCAATTTCCATAATTTTAACTACATAACCCAAAATGGGTTTCAATCAAGAATCACACATGGATTTTTTAAAAAATTCATGAAATTTATTTGAAATAAAATAATCCTTGAAGTTATAAGTTAAGTGGAGATGAGAGAGAAGCCAACTTCCTCACAATGGTTGGTGACAACAAAGGACACACCGATTCTCTAGAGACGGCCTTGGATCTCCATTACTTCAATATATCCATCCAAAACTCATCAAGATATTCAAAAAAGAATATATATATATATATATATATATATATCCATTTCATAGATGGGTGAAAAAACAAGAGGATCTTTAGAGAGAGAGCGAAACCGTGATTTACCATATAATACAGATCTCCATCACACTTTATTTAATACAATACCACTCCAAATAAAAGGAAATAACCAAAGGATCCTTGAGGTGGAGTGGAGTTCATGAACCTAATATATTAAGATATGAATATGGGTTTTAAGCCTTAAAATGGATTAAAAATACAATTTACAGATTAATTAATACCCATTTCATGGTTTGGCCACAAGGTTTGGAAAACCATGTTCCAACCATGTAGTGTCACTATAATAAGGCCAATCCATGAAAGGTTGGATCTTATGGTTATATAAATGATGCGTGAACCATGTTTTTACCCCTATTTCAAGTTTAAGGGTTTATTCTAGGTAACCACATGGTTTTTCCAAAACATGCTCCGATCCTATACCTTCCTAGTGGCCATTTCCACCCCTTACATGGTTTTATAGAGTTAGTGTATAGTCTTTACTAACTATTCAGAAATCGTGAAGCTCAAAAATTCTTCAAAAACATTTCTAAATCTCATGGAAACTCCCCAAACATCACTCTAGTATTTTACAATTTAAAAGTATATAATTAAAGGCTCATGTATTTGAAACAATGGGGAGAAAAATTATCCCCACCATTCTTATTTTCATCTAGGTAATGTAAAAAACTTGTTCTTTTATGGAAGGGTTAAGGCCAATAATCCAACAATTCTATTTCATGCTCCCACACTTCTTCCTATATCTGACCATGCTTCCATAAAACCTATACTTGACTCATGGTATTCACACTCAAGATCTTCTCTTTCCTATCTATAATTTTTACTGACACAAGAATCAATATAACATATGGACCTAAGTCAATGTGATCCAATATAATAACATGGTTTGGATTGGGTTGGTACTTATTAAACTAGGATACATGAAACACATTTTGAACTAAATTGAACCGGGTCACCAAAGACAACCGATATGACACCTCACTAACATGTTCATGTATCTCAAATGGATATATTTTACATGAAGAAAACTTTCCCAAATTACAAAAACAATGATTCCCAGGTCTTAGATAGATTATCAAGAAGACGTGATCAGTCAACTTAAACAATAACGGTCCCCAAAAAATGATCAACATATGATTTTTGAAGAATCTAAGACATATCCATTCTCTTTTTGATAAACTAAATCTTTTCTATTTCCTCTTACATTAGGTTTGGTCAAATTAGTGAAGTCCCACATGTTTCCACCGAATAAAGTGGATAATGACATGGATTCCCATACAATGATTCAAAATGAGACATATGTATCGAGTCCTGATTACTAATATTATATATGAAATCCACAAAAGGTATATGATCCTCCCTTAATCCATTACAATAGTTTATACAATCCCTATGAATGTCCTTCAATGTTTGTATCATCCTTTTATATTTTCCATCCATTGGAGGATGATATACTTGGATCATAGTCAAATTGGTTCCAAGGTCTTTTTGTAAGGAATTAAAAAAATGGGATGTAAAACTAGGGTCTCATTCATATATAATCGAGACTGGAATGCAGTGCATCTTTAAAATTGTTTGAATATAGAGTTTGGAAAAGTAATACACTATATTAGTTTCATAAATTGTGATGAAGTGACCTTAATTTGTGAGATGATTTATAGTCACCCATATAACATCATGTTTCCTATCCATTATTATTAGACCTATTACAAATTCCATGACTATATTCTCCAATTTCCACATGAAAATCGGTATGAACTGCAACATACTAGCTGGAGGTTAATGATTTGCCTTATCCGACTAACAGGCGAGGTATCTCAAGAAAAACACTTCCACTTTTCTTTTCATGCCAACCCACCAAAACTATACCCTCATATATATATATATATATATATATATATATATATATATTCTGAATTCTAGGATGGAAATACCATCTCAAATGATGGTAGTAACGAAGAAATTATTCTTGATATTCCAAAGGTCCAACCATCCAATCTCACCACTATTTAGTTTTGACCTCACAGTAACACATTCTGGATCAGATGTTTTAGAATTTCTAACATGCACAACAAAATTAGGAACAATAGAAACATGAAATAAAACTATAACATCACTTTATTTTGCATAATCTAAATACATATCATCCATGAATGACTTAAGATTCCATTTATCAAAAGACTCTTTATCCAACTAAGCACATGACTTACTATTCATGGAATTTACTACAAAATTTCTTTTCCTTGGTGTGTACAACAAGTCAAAGTCAAATATTTGAAAATATTCCATCCATATTCATTATCCTAGATTAGAATATTTTTATGAGAAAATGTGTTTCAAGATCTTATGTTCTATAAACACCATAAATTTACCACAAAAAATATATTGTCTCCAATTCTTCAAATCATGAACTACCACAACTAATTCCAAATTATGTATTTGGTAATTTTTCTCATGCACTCATAACTATCGTGAGCCATAAGAAACAACATGATCAACCCACATAAGAACACATCCCAAACATGATCCTGATGTGTAACAATAGACTATATATGAAATTCAAGATTCTAGAAATGTGGGGTGCTGATCTAAGTCAAACCTTAAGTTCTTAAAAGGATTTATAGCATTCATTATTCCATTGTAAGTAATAACTTTCCACATCCACATTGTCATTGATGAATCCAAATGTGAAAAATCATAAAGAAAGAATCTATAACATGATTCTAAGATAAGGAAGCTACATATCTCAAAGACATTATTCAATGGTTTCCAAGAGACAACCGATTATATATTTTTAGGATTCAAAGAAAATACTTTCTCAGAAATGACATGGCCAAGGAAAAAAATTTCTTGTATCCAAAAATCAGACTTTGATAACTAAGTATAAAGGTGATTCTCCCTCCAGATACACAATACTATAACAAAGTGTTGTCCATGATCTGTTTTTGTCCTAGAATACACCATAGTATCGTCAAAAATCCCCACTAAAAAGTGTATTGGTACCTTTGAAATATTCAATTCATTAGTTCCATAAATATTAATAGTTAATTATTTAAAACAAAAGGAATAATCATATATTCATAATGTCCATATCTACTTCTAAAATCTCTCTTTATACTATCCTTCTTTTGAACTCATAGTTGGTGATATCCCAAACATAATTCAATTTTATAGTACCACTGGTCTCCCCACAATTGGTAAAATAAGTTGTCGATTCAAAGATAAGGATATCAATTATTTATTATAACATGTTTAATCTTGAGAAATCCATAAAAATCCATATATTTCAATATAACTTTTTTTACAAAAATGTTCTCATGCTTCCCACAAAGATGTTCTTGGTCAACCGAACACTTTTATTTTCTACTCTTCCAATTAAACATTAAATTACTTTATTTATATCAGTTCTACCCAATAATATAGAAGTGAAAAAAGACTGGTATACATTAGAAGATCAATTGTATACTCCAACTCTCATTTGGGTGGAAAACATGATAAATTGTTAAGAAAAATGTCCGAAAATTAGTCAACGATGTTTATAAAATATCTATTTCTTATCTCATCCATAAATTCCAAATTAAGTGATTCTAACTAATAATAGATGGTTCCAAAAATCAGTTCCAAAATTTCTTCTCTCCCCACCTTTACCTCTAAATATCATCTAAAGATATTCTTCATTCAATCAAGACATGTGAATCTAACCTTTTGAGTATAACAGTCAAAGTGGGTGTTGAAAAATTTCAACCAATCCATACCCAAAATAAAATCATAGACACCCATATTATGCATAAAGAAATTACAGAGGAACTGATCCCCACCAATAGTAATAGAATTATATTTACACACAAAGTCTCAACACTCTCTTTATATAAGAATATTTATATCCTTTAAAACATATGGAATCAACTAAAAATTCAAATCCATATGATCAACAACATGAGAAGAAATAAATGAGTGGGATACACCCATACCAAACAAAGATTTCATAAATGTAGAATACAAAAGAATCATAACTCTTACCATCAAAGGATTTAATTGATCATCTATGATCACATACTCATCTCCATAAAATTTCGTACTCATCTAACTTTTCTTTTTTATTTCCCTATTGAAATTTCATAGGTTGAGGAGTCATGGTGTTCCTAGAATCACCTTAGATCACTCGATTCTGATGATGAGAGTCATTATTATGAAATCATCCAGTTAATGAATACGATGTCTGGGAAATATGAGATGTGTCTCTAGCATCAGACCTTGGATCACTACCATAATAACACGGAATATGTCTGATCTGATTAAAATTATGACAAGCTCTAGGTAGTGTGGTATACTCTTTCTTAATATTCTTGAAAGAACCACACTGAAAACATCCTACCTTAATTTTTGATCGAGGATGAATATTTACTAATCCTACATCTGATTATGAGATATCCCACCACTCTGGAAGTAGGTGTCCCTATACCCCTTATTGTTAGTGTTCGAGTTCACACATGTTTCCATAGGAATAAAAATGAAACCTGAAAATGAATTCCTAGAGGTTTCCCTTTCAACCATAGTCACTTTATTGATTATTCCTATATGGTATATAATATAAAGAATGAAAATATTTTAGTGAATATAAAATCATGACCTAGCTAAAAAATTCATTCCTTTAAGGAAAAAATTCCAGCAAATTTTACGGTAAATTAGACTAGATTCATAAATTAACCATATACTCTATCACTGTAAGGTTATCTTGCTTTAGGATAAATAAATACATTATTATAGAAATATTAAAGGTTTGAAGATAGAATTTCTTATTAAAAAATTACTCAAAATCATTCCATATAATGCCTTAGTCAACTACTTTATAAATAATGAAATCCTACCATTGGCATGCTTGATTCTCTAGCATATACATTTCCAATTTATCTTTTTAATCAGATGGTGTTCCTAATAATTCAAAAATTCGGTTCATCCTATTAAACAAAACTTTTGATTTCTCTAGCGCAACATCCCCCAGAAATATGGGTTGATTCTACTTTTTTAACAAATCCAAATGGTTTAATTAGAGAGGACATCATTCCTATTACCTCTATCCACGACCGTAGAATCATGGATAGTTCTTTGGACGAATTTTTAGTTCAACTATTTATTAAGTTCATCCAAAATTTTAGTATCCAGTTCTGGTTTATTGCTAAAACATCCACCAAATTCTATTTTTATACACAAAATAAAAATTCATTTAGTACCAATCTCTAGAAACTAAAGGCTTAACAATTCAAAATCACCATATCAACAAGTACCATATCCATTCCTTTCAAAAAAAATTCTATTAACATTTTAAAACAATTTTCATAAATCATTAAATCAAATATGATTAATGAATTTATAATGGTAATTCTTATTATCAATGCATGAAATGAAATTCTCATCACATAAACCCACCATGATGAGACGACAACTCACCTTGAAGTGTCTTCAAACACTTATGTACCCAAACACCTAAGTAACTTGAAGTTCAATATAAAAAGGTTAGATTTATCTTTTGAAGCTATAAATTTCAAGTTCCAATGATCCTATATTCTTAATACAATCCTAATGAATTAATGATTCAATTTCTAACTTGAGGACTAAATAAGATGATACCATTTCTCCCAGAAATATAGATGGACCAACCAAGACTAATACAATTTAGAATATTCCGCCCCTCCTCATTGGTTTGAGAAGTGAAAAGGGAGTTACTGGCCTAAGTTGACACCACCAAGACAATAATGGATGGAAATAAATACCAAGGGATTCAAGAATGTTGGGGGGATAATTTTCCCTTTTTGGAATAAAAAACAACCAACATGAAACAATCATCCAAACCACTATATGACGAATGACTAAAATAATAGAAACAAATTTATACTCAATAATAAAATAAAAATATAAGATTGAAAATATAAACATAAAAAACACTAATAAGACTAAAGGGAAAATAAGACCAAAACCAATAAAAAACCCTATCCATCCATATCTAAGCTCCAACTCCACCTTCTATTCCAAATGTATCACAACACATCCCTTGAGAAGTACAACACCTTTACATTTTTTATGTCTCGATAAATGAAATATGAAGATGCTCCGAAGTTCCCAAGTAATGGCCGATTATAAAATCAATAGGTTTTCCCTAATGACTTACCAAATCACACCACTATTATAACAACCACTTAACACATTTTTTATAAAATATTTTTAAAGGTAGATAAAAAACTTATATCAAAATAGTAAACCAGTTCCAAGGAAAACATCTTTACAAAGTATGTAACCTTTATAAATTATTTTTCAAACCCATTAACATGTCTTTGAATACACACCCATTCATTCCAAGGTAAGGATTCTATAGTCATGATTAGTTTCTCATCAATCCATCAAGTCATCACAAGGTGACCAATACTAGGTTTCACAATGGGAAATTCCCCTTCCATAGATTCATGCTAATGAATTCACTCACACGAACCATGTATGCCAAATTCCATGAAAACATTTCAGCATATTACCTTTCTTTATTTGAATAATTCCACTAACATTTTCCATGCATCAAAACAAAACTAAAATTTAAAATTATTTCCAAAAAGAATTTTCCAAGAAACCATTCAATTACATCAGTTTTAAATACATAACCTAAAAGTGGTTTCCATAAATAATCACACAAATACTTAAAAACAATTGAAAGAAATTTATTTAAATGAAACTTATACTTATTGTCATAATTCAGGTGGAGATAAGAGAGAATCCACTTACCTATCTATGATTGGTGAAAATGAAGAATGACACAACCATTCTCTATATTTGACATTGGATCTACATTTATTTAATATATACAACAAAAAATCATCAATATCTTCACCATGGAATATAGAAATATTTATTGAGGACCACATCTCATAATCTAGGTGAGAGAAACAAGAGGATCTAAGGAGAGACATGGAATCCATGACTTACCAGAGAATATTGATCACTAACACACATCAATTCAACAAAAGATCAATCCAAATAGAAATAAATAACTAAATTATCCTTGGGAGGGAGGGGAGTTTGAGAAAATAAGAAATTATAAAAATAATGATGGTTTTATGCCTTAAAACAGATTAAAAATCTAATTTTCATATTAATTAATACATGTTGAATGGTTAGGCCACACAATTTGGAAAATTGTGTGCCAACCGTGTAGTGCTACTTTCATAAGGCCACACCTCACATCACTAGATCACATGGTTAAATAAACCATGCACAAACTATGTTTTTACCTCTATTTCAAGTTCCATGGCTTCCCTTAGGCACTCACATATTTTTTCCTAATAGAAACCCATATGTTTCTTAAATGATTATATATTCTTCCAAGATAAATCGACCATTAATCCTCAAATAAAAACCCATGCGTATCATAAATAAAATTAATCTTTACCTATAAAAATTTCATACTAATAAGGAAATAATGTAGGCTAGTTATTACTTAAAAATCATTGTCACCCTTCATTCATGGGTTCAAGCCTCAATGCCTTGCTGGATATGGCAGGTTGTCACCCATCATACTTGTTGTTCCTTTTTTCTTTATACATGAAAAATATTTCATCATTATATATTATTTCATATTGATCCTAGGGTTTATAAATAACTAAACCCCATAAAAATTTCCAAAAATTAAATTAACCATTTTAAGAGCTCATCGCTTAAAACCTCAAGGGGTTTCTAAGACTTTGAAAAAATAACTATTCTTAAGTTGATAGACTTGTGATAATATACATAACTCTTTATATAACCTGACATGAAAACATCATATTCTCAAAATTTATCTAAAAAATTCTCTTATACCAACTATATCAGAATAGAATCTGCACTAATAGATCTAGGGATGAAATCCTAAACTTTACATATCTAGATTTGGTACTGATAATTTGACCCAAAATTTTTCATCCAAAAATTACAAAATCAAACGAAAAACTGATTCACTTTCATACCCATGAACCATTTAGGTTTATATTTTTATAGATTTAGGTCCAACCCATATAAACTTTTATTCATAAAGAAATAGTTCATAATGATGAACACCATCGCCCGTTATACTGAACTTTTCTTATTTCACATTAGTTTATCAACATCATCTAAATAAATTCCACTCTAGACATAATTTATCCAACCTAATTATTTATAAATTGAAGAAGATAAAATTTTTTTGGGCGATCTCAAATGATTAGTAAGGGTAAACATAATCATTAAAATTTTAATTTCATCAATGAGCATAACAAGTGTTTAAGGGTACAATGACAAAATCATAGCGCATGAGTGAATCATAAAAGCAGTTATACAAATAAATACTTGGATCGTAAAATATGAAAACATGGAAAAGGAAAGAGACATCAAAATAAATAATCACGAGACAAGTTATATTAATATTAACCACAAAAAACATTATAAATCCCTAAAAAGTAATTAAAATCCATTTTTGGTAACTTGGAGAAACATATTCATAAAACACTTTCAAAACCCTTTTAATTGAAATAACCATGCGACTGAATTCTAATATAATCATTAACCAATGAATTGAAGTGCTATCTGGGTGCACCCATTATATGAGATATAATGGGATCACCCAATTATTTTTAGGATACCCCATTATATAAGTTGTAAAAGCCTTACCTAGTGCTAGTTGGGCCACCCCATCATATAAGTTGTAATTAGATCACCTGACACTATCTGGTCCACCACAACATATAAGATGTAATTGGATCACCTAACGTCATCTAGGCTACCCGATCATATAAGTAATGTCCAAGAATCACAAACTAAATATTTTATAAATTTATTTCAACATAAAACTAAAAAAACATGATTAATCATTGGGAAAGAAATGAGTTCTATATCAATCTCTTTTAAACATAATTAACTCATAGGAATGAAATGAGTTTCACAACAATCAATTTGAAACAATATTAATCCATCTAGAAAAATAATGAGGATGATATCACTAAAAAAATATGCCAATTAGATAAAAGGTAACAAAAAGGGCTGACAATAATGATGAATGGAAATACCATTAAATTAATATTAAATACATTTTGAGGAAAATACTGTTTTCATTTTTAAAATAACTTAAAAAAAATTTTAATTTTATTTTATTTGAAAATAATATTGAAATATTACAGAGTAAAAATTAAACAAAATAATTTAAATAATTTATTTAGGGAAAAAAGATTTTGGATTTTAGAAACATTATTTACAAACATTTTTGAAAACATTTTTAGAAAACATGGTTTTAGAAGAAAAAATGGTTTTGATCGAAAAGATAATTTTTAATAAAAAAATTCTATTCAAATCTTGAGTAAATTAAGAGAAGAAAATGAAGGGAAAACATGTATTCTCATGACATAAACACATGAGAATAAGACTCATGAGAAATATTTATTGGTATATTATAATATTTCAAAATTAGAGACTTAATCACAAATAGTCCATATAAATGATGAGATTGTATCTTAGGACTCTTACCACTTTGATAACATTGAATCATAATGCACATGAAGGAATAAAATTAAATTAAACATAATATAAAATGATAATAAATAAATTAATGATATTAAATGTCAAGTTGGATTATATAAATCCCATAAAAGAAGATATTTTCATAACACGATATAAGTCTCAAAGAAGGAAAATTGTGACAAAAATCTATTACCACTTTGGTAACTTCGAAAGTGTAAACCCCATGAAATAGAGATATAAAAATGCATATGTAAATACCAAACAATATAATTTTAATAATTATAAAATATATTATATGGTAGTATATACACCACACATCAAAAATAAGTGCTGAATATGCTGTATATCTCACAAAAATAAAAGTGAGATGAGAAAAACCGTTACCTGGAGTCCGATTAATCATTCTTTTTATTTATCTTCCAGAATAATGAAATTATATTTATTATTTAATTTATGGAGAAATTTTTAATTTTTTTTATTTTTATTTTACCTACAAAACAAGTTATATATAATCACTTAATCAATTAAGTTTTAGTCAAATGTTTTGACAATATTTGACTTATGTTTCAAAAATGAATTTGGTAGGCTGAAAATGGTAAAAAGTGTAATTATTTAAACATATACAGAATAATAATCATGAAATAATTATCATATTTATATATAAATTATAGTTTTAAAACCAATCATAAAATATGGTTATGAAAAATCAACTAACGTTATGTTGATGGAGACAGTAGGTCACACACACGCTTGAGTAACGATTAAATTTTTCAATGATCATTATAGAAATAAGGTAAGTAATATATTATCTTTAAATAATTATCATTAAATCATAAATATCATGATATTTAATTATATAAACTTATATATATAATTCTTTTGATGTAAAAGGAATCACATCACTTCAAGGAGGCGGTATTCCCCAAGTCCACAAAAAACGTTATCACCATTTTAGTGCATGAAAATGTAATAATAAAAATGATATATTATATTTAATGAATTATAATTAAGTTATTAATATAATAATTATTTCATTTATATCATATATATTCATTATCTTTACCCTTATTACCTTCCACGTAGCATGTTAGTAGAAAATACTTCACATCGCTTTGTGAGTTGGTAGTCTGCCTTACACAAGAGAAATGTTATCGTATCCACTACAGTATAGAATTTAAAACTTATATATATGATATAATTAATACAAAGGTATAATTATGTTGTAAATATCATATATAAAATTTATAGTCATCATTGTTACCAACCATGAGGGGTAGTAATGAAAAAACGAACAACATCGGTTCACGAAGCGGTAGTCCGCCGTACACATGAAAGAAAAATTTTGTAAAAGTTTTTATGAATGTGTGTGTGGTTACGGGTTTTAAAAATAAAATAAAAACATCTATGTATATTTTGGATACTTATTTTATGGTATAATTATTTTATAATAAGAATTGAAGGGGGTGGATAAAGAAATAAAACAAAAATTCTCATTGATGAACGTCATCTCTTCTTCGGGTAACTACTTTTGGATTGAACCAAAGGCCTTAATTGGTTTGATTTAGGCCCAAATTGGGGGCTATAGGGTGCGATGATAGAATTTATGAATTTATTTGGAAAAAATTTGGATGATCTAAATGGCTTGAGATGTGTAAAGTAGCGAGGGGAGTGAGTTCCCTTTTATAGTTGAGGAGGAGTTTCATTCTTATATATACTCAAAAGTATTCACTATTGGGAGGTCTCCCTAACCTCACGTGCATAAATAATTGATTAATAATGGAGGTTGGATATTATTTGGTTTATAAACACCTCTAAAACCAAAAATAAATACCTATTTTTATCCATTTTGTTCCTTAAATCCTAAGATTTTTTTTCATTTTAGTTTTTCATTATGGTAACTAGTTTTCTAAACTAAGTAATTAATCCATTAAACTAAATTAATGTGAGAATTATTATAAAATTTATACCCAATTATTGTAAACTATAAATCAAAATTATAAAATAAAAAATGTCATGTGTTTTGTAAATTAATTTTAATAAAAGAGCATGTAACGTGCAAAAACACTACTTTAACCCTAACCATGTCAAAAATCTTTTTACTATTTAGAGGTCAATATGTTCATTATAAAGGATAAATTTGTCAATTAATGGAACATATTTATATTTATTAAAATTTAAAATTTAATTTGCATAATATGGGATTTTTAGTAATTTAAAATCATTTTATAAAATATCATTTATTGTAAAATATCATTAATGTCAATTTTGAAATTATTTATTTAATGTAAATATAAAATATAAAGGAAAATATGTAATTTTATTATATTATGTTCACACATATAACATGATATATTCATATAAAAATTAATGAAATAAAGAAATTCATTCAATTTAACATAATTTTAATATTTTTAGTGTCATTTATTTTAGTTAATTATTAACTAAATAATTACTACATTGGTATTTCTTAAGCATTTAAATAATTATTTGAACTATTATAATTAAATATAATTTATCATGATAAAAAAATCATTTGTATTTAAAAAGTATATATATAACTAAAATATATTGTTTTTCCCTATCCAATATTTTAAATAAATTAAAATGAAAACAATTCCTTTTTGTCCTTTTCTTTACTTACCTTATTATATAGAACAATTTCCTGGACTAGTTTCCTAAAAACTCATAAATATATATTATAAGGTAATAAGGGTCGAATAATTTCCAACCAATGGGTTTTGGACAAGTTTCTTGGTCATTTCCCTCTTTAGTGCAATGTTTAATCCTTTGGTAAACTTGTTTTTACCTTGATCATTGTAATTAAATATAACTATTTTCATTAATAAATTTTGTTAAAAATGTAGTTTCCAATATTAGAAATTTTAAATTAATAGAATTCAAAATATGGAATCCATTTTTTCAAATTCAACTCACATAATTGTAAAAATTAAATTTAATATTAATCCTGTAGACGTGGCAAGACAACTTGTTTTTAAGAAGATTATTTTTTTAGAAAAAGATGATTCTATATTAATTCAATGACTATTAATAATAATTTTATTAAAATAAATTAATATTTAATTATATATTATTTTAAAATTTAATTTAAAACATTTTCTATTAGGTATTATTTTAATTAATTATAATGGATAAATATTATTCATTTTAAAATTGTTTTAAAAAAACACGGTTTTAAACCCCAAAACAATCTTATACTAAAATCCAATATAATTTTCATTAAAAAGTAATTAAGTGGATTAAATATAACTAAATAATACTTATGTTACTTTAAAACATATTCAAAAAACATTGGTACTTTTAAATTAATTAATTTATTGAAAAGAAAATATTTCTTACCAAAATAGGTATTTTTACTATTCACTGAAAAATCAATATTTTTTGAAAACTACCAAAATTTCACCCAAAGTAAAAATTTGAAATTCCTATCCCAAAAAAAGTTCATTTAATCAAATTAATTTTCTAAAATTTCCAAAAATTTATTATAATATTTTTTTCATGAAAAAATCATTTTTGAAGAAAACATATTTTTGAAGAATAAAATCACTTTACAAAACATTCATTGATTATTGAATAAAAATTTACCAATAATTTATATTTAGGGAGAAATTTATATATATATATATATGTGTGTGTGTGTGTGTGTGTGTTTATATATTTCATGAAGTATTTAACACTATTCATACCTACTAATTTAACTGCCCGGTTATAAGAGTAATATAAATCCTAAGTCATTTATATTTGGTGTTGCATGTTGAATATACCATCGAACATAAAAATCTCAGGGTTGTGTATAAAAAAATCCCTACTGAATGTTGTGTTTTAAAAAATATGAAATTATTATTTCAAATCCTTTATGCTATGGAATATAATTTACTTATTTTAAAATATTGGAGTGTTATAATTGAAGTCCATCTTCTTTTGGAAAGTATCCAATTTAAAATACAAAGATATTAGACCTTTCTTTAAACCATACAAATAATTTTCAACTTTTATAAAAAACCTTATCTTTTTCCAGAATAAATCCTCAAAGTTATTCAATATAAACATCTTCATAGAGCTCTCTATGAAGAAAAGATGAATTAAAATCTATCTGAAAGATTTTAAATCTTTGTGGTGTATATAACAATAAATATTTTGAAAGTTTTTAACCATTACCCCAGAGAAAATATTTCATCAAAATAAATGCATTCAATTTAAGTGAATCCTATACAAACCCATAAAGACTTATTTTTTTTATAACATCACCTTTCTCATTCACCTTGTTTCAGAACACCCAATTTGTACCAATCACATTCTTATTTTTTGGTTTGGATAAAAGTTCCCAAGTATTATTGTTTTGAATCTGATCCAGCTCTTCATTAATGGAATCAATCCAATATTTATATTTCATAACTTCATCAACATATTTTGGATCAACTAGTAAATATAAGTAATTATGTGAAACCTTATTTTAAGTTACTCTAATTTGAATATGTTTTCATTGATCTCTAATAACGTTATGAAGTTCCACTTTCTTCCTCAACTTAAGATGATATGAACATAATTGTTACTTATCAATAGATATTACTGATTAAAAATCTTCATCTCGACCAATTTCGACATTATTAATATCATTATGAACATTTTATTATTGTTCAACAAAAACAAACTCACCTTCCATTTCTTCCATATTCACAACAAATTGTGAAACTTTATTATCAAACTGTTTAAGAACATTCACATCTATCGTGTCTAAAATATTTCGAAAAAATTTATTATAACACTTTTATCCTCTACCATTATGAAGGTCTCTAAGAAATATTACATCAACATCTCTCCGATCAAACTTTCGAAGTTTTTCACCCTTGAATTTTGTAATAAAGTGGCATCCAAAAACTCTTAGGTGCTTCAATCTTCTGTTTTATTTGTAATACACATCATAAGGAGTCATATTAGAGTTAAACATATAGAAACATAAAATCTTAATATAAATAAATTCTCTATTAGGTTTCCTCCAAAAATAATGCGAGGTATCATGTTTTATAAACATTGTTCATTCCATTTATACTAAGCTTCATTTTTTTAGTTCAAAAACATCTGTTTTCTATGGTGTGTACGGTGTAGTAAACTCAAGATTAATGACATGTTTCCAAGATAATATCAAAAAATTAATGTCATATACGCTCCACTTTTATCAATACAAAAATTCTTAAAAACATATCAACAATCTTTTTATGAACTTCTCTTGAACCTCTTAAACATATTCAGAGCCTCTGATTTATGTTTTAGAAACATAATACATATAACTAGAGTAAATTCATCAATGGAATAAATAATATACGTTTCTCTAAGTTTTCATTGTTTTCTCATGGTTCTAAAATTTTTAGAATTTATTAGATCTTGGGAATGGGTTGAATGTATCTCAAATTTCTTATGTATAGAGTTTTTATGTTCCCTTTTTGCAAAATAGAGTAACACCAATATATTCTTCTTTTCATACCAATAAAATCATGAATAATTTCTCTATTTATTAGATTTATCATATCCCTCTAGTAAATATTCCCTATCCTTTTAGTATACAACTAATTTTATTTTATCATTCTGAGAAACAATGATCTTTGTGAATAACCAACACAAAACAAGTTTCTATTTATCCATTATCCTCTCATAAAAACATTCCCATCTTCTATACCTTTAAAAAATAAAACCATATTTTTTGAAACAAACTTTATTACCTTTATCAAAATGTTTTGAAACACTTAAAAAATTATGTTTCATGCCTTCAATATACAAGGATCATTTGGAATTAAAATTTTCTTCCCTAATGAAATCAAATCCAATACCTTTGATTACGAGAGAGTCATCATTTACCACAATCACTACAACTTCTTTTAAATCATTCATATTATTTTAGAAAATAATGCCTCCTATAATATGTTAATAAAACCAATTATCCATGATCTAGGGTCATTCTCAATTTTATATTTTAGAGAATCTTCAATAACTAAAGCCTTTTCTTTCACTTTTCCCTTCATCTCATGCATATTTTGAAATTTTTTGTAAAAACTTTATTGTTCTAGTATTTAAAAATGCATCATTTTTTAAGATGTATAGGTGTATAAAATCTTTTAAAAAATTATTATAATGGACGGAATCTATTTTCAACCATAAAATTAACATTATACTATTTCATTCTTTCAATGGGTTGACTTCCCTTCAAACATTGCCTCAAAATTCTCTTAGATTATCTATAATGTTGATGATTTAACTAAAAAATACCTACTGTATAACCAAATATTAAATAATTTCAATAGTAACCCTTGATATAAAATATCCCTATGTAACTATCATACTATTCAGAGTTGTGTTTATAATTTTTATCAACATTCTTATTTTTTTAATTTGGTCTTTTATAGCAGTCCAAAATTTTAGTTACCTTATATGTCCTTCTTATTTATCTTAAATTTCTTATCATCCTCAATAGAATCACCTATAGTAGCATATTTTCGTTCAAGCTTTGTAATCTTAAAAACATAAAGGTTTTCAACTTCGCATGTTTTAACTACATACATGGTATTCTCAATTTATTTTAACACATGAGAATCATCATTTTTATTTTCAAAATTTGAAGATAAATTTTGTTGATCCATATAAGGTTTACACTTATCATTGATTTTACCAGCTTCTATAACTGAGTTTTTTAAGTATTTAACTCACTTCTCAACCTTAAGAAATTTCTATTGAACAAGTTATAACTCTACCCCCTTCAACTTCCAATTTTTCTTAAACATTGATGATAAGGTTATTCTTTTCATCATATAACTTATTCAAGTTATCAATATATTTTAGAAACATGGTTTTTCATTAATAATATATTCTTAATTATTTTCTGAAATATTTATCATTTTCAATTTATTTTTCACCCTTTTAAATCTTAGGTTTTTTTCAAGACATTCCTTAAACTATCTTTTTCAGTATAAAATCCATTCTAATCTCTTCTTCTTCTGATATAATACTTTAATCAATGGTTAATTTATCATTATTCACTTTTAAAATAATGTTTTCAGTAGATTCATCATTGAATTTGTGAGCCTCTTCTTCACTATCACCATCTTCATCACATTTAGACAAATAGTTTCTAATTTTTTATTTAGATTAATAATTATCCTTTCCCATAGGACAAGACTTGGATTTTTATGACTTATTCTTAAATGATCCTCTTAAATATCATTTATCTCCATCACTTCCTTATTCATGCTTTAAATGTGTACACTTTAAATTATAATGTCTAAAATCTCTAAAACCAAAACATTTTAGTTGTAACTATCCTTTTCATTTCCCTATGCCTATTTTTAGATTTTAGAAAAAAAATACATAAATTCATCAAAAAATTTACTAACCTCATCTTCACTGTAAGGTTCACTAGCTTCTTCAATAAATTTCTTATAATTTATATTCATTGAATATTTAAAATAAATTTCATGATTAACCTTATATTTTTTCTTCAGAAACTTTTCTATTCTAATTTATTAAGTGATAGGGGTGTTATACATATCATCTAGTGATAATGTTTTAGTATCTCTATCTTCCAACTATGAAACTTTTTCTTAATTTTGTCATAAAGAATTCAGAGGATATTTTCAATAATGGTTGAAACTTATGACTTCTCCCCAAAAAAAGTTATGGTGGTAAAAATGTCATTAAACCTTATAAATAAATAAATAATATATTCACAACCACCCGTAGTATGATATTAGTACATTGGTCTCTAGATTTGTAAATTATCTTACTTCAATTTTGTATTTACTTTATAGATTTTTTTCTAATTTTCACAAATTCATTTAGCTATTCCAACTCCTCTAACTATGATAAAATCAATTTTAGAGAGTGAGGAAATTTTGGAAATTTTGGATCACTCATCATTTTCAAAATTACTTTTTTTAGTAACTGTTAGGGGAAATCTCTCATCCCTCGGTTGGAAACCGTATATAGCATCTTCTAGAATATCATAACCAAGGGACATATGATAAGTAAGCATTATATATTTCTAAATATAATATAATTTCTTTAACTAATAAGAGTCTAATTACTGTTTATATAATTATAAACATCCATGTAAACTTCTATTTTATTCAAACTTCATCAAAAATTCAATTAAGGGAAGATTTTATCAGACACCACTTGAAAGAACCAATTTGGATTTGTGTGATAACTGAGAGGGGGAGGGTTTGAATCAATGCTATTTTTTAAACTTTATTTCTTATGAAAAAAATCTTTACCTCCTATTAAAGAGTTATGACTTTACAAAAAACAACATATGAAAATTCTATAAGCATATAAGAATTTCCATGGTTCATTACTCGATAAGAGTAGCTAGCCCATATCATGGTTTGAAATTAATCCAAGAACACATAATCCATTATAAAGAAATCCTTTTTATGTGTTTATTGAAATTAGATTATATCCTTACCCTTTCATTACACTATGATAAAAAAATTGTGCATGAGATCTTCGAACATATAAGATGTAACAACGATTTTGTAGCAAATATTTGAAACCATCACCAATAGGTATAACATTTTGTCACTATGCTACTTATACTTTCTTCACTCTTACACTTATTTCAAAAAATTCTTCTTCACTTTTTTTCCTAGAAGTAGGAAAGAACTAACTCATTGTAATTCTGTATAAAACCTCTGTCCGTTCACCTCTCCATCTAGTTTCTCTATCTAATCATTTGTTTATAAAACTTCATATTCATCCTTCTAAAAATCTATATAATTTTCTTACACTATATTCATCCATTCATCTCTTCAGAAAATCTTTTAGATTCCACTTAAAATAAAGCATTTTCCAATTTATTCTATCTGGTTCTTCTTATCACAACTCCTCTATCCATTTCCAAATTCTTCTTTAACTAAGAGTTTCCTTGGTTGGAAATTCCATGAACAATTTTTTTCTTTTAGATGGTCTTATGGTATCTATACCAAAAACTATTTTTGTAGCACTTCAGATTTTACACGTGTGAATAGTACATGTCTCTATATTTTACTTGAACCCTATTTATAGATGTGTGTGTAAGTGAAATGAAATGAATCCAATTTAACATTTCAACATCATGCAAAAGAAAAATTCAAAAATCCCTCTCAAAACAATTTTCTTGGCCAATTACCAAGCCTTTCAGAGAGTTCTTGAATCTTCTCACATAATCAACCACCCAATACCTTCAAATAAACTTCCCACAAACTCACAAGACCTTCTATCCATAGTATTTGGAACATTGAATGATCATATTTTTATCATCAATTTAATATGTTTACAAATGTTTCATAAATAACTTTAAACCAGTTCCACTCTATGAAAAAACATTCATCTAGTAAAACTTTCTTGAAAATATCCCATCCAATGAGAAACTATTCAATTTATTATTGTATAATATTTTTAGGTACTTATTTGAAGCCTTTCCCAGAAACTTATTTCATCTAATGTCTTGCATCATAACTCTATGTCTATTGCTTTCATTTTCTAACCTTTTCCCAATGAACATTATATAAAAACATCTATATGATGAATTCATTCATAAAAAACTATTGGTGACTCAGTGAATAACATCCAACTATCATGAATGTTTTTTAGATTCATAACTTTGAACATGTATTTTGATAAACATTATAAAAAAAAATTTCACAATAGACTCAGAACATTGATATTGAAAGATCATCTGATTGTCTTTATCTTATTCGAATTCATTTTTTTGGACATTTGGAATTTGTCCATTTCAATTTTTTTGATGTCATTCCTCAACATATTTATTACTTCAAAAACCTTCATATATCTAGAAAAATTCACAAATTTTGAACACATAATTATTTTTAGCCAAATATTTATCTTATTATATAATTCTAGTTAACTTCCTCATCACATTTTAGTTTAAAAATTGTCTATAAAAATGATTTTATCTCCCTTTATTCTTAAAATTGGATCATGAGATATTTTTTAACTCATGATGTTGGAAAAGTTCATAATTTTAAAGTATCACGAAATTTATTTTTACCAAACACTCTATCAAAATATCCCTATGAGAAAGATAAAATAAAATATTCATCAAAAAACTTTATTCTAACTCCTCCATCTGAAAATATCCATCCGATAGACTTAGTCCAAAAAAAAGTTTGGAATTCTCTATATATTCTACAATTATTTAAAATCTTATCAATATTTGAGAAATTATGTTTCAAAAATAAAATTCAAAACTTTATAATCATATTCCAAAAAAAAATCCTTGATATTCAAAATGCCTCCAAACTTCCTTATCCCAACAATTCTTTCCGAGATGGCCATGTCTTATACACTGTATATTATTTTCTTATTTTTCATTACGACAATAATAATTTCTAGGATATATAATTTGAAATAAATTTTCATCAGTTATTCCACCTTTTGGAATTATTTTTTTACATATTTAATTAATTTAATGATAAAATTTATTTTTCTAGAAAATTACTTAATTTTATTTATTAAAGAGTTTAAACACATTTAGAAAATTATTCACAAGTCTATAAACAAATAAAACATCATATGAGTTTAACGTATGTGGCTCAATTTTGATCCAATTACTTTAATATTCAAAGACTTCTCATTACCAAATTTCATAATACCACTATCACGTTAATTAATATTCTTTAATACCTTGGTATCTCTTATATTGTGTGATGAGAAACCACTTTTAATCACCCATGTATTTCTCTTATTTCTTTCTTTGAGTGAAACATCAACAATGAGAGAATATACATCATTGTATTTTCTATGTTTCTTGTATCCTTCATAAATATGTTTTTACTGACTAAAAATCATGGTTATACAGTCTTTAACTTAATGGACTTTTAGTTCACAAATTCTTTATATATCCTCAATCCAATCAAACTTGTTTTGGATATGTTCTGTAAGTGATCTTCTATTCCCATTTTGTTTCCTCATTTATCTATTTATTATGTTTTGAATGTGTATCCCCCTATTGTTTTCCTTATTTTCTTCAAAGGGAGATAAATATTATACTATAAATATGATTTTTATTACCATAATATCTATAATATAAATAGTATCCCCAAAAACCAGTTATTCCATGTAACTATTTAGTGTCTCTTTGAAAATATGTGTACTTTCTTGGTGTAACATCAAACTTCCTTTATAAATATTTATAGGAACCTTTTTTTAACATTATCAACTACCTTAACATTAATATTCTTATTCATAGGGTTTTTATCAACCTATTTTTACCTCTAATGGAATTTATAACTAAATTATTTTTTGAAACTAATTTAACATTTTTTAATATAGTAGGTGAAAATTTTACCTAAGTTGATGCACAATATTTCTCAACACCATATAAAGACTCATATTTTATATAAAAAAATTATCAAAGTCACTATTAATCTTTCTAATGGTCATATTATCCTTAAGACACATTGATTCGTCCTGGTTAATTAGTTCTTCTTGTTCTATCAACTTCTTCTAAAATTGTTTTATGATTCTATTCCACTTTGATGCTTTCACTTGGAGAAGCTTAATATCATCAATGTGTTTACCCACCTTACTTTGGAACTTTTATATTTATTTATTGATCTTACAAACATTTTTCTTGAGAGATTTAATTTCTTAATTATGTTGGATATTTCTCTCTTGGAATATCTAAAGTTGAGTTCTCAAGTTGTGGTTTATATAATTTTCTTCGTCACTACTTGAAAAATATTATTTTCTATTAATATATTCCATGAAATTGGTTTCTTTTGGTAAAAATAATCCCTCAATTCAATAATTTAATAATATATTCATCTTTTTCTTTACTCAATATTTATATCCACTTTCTTCTATGTGTTCTACTTTTTCCTTTATCAGAACTCTTATACCCTTTGGATTATTTTTCAATTAGATATTCTTTAAGGATTATTTTCATCTAATTACTTATCATACTACACATTCCTATTTATTCTTGTGAGGTGAGATATAAAGTTCCCAACTCATACTCACTTGAATAATTTTAGTTGGTGTTTTACCTTTTATTTTATCTTACCTACTTTAACATTTCCTATGATAATAACCATAACCATTTTGAGATTTTCATCACTAATATCATATTATTCAAAGTCACTTGAATATTCAACCTCATATTCTTTTTTATTCAAATTATTCATGGTTTTAAATTCCAATTTCCATTTATCATTCTTCAAAAATAATGTAACTTTTATCATCTCAAAATTAATAATAGAATTTTCTAACTCCTCTTGAGATATTCCTTATCTGTCTTCAAGAGATAAAATTTTTGGATAAAATATATCTATAAGTATTCTTGTTAATTTTTTAAAAACTGTAGAATATTCCATATTATCCTCAAATCCCCTAATATAACTAGTAATTTTATTCACCTTGGTGAAATAGTCATATACATTCTCTTCTTAAAAGTCATGATATCTTAAAATTTAGAACTCCAAATCAATATCAATTCTTACTTGATCTCAAAATTTTTCTCATAAAAATTTAAGAACATGTCTCACATTTGTTTAGAAATTATAAGACACATCAGTTTTATATATAATTTTCCTAAGAAGGATGATAATTGAAAATTTATATCCATCTTATCTGCCTATAGTTTTCAATTTTTAGTAAAAGTAATAAGTTAATATCTTTAAAGAAGTTGAAAACCTATTGTTACAACATCATTAAACTACAATCCTTGTGAAATAAAATAGGGTAACACCTTGTTATTCCACCCATAAATGTTTTTTCTATCATATAAGAAAAAACCTCTATTTTTCACAAAACTCAATCTATCTAGGAAATATTTAAAGAAGTGTATAATTAGAGGAGAACTTGGTTTACCCTGATACCATTTATAACATATAGATAAATTGAGAAATTAATGGGGGGGGGGGGGGCAGTGAATAAGTGATAAAAGTTTTAAAAATTCATTATTTTGAATTCAACCCCTGTGACTGATTAAAGTCATGATCCAATCTCTATAATTTCCTCAACACCCACATAATAAATAAGATGATAAAATAATACACATGAAAATTTTACAAGGTTCAAATTTTTTTTGAGAGCCTAAATGAAAATACGTGGAAATTCCATGTAATGTTTTTTTTAAAATTATTTGGGATTACTACGTTTCTACGAAAATTAACGACCCTTGATTTCGAGGCCCGGTGTGCCCGAAATGGATTTTTGAAATTTTTTTAAGGTATGTTCAGTAAACATGTGGGCGGAATTTTCTATCTTTTGAACCGGTGCTCAGATTAAAAATCTGAGGGCACTGTTAAATCTGTAGTGTCTAGATTCACTTAAGGAAGGATTCACTTCGACCATAGT
Organism: Viscum album; assembly: GCA_963277665.1. Taxonomy (NCBI): domain Eukaryota; kingdom Viridiplantae; phylum Streptophyta; class Magnoliopsida; order Santalales; family Viscaceae; genus Viscum; species Viscum album. The sequence goes on from OY728145.1 coordinate 917,282,268, forward strand.
AGATCAGGAGAAAACGTTAGTTTTCAGACTATTTAAAGAATAATAAAACAACATCTAATTGTTATTTTATTTTTCTCCATCAGTTGAGCGGTGGTTGCAAGACCTATGGGTTGTCAAGCCATTTCATGAATTGACTCTTCAATTGCGTAACCACATCGTTGGGAATTAAAAAAAAGGTTCATTAATTTAAACTCATTAGTGAACCTCATTAATTATTTCAATACATTACTCACCTTTCCCCCTACCATTTAAGTGCGGACCGAGGTTTGGTTTTTGTCATGGATTCATCAAACGAGGAACCTCTAGAAAAGTACTATAGAAAATTCCACTAATGTAGGATGGAAGCTTGGGCGGCAACGATCCAGGATCGACGAATACCGATGACTTCATCCAACGAGGACTCTTCTCCTGCCAAAACTGTGACACCTCCAACAAGACTCAAGGTAGGGTGTTTAATAATAAAGTTTATCATTGTTGAATTAAATTACTACCGCCTGTTATGATGTTAACTCATAGGGAATGGGCCAAATGAAAAATGCCCAGACCCAGTGCTGCTTCATTTCTTGATGTGCTCTTCATGGAATGATTTTCAACTCAACGAAAAGTGGATACTATGTGGAACGCAATGCCGACGTCATACCAGGAAGGTTGTAGGCCCATCCAGAAGGAATAAAGGATAACCAGAGCTCACTCGATGGCATGTGAAAGATCCGTCGACATGACATCAGTGAACGGCGCTGGCGGTGAAGGTAGTGGCCGGTGCCACTCGGCACCGCGGGGAGGAATAGGCAGCCGACTCTCGGCTGACCGAAGAGGTGGGAGGTGGCATGACATCGCATGCCATGGTGAAACAGGACACATCTTTGAAGCCACGATGAAGGGAGGGACCGGCTTCCTTTAGGTCCCACTAACACATAGGCATCGCCACCTGGAACTACCAATTAAATAGCCGAACGACTCTTTGAGATGTTCGGGAGGCGGACCGCGCGACCCACGTGCAGGTTGCTCCAGCCGGCAGTTGAGCCGCCGTAGCCCAGCCCAGCCGGGGCAGGTAAGGCCGGTCTGTGGCCCAGCGAGCCGAGCCCAAATGGGCCGGCCCAGACCGGTTCGGGCCAGGCCGGGTCAGGCTGACCCAAAACCGGGTCAGGTCGGCCCAGCCAGGCAGCCCGGACCCGGACCCCTCTTGGGCCCTGATATGATTAAAAGGCCGTATCTTGTGAACCAGATATCCGTTTGACGAACCATCTATGGATATATGATACTTGGAGTGAGACAGTCCTTTTGGTATACTACACTAGTTTTTTTGGAGAAAGTTAGAGTATGTTCGGGTTGGATCGACTCCAAAATCCAACCAGGCCCTCCACACTAATGTACCAATAACTTACAGACTGAGGGTTCAATTGATGTGCCATCTGTTGTGTTGTAACCCTTATGACATGATGTATCATTGGGTAACATCTTTGTGGGACTTCATTCCAGTAGAAATATGACAGATGACTTGAGGAGTGGTTTCTCCCACAAACAAGAATACTATGAGCAGGAGTCCTGTGGCTGGAAGGGATGTGAAGAATGAAGAGAGATCCTATGTGGATCAGCACCTAGAGATTCTCTATGAATTAGCTCCTAGAGATTCAGTGTGAATGAGAACATAGCGATTCTGTGTGAATCAGCATCGAGTGATTCTATGTGAATCAATACCCAGAAATTCTGTGTGAATCAGCACCCATCAATTCTGTGTGAATCAACACCTAGTGATTCTGTGTGAATCAGCACCCAATGATTCTGTGTGAATCAGCACCCAACAATTCTGTGTGAATTAGAACTTATCGATCATGTGTGGGTCTTGCGGGGGTTAGTACCTATCGATCATGTGTGGGTCCTGCGGGGGTTAGTATCTATTGATCTTATCTGGGTTAGCAGTAGTGCCTCTTAGAAGAATAAGATGATATAGCTTTACAACTAATCATCTGTACTTCTATACTCAGTTTTACCTGGTTTTAGCTGTGTCTATTGATTTTTTCTTTATGATTGATGTCATGCTTCTGGTTTTCTTTTTTGGAATTCTAAGAGACCTTAGGGGGTCCCGAGGTCCCTACTGGGCATTGTTATACTCACCCCTACACGGGCTTCACCCACACCATGTTGTGTCTTGTGCAGACAATGAGTAGCCTTGACTGAGACTCAGGGAGCTAGGACATGATGGTGGATAGTAGTGATGATTGATGTAGAGAGATGTCGAGATGATATGTACCTACCCTTCTGGTAGGATCCCCGATGGATGATCTCTAGAGCTATTTTCTGTTTTTAGTTTTAGCTGTATCTTTTCAGTTGGGATTGTATTTCGGCCCCTTACTTTTAGTACACACTTTTACAACATCATTTTTACTTCATGGTTGCATCTTGTTGAGTTCTAGTCTGTGCATTTGTATAGGTATAAATTCAATGCCTTCTCATTTTAGGGACACGCCTTTCCGGTGCTAGCCGCCAAACCCTGGCCTAAGGAAGGGCTTGGGGTAGTCATGAAACGATCCCTAGGGGACGGGTCGTGACAAAGTGGTATCAGAAGAGTCGTTTATAATGAAGAATGATGACTATGGTATTTCCAATGGAGTGATAGTACTGAGTGTTTTGAGTGTGGATTTTATTTTGAGGTGTCTAGTGTTGGTGAAGCAGCTGATGTATCCATACACCAGGACCCTGAATTCTGATTTCTAACTTAGTGCACGAAAAAAATGATTGCATGTGTTTTGAAAATGTTTTTTTTACTTTGATCTCTTTTGAGTTATCTCCCTAGGTATAAATTATTGACCGTGGCACACCAATTTCTTTTCAGGATGCTGCCGCATAGACAACCATCCATGATTCCTGATAGAGTACATGATGATGGCCCATAGAGTGATGATGCTTTAGTTCAAGGCCCTCTTACTGTGTTAGCACCTTCGGGTGGTGCACCAACATCACCAAATCCCATTGGGCAGAAGTTACCACCAGACCCACTGACAGATGGTGTACGCCGACTGAGAGCATTTCATGTGTTCTAGTGGTAGAGACCTCTGAGGTTTTGAGGCGAGACATATCCCCAGGAAGCTGAGGACTGGATGGAGGCTGTGGATAGAGTTTTCTGCCTAGTTGGGACTTCAGTAGAGTAGATGGTGATCTTGGTTTCTAGTCTTTTTTTTTGGGAATGATAGGAATATGTTGGATCCTGATTCTCAAGTTATAAGACGAGATGACCCTCACCTAGATGGACATTGAGAGCCTCTTTAGGGTGAAGTTCGCTACAGTGACACTATGCTCCATGCATATCCAGGAGCTACTACACTTATAGAAGGGAAACTTATTAGTGGCCCAATACTCAGAGAGATTCACTGACCTCTCACACTACTCCACTGAATTGGTGTGGACCCATTATTTGGGGCCCATACCTTTGACCAAAGTCTACGGTAAGAGATCAGAGAGTCGATGATATCACTCAATATCCCGATGAAGGATAGAGTGCTCAAGTGAGCATTATTGGCAGAGAGCTTCTTAGCTGAGTAGGAACCAATGGTGAGATCCACCATCGGATTATAGGTAGTCGAGTCATCTACAACAGGCAGTAGAATGATGACGAAAAGGTACAAGTTGACTAGACCTTCCAGAAGGTTACCCCATGATGTAGGGTTAGAGGTGCAGAGCTCATGAGGCAGAGTGGGTCAGCAGGGAAGAAGACTGTGCTTTATGTGTGGAGAGCATGGCCACATGGATTGCTACTGCCCAACCCTCTATACTGACGATCAGCAGATTATCGAGGAACTGCCAAGGTAGTGGCCGAGGTTTGAGCGAGGAGGTCCACAGTGTGGCAGATGAGGAAGGGGAGTAGGTCATGTAGAAGGTGGTGGACGATAGTTTGAGGTTCTACCACCACCACCACTAGGTGGCCCACCCTGACCACAGGGAGCAGGTGGAAAGGGGCGAGCTCAGCTAAAGGTGGTATAGGCCTATGACCAAAACAATCCAAATATGATTAGAGGTATGATCTCTGTCTATTACACCTTAGATGTAGTAATTATAGACATAGGTTCCAAAAACTCTTTCATTTCCATGGCACTTGTTCGGAGCTCAGAGATTCCTAAGGAGCCGTTGGCTCGATCCTTACGATTAGAGACTCCAACAGGAGAGGATTCAATGATTACAGACTATTGGATACAATTTGAGATCACCTAAGGAGGTGAGATCTTCGGCTAAGATCTCATAGTAGTAGTGTTGAGGCCTTACGACGTTGTCCTGGTTATTGACTGGATATTTACAGTGCATGCTCAGATCAACTATTTTAGGCACCAAGTGCAGTGGGTCCACGAGGATGGATTAGGGTTTTCTTCATCGATGAGGAGGAAACCATTGCATCATATGATTGACTTTATCGGAGAAGGGTGCAATTGACCACTCACTAGTTGTCTAGCCTCACCCTCAGAGTAGTTAATGTGAGGAGTTCGAGATATCCTATAGTGGTGGACCAGTATGCTGATGTCTTTCCTGATGATGTTTCAGGACTACCTCCTCATAGAGAGGTACACTATTACATTGACTTGTACCTTAGGACGACACCAATCTCTACACCAACATATTGGATGGCTCCCATGGAGCTTTGTGAGTTGTGGGTACAGTTGGAGGAGTTGTAGAGGAAGGGGTTTATAAGGCCTAGTGTTTCTCCATGGGCATCCCTGATTTTTTTCACCAAGAAGGCAGATGGGAGGTTGAGAATTTTTATAGACTATCAGTGCCTAAACTAGGTGACCATGAAGAACATGTATCCTCTTCCGAGGATCAATGATCTCTTCAACCAGCTGAAGGGAGCTCGATAGTTTTTGAAGATAGACCTCAGATCATGTTATCATCAACTCAGGGTAAGGGACAAAGATGCACTGAAGATGGCCTTCAGGTGCCTGTATATCCACTATGAGTTCTTGGTGATGCCTTTCGTCATGAACAACACTTCAAAAAAGTTCATGGGGCTCATGAATAAGATCATACAGCTATAACTCAATTTCTTCGTAGTTGTCTTCATTGACGACATCTTGATATACTCGGCATCGTAGGAGGATCATTCCACACACCTACAAATAGTTTTGCATACACTCCAAGAGCACCATATTTATGGAAGGCTCTAGAAGTGATAATTATGGATATGATATTTTCAAATCCTAGGGAATGTTAACTTAGTGGCTAGAGTTGTAGTGGATCCGACCAAGATAGAGGTTGTTCTTGCTTGGGATCCACCCAAGAGTGTGACCAAGGTGTGGAGTTTCTTGTGTTTGGCTTGGTACTACAGGTGATTTGTACCAGACTTCTCCCAGGTAGAGGAACCCTTATCATCTCTGCAAAAGAAGGGGCCACATTTACTATGGAAAAATAATTGCCAACATTGTTTTCAGGAGATAAGGAAGATACTGACGAGTTTCACCATCCTAAGGCTACCAGAAGAGGGTGTTGGGTATGTGGTCTACTACGACACATTAGAGACCAGACTAGGATGTGTACTGATACAAGAGCAAGCAGTGATCTTCTACGGATCACAAAATTTGAGATAACACAAGAAAAAAAATTCTACCCATGACCTGGAGATAGAACTGGTTGTGTTTGTGAGGAATATGTGGCGGCATGACTTGATGGGTGAACGATTTACTATTTACTCTGATCACAAGAGTCTTAGTTATATTTTCTCACAGAAGGAACTGAGACTGGGATAGTGAAAATGGCTAGAGTTCCTCCAGGACTATGGCTTTGAGAAAGTATATACTTATGGGAAGGGGAATGTGGTAGTAGGCACACTTAGTAGGATGTCTGGCCTACAACTGCTAAGTGAGGTGACAGAGCAGCTAGACACATTGTAGATATCCTTCATGGATAGATATGGAGAAGCTTACCTCTAGTCTATGACTATCACCCACACACTTCTACAGTGAGTTCAAGAGGAACTACTTGGTGACATTGACTGTGAGGCCCGACGTGCTTAGATATCCTTAGGACAGGCTTCTGAAGTATTTTTTGAAGGTTGGGAGAATATCGTTCTATTCAGAGGATGCACCATGGTACCAGTGATTCTATGAGTGGAGGTGTTGAGGGAGTTCCATACACCTCCTTTAGCAGTACATCCTGGAGTGGAGAAGATGTACTAGGACCTTTGGTGTCTGTACTGGTGGTCAGTGATGATGAATGCAGTGGAAAAGCTCATATCGCGATGCCTCACTTGTCTGCAAGTGAAGGCCAAGAATCAGGTACTAGTAGGCTTAGCACAACCACTTGAGGTAATGGATTGGAAGTGGGATGCTATCTCTATTGACATCATGAAAGGGATACCGCGTATGTCCAGGGGCCATGATTCCATTTGGGTGATCATTGACCAACTCACCAAGTCGTCCCACTTTTTACCCATATGTGAGTAGGGATCTGTAGAGGGATTGGGATGCCTCTACGTGCAGGAGATTGTGCGACAACACGGGGTTCCATCAACGATCATCTCAGATCATGATGCACAATTTACATCCTTCTTGTGGAAGGGGTTGCAAGAGGTGTATGAGACTCAACTACGCTTAAGAACCACCTTTCACCCTCATAAAGATGGTCAGATAGGACAAACCATATAGACACTCGAGGACTTTATTTGTGCCTATGTCTGCAATTTTGGCAATAGTTGGGAGGATCACCTACCCTTGGTGGAGTTTTATTACATCAATAGTTATAAATCCACCATCAATATGGCTCCATTTGAGGCCTTGTATAGACAACCATGTCGATCACCTCTTTGCTGTATAGACCTAGGGGATTCATCACTTATGGGTCTATAATTGGTACAGGACACCACATAGAAGGTGAAGGTCATACAAGAGTGGATGAAGACTGTAGAAAGCCGATAGATGTATTATGCCAACAAGAGGTGGAGACCCTTGGAGTTTGACAAGGGTGACCAAATCTTCCTACGAGTCTCACCCCGACAAGGATTACGAAGGTTTTCCCAAGGAGACAAGATATCTCCAAGGTTCATCAGACCCTTCCAGATCCTTAGTAGAGTAGGAAAGGTGGCGTACCATCTATCTCTTCCACCAAAGATGCACTTGTTGCATAATGCATTCCACGTATCGCAGCTGAAGGGGTACGTGCATGACCCATCACACGTTATCGACTGGGGTGAGCTGGACATCAACAATGGGGAAACATTTGTGGAGTTCTCGGTAGAGATAGAGGATTGATAAGAGAAGGTCCTTCGTGGGTGGTCAATTCCTCTGGTGCGAGTTCCTTTACAGCATGGGAATCTCCAGAAGAGCACATGGTAGCGGAAGGCTCAGATACGTGATCAGTACCCTCATTTAATTTCCTAGGTTTGTTGTATATTTTAGGGATGAAAATCCCTAAGGTGGGGAGAATGTAAATACCCATAAATTCAATGTACTTTGTTTATATTATCTGGGATTACTACGAGTCTGTGAAAATTGATGGTGCTTGATTCCAAGGCCTGGTGTGCCTGGAATGGATTTTTGAACATTTTTAAGGTATGTTCAGTAAATGCACGGGCATAATTTTCTATCTTTTTAGCCGGTGCTCGGATTAAAAATCCAAGGGCACTGTTGAATCCGTAGCACTGAGATTCGATTAAAAAGGCCTCAATTAAACTACAGTATGTTGGGAGAGAATGTTAGTTTTTTGACCTTTTAATGAATAATAAAATAACATTTAATTGTTATTTTATTTTTCTCCAGCGGTTGAGCAGTGGTGGTGGGACCGATGGGTTGTCAAGAAATTTAATGGCTTCACTATTCAATTTCATAACTTCACTATTGGGAATTAAAAAAATGTTCATTAATTTAAAACTCATTAATGAAACTCATTAATTATTTCGATGCATAACTCACTTTCCCCCTTCTATTTAAGTGAGGCCTGTGGTTTGGTTTTTGACACAGATTCATCAAGTGAGGAACCTCTAGTGAAGTACTGCGGAAACTTTCATAGATGTAGGACAAAAGTTTGGGTGACAACGATCTAGGATCGATGAAAAATGATGACTTCATCCAATGAGGACTCTTCTCCCCCACAACTGCAACATCTCCAACAGAAATCGTGGTAGGGGGTTTTATAATAAAGTTTATCTTTGTTGATTTAAATTCCTCCCACCTGTTATGATGTAAATGTGGAGGGCACGAGCTAAACGAATAAGGACCGGACCCTCCGCCGCTTCGTTTCTTGATGCACTATTCATGGGATGATTTTCAACTCGACAGAAAGTGGAAACTAGGTGGCACAAAATAACGACAATAACTCGGGAGGGCTGTAGGCACCTACAGAAGGAAGAATGAACCACTGGAGCTCACCCGATGGACCGCAGAAGATCTGCCAGTGCAACACCAGTGACCAGTGCTCGCCGACCATATATAAGGGTGGTACGGATCGGTGCCACAACAGAGGAACAAGGGGCTGGCTCTTGAATGACCCTGGAGGCGGGAGGCGACATGTCGTCACACGTCGTGGTGAAGCAGGCAACGACTTCAAAGCCACAGTGAAAGGAGGGACCTGCTCCTTGCGGATCCCACGGACACCCAGGCGGTGCCACTTGGTGCTTACAATTAAAGATCTGAACTGATCTTTGAACCATTTAGGAGATAGAACATGCGACCCACATGTAGGTCGTGCCCGCCGGAGGCCGAGCCACTGCTGCCTATCCCAGTTGGGGCGGGCCGGTCCGTGACCCAATGGGTCGAGCCCGCCACGACCCAACACAACTAGGCCACCCCAGGCCAGTTCAGGCCGGGCTAGGTCAGACCCGAACCAGGGTAGGTTGACCCGAACTGTGTTGGGTCGGCCCAGAGTGGGTCGGGTCGGGTCGGTCCGACCGGGTCAGACAGAACCCGTATGCCTTTTTTCCCCTGATATAATTAAAAGAGCGTATCTTGCGAATCAGACGTCCGTTTGATGAACCATCAATGGAGTTGGGATCTTTGGAGTGAGATAGTAATTTTGAGATACTCCATGTGAGTTTTGGTGAATGTTGGAGTACGGTTGGGTTGGATCGACTCTGAATCCAACCGGACCCTCAACACAAAAATGCCAATAACTTACAGACCAGGTGTCCGGTTGACGCACTGTTTAATGTGATGGGACCCTTATGACAAAAAAAATCATTGTGTGACTTATTTTTGGGACTTTGTGCCAGTTGAAATATGACCGATGGATTGGGGTGCGGTATTTCCCAGAAACAAGCATACTATGAGTGGGAATCCTATGGATGGCTGAGATGTGAAGAATGAAGATAGATCCTATGTGGATCTGCACCTAGAGATTCTGTATGATTCACCACACAATGATTCTATGTGAATTATCACCCAATGATTCTATGTGAATCAATACCCAAAAATTCTGTGTGAATCAACACCCAACGATTCTCTGTGAATGATCATCCAATGATTCTATGTGAATCAGCACCAAATGATTCTGTGTGAATTAGTACATAGGTATTTTGTGTGAATCAACACCTAATGATTCTCTATGAATATGCACCCAGCGATTCTGTGTGAATCAACACCTTTCAGTCCTGTGTGGGTCTTGTGGGGGTTAGTACCTATCAATCCTATGTGGGTCACCGGTAATGCCTCTTGACAGAATATGATGACCTAGCTTTAGGACTAATCATCTGTACTACTGTACTCTGTTATACCTAGTTTGAGCTCTGTCTATTTATTTGTTCTTTGTGATTGAGATCATGCTTGTGGTTTTCCTTTTTGGAATTCTGAGAGTCCTTCGGGGGTCTCCAGGTCCCCACTGGGTATTGTTATACTCACCCCTGTATGGACTTCGCCCTCACCTTGTTGTGTCTTATGCAGACGACGAGTAGCCTTGACTGAGTCTTTGGGAGCTAGGACCAGATAGTGGTTGACAATGACGATTGACGTAGAGAGTTGTGGAGACAAGATGTACCTACCCTTCTGGAAAGATCCCTAGTGGATGATCTTAGGAGTTATTTTCGGTTTTCAGTTGTAGCTATATCTTTTACATTAGGCTTCTATTCTATCTCCTTACTTTCAGTACACACTTTCACTACAATAGTTTTACTTCATGGTTGCATCTTTTTGCGTTCTAGTCTGTGTGTTTGTACAGGTTTAAAGGAAATGTCTTGCCATTTTAGGGATACGCCTTTCCTGTTCTATTCTCCAACCCCTAGCATATGGATGGCGGGCTTGGTTTAGTCATGGAATGGGCCCCGTGGGAAGGTTCATGAAACTACACCTTACAGAGGCTAATATAATGTTGTGAGATATATTTTATTATCACTATAAAATTATTGTGATAAAAAATGCAGTACAAGTTGTATAAAAGATTTCAGAAGCTATCATCCACTTATCAAAAGGGGAAATTATAATCCACTTTCCCCAAATTAAGTGGATTTATTTATACTAATACAACCAGTACAAAAGTATTCCTCTTTCACTCTTATATTGGAATCTGATATTCAAATTTCAACACCAAGAGATTTTAGTGTTATTTTTTTTAACTTTAAAATAAATACATTAATTAATATCTTTCATTATGTAAAACAATAGACTAAAATAAAACTAGTAATAACATTACTAATTTTAACATTATAATATATTCATTAAATTAGTAGTTATAAATGATAATAACTAAACAATGAAAAATATATAGAAAGGAGAAGTGATAACATCGAGCTATATAAGTCTTCCTTATGAGGTTCACCAGTCTGAACTTGGAAAGGAGGTGAAATCACCAGGGGTTTTAGTAGAAAAATACTAATACCAAATCCAACAATTAGGGTATGATAAAAATTATATGTGAGAGAGTTTTAATCTTGTGTATTTTTCAAGAGATCCATGCTATCCGAATAGCCACACACAATAACCACCAATTCTTATCTTATACTTAGGTATTACATAGATATATGAAGAGGTTATATTAGTAGAAATTTAGTTGGTATAAAAATTTAATTATAAATATAATTAATTATTTCACTTTTTTACTTAGAATTTTATTTTAAAATATAAACTCGTTGATAAAAATCAATTAATGTAGCTAAATAAGTAATAAGATCATTTTATGCTATATATATATATATTTATAAAATTATATTTTTATAAACTTTATTTTAAGAAAATAAATATATTATATATAAAATATATTATTTATATTAACAATATATTTACACCAATCTAATTTTAAATTAATATGCAATAGGAATAAGAATAGTTAAAAATTTTAAAAGTTATTTTCATATGAAAATTGTTTTCAATATATATTTATGTTTTTATTTAATAGTTAAATTCAAAAATATTATAATTTTAATTTGTAAAAATTAAAATAATTTTTGGACTTATAATAAAAAATTACTTTGATATATTTTTGGTAATATTCTAAAATAATTTATTTTTAGGTGAATAATGAAAAACACCATTTTTACTAGTATTGTAATGTTTATAAATTTATCACGAATTTATTATCACTTAAAATATTATAAATATTTTTATTATAACCAATATATATATAATAAAAAATAATTATACATTTCAAAATTTCTATATTTAATTTATAAAATCCAGGTTTAACATCTTAAAACTTAATCAATCGTTTATTCAGTTTAAAATTGTTTTTCATCTTGTTCTTTTAATTAAATATTCACAAGGTAGAATGATGTTTTGGGTTTATTTTTAAGACATTAAAATATTACTTGTTTAGTAATTAACTAGTCAATATCATTTAAATCAGCAACATAGTTAATGTTATCAGAAATATAATTTTAATGCTTAAAAATACATTTTATCTAAAAACTGGGTTTTTTGTTTTATGCATGCTAATATTAACAATGGTTTTTATAAATCCTTGAAATTTTATTTTTAAAATTAATTTCATATTTGGAATCATTATTTATAAATTATTTAATATGTTTTATTTTATTTTTATGCATTAAAATTAAATTACTTAGGTAAAAATTTAGTTACTATGGTAAAAGTAAATAGTAAAATTGAAAATTCTAAGAGTGAAAGACCTAAAGAAATATTGAAAACATGTTGGAAATGAATTTTTGATGTATTAATGAATTTTAACCTTCCCACAATCCATTATTATCCATTATTGTGTACACTATACCCTTGGATACCAAATTTACCTTTATATTATTACAAAAGTACCACTATTCTCACTAATAAATACCACCCTTCACCAACATATTTATCCCCTCATTATAAAGAATTATATTGACCAAAAATACACCCTATTATCTTCTAAACTCTCTAGAAATATCCTATATGACTTGTTGTTTCCAAAATACCTATCTAATGACCATTAATGTGTTACTTGAGGGAGAATCCAAAGGGAGAGTTATTATTCTCAACCAAGCTCTCTTAATTCATTTATTATTCCACGCAATAAAATTTACTCTACCCATTAAAGTATGGTAAAATAATTATTTTTAATATTATTATTTATTATAGAAATGTATTATCTTTTTAATTCCTTCCTCTAAAACCATTTAAAAAAATGAAGACATCGTCTTGAGCACATGCAGACTGCCCCTATATACACGACATGTTCTATTTTTCATCACCACCATATATGGATGGTTATGAATAGGTTATTTAATTTAAAAATTTTATATTTATAACATTATTATGGCTCTTAAATGATAAATTATTTCATTTTATCACCCTATCATTCTATAGAAGGTGAAATTTTCATTCGTATGTACGTGTTGACTACAATGCACACATAAATGATGTTTTTCATTTTCCTTTGTTGTGAAACATATTAAAGATCCTTTCTTAATTTGAGCCTATTTTCTGCAAACCTGTAATCCTATATAAATTTTGTTCTGAAGGAATAATAAAAGAGATACACCTCTAAAATTATGAATATTATGATGAAAGTTTATAACAAATTTGATCAAGATCAACATAATGATGATTTTTTAAAGAAATTGACTGAACCAACTAAAGTAACCACTATAAGTGAAAAGCATTTAATAATTTAATAACACTTGATAATGAATTGACTGTAAAAAATTAAATAAATATGAAAAAATTTCTCAATAAATTTTTAAATGAGCTTGATTTGATTTTTCAGAAAGTTAAGTGCACATGAAGTGATAATTAAAACCCAAGGTAAGAGATCTTCAGAATCACCATCATTACTTTTAGGTTACAAATTATCTTTCTTTTTCTACCTTTTCCTAAATTTTTTTATCATGTAATTAACCTATTATATATATGTATATATCCGTTTTATATATAAATAGTTAAATATATTTTTCCTTACATGGTTCATTGGACATCCACAGGTTACTATAGTGTTTAATCTATATTATTTTATCTTATTTTGGGTCATACTGGGTTCTAATGATTTTTAGGTTATAAATTTAATGTTTTCAGGTTTGATAGGGTTTTCATAGTTTTCCCACATGGTTATGGGCAACTTTACAATACCTATACAAAGGACACTATCACGTGGACAATTATTTTTTCATGGTCTCTACATGGGTTATTAAACCATAAAAAGATTCATATTAACCTTTTGGAATATTTTGCGTGTAATGGTTTCTCTGTACAACTTGGGAAACTAAGAAACCAAACCATGAAACTTCCTAGATTCAATTAAAAAGTAAAATTTTTACCATAATTCCTCATTCTAAATAATGGGGGTTTGACCCCTTCCTCATCCTTTGATTCATGGATTTTTCTTGGGGATTTCCAAGTGGTTTCAAGCTAAATCATTCTTCTTCCTCCTATTTGTTCCCTTCAACCCTATTTTATCTTGGTTTTGGTTTCACCCATGATCCCAAGTGATCCCATTTTACAATTTAGGGTTTTATGTGGACCTATTGATTAAGATTTTGGAGTTTTGGGTTAATATAGAATGTCTTCTTTCCTATTAGGGTGGTCTCCATCAAGGGTGATATGTTTTGGATTAGTTTTAGTTTATTTCTTACTAGGTTTTTCTATGTTACCTTTTCATTTTGGAATTTAAAGTGTGATTGAGATTTTTAAATTTATTTTTATTGAAATTATAAATATATGTGATATCAATGTGAAATTTTCAAATAATTTCTGTTAATTTTGAGTTTGACATTAAGGATTTTTATTTTAAATTCCATATTTTTATTTTTTAAATATAATGTCATCGTGTAACAAAAATTTGACAAATTTCCTCAAGCATTTTTGAAATGGTTTTTATGCCATTGGTTTTCTTTTATATCCGGTTTTGGTTTTCAAAGTTTGAAAATTGAGGTGTTAACCTTAAAATGGTTTAAAAAGGGGGATTATTTGGTGAACATAATTTTTTTAATTGAAATGAGTGTTCTATTATGAATTTTGTGAAAAATCCTTTATGAATATTTAAATTTCATTGGGTGGAAAATGGTCATACTTTAGACTTAGTTCATTTTAATATGGGAAAAACCATATTTTCAAGGGTGTATCTGAAATATAAATGGTTTATATAGTTTTTATATATTTTTAAAGGTTGTTTAAATTTGTGGTTTTGTTAAATGGAAAGGTCTGGTAATTATGATCGATTTTTGTGGAAAAGGTCCAATTAGAACTTTATAAATAATATAATTTAATGTCTTTTGGACCCACTGGATTTAACATTTGTGTTTTACCCCTTCTATAGAATGTTTTTTCACAATATGATCATTGTTTCCCTTGGTGTAGTTTACTATCATGATGTGATGTTTACTTCTCCCCTTATTTTGGAATGTTCTTATTTATGGAATGGATATATAAAGTGTTTGGGGATATTTTTTGGTAATGTGATGGAGGTGATGGAGAGTTATTGTGTATACCTTGTGTGTTGATCTTCACTTTCTTGTTCACTCACCACATTTTCTTCTGGTCATGGGAACCCAGGTACTAAGTAGATGGTATACTCTTATATTATAGTAGTTGGTTCAGACACTATTAGTTTACCTCTAGTTGTGATAGATGCTAGGGCTATGAGGGGGTGTTCCATTACAACGAGGCTTATGTCGGATTGTTGGATGACTTATGATTTGGACTCATCATATAGAAATAGTTGGTTCATGGGAAAATTAATAAAGTTAGTCGTGTATAATGTTATATTATTAGGTTAGATCTCATTACACATTAATTACTTGATTTTTGGTTTATATAGGGTATACCCATGTTGTATATTATTATAGCATACCCTACTTATATTATTATAGAATATTATAATCTATATCCTTTTTAACTATCTATGGATTTATGGTCCCCCTTTTTGTATTCTTGAACCATTGTGTTTGGGTTATTTCATTTTTATGGGTTTGAAAAATATTTTGAAAACCCATCTTTAATTAAAATACACTTATGTGGTTTTTAAATTAGTTTTTTAAATGGTTTTTTTATTTGAAATGGATTAGGCTAGTGAAACATTTTCAAAGTTTTCATTTTCATTTTAAGAAAAAAGGGAAAGATTTTAAACGGGGTTATGGACTTGATTTGGTTACTCATGAGTTTATGTTTTCAAAGATCACTTTCTATCTATATTTTAAAACTAGCATTTAAAAATATCTTATGAAATTAATTTCATACTCTCAGTGGGTGGTGACCTACTGGGCTATTTAGAACACCCCTCTATATTTTAGTTTATAAGTTTTTTTTGTTGGAGTTGATTTATATTCTAAACATTGAAATTGGGTGAGTTGGGAGGTGGTAATCAACCAGATTTTTCATGGAGGTGGTTTTGGGAATGGATCATGATTTTTTGAGGGTTTTTATTGTTGTTGTATTTTCCCAAATGTACATATTTGTAGTTTCTTTTAGTTATTCTCTTTGTACATGGGTATTCTCACTTTATTATTGTTTTTATAGTTGATGTTTAGTATTTATGAAAACGGGTTAGTTCAATATTGTTTGTTATGAACCATTTTGCATGTTTTTTTCTTTGTATGATTAATGCCACATAAATATCCAATGGAAGGATGGTCCATGCCGAACATGGAAAATGTTCCCCCACTTATAATCTGATTAAGGTATAAATCATTATGAAAGGGGTTTCCTATGATTCCCAAGAACTATTTTACAGACCATAGGGACCAAAAATTCCCTTTGGGCACTGTGGTGAGCCATGTTAGGTGTTGAGTAAATGGAAGTCTGGGTAGGTTCATTATAGGTTATATTTGATTTATATTCTGATTATAATTAAGTCTTTTTAAGTAAACCCTATTTAAGGGAACTTAATTATATATTATTTCATGTCAATAACCACCCCCATAAAATGTTATTAACCATGAATAGATTTTGGAAAACATCATTATTTTATAGAACACTATCTTGGATCTATTCTAGTTTAAAGAAAAATTAGAAGCTATTTCATTCTTTAAGAGACCATTCACTTATTTTATCATGTTTCACCCAAGTGGTTTGGTTTTTATCCTTATATTTTAGATCATAATAATTAATTTCTATACATTTTAACATGATGTTCAAGAAATTTTCTTCATTAAAATATGAACATCCAGAATGATTTAATTCTTTATTCCCTTGGAAATATTTACAATATAACCTTTGATTGAGCATTGAGACAATATTATGAATCCCAGTTGCATATCATGGATTTTATCATTATTATGATTTATATAAGGTTCATTTTCCTCATTTGGAACAAATATTAATTTAAATATTATGATATAATGGGTGGTATTAGATTTATAAACACCTCTAATACATTGGTTAATATTTTAAACTCATGAATACCATGTATGGTGCACAAGTAGTCATCCTAGAGGACTATTTTATCTTATCTTGTGAGTGAGACTTGAATTATGATTATAATGTCATGTATTATGTTATTACCACATATTTATGATTCCATGAACTTATGATGTCATTCCATTATGAAATGTTTCCATACATACAATCATTCTCTTTTTGATATCATGTTATACCGCTGAGAATATATGTAATGTCTCACCATCATGATTGAATCATGTTTATAATATCACAATTTTATTATATGGTACACGTTTATTCATTGGATATTTAATTCCCAACTATCACTACTTATGGAAAAATATTATTTTCTCATATTATTTTTAATAAGATATTTTTCCATTACTCATGTTGTTTCCTATACTTATGATCTAAACCTTGATGAACTGAAGAGAAGTTTTTCATTACTAAGTGTTTGATTTCATCCCATTATTATGTTTCAACTCCCTAGGTTATGAATATGAGTATAACCTATGAGGTACCAAGAATTGGATCTAATGTGGTTTCATTATAAAAAAATATTCACAATAATTAAAAAATCAGTTTCTCATGCAGCTAGTCCTCAAAGACATTAAACCTTCCATTATTAGGAATGTGAGATTATTACGATATATAATGTTTAAGTTATGAAAATTATGTGAAATATATGTATGTTTATCTTGAGTCATCTTATGTTGTATCAGGGACAATGTTTAAAGAATGTTTTTTGAACAGTAATTGGCGTTATGTGCTTGGGCACCTTAGTTTTTATTAATGTAGGGTTTAATTATTATTGAGGATTAGTTTAGTTATTTTTAGGGATTAGTTTAGTTATATTTTGAGATTAATATCAGAAAATTTTATAGAAATCTCTAGAGGGAACCCTACGTATAAGATAACATCCCGAAGCTTTAGTAAAGTTGATATTGTGTGGTTTCATCACAATTACATACTTCTCCAGATACTATAAAGTTGATGTGGATATGGAATATATAAACCTGGTGTTAGTTAAAATTAAATAAATTCCATTTTGGAATCAAATTGATCTTCACTCGATGCATGATGAGTTGGACTAAGACTGCATATATTTCTAAACAGTGTTGATGGATATTAATGGTCAATCATATTCACCTTATGATCCATTAATAAGGATTTATAATGTTAAGGAAATAGTTCAAGGAGTATGAGAGGACCCAATCCAAAGAAACTAATATTAGAAAAAGAGTGATTTAGGTTAAAATTAATGCTAAGGCGATGGTTTCAATGAGTAAGACAATTCAAGTTTAATATTTTTTTGAGATAATTTATCATAATTTTTGCTCAAAGTGGAACACTAAAAAGGTGAGTGAATTGAGTTTCCAATTAAAATTTATTTTTAAATAGGTTAGAATCAAAATCCCCCAATTTATAAAAAATTCTTATTTAACCAAAACTATATAATTATATAATTTTATCTTTCAAAATGTTTTTCAATAGTTTGATTAGACCTTAGTTAAAAAAAATTATGAAACCATTTAATAAACTTTGAAAAAATTCTAGTAGTATCAAACATGGTATATAAAACAAAAATTAAAGATAACTATCAAAGTAATGTTCTGTTATATATTTCTGAAAAAAACACTATTTTGTTTGAATAATAGATATAAAACATTGACAAAGATACACATCATAATAAACAAGGGGTTTAGTACCAAGTCTAGACTTAATCTCCTCCACTTGGAAATTACCCACTGCCAAGAAGTTTCATATAATAGAATCTAATCCAAAACCTAGATTGGGTTTTAGAACAACTCACAATGTTTTACCAACTTCAAAAATCATATTCCATAGTTCTACCTGGGATAAATTAATGATAACAAATATATATAGGTTGTAAAGGATAAAAAACCTCTCCCATAGTTCTTCACAAGAGTAATGATAATGAAATGAAAGAGAGTGGTTCTCAATCTCTAGTTTAGTACAAGATAAAGTTCTAAAATATAAGCAATATACACAACACACACACTACTTGAAATTAAATAAAAATATAGTAAGGGAAGGTGACATGTTTGGTGAAGCAGAGTATGTTTTGTTTCTCTATAGATAATTTTTCTCTTCTTGTAGTCTTATTTAGATTTGGAATAAGTGCTTGAAGATGTTCATATGTTCTCTTGATATGTCATCGATCATTTAGTGAGAATAGGATGTCGAAGACATTTAAAACATAGTATATGTTCTTAGTTTTCATTAAGGGAAAATAAATCCAATTTCTCTATGTCACATACGCATAATATTTCATATGTACCTATATTCTTCATTCTATGTCTTTGGTATTATTTTTAAAAATAAATATCTCCAAAAACATTGCAGTGGGGAAATCATCATGAAGATGTTCATACTTTGGCATCAAATCCAGGTTTTCTAAATTCTTTTAACATGCATTTAATTCTGTATAGAATACTGTTTGGATTAATATTGAATAATATAATAATATAACAAACACCTTCATATATGGTCAATTTAAAGTTTCATTGTGAGAACCTATGGTATATTCCATACATATGGAATTATTTGATATGTTGCATTCATAGTCACTTATATGAACTGTCGATCATTTTTCCTCATGGTAAATCATTTTTTACTTATCGTCGATCAATTTTCATTTTTGGTTTATCAATTTATACTTGAGGTCGATCAAATTTCATTTTTTGTTAATCACCTTGTACTTTTCAACTTTGAGACATCCAAACACTACCACTACACTTGATCTTTAAGTCACATGATTTTTAATTCACCTAATCTAGATAGCTTTGTAGAGAATTTGTTAGGCATGTCATTGATCATTTTTCAAATTTAATTATAATGGTTTTGTGAGACAAGATGCAGTCATTTAGTTGTTTCTTATGCTAACTTGGTTCATTTATCCTAAATTCATCATGGTTTATTAGTTGGTCATCAGTCGATCACATATACCATGAAGTTGATTGCATGTACCATGATTTCAATTCCAGATTTAGGGAAATATTCATAATTTTAAAGAAAATGAATTTACTATCATAAAACATAAAATGGATTAGAAATAACATAAACATGATTTTTTGATTATTAAAATAAGGTATTTCTTAACTAACCAAAAAATATATCCCATTATTATGATCACAAATCATGGCATTATTTGTTTAAGGAATTAAAGATTATAAACTAAAGATTACAATATGATGATGTAATTAGAAATAATTAATTACCTTTATTAGTTTGTTAATATTCCAATTTTCAATAATTAATTCATTATTGTTTTACTATAATTTACTCCCAATCTATATTTATATGGTGTTTATTATATATACATTATTCCCACCTTGTGATTATTAAAAATAAATCATAATGGTATAAATATTAAAAAGTAATAACGAAACAAATAATATAAATAGAATAATAAAAATAATAAACACATAAATAAGAATGAAAAGTATTTATCATTAATTGTTCAAAAATATATACATAATATATATCAGAATATAATCAGAATATGAATATGAAGGCATAATAAGGGTAGAAAGGTTAATCGTATCCTTACCTTTTACAATAACTTGAGATGGAGCTGGAGTAGTAGTCTGAGGAATTTCAAGAGGTCTTACAATAGTGATTTCTTTGGAAATAGTAATGATATGACCAATGGATTGAGAAAGAGTGAGACCATAAGGTATATTTATAGGTATGTGTGAGGTAATTTTTGGAATAGAAGTGGAAACTATTGAGGCCTGGGAAGGATATGTTGAAAGGTGAGACATAGGTAGATCTGTAGGTGGTTAGTATAAGGGAATTAGCAATATACATGTATGTATCTAAGATCCTTGTGGTAAATAATGTAAATATTATTCAATGAACCATATCTTTATGGAATTATTCTTTTTATAACCTGATTTTATTAAGCATAGGATTCAATAAAACAACTTCCCTACTATTTTATTGAAAGTATCTATCAGAGGTGGCATTTTGAAATCATTGGATAAAGATAGAAAGTAAGTCTTATGGTTTGATTTTTTGTAAATCCTTCTCAGTTATTACTTCATCACACCCTTAATTTATCCTTTATCCTTATCAGTATTAATAGATTTATCCTTAATAAAATCAAATTTCTCCTCTCCATGAGCAACAATATCCATTTCAACTTGACTTCTCACATCCCTTACTATGTACAGAACATTCTAAATCTCTTCAGAGATATTCCTTCAAATTAAATTCTTATCAATAGAAATTGACATAGAAGGAGGTTATGAAGTATAGGTTGATAGTTTAGAATGCCTGTTAATCTTTGAAATATACCTAACATCTATGGTTCCCATCAGTTCTGAGAGATCATCTTGAAAGGCTATAATTTTAATTCATAAACTCACCACTTCTCTTCTAAAAGATTGAATTTATTTGTGAAAATGATCCATTATTAGAAGCACTCTTGGAGGAAGGTTTGATATGGTATATTGAATTTTATATGCAATTTAATCTTCCCTTTCATGAGTATTATACCTGGTAATAATAAAAAAAATACTTTTAGGGATTCCAAAAGTTCATTTTTGAACTAAATGAAGTCTTAAAAAGTGACTACAATGGGTTATGTAGAAGAGGGTACAACTTATTGATATATATAAGATCGATCTTGTTCATGATAAAATTCATTAAATTTATTATGATAATTATAATATGAATAATAATATATAAACATTGGAGCCTTTCTCTAAGATTCTTCCCTAGGAGAGAAGATCCCATGAGTAATATCAGTCTCTTTCCTAGAGGTCTCAAATTTATCTTCATAATCATCTATAGACACAACCTTAGTTCTAGGATAAGGGTCATATATAAGGTATTTTTAGATATATTAGTAGGAACATGTCTAGGATAAGGTGGGGTAGACATTAGGTTCAATAGGTCTTCTAAAAAAGAAGGCCATACAAGTCTTTCTAAAATAGGTATAGAGGGATTGGGATCCACTGATTCCTCTTCCCTTATAATAACAACATGCACAGTTTGATCTATATTTAGATAATTATTATCATCATCTTGATTTCTATCCTTTCCATTTCCCTTGCCATCCTTTTTATCTTATTTATTATCTATATTATCATTCTTTTACTCATTACTAATAGGAGAAGATAAAATAAAACAAAATAAAGGGTTATGTATAGGGGATTCATTATTAGAAATAGATGAATAAAAAATTGATCTCCCCCTATTTTAAATACTTGTGGAATATAAACTATATTAGGGTCTATGTCCTTCTCACTTTCAAAATCTATAAGAACTAGTCTAAATATCATAGAATTTGGGACTCTCTCCCCCTCAAGAAGTACATCTTTGCTTACAAAATCATCTATCAGGGGTAATTAATGTTCCCGTAAAACATCCACTAAAACTTTAGGAATCCTTTGAACATAATGAGTAGAAGGGAGATCTTATCTCATATATTCTTCTTCATAAAGAATATCTCAGAAAATATTCTTTTCTTATCTTTACTCAAAATATTTTCTGGCTTCCTCAGTTAAATCCATAGATTGATATTTATCCTCATTAAAAAAATATTTAGTATAAATGATTTCATCTAGTTATAAACTGGGGTAAATTTAATATTTTAGCATAGAGGGATTATAGGTAAGATTTAAGTTTTTATAAAATTTCTCCTCATTAGATATCCACATCCTTTTCATGGATTCCAGCCAATCTTCATGCTTTTAAAGGTAGTATGATTTACATAGACACCACTTTGAAAAATAGTCACTTTAGATCCTTAAGGGACTATGTTTTTATATTCCAACAACATAGAAATAAAAATTGGGTAATGGAGTGATGTAATTATTGAGGATGGTTTGGTCAATTCCTCCATATATCTCATTAATAAATAAGGTAGACTAATCTGAATTCCATGCACCACTAGATATATAACGAACAAACCCCAATACCTTACAAAATTGAATTCTCCATTTTATAGGTAGATATATTGTTGAATTTACTTCAAAAAAATACATATTCTACACTCATATCATTCTGAACAATCCTTCCATAGTTCTATAATCAGTTAGTTCATCCTATTCATCTCAAATTTCTAAATGGGAATGATTAACAGATTAAGAGATCTGGTAGTCCTCATATTATCCAATATGAGAAAATATTATAAAGTTATCCCAGATGGCTGAAGTAAACCAACACTCTTGGCAATAAAAAACTATTTATATCACATCCTTATACTCTCTATCTTCAAACACCATATTCAGATAGAAATCCTTTAAAAGGAACATATAGAAAGATTTATTTTCATCTAAAATCCAACTTTTCTAGTTGTGATAAGGAAAAAATATCTATAGAAAATATTTAATTGTATTAAACTATTCAACACTGACTTATATTTTATCCATGACTTCATGAGAATATAAGAAACGTTTTTTAATGTTTTTTAGAATTTCTTGAGCTAGCATTCGATCTATTAGAGAATTTAGGACAATAATTTCCAAAAGATCTATTTATCTCAACCGAGTAGACTAAGAAACATGATATGGGAGATAGAAATTAAAAGAAGAGGTTCAAGAAAGAGGGTTAGAGAAGAGGGTTTGGTTTGGATTAGAAAATAGGTGATTATTCAACTCTGATTTTAAATATTAATCATTTAGTGATTTACCTTTATAATAATGTGTCGGAAATAATAACATGCAATTAATGTATTTATAAAAATTGTATGATTTATTTTAAATGAAATAAATAAATAAAATAATTTATAAAAGTAGAAGTTAAATATAACAAAAATATGATTAAAATAATATTAAAATATATTTAAAAATATTTTAAACAAAATTAATCATACCAAATTCATGTTTTATATAATTTATTCTCTAAAAACATAATGACTTTCTTAAAATGTTAGCATGAATATTCTCTATAAGAATAAATTCAATAGTGATATCTCCCTTTTGAAAATGATCTTGAAAAAAGTGATGTCATATATCAATATGTATTGTTCTATAATATGATATAGGTTTCTCAGAAATGTTTATCACACATTTATTTACACAATTTATAAGGAAATGTATGATTTTATATCTTTTTTCCAATAATATTTGTTTCATACACATAATCTGTGCACAACAATTTCCTGCAACTGTGTACTTAGATTTAGAAGTATATAATGAAATATAATTCTATTTCATACTAAAACATGAAACTAAAGAATTTCCTAAAAGGTAAAATGTTCAAAAAATGGTTTTTATATCTAACTTACAACTACCGGTACTAGAATCTGAATAAAATAACTAATTAAAATGAATTTTTTTAGGGTATAATAATCCTAAGTTTGTAAAATTTTTGAGGAACAAAAAAATTTATTTTCACAGTAAGTAACTGTTTTTTTGGATTTGATGGAAAATGTACACACATGCACATACTAAACATAATATCCAATAAACTTTTAGTTAAGTATTAGAAAATTAAAATAATACCTCTATAAGTGGTTTGATCAACTCGTTTTGTAGTTTTATCAAAATCCAATTTACAGCTTGTACTCATGGGAGTATCATTTCCTTTCATGCTATCCAATTCCAAATGTTTTTAAAGATCCTTAGTTTATTTACATTTATTTAAAATAATCAGTTCATTTTTTTAAAAAATTTAATATACAAGAATGTATTTTAACTCACCCCTCAAACTCATTTCTAATTTATTTTGCATCATTTTGGAAAATTGAATACCGAATAAGTTTTTAGAAGATCCCAAAATAATGTCACCAACATAGAATTGAACTTATAAAACATATTTTGAAAATAATTTAATAAATAATGTAGATTCAACAACACATATTTTAAAAACACTTTAAAAAATAAAGGTACTAAGTCTTTCATATCATGTTTTAGGATCTTTTGAAACCATATAAATATTTTTTTAATTTAAAATCATTATTTGGAAAACGAGGTTTTTGAAATATAGGTGGTTGTTCAAAAATTACATCCCAAATTATATAATAATTTATAAATTTACTCTTCAAATATATTTGATATAGTTTGATATTAAAATGGGATAAATAAGAAAGTAAGATTCATATGGCTTCAAGTCTATCTACTGGTGCAATGGTCTCCTCAAGTAATATTCTGATAGTAGTAGAATTACCAATTTGACAGAGTCAAAATATTTTTCCTTTATTGTTATCACCAAAAGTGGCATGCCCACCATATAATTTGATATGATTTTTAAGGATTGAGTAGTCCTCATTTATGTGTCTATAAAATTCACTCTATAGATATCATAAATGTTTACTTGTACTATTCATGAATAATTCCTAAAATAAATTTTAAAAAATAAATTATTTTGAAAACTATATTTTCTTTAGTACAGAGATGCTAGTAATAAAATCTTTAAGAATCTATAGTCATTTATGGTTTTTTTTGTAAAATAATTTTGACATTGGTAATGAAAACTTTATTAGGTCCATAAGAGTATAAAGTATTTACAGTTTTGGTAGAACAAGATCTAAGAACATATTTCTTGTTATATATCTTCCTCTATCTAGGATGGTAACCAATCCCAGTGGTATACATGGGTGTGGTTTATTTTCCAAACATCATAGTAATATTTTATCTTTCATTTATAAATCATTGTAGATCAATGATCAATTGTTCATTAGACATTTTTAATTCATTATTTTTTATTAATAATTAATCATTTTTTCCTTTTCTATAGAAAAATCAAATTTAATATGAATTTTTAGAGCATTTTGTATCCTTAAAGTCTATATTTATCTTTCATCTCATTAATTATTGCCATTAACACGGTACAATACTCAAATAGATTATCATTTCATCTATTTTCATCATATTTTTCATTATTTAAAATATTTGATAAATTAACAGGAGATGGAGGAATGATATTTAATACATCAGATTTGTTTGTCATGAAACACATGTTAACTATTTCATTTTTATCTTCTTTTCTTGAGTCAGAGTCAATTGAACTATCCTTATAGGCACTTTAGGTGGATCTCATAGCCTTGTTGGGTCTTTTTAATTATTCCTCATACCTTATTTTATATTTAAATATAGTAAATTCTTATTTTATGTTTTCTTTTCTTTTACATAGATAACATTTTACTTAATTAGTGGATTTATAATTTCCCACTTCTCCCTATAATTTCACCTATTTTAATACTTACCTCTATACTTTTTTTTGAAGAATTCATATTCCTGCATATTTTTTTGAATCTTCTTGAGAGGTGATCCTTTTACTCATCATTATCTAAGAGTGTTTCATAATCAATTGAACCTTTTTATTTGATCTTATATTTTATTTTTTCAGTAAAATGTATTTATGAAAACTTATTTCCTCTTTGGTTCATCCTTTTATTATTTATTTACGTTATGTTTTTCATCATACATAATAAGGTTTCCAATGAGTTCCTTTATGGCAGTGTACTATGGTTTCATGATTCTGTGATGGAAATATATGTTCCTAACCATATATTAGGTAGAAATATTAGAAGTCGCATCACTTGATCTATTTGTGAAAATTATTTCTCAAGTGAATGTATTTTATTCGCAATACATTAAACCTTAGATACATATTATAAATTTATTCACCTAGTTTTATCCTAAATGTATCATATTAATTGGAATAAGTATTTAAGAACATTTCTCTAACAGTATAAGTTCCTTCATGAGATATAAAAACAGTATCCCAAATTTCAAAAGGAGTATAAAAATAGATATTATATTAAATTAATCTTCTCATAATGAATGATATAATGGATTCATTTATGTAAAATTATAATCATATGTGACCTTTTTGGAATCAATCCACTATGGTGTAGTATCATTGGGGTTTTCTTGTTTATCCTTGATAACAGTCCAAATATCAAAGCCTTTTGTTTCTAAATAAATTTTCAACTTGATCTTCCATTGATCATAATTAATTCCATTTAAAAAAGGAGGCCAGTTAGTGGTGGTTTATTTTTGTCTATTATTATCCATAAATACAAAAATTTAGAATGAATAACAATTTTATGACCATTAGGTAAAACTAGATCATAGTAAAAAGTGATTTTAAATCCTTTAATACTAAATGTTGTTTAGAGTGGAACACTAAAGGGTGGGGGGGTAAATTGAGTTTCCAATTAATATATTTATTTCAATATATTTATATTTAAATTACCCAATTTATAAAATTCACCTAGTTAAATAAATATTTAGAATTATGTAATTTGATTTTTCAAAAATATTCTCAACAATTTAATGAAAAATTAGTTAAAAAGAAGTTTGAAACCCCTTTCTAACTTTTGAAACAATTTTACTATTATCAAACATAGTACATACAACAAAAACTAAATCTAACTATCAATTTATTGTTTTTTATATAGTTTAAGATATAGAAACTAGTTCTTTTAAAAAATGAGTAAAAAATAGATAAAAATAAAAAATAGAATAAAAAAGGGGTTCAATATATAGCCGAGACGTAATCCCCTCCACATATAAATCACTATATTCCATGTAGTTTATAATAAAATAAAATAATCCTAAACTAAGATCAGGTATTACAATAACACACATGGTTGTCTATGCGTCACAAAGCCTCTTCTATAGTTCTAAATGGGTGAATAAATGATAACAATGGTGTACAAGCAGTCTAAGCTAAACAGCCACTTCCACAACCCTTCAAGGGAGTAAACATAGAGAAATGGAAGATAGTGTCTTGAAATAACATATTCAGAACAAAATATGGTGCTAAAATAAAAAATATGTACAACAGACACACAAATTGAACTTAAATTAAAATAGAGTAAGAGAAGGTGAAGAGTTTGGTACAATTGAGTATGATATATTGTTCTAAGGGTAGTTCCTCCCTTCTATTATTCATATCTTTTATTTGGAATAGGTGCATGAAGACATTTATATATTCAATTTATATATCATTAAAGATAAAATTTCAATAAAATATCAATGAAATTTGAAATAAAAAATATATTCCTCATTTTTTTCAGGAAGAAACTATGATGTATCTATATCACAAGTTCATAATTATATATATGTATCTTTATTATAATTTATCTATATTCAACATTCTTTTTAATAATAAGGAACTCTTCCAAAAATAGGTTATGAGAAATCACTATGAAGATCCATATACATTGGAAGTAAATTATAGTTTATTAAATTAATCTAATGGGAATTGAATCCTGCATAGAAAAGTGGTTAGATTAATATTTAATAATCTAATAATATAACAATTGAATTTAAACACAACCTTTTTAAAGTTCCCACATCATCATCTATGTTCACTTCCATACATCGTGGGTTCTTTCATATTTTTTAAGACTATTCACTTATATAAATAATCAATAATTTTCCCTTATGGTCAATCACTTTATACTTATTTTTAGTCAATTTTCATTGGAAGTTAATCACATTATACATGAGGATCATAAATTTTAATTTGCAACTTATCAATATGTACTTTTTTAACTTTAAGTATACCAATCATAGTTTCTCCACTTCATCTTGTGGTCTCATGATTGTTTGTGCGGTCAACCTGGATAGATTTTTGGTTATTCTGTTAGGCATGTTATTGGTCCATGTATTGTAAAATTTGATCACAATAGTTACTTGAGACAACATTTAGTCATTTAGTTATTTCTTATGGTCTCTTGGTTCCTTTGCTGTAAAATATTCATAGTTGATCAGGTGGTCATGTGGTCAATCACATATACCATGTGGTTTATTTCATGTATTGTGAAGTGGATTACAGACATATAAATAATTCATAATATTCCCTAAAATGAATTTACATTCAAAAAACAAAAAATTTATTATAAGTAACATAAGCATTATTTGTGATTATGAAAATAAGGAATTGATGGACTAAGGGAAAAATAATTTTTTTAATGAGGTTAATTATTCATCACTCACATTAAACCCTTTTAGTTATATTAATGGACAAATCCCAAAAGAAAAATGTTAAAAATGAACCCCATGGTCATTATGAGTATTTCAAAAATAAGAATCCTAATGGGATTAGATTTATAGTGATAAATACCATAGTTACTCCTAATGAACTATAAAAAATTATGATTAATAACATAAACTTAGTTAATTTTTCAAAGATAGAAAATAATTTAAGGATGGATTCTCATAGATGTTTAGGATATAAATTTGACCAAGGAAAGGAGATTCAATTTACTTCTTATAAAAAATGTGGGAAGAGGTAGTGAGGTGAATGTCTTGAAGAAACAAGAAGATGTTTTATATGTGATAAAGGATGGAATTGATAGGAAAATTACCCAGGAAAAAGGATGATTTTATCTAACACAATAGATGGAAATCATGTTTATCCCAAGGTACCACTGATAGTTCAATGCATAAAATGTGGGAAACTTGAAAATTATCAAAGTAAATTCCATAATACAAAGGCTAAAAAGGATGATATACATCAAAAATTTACAATACAAGGGAACATGGTAAATCTTATGCCACTACAACTACTAGAGTTGGTTTTGAAAATGATCTAGAGTGAGGAACTCTAATTATACACTCAAGAACTATAAGTTTTGTATTTGTATCTTTTTCAAACAACTCCCATGTTTATATAATATCAGATAAGAACATTAAATTATCATATCAATTACAAGATGCTAAATTATTATTAAAAAATGAAATAGTATGATTATTATAACCCAAGATTAAGTTTATGGGAAAAATTATTCATGCAAATTATATTATTCCACCTTTATATAAATTTAATGTGATTTTGTAAATGAACTTTTTCCCTCTACATAGAGAAAAATATTATTTATTGGAATAATAAAATCACATTTCATATCATCCTATGATAGTCTATCAATTAAATTATTACTATGAATACCCTTAAGAAGCAAATAATATAATTAGAGTCTTGAAATTGAATAACGATAAAATCTTCGATCAAATAGTCAAAGAAAAAAACTCAATATCATGGATAAGCCTTTTCCAAGGAAAAATATATATTTCAATGTTTGTATGTTAGATATCTCTCTAGGATTTATATCCCATGTTAGTTATATATTTTTTGATTCCCTTATTTATTTCCATTAGTTATTGATAATTAAAATTGTGAGGACACAATTTATTTCAGAAGGTGAGAATTAAAAACTAAAAAATTTAGTATTATTATTTTCCCCACAAAAATAAATTATATATTTAATATCTTACTTCACACACAACAAAAAACTAAAATAAAATCATGAATACAATTACTAATTTTTACCATTATAATATAACCATCAAATTAGTGGGTATTAATTATAACAACCACACTATGATAACTATATATACAGAGGGAGCGATGTCATTAAGCAGTACAAGTATTACATATGAGGCTCACTTGTCCAGGATTTGAAAATAGGTGGAACCGATAGGGTTTGGCATAGAAAAATACGAATTTGAACTCTAATAATTTTGGTATGTGTAAAATCATTTTTGAGAGAAGTTCGTGCTTTTTGTAATTTACATGAGATCCATGCTAGTTGAACAACCACTAGAAACATAAAATAAATATTTTCTAATACTTATATCTTTTGCAGAGATCTTGAGGGGTTATTTAAGTACAAATTATGATGATATAAAAGTTTAATTGAAAATTTAATAAATTATTTTATATTTTTTTATGGAAATGTAAATTTCATTTTTAATACTAATGCATTGATAAAATTGAATTAATAGAGTTAAATAACTAATAAGATCATTTTAGGCTAGAAATATATATTTGTCTCTAAAATTCATATTTTTATACACTTTACTTTAAGTTACTAAATATATTATATATAAAATATATTGATGATATGAATAATATATTAACACCAACCAAATTAGTTGTTTATAAGAAATTAGAATAAGAACAATTACAATTTTTAAAATTTATATTCCAATAAAAATAATTTTCACACTATTTTTTTATTCAAATATTAAATTATCAAATTTTATAACATATGATTTACCAAACCAATTTCATTTTTTGAATTATTTTAAAAAAATTTAATTATGATATATTTTTGATTTCATTATAAAATAATCATTTTTTTGTGAATAATGAAAAATACAAATTTTATTAATACTATAATATTTATAAATTTATCATGAAATAAGTATAAATTGAAAACATATTAAATTTTTATCCGAAATAAAATACATTAAAAAATTATGAATGATACATTTAAAAATACTAGGTTGAATTGGAAGACCCTTATTTAATATTTTTGAAACTTAACCAATATTTAACTTTTAATTAAATATTAAAAAGGTATAATTATGTGTTGGATTGATATATAATCCATATAAATCTTATTTTTTAAATAATAAACTAATTAAATTCATTAAAACCAACTAAATTGGTAATTTTATCATAAATATATTTTTCATGCTTAAAAATACACTTTTTCTAAAAACGGGTTGTTAATCATTTTATACGCTAATATTAAAATTAATTTTTACCAATCATATAAATTTTATTTAAAAAAATAGATATCATATTTTTAATAATTATTTCTAAATTATTTAATAATTATAGTTTTATTTTTAATCATTTAATGTAAATTAATTAGTTAAAAATGTAGTTACTCAGGTAAATGAAAAAATGGAAAAACTGAAAAATCTAAGAGTAAAAGAAATAAAAAATGTAAATACTTGTTTTCAAATAAATGGTTGAGGTATTATTGAGATTACTGCTTCCTCAAATCTAATATTTTCCATTATTGGATCTATTTGACCCTTGTAGAGTGATTTTACCATTTATATTATTATAAAAATACCACTCCTCTCAATTAAAAATACCACCCTAAATTTCGCATTTAACCACTCATTATAAAGAATTTTATCAACAAAAAATGAATCTAATTTACTTTTAAAGTCCATCCCAACTTCTAATAATCATCATTATTTACAAAAGTCCAAGATAGAGAGGCTTACAATGTTACATAAGGGGGAGCATCTAAAGGGAGATGTATTGTTCTCAACCAAACACTCATACTTTATTTCTACTTCTACACCTTAAATTTCTTATAACCATAAAATTATGATAAAATAAGTATTATTATTATTTTTAAATTTTATTATACTAATGTAATATCTATTTTCTTCCTTCCTCCAAAACCATTTGAAAATAAAGACGTCCTCATGTGTATGTGTAGACCACCGCCTCCATTAATGACATGTTATATTTTTTCTCATTTCCATATATGGATGGATTTAAAGGGTTATTTAATTAAAAAAGTTATATTTATAACATTATTTTTATTCTTAAATGATAAATTATTTCATTTTACATCCCTTTCCATTCTATGAAAAATAATGTGTTGCTTGTGTGTACGCGTGAATTACCGCCTCCATTTAAATGATGTATTTATTTTTTTCATCACCACATAACATGTATGAATTTTAAAAATATTTAATGTATAAAAATGATATTTATAAAAATATTAATATTATTTTATTTTAATATTGTAAATTATATAAGGGATATTAATTATAAATAGTCATAGTGAATTTAACCACCTTAAATGAAAATTTTAATGCACCTTTCATAATTTGAGTTTGTTTTGGGAAAACCTATGAAAATATATAAAGATTGATGATAATGGAAAAATAAATGATATCAAACTATATAATTATATAGATTGCAAGTCTATTTTACAAAAAATTTACCATGATCAAAATTTGAAGGAATTTTAAATGAAATTGACCGCACCACCACAAGTAACCGCCACAAGTAAAAACTATTTAATAAATGAAGGACAAAATATAATAAATTAACTTTAAAAAATATATATGAAAAAAATCATAATTAATATTTTATTAAATTTAATCATATTTTTTGTGAATTTCAGCACACATGTATATAGAATCATGACATGAGGTAAGAGATAATTCTAACCACCCTCAATATTTTTAGGTTACATGTTATCTTTATTTTTATCCAACTTACTTAATCTATTTATCATATGATTTTTATATTTTTTTATATATGTTCCTTACATATATATTTAGTCATATATCATTTTTTTTATTGTTATACATGTTTTAATTTCCCTTCATATTTCCCTCTTTCAAGTAAACCCAATTTAAGGGAACTTCCCTAGAACTTATTTCATATCAAGTACCAGCCCCATGAATATTTATAATAATGAATATATTTTTCAAAACCCTCATTATTTTATGGAAAACCTTCCTTGTTCAATTAGGTTCCAAAGTAAAATAATAATCACATATTTAATTTAAAATGTCATTTATTCCATTTATAAAGTATCACATAAGTCATTAATTTTTTATTCTTACATTTCCAATCCATATCATGTTTTTTTATAAACTAGAAATCCATGTTCAAGACCTTTGATTCATTCAAATAAGATTTTACAAAAGGATTTAATACCTTAATCACTTTTTAATCTTTATAATATGTCCTTTGGCTATACTTTGAGACATGGTTATGAAACCAAATTCCATTAAATGGTTTTTATCATTCTTATGATTTATATATGGTTAATTTTTATAATTTTAAACACATATAAATGTATATATTATAATTTAATGGGTGGTATTGTATTTATATAGTTATACAATGCATTTGGTAATGTTTCATCTCACGAGATACCATGTATGGTGCAAACTCATTCAACCAAGCATACTATGTTATGTTGTCTTGGAAGTGATTAGAGATTTATGTTTTTGATGTCATTATTTATGTTATTTCTACATATTTATGATTTCATGATCTTATGATATCATTCCATTATTCCATGTTACCTTAATTTTGATCACTCTCTTTTTGATATCATGTTATGAATCCTAAGTTATATGTTTCATCTCACCATCATACTTGGATAATGATTATTTTCTCACACTCTTATGTCATGGTCGATGTTTATTTATTTGAAATTTCATGTCCCGCTATCATGACTTTTTGAAAATATTATTTTCACATATTATTTTAAATAATATATTTCTCCCCTTCTCATGTTTTATCATATTCTTATGATCTAAACCTCACTGAATTGTTTAAAATTTTCCTTTATTTTGTGTTTAAACTCACCACTTTATTATGTTTCCATTCCCAAGTTCATGCAAATGATATAAACTGTAAGGATTCTATAAGGGGGTCTAGCGTGGTTTGATTATGGAGAAATGTTCACAAGTATTGAAAATTAAGATTCTAATTTATATATTCCTCAAATACACTAAATGTTTGATTCTTGGGATTGTGAGATATAATTTTTAAGTTATGAAAAATGATGTGAAATATATATATTTATCTTGAGTCATCTCACTCTATATCAAAGATAATGTTTTAAGAAAGTATTTTTAGTATAGAACCGGGGGTGTGCTTCTAAGCATTCTCTCAAATAATCACTGGAAACTTCAACATTAAATAATAGTTCTTCTTCAAGGAATACATTGACTACTATAATGTTATTATTGTAGTATCAACTGGTTGATCTTCCTACCACATTTCTATAGGATGATCTTATCACACATGAGTGCATGAAAGCATGAAGACAATATCCTTCATCCTCTATAAAATGTTCCTCGTTCAATAAAAGTGGAATCGACTTATCTCGAACTATTTATAATTCTCATATGGAGTGTAGGTTATGTTATTCAATTATTCTCTTTCTTTGATACAATTTCTCTTTAGTGTAGTAAAATATCATCCCCTTATCACAAATATCAATCAAAAAATTTCTCTTCATATCCATATTTTTATATTTTCACAATATTTGTGAGCAATATTTCTGTAATTATTTCATGAAAATTATTTAAAGCATGGTCACAGTAATATTCCCTATAAAATTCAAGATTGATTAGTGGATTATAAGTTCTAATGTTTTATGTTTTATCAGTCATATTATATTTGAATTTAAATTAAAATTCCTCTAAGAATTTAAAATGAAATCAATCTATTTCAATATACTTTTAAATATCTATGAAAATATTATTAAGAATAGTCTTTAATATCGACTTGACCATGACCCCAGATATTATTAAAAAATTAACAAAGTAAGGCACCATATGATATATGGTATCTTAATGAAATGATATATTTCCCGATTCACATCCAATGAATCATTCATCACTTACATGAAAATAATATTATGTATTCCATATATTATTCATTTTACATCTTAATTAAGTTCTATCTTATGAAAGAACCATCTTACACGATCCAGATTTTATATGAGATTAACAATATCTTATGAAATTTTAGGTATTATACAGATATCTACTATCATATAACACTATCTTCAAATGAATTATCTATTTAATAAAAGTACACCTTTCATATTAAGTGAACAATTTTCATTGTTACAAATTTTTAAAAAAATTATAGATTACTGTAAATAATAACATAACCCATTTAAATCTATCTCTATACATTTACAATCATCCAAAAAAAATCATCAAACATATTCTCAAACTTCCAATCTTATTGTTGAAAATAAATAAAACATATTAAAAAATCATAAGGGCACTTCACATATAATGGTTTAAAATTATATAAAATAAAAAATTCCTACATGGGTAAGACAGATTCTATAAAAAGAAACCCTCCAACTTTTCGTGACATTTTATAAGCCTACATGTTAATGAGAATTGAGACCCAAAGTTCCTCTACCTTGGGATAATGTACCCAATAATGATATCAAATCCATTATAATAATATCATATAATAGAAATCATAGATAACTAATTAAATTCAAGATCAAAACTCAATATAATCCAAAGTAAATGTAAAATAAAACTAAATCAATTTTCATACATAGCTTATAAAACCTTAGATGAATCTATGTAATTTTTTAGAATCAGTTTAATAATTTAAACTGATGAATACATATATTAACAATAACAAAATTATATTTATGAACATGTGTTGAAATAAATAAATAAATAAATTATTCATAAATTTAGATGTGAGATAAACATTTATAAATAATTTATAAAGTGAGATATTATAATCACTTAATAATTAAATCATGAATTATAGAAAATCCATAATTGAAATAATTAAAAACACTTTATAATTATTCATAATATTAACTATTTTATATTATTATATGACATTTACATAAAATTTATCATATTTTAAGAAATATTAACATTTTATATTTTAATTATATTATCTAATTTTTTACACAATCCATATATAAAATATTAAAATTATTTAAACATTGATCATAACATTCATCAAAACTCATTTAGATACATTTTAAATATTTTTCCAAATAAGTCAATTAATATGAAAATTTTAAATTAATTAATTATGAACATTTCATAATTTTAATATAAAATCCTGTATACTTTTGTATCATTTTAATTTATATATCCTTTATCAATTTATCTTATAATCTCCATATAAATAGTATATATTAAAATTATAAGTTATTCCATATAAATTGAAAAAGGTATTTCAATATTAAAATTTATTATTTATGGATAATTATTTATAAATTTATCAAAAAATATAATTAATTAATTTATAAAAAATATAGTAAATCTAATAAATATTCCAAAATAAATTTTCTTATAATTTATTAAAATATTTTAAATTATTAAAATCCATTCATAATTGAAAAATTATGATTTTTTCATAGTATACCATATTTGTTGATAAGCACATATATTAGGCTATGATAGATAAAAAAATATAAGAACTATCAATCATGTTCTGAGATTGATAATATGGTGCTTGTCTATTTTAGGAGATGATAAGAATTTTCCCAGGATTAACTCAACACACACCTTGCTACCGCGATTTATGATATTTCACCTACATATGGTTAATCCTCTGGCATGTGATATGTCATACCCAATGAAAAGAATTTATATCATATATATAATTTGATGCTTTATTTTAAAACCATAAAATGACTCTATCACAAGATATATGACCAACATATCATATGATATAATACACCATACACTAATGAATAAATTGAGTCACAACATATGATATCAGATACTGTATGCTATGATCCCGATGTTTTATTATATTATCTCAGAACCTAATTATTTAACCTAGAAAAATATTATATTATATCATAATTAAATGTTATGATCCCAATTTAGGCTATCTTATCACATAATGTAATTTCATCCAAGAAAATCATATTTTATGAAAAATATAATGACATAAAATATAATTTCAAAAACTTCATTTTGAGAAATATTCCCCAAATAAAATTGAATGGTATATTCATGATACGACTGATTGGTTAATTGGGATAGTTTATAATTAAAATAAGTACCATTTTTTAAACATGAATCTCAAGAACATTATGACTTTGAAAATGAATTCAAATAAAAGTGGAAATGAAGTATGTGCTCTTTATACTAAATTTCATTGCTGTTTTTACTTATGATCAATTATTAGTTAAGAACTATAAGGGAACAACCAAAAGGAACTTCCCTTTGATATATATCCATATGATACAATAAATCAGCCAAATTATTTGGGAAAGGCCTTTAAAACATCCATGATATGTTAGTATCTCATGTCACCAAGGAGGATAGAAGAAGTGAGATTCTAGAGGAAGAGAGTACCTACCAATGGTTTCTTGAGGATCACAAACCAAAGGATTATAGAAAAGCCTCTTTTATATAGGAGACATTCATGGTTCTCAATCCATACATTTACTCATATATTTAAAAAACATTTGTGTAATTTTTTTGGTTACTTCTAATATTACCCTTAACCTATAACTCTTCCATTAATTTCATATTATAAAAAAGAAAAAAATTATTGATTATGTGTAGGGAATGTGAGTGTTAAATCATTAATAATCCAACATATTAAATGAATCAAAACAATTCTAAATGAATCATACAGTACGATTCATGTAATTTTGGAAAACCTTGCCATATAATATGATTGATCTAGTCAGTGATTATACGATATACCTAATAGATTAAATAAATTATATTTTACATGTTTATGTTATACTATATCACATATTATATCATACCAACCAACATCATAAGGATTTAGGTAATATTCCCTTAAATCTCCCACTTTTAATATAGCCAAGAAGTTTTTTTGTTTGATTTAATTATATATTATCCCATATATAGTAACTACTTAATTAATATCCAAACATTCATTTGGATATATTATATAACAATTTGGAAAAACTATAATCAATTTTACCTTATATCATATCATACATTATACCTTGTGAATAACCGTGCAGAAATCATCTTTGGATAAACTCTAAAACACTTCTAGAGTTACTCTATGTTTTGTTAAATTCAACCCAAATTTAGTCAACCTGAAAGTGTGACCCCATGGGCCATTATAACATTGAAAAAAATATATGAGTAAAAAAAATTCCAAAAATGTAACTAAATAGGGGCCTATTTAAAATCAGTAATACTACTCATTCAATATAGGGATCTAATGTGATATCCATCATACACATGTACCTCTATACATGTTTCAACCAAATGTACTATATTGTAGCTTGCATAATTATATAATCCCTTTGTCCAAGACATTAGGTGACCACATGAAAAAGGGTATGTCAATCCTATATAGTTTACATATATGATCTCGAACCTTTGAGCATATATTTACTTGGTTGATGAACACATCAAATTACATTCATCTTTATGTATGAGGAAATACTATAGTCCTCAATCGAGTAGATAAAAACCTCATATCCACTGTCTATGTATAGCCTTATATTTTCTTAGTCTATATCAATTGAGGATCCAAATTTTATACTCATAATATAAGAGTAAAAATCCATTCTTGGTGGTGATCTAACCAAAAACATGGTAAAAAACATACTCTACCACCTTTTTATTAGTTAAGTATCAAAGATTTCATAAGAATAATATCAAATTAAGAAGGCTATAATGCTAGGAATCTCTCTAACTGATCAGGGTTCAATCATAAAAAATATTTACAAATACAACTTAAAACTCGATAGTGTTAAGTGAGGTTGAATCCAAGAGAAGGAATATTATGTGATCCAGGAAGGATGAAAAAATAAATAACAACACAATAATTGTTTGATTAATGGAGTGAAATTAAAATAGGAAATAGAAGACATAATGGGGAAAATATTAGAAAAAATGTGTGAAAAAGAGGAAATAATTGATTAATTAATGAGTTTAGAAATTCAAACTAGACTAAATTGATAACATGAATTCTATTATAGGTTAAATTCTAATAAAAAATGTATTGAAGTTGTGAAAAAATGTATGTTGATTTACTATGATGTTAATTGGCTATCAACCTTATTCTATTACTCTCCCAAAAAATTTATTTTTTAATAAAATGTAAAGTAATAAAATAAAAAAATATCCCTTCTACAAATTAAGTACTTTTATTGGTTCTTTAAAGAAATAGAGTCAACTTTTCATCACCCATTAGTACTTAGAACATTAGAAAAAGGATACTCAAGAATAATGATTGTAACACCCTGAGATTTTATAAAAAATATTCCTTTTAATTTTATTGATATCTTGTGTTGTACGCTACAAAAAAGGAGTCTTTCACAACACACAACCCTAACTTGGCTGTATTACACACAATCGTGACCTTCCTCAATAGCGTGTGTTGTACACAATACCGAGTTTCACTAAACAATGATATGCTATTAAAATATTATTAAAACTACCCGTTATGAATAGTAATAACCAATTTTTAAAATTTTGAAAATTTCATCTTTCAAAATGGACTTCATTTTTGGATTCGGAATATCGAAATTAGCCTAGGGTGAAATTTTGGTATTTTTCTGAAAACTTTCAATTTTTGATGAATAGTGAAAACACTGGGTTATTATTTAAAAACCGACTTTTTATTTAAATAATTATTTATTTTATATAAATTTATTTTAGGTCAAAATTGATACATAATACCTATATAAGTTCAATTCAATTCATTGGAGTCATTTTTTAATAATTTTAGATATATAAAAATTTTAATGAACCTTTGACCGTCTTTTACCCACCTCCTAGGAGAATTTGAAAATTTACATAAAACTTAATTTTACCTCTTTTGTGAATGGAATTTCAAAAATCCAAGAGACACGGTTGATGTCAGTAAGTAAAATGTGATTCAATGAGATGTAAATAATTTTTGGTGAAAAGTAACCTTTTACTTTTATTTACCACGGTTAAAAGTAAATAGGGTAATTAAGGGTAAAAATGATATTATTATTACCCTAACACATGTCCTAATTCTATTGAATAAGTGTAATTCGACCAAAAACAACATTAGGAATAAAATATGACCATTTAGGCCCACTTGGATTAGATTAGGACATTTATTATTAATTTATTTAAAGAAGGGTTAAAATAGTTAAAATCAAAGTTTAATACGTAAATTATTTTTAATATAGGGTAATACATAAGATAAATTCGACTATAAATATTAATTATAAAGCTAAAAGGATTTCCTACATAAAGCTATTTTATTTGTAATTTATAGACTTTATATAAGTTAATTTATTTATGACACAATGATGATGTGGTTTTTATCTTATTAATGAAATATTGACATAATTGATGTTATAAATACCCAAATAAATGTAATTTGATACTTTTTATGAATTAAAATAATTTTATATGTTAATATGACATTTTATTGTTGATGTAAGTAACTTTTTTATAAATAATAATTCTGTTATGATTTTCACAAAAATCAATTACCAAATAGTGTCAAAATTGACATAAAATAGTTTTTAAAACAAATATTATATTATTAATTGTTATTATATTCCTAAAAATCTAAGGTTCAGACACATTACTTAGATAATGTTATATATATTAATAATAAACAACTTGGGGTTCTTTTGGCTTGTTATAGCATGTTTATTAACCTTATAGTGTAAGAACACAAAAAGACACGGTAAAAGTAAAATTATCTAACTTAAAGTTTAATCTAAATGATAAGGTTAAAATAGGAACCTAAACTTGTATAAATTCTATTGGATTAGTGGATTTCGACCCATACCCACCTTATCTTAGAAATAACTCAATTTGGAGCTATTAAAAACCGAATATGACTTTATAATAAAATAATATTTTTAGTTATTCCAAAGGTGCCACTCTCCTCCCTTATAAAAGGGCACATCCTCCCTCTCTTCCTCACACCACTTTGAGAATTAAAGCTTGTCCAACCCCTGCCAATTTCTCTTCTCCACTTCCCTAGAAACATCATAGAGGATTTGGTCTTCTTCAAAGAAATATATTAGTCCCCTAAGAGGAGGTTTCAAAAAGGCGCTTCAAAGAAGAGGTAATGCCCGTTACCGATTCTTTAATATTTATTTATTCTTCCACTTATTCTTCTTTAGCTGTTTCATTATGAAGTAATAACCTCAGTATCACTCATATATGGATATTTTATTATAATTATGAAACAAACCTATTTCACCATCTATCTATCCTACAGAAAATGAAATCACCACGCGTGCGTACGTACGGAATACCGTCGCCACACCGTGGTGTAATCTGTTTTTCCACCACCACCTTACATGGATGGGTATAATGGTGTAAATAAATTATTATTGTAAATTTATATTTATTCTGAAATAGTATACACACACTCCAATACAATTCCACAATAATGGGAATGATATCATCGCTCGTGCGTACTTACAGACTACCGTCTCTACGAACGCGATGAGATTCATTTTCCATGATTAACCATTCAAGAATGATTATAAAGTATATATAATGAATAATAATGAAATATATGACATAATAATGCTACTGGATTTATGTATATATATATATGTATGTCATATACTCAATTCCATTCAATTCAATAAGGAAACGAAAATAGCGTTCATGCGTACGTACGACCTACCGTCTCCATGAATGGTGTATTTCATTCCTTTTATCGATCTATAATATATATGTATATAATGAATATATATTATATATAAATCATGTTTTATATTATGGAATTATTTAAATCAGGATATAAGTAATAATATCAAGAACGACAAGTCGAAACACATACGATAAATGAAACGATTTTACCCAAAACGCTCTTTAACATGGAATTTACAAA
Source organism: Viscum album (assembly GCA_963277665.1). Lineage (NCBI taxonomy): Eukaryota > Viridiplantae > Streptophyta > Magnoliopsida > Santalales > Viscaceae > Viscum > Viscum album. The sequence goes on from OY728145.1 coordinate 917,324,033, forward strand.
AGAACGGGTAATATAAAGTCATAAGTGAACCATATATAATATCATAACAATGAATATGATTCTATAATAAGTCAATGAAATTATTTAAATCATTATACAGGATGTTCGGATACATGTGAATCATATCGGACATAAGGTAAGGGATAATTTTGCAAATCTCATTTTTATCCGAGATTGCATATTCGTAAGTATTTACTGGGGTTATTTACATTATCCATGTCCGTGTTTTATAAAATTGTTTTCATGTATTTTTAAAGTACTTTTTACCCATTTTTTACTTTTACTACATGGTATGTAAGGAATCTATCTTTTGTTTACGTTATGAGGTACTTTTTTGACTTTTCCGGCAAAAGTACGAGAAGAATGTTTTTTTTAACTTATACGGCACAAACAAATTTTTACAGTTTTATAAATCATTATTTTCATGAAGCTTCCTCCAAACTATTCCATGACTATTTTAAAAAAATAATTTTCTTATAAAATTTCATGATGTTTTGTGAAAAGAAATTGATTTTGAAGAAGAAAGGATATTTTCCTCAAGAATTCATTTCAAGTGTTTTATCAAAACCATTTTCCATCTAAGATGACATTATTTCATATGTGTATGTTTCAAGTATAAAGTCTCTATGATTTACATGGATTCAATTTTCTTATTATGAAATGATTTCAATTTCTTTTATATGGATTATGTGATGATGGGATGATGTTTATGAAACCCATTTTATTCGTTGGGTTATTATGAATGATGTAAGTTTATTTTGTGGCACAAGTAAGAATGATTTCATTATAAGATGGGTGGGACCTATATCTACCTCCAATGCATTAGGTACAGATTTATATATCATGAGATAGACATGGCTGGAATGGTAAATTAATCCGGTTCAGTGTTATAGGACTGAAACGAGGAGTGAACTCGATTCAGAAAGGGGATTTGTCCACTAAGATGGTCTTGGCAACAATGCCTTGACTGCTATGGAAATCATGACATGTGCTGAATGGTTACCAAAATTACATGTTTTATTCCCATTTTATCATGGTTGATTTTCTATTATGATATATGCATACGTACTTCCATGATTTATGTCTTTGGTCAAGATTTGGATGTTTAAATTTCATGTTCAAGTTTTTGCTTCCAAATGTTTATAGATTGTTTTATGTTATCTATGTTTTCCCTTAATGAGCATTTGAGCTCACCCTTTTTATGTTTTATTTGACCCAGGAAGTAAATAAAGGTTTTTGGTAAGGAAACAAAAATGGGATGATCATTATGGGAGTTGTTGAAGATATTTCACCATGATTAGAAGAGTTTATTCCGAGTTTCCAAAGACACTAAACTATTACGGTCCTTGTGTGTCTGTTTTTGGTATGTATTAAGTATTCCACAAAAGTAATGTATTGTCCATGTACGTCAAACTTCAGGTCTCTATAGTTGGTATCAGAGGAAAGGTTTAATCAACCTTTGGAAACTAGGATGTGAAAACGTTAGTGAGATCCCTAGAGATATTTCTAAGGTATGTCTAGGGATGTCCCTAAGGATAAGTATACGTATAGGATATAGTCCTAGAACTACTGTAACGATCTTAGAATTTAACCTAAGATGTTAGATATTGAAGGTACTCCCCCTTTATTGTGTTGTTTTCCCTAGCATGATTTTTGCCTCTCACACTATTCTTTTTGGGTTTTAGACGATGGGTGAACCCAAAGGAACTGTGTTGATCAATGTAATGGACAATGCAATGATTGTCCTCCTGAACAAACAAATGTTATGGGAGATGGAGTGAAAAATCTTATTGCTATACTTACACAAGATATGAATCATTCTGGACTTCCAAATGACCAGAGAAGGGAACAATATTCTATTGAGTCCTTCATGAGGCGACGTCCACCTTCTTTCAGTGGGTCTTCTGATCCACTTGTTGCTAAACAATGGATCAGTACCACTAAAAAGATATTTTCAGTTCTTCAATGTTCTAAACATGATAAAGTCATCTTAGCAGTATATCGTTTGGAAGGTGAAGCTGATCAATGGTGGAATCTTATCAAGAATACGAGGCCAAGAGATGAAATTGAGTCCATGGAATGGGACGAGTTCAAGAACTTATTTTTCAATAAGTACATCCCTCGTATTCTTTGAAGAAAGATGGAGAAGGAGTTCCTTGAACTATAGCAAAAGGATGATGAATCTGTTGGTATATACGAAGCGAATTTTACAAGGCTTGCAAGGTATGCATCTGGCTTTATCATCCAACCTGAAAGTAAAATTGATCGATTCTTCAGTAGATTAAAACCAAATCTTCGAAGGGAATTAGCTATAAGAGACATCAGTAGCTATGAAGAAACTGTGCGTTGTGCTATCAAGGTAGAAATGGAAGTTGGTGTTACATATCCATCTCATGGTTTTGACAAGAAATGAAAGATGGAGTTTAAGGAGAAATCTTAGAATAATGGTGAAAAGAAGATGAATGTTTCCTTATGCTCAAATTGTGGAAAGAGGCATGGTGGAGATTGTCTTAAAGGGACTAGAAAATGTTTTAAGTGTGGAAAAGAAGTTCATCGAGCTGCTGAGTGTCGAAGTAATGGAAAAAGGGTTGCTAATGGTGTGAATAAAGAAAAGACTATAGAGAACGCACCAACAACACTTCAATTCTTCATGTGCAATGAAATGGGGCATTATGCTAATCAATGCCCTAATCAAAGGGTTAATGATGATCGACATGAGCAACCACTTACGGAAAAGGAAAAAGGGAAGTCACATGCGATCACTATTGGTGATGTTGAATATGACAACTATGTGGTGGAATGATTAAGTGTTTATGTAATGGGATTCCAAAATAATGCTGTATATAGTATCGTGGAATATTGGAATATTTATGTATTGGTCAATTGTGGTTTTCAATAATTTTATGGTACCGGTAACCATGGAAAGTGATTTAGAAATTTTCGTAAGCAGATGATATGCGAATAATGAAGGGATAAGAAGATAATGAGATGTTTGATTGTATTCATGAGCTCATGATTGATATAAGGACTAAGTGATATCATGTATTGAGTATAAATAATTTTGAAGTTTTTGGTATGTGGAAAGTGTTAACTTTTAACTTCATTCATGTTTTCACTAAGGTTCAATGGGTATTTATTCTTCAAGAGAATACATGATTAAGGTATTCAAATGTTTGTAATTTGACCAACAAGATATATCTTATGATATATGGGGGATAAATGATGGCACTCATGTGATTGTTATGTGACATTTCAAGTAATCATTTTATTTATACTATGAGCTTGGACCGAAGCATTTTAGATAAGCCTAAATATTGGAATGAATTATGTTAGACATAAGTTAGTATTGTTTAAGGATTGAACTTTTTTTCGATATTATTGATGGGATGTTATAGTAATATAGTTTTAGAAAAAGGACAACCTGCAGGACGGGCGACAACCCATCGTGTCGGACAAGGCTGTGGGAATAGAACCCACAACCGAAGTGCGACTGGCCTTTATATCCTACCACTGGCCTACAGGAAGTCCCTGGTTAGTAGAAACTAGTTTTATTTTATTACGTGGTATGATATATAAATTATAAGTTCATTTTTGGAATCGTATACGATTAACCTCACCATAGATGGACTTATGTATATTTGATAACTTTTTCTAACCTTTTGTTTGAAATAGATGGAATGACCCATCATTCTATCAAATGACCTGTTAACACTTCACAAATAAAAAATTCAACTTCATTTCTTTAAGAGATGAAGTGGAAATTGTTCAAATCATGAAAAATAGTGAAATTGTACCAAAATAAAGTAAGTATTTATTCTAATTCAAATTCTTCAACTTTAGGGAAATGATCTTGAAAACCAAAAATGTTGTCCTAGTTCCCTTATATCCAATGAATCAGATGGTACCTTAGATCATCACAAATCTATGTCTTTGTGATTGTTGGCTTTTTCATAGCCATGTTCTCTACCACTCTCCATCAGAACATGATGGTTAGGTTTCTCTTCCATATCCATATTTTCACCTATGTTCTCCTATGTGGAAACCCAGTGATTAGTTAATTTGGGTAACCATTATGTTTCATACTTTAGTTTTTAAAGATTGGTTTTGGTATTCCTTTTTACAATCTGGGTTTCTATTAAAGAAACTTTTGAGTAGTAAACCATTTATATCCCCAACGAATTTCGAGGGCGAAATTCATTTTAAGGGGGGTAGAATGTAAAACCCTGAGATTTTATGAAAAATATTCTTTTTAATTTTATTGATGTCTTGTGTTGTACGCTACAACAAAGGAGTCTTGCACAACACGCAACCCTGACTTGGCTGCATTACAAACAATCGCGACCTTACTCGATAGCGTGTGTTGTACGCAATACCGAGTTTCACTAAACAACGATATGCTATTAAAATATTATTAAAACTAGCCGTTATGAATAGTAATAACCACTTTTTGAAATTTTTTAAATTTCATCTTTCAAAATGGACTTCATTTTTGGATTCGGAATATCAAAATTAGCCTAGGGTGAAATTTTGGTATTTTTCTGAAAACTTTTAATTTTTGATGAATAGTGAAAACACTGGGTTACTATTTAAAAACCGACTTTTTATTTAAATAATTATATATTTTATTTAAATTTATTTTAGGTCAAAATTGATACATAATACCTATATAAGTTCAATGTAATTCATTGGATTAATTTTTTAATAATTTTAGATATATAAAAATTTTAATGAACTTTTGACCGTCTTTTACCCACCTCCTAGGAGAATTTGAAAATTTACATAAAACTTAATTTTACAGCTTTTTTGAATGGAATTTTAAAAATCCGAGAGACACGGTTGATGTCAGTAAGTAAAATGTGGTTCAATGAGATGAAAATAAATTTTGATGAATAGTAACTTTTTACCTTTATTTACCACGGTTAAAAGTAAATAGGGTAATTAAGGGTAAAAATGATATTATTATTATCCTAACACATGTCCTAATTCTATTGGATAAGTTTAATTCGACCAAAAAAATCCTCAGGAATAAAATATGACCATTTAGGCCCACATGGATTACATTAGGACATTTATTATTAATTTATTTAAAAAAGGGTTAAAATAGTAAAAATCAAAGTTTAATAAGTAAATCATTTTTAATATAGGGTTATACATATGATAAATTCGACTATAAATATTCATTAGAAAGATAAAAGGATTTACTACATAATTATATTTTATTTGTAATTTTTCGACTTTAAATAAGTTAATTTATTTATGACACAATGATGATGCAATAATTATCTTATTAATGAAATATTGATATAATTGATGTTATAAATACCCAAATAAATGTAATTTGAGACTTTTTAGGAATTAAAATAATTTTATATGTTAATATGACATGTTATTGTTGATTTAATTAAATTTTTCGAACTAATCATTCTGTTATGAGGTTCACAAAAATCAATTACCAAATAGTGTCAAAATTGATACAAAATAGTTTTTAAAACAAATATTATATTATTAATTGTTATTATATTACTAAAAATATAAGGTTAGGCCAAATAACTTAGATAAGGTTATATATATTAATAAGAAACAACTTGGGGTTCTTTTGTCTTGTTATAGTAAGTTTATTAACCTTATAGTGTAAGAACACAAAAAGACACGGTAAAAGTAAAATTATCTAACATAAAGTTAAATCTAAATGATAAGGTTAAAATAGGAACCTAAAGTTGTCTAAATTCTATTGGATGAGATTATTTCTACCCATCCCCACATTAGCTTCAAAATAACTCAATTTGGAGCTATTAAAAACCGAATATGACTTTATAATAAAATAATATTTTTCGTTATTCCAAAGGTGCCCCTCTCCTCCCTTATAAAAGGGCACCTCCTCCCTCTCTTCATCACACCACTTTGAGAATTAATGCTTTGCAAACCCCTGCCAATTTATCTTATCCACTTCCCTAGAAACATCCTAGAGGTTCTGGTCTTCTTCAAAGACCAATATTAGTTCCCTAATGGGAGGTTTCAAAAAGGCGCTTCAAAGAAGAGGTAATGCCCGTTACTGATTCTTTCAACTTTATTTCTTCTTCCACTTATTCTTATTTAGTTTTTTCATTATGAAGTAATAACATCAGTATCAATCATATACTAATATATTATTATAATTATTAAACAACCCTATTTAACCATCTATCCATCCTACAGAAAATGAAATCACCACGTGTGCGTAAGTACGGAATACCGTCTCTACGCCGTGGTGTAATCTATTTTTCCACCACCAACTTACATGGATGGGTATAATGGTGTAAATAAATGATTATTGTAAAGTGATATTTATTCTGAAATAGTATACATACACTCCAATAAAATTCCACAATCATGGGAATGTTATCATCGCTCGTGCGTACGTACGGACTACCGTCTCCACGAACGCGATGAGATTCATTTTCCATGATTAACCATTCAAGAATGATTATAAAGTATATATAATGAATAATAATGAAATATATGACATAATAATGCTACTGGATTTTTGTATGTATATATATGTATGTCATATACTCAATTCCATTCAATTCAATAAGGAAACGAAAACAGCATTCATGCGTACGTACGACCTACCGTCTCCATGAACGGTGTATTTCATTCCTTTTATCGATCTATAATATATATGTATATAATGAATATATATTATATATAAATCATGTTTTAAATTCTAGAATTATCTAAATCAGGATATAAGTAATAATATCAAGAACGACGAGTCGAAACACATATGATAAATGAAACGATTTTACCCAAAACGCTCTTTGACATGGAATTTACAAAAGAACGGGTAATATAAAGTCATAAGTGAACCATATATGATATCATAACAATGAATATGATTCTGTAATAAGTAAATGAAATTATTTAAATCATTATACAGGAGGTTCGGATACATACGAAGCATATCGGACATAAGGTAAGGGATAATTTTGCAAATCTCATTTTTATCCGAGATTGCTTATTCGTAAGTATTTACTGGGGTTATTTATATTATCAATGTCCATGTTTTATAAAAGTGTTTTCATGTATTTTTAAAGTCCTTTTTACCCATTTCTGACTTTTACTACATGGTATTTAAGGAATCTATCTTTTGTTTACGTTACGAGGTACTTTTTTGACTATTCCGGCAAAAGTACAAGAAGAATGTTTTTTTAACTTATACGGAACGAACATATTTTTACGGTTTTATAAATCATTATTTTCATGAATATTCCTCAAAAATATTTCATGACTATTTAAAAAAAATTCTTTTAAAACTGCATGATGTTTTGTGAAAAGAAATTGATTTTGAAGAAGAAAGGATATTTTCCTCAAGAATTCATTTCAAGTGTTTTATCAAAACCATTTTCCATCTAAGATGACATTATTTCATATGTGTATGTTTCAAGTATAAAGTCTATATGATTTACATGGATTCACTTTTCTTATTATGAAATGATTTCCATTTCTTTTATATGGATTATGTGATGATGGGATGATGTAAGTTTATTTTGTGGCATAAGTAAGAATGATTTCATTATGAGATGGGTGGGGCCTATATCTCCCTCCAATGAATTGGGTAAATATTTATATCTCATGAGATTGACATGGCTGGAATGGTAAGTTAATCCGGTTCAGTGTTACAAGACTGAAATGAGGAGTGAACTCGATTCAGAAAGGGACTTTGTCCACTAAGATGGTCTTGGCAGCAATGCCTTGGCTACTATAGAAATCATGACATGTGCTGAATGGATTCCACAATTACATGTTTTATTCCCATTTTATCATAGTTGATGTTCTATTATGATATATGCCTTACGTACTTCTACGATTTATGTCTTTGCTCAAGATTTTGATGTTTAAATTTCATGTTCAAGTTTTTGCTTCCAAATGTTTATGGATTGTTTTATGTAATCTATGTTTACCCTTACTGAGCATTTGAGCTCACCCTTTTTATGTTTTATTTTCCCTAGGAAGTAAAGAAAGGTTTTAGGTAAGGAAAAAGAAGGGGGAAGATCGTTATGGGAGTTGTTGAAGATCTTTCACCACGATTAGACGATTTTATTCCGAGTTTCCAAAAACACTAAACTGTTACAGTCCTTGTGTGTCTGTTTTTTGTTATGTATTAAGTATTCCACAAAAGTAATGTATTGTCCATGTACGTCAAGCTTCGGTATCTACAATTATAAAACAAGAAAATAGAAAAAATGGTCACAATATAGTTATACTAATTATAATCACCTCAATTATTCAATTTATTAAAGAAGTATGAACACATTTCTTTCTACTAAGAAATGTCACATAGATCTATCAATATTTCATTTGAGAGTAGGTAAAGAATGTTAGTGAAATAATCCCATAAAGTATAGAAAAAAACATGTATTATTGAATAAGAATAGTAAAAAGATTCAAATAATTATGAACAGATACCCTTAAATGATTTAATTATAAATGTTTAAAATATATGAATTGATATAAAAGGAATACATCTGAAAAAAAGTATAAATGAATAAGGGACACCGAGAAGGAAACGTGGATCTTCTCTATTGAGATTAATTATTTTATAGCTCCCATTCCCTCAGAACTTTTCCCCTAGAATGCTTCCCCTTCTTTATGATATTCCACCACTCTAAAATGAAGGAATTAATCAGATTCTTCCCAAGATGCCTTTTTATTCACTTATTAATTGACTTATGTTCATCATATCAAATTTTTTCATGTGACCAAGATAATTTATAAATTTTCCCATCAATATTATATTATATTTTATATTTTATTTCGAAAATTGTTTTCTTTAAATTCTAGTTTAGAAAGATTTATCCACATGAACATCTTATATTATCCAACCCAATTCATACAACATATATCCAACTCCCAACAAAGATTGTTCATTGTATTCCACCCTTTCTTGAGGCATTTATTTATTCAAGAAGTACCCAACAAATGCATCTCCTAAAACCAAGGTCTCAAATCTACTTTGATATAACCTGGATAATGGTTCCACCCTACTAGAGCTTAACTTTTCACAATAATAACCAAACTTCAATCAGTCTAGGATTCCTATCAGTTAATATTATCATTTCCATAATTAATCCAATCTTTAACTTTGGTCAAGTTTAGATGGAATCAAGCATGACCATAAAAATGTAATTTCAAGTGGTATTGTAAACTAAATTCAATGAGTAAATTTGTTGAGCACATGGTGCACACACATATATGATAACATAGACGTAGTGGTTGGGAACTTCAAGGACCCATTTGTTATTCATTAATTTGTTCATACAAACAGAACTAAAAACTTCACAACATTAGATTTGAGTTATCTAAGAATTGTACATTCAAGCTGCTAGATCTATGGTCCCTTTATTCTTATAAAATTGTAGAATCACATTGATATTTGGAAATTCAAACTTCATTATAATTATAGTTTACAGAAAGAAAACAAACCCTTATCAATTTACTCAGACAAAGCATGATGAGTTTCAATTGGCACACCATTCGATATCAGTGGATATTTAATTTATTATAGTTCATCCCCAATCAATATTTTTTAATGAATTGATTTTTAGTTTCGTTTTTGTTTGTTAAAAACTCCCTCATACACTAAAATGGTTCACAGTCGGTATTATTCATTACAATATTGGTTTTTATTGATCTCCACACACTTTGAACTATAAAATTCAGGGATTAAAACTTATTCAATTGAGTGCATATTCCAATAGAAGACTTCCAAACATAACTATCCATCCATAATCCATAGAATTTTATCCTTTTATTCATAGTGGAGTTATTTTATTTAGTCCTTCTTAGGATTTATTTCGTTATTATGTTATTTTTACTCCACCCTTATATTGTGCCTCTTCACTCATATACACTAGCTACCCATAATGACTCATATACTATAGTATTTTACTCTTACATTTCTCTTTAATGAAATATATGCTTCTATAGGGGATGAATCATACACACTTTTTATAGCCATATGCTGTAGTAAGAAATGAATCATATGCTACCATTGTACAAAATATCCACATTTATGAAAATTATAAATCAATGATTAAAAAGTAAACATCAAATAGATTTTTACAATGAAATTCTAGATTATAAAAAAATATTCCAATAATTTTTCTTAAGAATAAAAACATGGAAATTGAAAATATTAAATTTAAAATCACAAAACCTTTTCCAACAACCTCTGAAATATTATTTCAATTAATGTAACACCAAAATAATTTTTTGGAATTAATATATATATATATATATATATAAATTAAAGAAAATATCGTTTGATCTATTTAGAACCAAAAATAAAATATTTTAAACAGAAATAAAAATATTAATATTTTTAACTCAAAATATTCCAAACTAATTTATTCCTAAATTTAATAACATTTTGGACACTAATTTATTGATATTTAATTAAAAATATAAGAAAAATAAGTATTTAAACAAAGCTAAATCAAATTCTCCCTCACTAACTGATAATTTAAATCTTTTCCTTTTAAGAATCACTTTTATAGGAAAGTTTGAAACTAGAAAAAGTCAATATACCAGAAGAACATCAAACCACCTATGAGATATACAAGACAAAATTTAATAAAGTTAGAATGCTTTACCCTATATAATAGCCATTTGATAGTGGTAACCTTTATGTGTGGATTTTCCTTAATGATATCCTTAAAGTGATAAAAAAAATATTGTCTAGGCTTGTACATGATTATTTAATATTATCTCTCCTCGTTGAATCCACAGATTAAAATCTAATTCTATTTATCGATACAAAATCTTATTCTTCAATCAGATCAACTCACAGCGGTCTTTCGTACATCTTTGGGAATCATCCATTGAAACATTGATCATAAAAGTATCCTAAAGAATTTATTTATTATAATAAAGGATAATCTATTGGGATTTTTTTTCTGAATTTCTCCTTATCTTTACCCTTATGAATGATAAAAGTTGGTTTTGACTTTAGATTTGAGATCATTTTTCTATCTGTATAAATTTCCACATCCTCACCTTAGGGAGGTTTTCTAGATACTCTTTCAATTAAATCCCATATGACTTACTTTATTTGGGTGTCAAGAAAAAATTACCTCTAATTTTGGAGTATCCTTTTTGAATGACAGTTTACTTTTGGGTATCCATAACAAAAATTAATTTATTTTAAAATAAGTGAACTTTGATAGATGTTTTTATAACTAAAGGAATAGGTAAATTTGATTAGTTTATCCATGTCCATGACCTCCTTACATGTTTAATAAAACAATTTCAATAAATAAGGGTCTTATTAAATTTCTTTGTAGCATCCCAAGGTAATATTCCAATATTTCTAGTTCTTTCCTCTTAGTAGTCCAATTTTTGAAGTTAGTTTCCTTCTCAACTTTCTTCTCATCTATCCTACCTCCCTAGGGATTGTTCCCTTTAAGAATTTCATCCTTTCCATTTCCTCCTTTAAGTGGGGTAGACTCACTATCACATAATAATAATAATATTTTCTATATTACAACTCCATTGGATATATATTTGAACCACCTTTTATTCTAGCTCATGTCAATTTTATAGCTATCAAGATTAGAAAAACCCACAGTTTCCCCTTTCTTACCATTGAAAATTCTCATGTCAGTAAGAGAGTTTGGTAAAACTTTTAGGTCTAGCCTCTACCGATTTTACTACCAAACACATTTTCAATAGTTGTGGTTGAATAACTTATTGCACATAATAAGGGCAAATAACTTTATTTCAATTTATAATCTTAGAAGAATGACCCTCTATAATCCCAATCTCTTATCCATTGGAAACCTCATGGTGATCTGAGATAACAAATTTTATCAGATTTGATACAAGAGGAGATAATCCACTATGATGACATCTCTAAGATAAATTCCCTTGGAGGTAGTAGGAGTAGTAATAATGAGTCTACAACTCATATATTATTAGCGGTTTGTGTCAGTATTACTGCTAAATATCAATAAAAATTAAACAAAATAGGGGTCTATATATTTAAACATCAACCGAAATTCAGGGTTTAATAGGATGGAAGAACATGTGGGTCTAAATATCTACTACTTGTAAGTGAACTAGAAGATTACCTAGCATCTAAAAATGGAGGAATTTTGGAATAAGAGTGAAAAACCTGGGAGATGAACGCAAATCTCTATAGTATTTGGGTCACAATTCAAGTGAAGTTAAAAGGACCAACATTGGAGAAAGGAAAGATTCTTTTTGAAAGAGTGAAATCAATATTTCCATGAAAGAACCATATCTTATTTAGAAAGGGAAAAATAATAATTTGTTGAGAGTTGATAAATATAACCACCAAAACATGAAAAAGATCCCAATGTGTATTTATAAATCCTTCAGTGAAATCCACCAAATTCCTATACCATCTGTAGTGATCTACCAGAGTGAGATTGTGTAGGGTAGAATCTTTTTAGAATTCCTTGAGGGATATCAGAAGCGAAGGGACTCCAATAGAAAAACTAGTATGCTTGTGGATAACGTGATACTAGAGAAATCTTGGAGAAAACCTAGGTTGGTGAAGGGTGAAAGGTGATGGGAAGTGAAAGTGATAGAAGGTGGATAAATATCATCTCCTCTATCCCCCTTAGGTGGGGAGGGCCCAATGGTCCGACCAACACTGAAAATACCTTAGATGTGACTGAAGAGAGGCTCAGAGAGGACTAAGAGTGCTTAGTTTCATATATGGAAGCAAAAAATTCCCCCAAACATAAATAATTGGTTGTACTCAATATATTTTAAACATATTTTATGGAATCTAATCTATTTAAAATCTAAAATAAGTATAATGATAACTAATATTTTCAAAAGTGTTTTCTTCCATGAACATTATCAAGTAAGTATGTATAATTACTCTCTTAATATAAATTCTTTTTAACAAAAATTTAGTTTACAACTTTAAAAAAGTTAATAAAAATTGAAAATTTTTATATTAAATGAAATAACATACTTTTCATTTCAAGCACTCCACAAAATATTTATGATTTTACATGGAGGAAAGACACACATAATTTATCACCAGATCATAATTAGATACAACTTGTATGGACCTTGAACCTAATATCCCATGGCTAATGGTTATTTTATTACATTAGAACTAGATAAAGAGATTTGATCTAAGAAAATAGAATAGTTTATTAGTCATTGTATACTAGATATATTCTTGAATCTCACATTACATTTGAGAACATAAAATACATTAAAATATTTTCGTTGAGAAAATCATTTTTCCTTATAGAATATCCTTGAACATCATTAATATTACACTCTATAGAATCCTAGGGAAAGGGAAAATAATAAATGGGTGAGAAGATATGGTTAGTAATAGAATTCTCATAATGGTATAAAAATAAGGCATGAGTAATATCATATGAATAAATAATGACCAGATAATACTATAAAAATAATAACAAGAGCTTGATACTTGTCCATGAGTATCATAACTATTAGAATAATTACTTTGAAATAAATAATTCATTTCATACATATATAATATATAATGTCATACATATTAAACTTACCATCGATGCCTCATACCAAGACATATCACATAAATGGGTAAGGACTTAGAATTTATCCAAACTATTTTGTATCGTAAGAACGACAGATGCATCAAGGTGATATATAACAATGGTCCCCACCTTTCACTTAATATATCCAATTCATTCATCATATTAATAAATAAAAAAATATAATCAACATGCCATAAAAATTAATTACTATACTCATTAAAAGAAATTGAAAAAAATTCAAAAGTTTCACTATTCAAACTGATCATAAACCATCCCAAAACATATATTGGATGGTATATTTAGTTTATACCCTATTTAAAGAATAATATTCATGAATGGATTTTGACATAACTGAAAATATTTTTAAAAGAGAACTATAAAATTTCTTGAGGAAAACTCACTTTTCATTTTAAAATCACTTATTCAAAATTTAAAATTTTACCAAATATAAAAAATATATTTTTTCATCTAGAAAGAACCATTGAAAATTTTAAAGGATTATTTAACCCATTGATTGATCAATATGGTGCGAAATTATATTTATGTTGTGTACATTAAAAAATATTTTCCTTCCACATTTTAGGTAAAAAGAATAAAGTGCCTCATTTGGAAACTGAGAAGAGGACTCTTTGTAAAACGTTTTATAGAAATTAAAACATGTGTAAAATAGAATTTAATAATTAATTCGAGTATAAAATTATTAAAAATTTATTAAAATAAATATAGACATGGAAGAAAAATATTCCTGACTGAAATAGAAAACAAATTGATTTTTCCATAAAAACATAATTTTAGTCTCTTGAGTATTTAAAGAGAGAAAAAATAAAAAGAAATTTATTTAATTTCTATAAATAATTAGAGTATAATAAAATAAATTTATTTTAATATAGAAATATTATATAATTTTCTCAAAGGAAATATAAACATAAATAATACCGAATATGGATCAGATTGTGAAATAATATCGCACCTAAAGTTTCTTCTTATTTATTATACATTCAAACACAATGTATAAAAAATATAGATTTATTATAACTCTATTACATAACTATATTTATAAAAAAATTTATATGTTCCATTTCTTTATAATTTCCAATTATCCTTTTATTAAAAATTATTCTTTAAAGTGGACGTTTGGGAGAAAACTAGTCTATTTTATAAGATTTTTTCGGTTTGATGGTTACGGTACTTTCACCTTAGTAATGATTTAATCATATAAATATTAATAATCATGAAATAAATATCATATATTCATTATATAAAAATTTAGAATAACCAATGATTTAAATACATGAAAAATGAGTCACATCGCTTTATGGAGGTGGTAGTCCACATGTACACATGATCGACATTATCATTTTTTAATGAGTACATAGGTAAAAATGTAAATAATATATTATATTACCATAAGATTAATTATTTCATAAATGTCATATATATCAATTATTTTGTCCTTTATAACCATCTATGAAATATGGTGAGGAAAAATGAATTACAATGCTATGTGGAGATGGTTGGATGTACCTACACATGAGTGTTGTTATTGTTTTTTATTGGATGTAAAAGTGGTGTACAATTTGTTTTCTATAATAAAAATTACTTATAATAATATCTATGAAACTGTAGTAATTATTTTAATATTGATACAACTGATTTATAGGAAGGATAAGAAGAAATAAAATTCTTTGAGACACCTCTTTTGGATTACATATTAATCCTTGAAATATTAGTATAAAGAGATGACTAGAGGTTATATGAAGATGGGTATGAATATAGGATGTTTTTAGGGTATGGATTTGATATTATAGAGTGCTCAAATAGTGTGGATAATGGAGGAAATAAGGCTCCCTTTCATAAGTAATGGGAGAGGCACCCTTGGAATAAGTTAATGTATTAATTATATATTAGTAAATTTTAATCTCCATGAGGATCCAAATTGATATATTTAAAATATATAATGAATATAGGTATAAAGTATCTCCTATAATAACATTTAAACAAGTTTATGGGATGTTTTAACCCTTACCCCTAACATTAATTCCCCATTAACCCTTTTGGCGATTACCGTGATATCAAATCTTTATAATATTTAGAGGACATAAATGTTAAGATTAATTGAAATGTGACCCATAAATGGAAAATGGTTGATATTTTAGACCATATACCAATATTATTTTAAAAAATAATATTCTTATGAATTTTAATTCATTTAATAAAGTATTATTTAACATAAAATTACATTAAATTCATTTTCAGAACAATTTAGGTAGTTGACTTAAAAAAATAAGATTGAAATGGAATATGAATTTTTTTTAAAACATCACTAATATGTTATATTTATCTATAAAGTTTATAGAACACAAGAATTCATCCATATTTTATTTCTTTTAATATTTTTAAAAGCATTTTTTTATTTTTCTATTACTCAAACAAGTACGGTGTCAGGGTTATGTATGCATTTGAGGTAATTATTCCATTAAAAAAATTAAAAATAAACTATCACAGTAAAAAGATTAATTAATATTTAAAATAACCACTTTTAACCAAACATAACCTATTTTTAGAATTATAAAAAAATATTAGAGATATTAAAACAAAGAGAGTGATATTTTTTATCTGTTCATTACTTAAAATAATATTAAGGTCAATATTAAAGAGAAATGGAACAAAATAAACATATATTATGATACTATTTGAGTTTTTGTGAAGTAAAATAATCTAATAGGAATAATAAAAGTGTTAAATATATTTTAAATCTATATCACATTATTTCTAACCTTAATTACTCAATTTACCCTTACTGAGCTGACATATATTTACCACAATTACAATTCATAATGACTAAAACTAAAATGTGAATATTTTAAAAAATTGATCATATTGATTCAAATATGAATTAAATTTTATCAAATTCAATTTCTATAAGTTGAAAAATTCATTTTAAAAAAAGTGTGTAAATTAAATGAAAACCATTTTTAGAAAAATGTATTTTTAGCATAAAAATAAATTTATTCTTATTCCATTACGAGTAAAAAATATTAGATATACATTAAAACATTTGAATAAATATATATAATATACATTTAATTAAAATCATGCATTAATATAGTTTAATATGATTTATTTAAATAAAAGAACATTATGTGCATAAAAACTATTTGTTTTCAAAAAAAAAGTCTCTATTTACCTTCAAACACTTTTATTTTCATTTCAAACCATTTTATAACCAATTAATTAATGTTATAAATATGTAAAAAATAATGTTTAATAATATATTTATCCATATTCAAACCATACAATCCAATTACTAGGTGATATATTCCCCATTAAATAATAATATTTATAACACTATTTGTTTAAACATGGTGTTTCATACAACGTAAGATATAAAAGAGAAAATAGTTATGTAAGAGATATATATCATAAAATATTTGGATGATATATTTGTTCCCCCTCATAAGGATTTCTCCCAAAAAATTACATCACCTTGATATGGACAACATGTGATGATTTTATCTCATCACCTCCTAGAGTACCAACAAATCTTCTTTAAATTTATGGTTTCACCACAAAATGTTTTCCAGTTAAGGGGTCTTATTGAATAAAACTTTTTCCCTATGATCTAGAATCTACACTAGTTTTTCCTCATAAGAATGATATTTCTCTAGTGGAATTAAATATGAGTTTAGTACTTTGGAAGATTCAGGTATGTACTTCATCAAGAGAGATATATGGAACATATAGTTAAGTTGAGGGAGATTTGGTGGATGTGCTAAGTGATATGCTACCATTATGATACGATCGAGAATTTAAAAGTGAATATTATATCTAGGGATTAATTTTTCCTTATTTACCAATAGGATAACTTTATTACAAGGATATAAACATATAAATAACGTATCAGCAACATTAAATTCTAGATGCCATCAATGATTGTCATAATAACTTTTACGTCGACTCTGAGCAGTCCAAATCTGCTACTGAATGGTTGTAACATTATATACTATTTCCTCAGCTATATTAGGTCCCAATATCTTTATTTATATAAAATTATCATAGAAATTTTATGTTATACACATAATACCATAGAGATATTTATAAGTATCCCTTAGAAAACTTGAGTGAAAGCTATTATTTTAAGACAACTCAACTAAAGGAATGTGTTGATCCCAAACCCCTTTGAAACCCATAGAGAAAGCTATTAACATGTATTATAGAGTTCAAATGGTCCTCTTATACTTACCATATATTTTAGGATGATAATATGTATTGAAATGAAACTCTATATCCAGAGCTTATTAAAGACTTTTCTACAACATTGAGGTAAACGTTGGATCCCAATTGGATACAATTGATAGTGGTTGTTCATGAAATATCACAACCTCCTTGATTTAAAATAGTGTAAGTTGGTGAAGAGATAAATTTTATAAAATGGATTTTTTTTCCAATTTCATAAGGCAATCAACTACAACCGAAATAGTATTATGGCCTATTGACATTTTGGGGAGTCTAGTGATGAAATTCATGGTGATGTTTTCCCATTTACATTTAGGTATGGGAAATGGATAAAATATCCACTTAGAAATATTTTTCTTAGAATTAACTTATCCATACACCAAATACCATGATACATAATTTTCAATATCTCTATTTATGTTATCCCACCATAAATACTATTTCATATCAATATATATCTTCATACATTCAGGTTGAATAGAGAATGGGGAATTATGATCTTCATCCAATAGTTCCTTTAATTTTGGTATTGATAAGACACTCAATCAGTTCCTAATACTTATCCTTCCAATATGATCATGGTCGAACTCAAGAAAAATCCTCACCATCTTCTATATTTCCACATCTTCCTTCCACACCTTTTTAATCCTCTCATGGATATATGATTAAACATTTATCTGAGAAATATATGATATATACCCTTTCCTCAAAATTTCAAGATCCATCCTCAAAAGTTCATAAATATTGGATATCATTCAATCATCATCATGGAAAAACGAGCATGGTCCTTCTCACTCAGAGCACCACTACCTAGTTCACCTTCCTAGGGTGGGAATGTTTTGAGTAGGAAAAATATTTAATTAACTCCAACCATATTATTTAGTTCATATTCAACTATTTATGTGTTAATATATAATTATACTTTCATGATTAGTATATATATAAAAATATTCATCACATAGGTAATTAATCTATATTTTTAATGAAAAACATTACCACTTTTAGCTCAAAATCACGAGTTGAGTAATTTTGCTCATGAATTTTCTATTAACAAGAGGCGTAACACAAGGATGCATCAGAGTACCTTATTTTATGAATCAATATATATCAAAAACAATTATCCACTATAGGGTAATGTAATAATAGGTTCACTAGACAACCTTCTAATTAGTTCTTTTAAATTCTCCTCACATTCATCTATCTATAAGAACTTAGCCCCCTTTTGAGTCAACTTGGTGATTAGATTAGATAGTCACGAGAAACCTCTCATAAATCATCAGTAATATACATTAAACCTAAGAAAACTATAGTTATATATTACCATGATTGGTATAGTTTATTTATCCATAAATATAATCCTTGATGGATCCACCAAAATTCCCTCACTTTAAATTATATGACCCAAAAATGAGAAATGTTTTTCCATAATTCATTCTTGTTAAATTTGGAATGTAGATTCTCTATCCTTAGTGTCTTTAATAAAAATCCTTAAATATTTTTGATGTCATTCCTTTCAATTTTAATAAATAATAATATCATCTATAAAGACTACCAATAACTGATTGAGGCAATATCGGAAGTCTTTATTCATTAAATCAATGAAGACAATATGAGAGTTAATATATTGAAATGGAATTACTATTAATTCATTGTGATCAAACCTTGAAAAAAATGATGTATTGGGTATATCCTTTATCTTGACCCTTATTTAATGATATCTAGATCGAAGATAAATATTTGAAAAATATTGAGATCCTAGTAATTGACCAAACAAATTATTGATATATGGTAGATGATACATGTTATTAATATTGATTTTTTATGTTTCATATTATCATTAAAAATATGAATTGAACCATATTTATTCATAAAAAATAATAGTTTCACTCCATGGTTAAGCACTATGCTGAATGAATCCCTTATATAGATTATCCTAAAGTTTCTTATTTATTATTGCAACTCAATTGGGTCCATTATATATGTAGTATTTGAAATAGGTATAACACCAAATATGAGTTTTATTTAAAATATCACTTCACAATTTAGGGGTTTACTAAGAATGTACTCAGGAAATACATAAATATATATCTAAATAATAAGAAAATTTTCTATATTGAGTTTTCCTTAAAAATTTGAGATAACTTTCCTACATGAATAGGTTTTAAAACCTATATGATGTAAGTAATTTCCATTATATGTTTATGTTCATCCTAAAACCAATATATGATCATAGGTTGATTCATAAAATCATATTTAACTTATATTCATCAAAAATTGATATGGGATCTATACTGAGAGATACAATATGTCCCCAATATGACATAAAATTCTACCAGATGAAGAATAACAAGATTTATAACATGCACATTCCAAAAAAATTCCATCAGAGGAGATATATAAATGAGATGTGATCATTATACCATTTTTATTTTCAATTCTAAATAAACATATAATTATTGTAGTGGTGATGTGATAATCTTAAAAAATTATTCATATATGAATGAGTGGGTAGAACCTGAATAAAATAAAACATTTTCAATTCTAGATTATATGATAAGTTAACCTTTCAAAAAAATGATAGGAACTTCAAATTTAGCTATAGTAAGTGCATGAGATCGGACTTATCCTATTAGTATATTATATGGTAGGTTCCCTGAACATTTTAATCATTTTTTGACACAATTACTCTTCTCCTTATAGTTAAAGCACTATACTTTTATGGATTCCCATGTATCCTTTCATTCATGGTAGTTATGTCCTTTCTCTCCACACTTGATTAAAACTCCTTTTAGATTTACGCATATACCATGGTGTTTCCTCTCTCAAGTATCACATGTTGGAAAATCCCTCTTTCTATTCATAACATTATATAGATTTTTCTTATTCATACTCTTCTTCTCTTACTTTTGTTCAAATCCATAAGAATTGGAGAGTTCATTCTCTATCTTGACGGAGCATTATAAAATATAATCATATGATGAAATTTTTTGGGAGACTAGTTCCCTTAAAATTATTATCTTTATACCATAAAATAAATTGTTAAGCATACTCTTTGGATTATTTATTTAGTATGAATAATCCCTTGATAACCATGTAAAGAAAGCTTCTATCTTAGGAACCTTTCACTCTACCTTTTATCCTAGACTTAGGAATTTTCTCTCTATATTCACACATTGTTCACAAAGAAGATATTTTTCCAAGAAAAATATCTTAAAACACTTACAACACTTCCTTGATATTTTCTACACATATTTAGTGTTTTGAATCAATTACCAATATTGATCTGAATCCCTTATGAGATGATAAAATACAATTAAAACCATCTCTATTTTATTACCTCTAAAAGTGAGAAATATATTTTCTAAAAAAATCATCCATTGCAAAGAAATGGGTTTGTGATTCCATTGAATGATATATTCTATTTCCATATGAAATGGTTTCACATTGTGATACTGCATTATGGATTTGAAGGCTGCTCCATATGATCAAGGTTATTGGTCATAAACTAAGTCATATTTCCCGATAAAGTTATAATTTATTCAATTCCAACACTATATCTAGATCTAACATCATTATATTTCTTAGGTTTTCAGTCCCTACATTGATTACATACATTAATATGATTTCTATTCCTTCTACTAGGTTTTATTTCAAAATAATTTAACACATTATATTTGGCCATAACATTATGAATCGTAATGTATAATTATGAAATTGGTGAAACACTAAACATAATTTAAAATTTATGAATAGATAATATTAGAATCATAAATTTAGTATCATCGGGAATATATTTAAATTATCAACTTTTTTATATTTCGTAGTAATTTTTAAATAAAATGTGAATTTATCCCAAGAATATCCCCTATGAGTGTAAAACTAGCTGTATAGTAAGGGACCAATCACCATTCAAGAGAATGAAAACTAAAATATACTCAACCAACTCTTTTTTGGGGGTTATTACATTTAGTTGTATCTATGAAAAAACCAAATACAATTTTAGTATGAAAATAAAGATGTATTTATAGTAAAACCACATAATCTCTACCTTGATAATTTTTTATAATATTATCTTAAAGTAAAAAATATGCTCAATGTTTATCATAGGGTTATGTGTCCTAATATATGATTTCCTAAATATAGTTCCCAATGTTTATACTATAATTTCATTAATACCAACTATAAAGACCCCACACCTAGTATCATAGATCTATTGATTTATTTATTACACTGGAACTAGATTCAAGAGATCACATATAACGGAATTAATAGTTTAGTAGTCTTGGGAAACTAGATACATGATTGAGCCTCACATCACAAATGAAAATATAAAATACTAAATATTATTTTATTTGGGAACATCATTACTCTCTCTACCATATCCTTAAATATAATTCATAGTACACATAATTTTATCTTGGGGGAAGGAAACATAATACAGGGGCGTGCTCATACTCTCATTAAGGGAATGCATACCATATATGCTACATAAGGCCTGAATAATATGGCAGGAATAAATAGAGATAAAATTATGCTATATAAAAAATCACATGAGCTTAAAACTTATACATGGATATTATAACTATTTAAATTATCATATATACTTCAATTAATGATTCTATAGTGATGGAATTCATAATTCTATACATATTAACCTTATATTTGAGGCCTTATGCCAAGACATCTTATATAAATGGGTATGTCCTCCGAAAAATACCCATTTTTTTTTCAAATGAGGCCTACCGATGCATTGAGGGGTTATGTAAGTATAGGACACACCAAATACTTAATAATTCAAATTCATTCATTACATGAATAAACAATAAAACTTAATCAACACGACTTAAAAATCAATAACAGTCCATATTGGAAGAACTAGAATATTGAATGTAAATAATTTTCCTAATTAAACTGATCATAAACCATCCATAGAAAAAATAGATGTTATATTAAAATTATAACCTTATTAAAGTATAATATTCATAAAATCATATTTTAGTAGTATAAAATAATTTAAAAATATATCTTTGAAATTTTTTTTGGATAATACCTTTTTCATTTTGAAATCATGTATTCAAAATCTGAAAATTTCAACAATATTAATAAAATAATTTTCCTTTAAAAAACATCATAAATTATAAATTATGTTCTAAATCATTTATCTATCATGATAATAAGAAATTATATTCATTCCATTTATGTTAAATCAATGACTCTTTTCATATTTTTAGTAAAAAATGCAAAGTATATCATTCAGAAAAAACAAGAAGATTAATTTTTTAAAATTTTTATAGAAAGTAAATTATGAGTAAAAATGAATTTAATACATAATTAGATAATATAGAATATATTCTTGAAAATATTTTAAATAATATTATAGATATGGAAGAAAATGATTCCTAACCAAAATAGAAAAAATAATGTCATTTTACATAAAAACATTGTTTCAGTATCTTGAGTACTTAAAGAGAGGAAAAATAAAAGGATAAATTTAAATTTCAAAAAAAACTAGAGTATCAGAAAATATATTGAGTTTAGGATAGAAATATCACTTAATTTCCCCATGAAAACTTAAACATAAAAAATCTTGAATAAGGATGAGATTGTGAAATAAACCCTTATATAAAGTCTAATATTTCTTAATATACATTAAAATATCATTTATAATAAATATATATTTATTATAAATCTATTATAGAAACATATTCATGCATAAATTTCAAGTTACCATTCATTTATAATTACCAATTGTTCTTTTATTAGCAATTTGTTCTTTAAAATGGACATTCGTGTGAAAAATTGAGCATTTTCTAGGCATGTTTCATTCTTATGGTTATTCTACTTGAATCTTGGTCATGGTTTAATCATCTCCATAATATTAATCATGAAAAAATATCAAATATCTTCCTTATATTCATATTTATAGTCATCAATGAAATGTGTATAATAAAAATGAGTTACATCTTCTCATGGAGGTGGTAGTCCACATGTATCCGTGAAAAATGTTATCATTTTATAATGAGAAAAGCAGAAAGAAGGTAAATAAGATATCATATTTAAAAAAAAATATTTATGTTCTATATATAAAATATATTCATTGCTTCCATCTTTAGAACTATCCATGTAAAATGGTGATGAAGAACAAATTACATTGCTACATAGAGACAATAAGCCGTACATACACATAAGCAATATTTTCATCTTCCTTAGGAAGGGAAGGAGTTATAAAATTGGTTATAAAATAATAATAATAACATATAGTTATATTTATTATATAGTAATAATTATATAAGGATGTTAATATCATATTTATAATAATTAGAAGAAGAAATACATTTTAACGAGGTAGTAAAGGTGAGTAGTACTTCTTTGAGGGACCTCCTTTGTCTTACACCATAAGCCATGAATGAATGGTCTTTAAAGATTACTTTCATTTAAATGAAGAATTAAATGATCCTTGAAGGTTATGGGTTCAGATATTTTTCACGATATAGGGGTAAAATATTTTGATTAAGGTAAAAGTAATGGTGCCCTTTTATAAGTGAGGGGAGGGGAACCTTTGGAATTACATAAAGTATTAAATTATTATAAATTATTTTTCATTTTAAATTGGATAAAAATTGATATATTTTAATTATATGAAGTGGATAAGTTGAAATAATATCATAAAATGACATTTAGACAAGTTTAGGTGATGTTTTAACCCTAATCTCCTAGTTTTAACCCCCCTAGTGTACCCTTTTGATAATCACCATGATATCAATGGTTTTTACTCTTTAGGGGTCAATAATGTTACTATAAAAGGAAAAGTGACCCCTAGATAGAAATTTATTGATATTTTTTAAACCATATCTTAGTCACTTTTCCAGTGTTAATATTTTTTTATGAATTTTATTTCAGTTAATAAAATATTATTTAACATAAAATACCATTAAAGTCATTTTTAGAACTATTCACTTCGATGAATTAAAACAATATAGAACTTTAATTAAAATATAATGTTTAGAAAATCAATAATATTTTATTTTTATCTATATAAATCATGTAACATAATAATTCATACATTTTTTTATTTTAATTTTTTTAAAATAATTTATTTTTATTTTCATATTACTTAAAAAAGTACTGTGTCAAAGTTACATAAATATTTAATGTAATTAATCCATTAATTAAAAATAAAAATAAAATAAAATGATAAAAAATAAATTAATCATTAAAATAACCAACTATAACTAATTTTAACATCTTTTTATCCTTATGACAAAATATTAGATATATTAAAACAAAAAGAGTTAAATTTTGTATTTATTATTTACTTAAAATAATATTAAGATCATTATCAAAAACAAATGGCATAAAAGTACCTTATATTAGAATATTATATGATAATAGTCAAGAAAAATTGATAAAATAGAACTAATGTAGGTTATATATATATATATATATATTAAAGCCTTATCACATTATTCCTAACATTAATTACCCAATTAATCCTTATAGAGGTGACACAAATAAACCTCGTCTACTATTCATAATAACAACATATAAAAGGGGTATATTCTCAAAATTTTAAACTCCTCATTAAAAATATGGTATAAATTTTATAAAATTCAAATTTTATATGTGGTAGAAATTTATTTTAAAATAAGTAAATACAATTCAATTAAAAATGTTTTTATAAAAATGAATTTGTAAGTATAAAACTGAATTTATTCTTATTCCATGCCTAGTAAAAACTTTTAGATGGATATTAAAATATTTGATTGAATATGTAATATATAAATTCAATAAAATAAATCATAAATGTAGACTAATCTATTTTTTTTTAAATAAAAACACATTGTGTGCATGCAAACTATTTTTTCTGAAAAACATCTTCATTTACCTTCAAATGATTTTATTTTCATTTCTAACCAATTGATAACCAATTAATAAATTTTATAAATATGTAAATAATACTTTTAACAATTTAGTTATCAATATTTATACCCTCCAATACAACCTATAAATGATAACTTTCGTATTAAATAATATTTTTATATTACAATTTATTTAAACTTGGTGTTATGGATCCCCACTCTCTGGGACTTTATCCTCTCCTAATGCAAGGGTTCCCTCCTAGTGATTCTTCTTTATTACTCTCATCATACCCCTTGTGGTGACAATTTTACCTCTAGCACCCTTCTTCTAATCGCTTTCTCATCCCTTTATTTCTCTCTTGGACCTCGTTCGATGAAACTTCCTCTCTTCCTAGTGTAATCATCATGAATCAACCCCATACCAGTTGAACTCAATGTAACTCTGACATCTTGGGATTCTATTAGTGGCAGAATCTAGTGAGTCTCTTCCTCTCTCGTCCATATTTTTCATATTTTGGGTTTCTTTATGATGGATCCTATGTCTTATTATGCCGGTCTCATAATTCAACACTCCTCCTCTTCCCTTATTACCTTAACCACCATGAAAAACCTATTTTTGGTTAAGAAAGACTGAGTTTTAGGGTTTTTTGGGATGGTGATGGGGGAAGAGGTGTTGTAATTTCCTCCCAGGTTTTCTCATTTGTCTTATTTTTCCTCTGATTTATGCTTTCTATTTTATGTTTTCAATTAGTTTTTTGTGATTTGTTTCTATTCTATTGTTTTTAATTTAGTATCACCAATTTCATCCTAGTTTTTGTTTCTTCATTCCCAAAACCACCTTTTACCTTTTCATTCTTTTTTGTTCGTTTGGTTCTTATTTAGAATAGAATGGTTGGTTGGAGTTTTTCGGTGTTCCTTTATGATGACTATGTTGGTTTCTTGGTGTTATTCTCCTAGTGGTGGCTCTGTCGGTAGGTCTTGTTGGTCAAGGAACTGCTAACATCTAGCTATTTATATTCTTTTATACTCCTAACTATGCTATGTCTCCTAGTTTCCTCCAATATTCTTCATTTCAGATTCAAACCTTGGTTTTTAAGGTTCGTAGGAATGTGATTTTTGAGAAGTCATTGGCATTTCGGGAGGTGTTTTCCCCATGGTGGATTCGACTCTTACCATGGTTCCCCGGAGGGCTTGATTTTTTTCATGTTTTTTGGTTCATTTTCATCCTTTTTGTTGATTTTATGGTTTTTCATGGTATGATTTTGGTTTTCAGTGGTGGCGATGATGGATTCTGTTGGATGGTATCTATAAGAAAAGGTTATGGACGATGGAAATGTCTAATTTGATGGTATATGATGTGAGGAAGATTCTTGATGATGATAGTGTTATGTGTATCATTTTTACTTTTCTATGATGTTTTCAGTGGTGTTGATGGATTCTGGTGGATGGTTCTCACCGATGTACCAGTGTTAACATAGGGTTCATCTTGGGTCATTGTAACATCCCAGGTAAATAAATAATATGGCATTTTCATATTTATTAATATTTGTGAATAAAATGTTAATATTAATTTAAAGGGAATTCTATGTTCGATGGCGTACCCAATACACAACAATGAGTTTCTTTGAAATCTTACGTTGCACACTAATAATATAATGATATTATTTTAAATGGTAGTTAATGCCTAGACATTGTAATGGTTGGAATGAACAGAACTAACTACAAAATTATTATATATGTTTTTTAAATATTTGTACATTTTTCCAATAAAAGTTAGAGGCTTAAAATGCGAATGAATCCAATTTTAAGCATAAATATTCTAATATTCTTTAAAAGATCGATTAACTGCCTTTTGATGGAGAACCCTTTTTTAAAACTACTTTTTGTCAATTTTATATGTTATATTTGACAAAATAAAATTCTTCTTTTGAATCGGGACATCAAAATTTACTTTGTGTAAATTTTTGTTATTTTTCCGATAAAATTCATTTTTTAATGAATAGTGAAAATGTTGTATTTTAATTCAAAACCTCCATTTAATATAATTTAAATATATGGTTATATTATATTTTTAATTGGGTTTAAAATGTAGTTAAAATAAATTTTTACCATTTAATCCAATGGTGGTCATTGGAATTAATTTCACTTTGAAATTGGACATAAACAAGTGTCAATCTTTTGATAGATATTGTTTCTTAAAAACACAATATTTGTTTTGAATAGTGAGAATTAATTATAAAATTAATTAATGCAAATTATATGTTTTTAATTTGGTAAAATGGACATCATTTTTGAATTTGGAATATCAAATTTAATTTGGATAGATTTTTTGTATTTTTCTGACAAATGTTCATTTTTAATGAATAGTGAACAATACTGCATTTTACTTCAAAACTGATTTTTCATCTAATTTAATTATATAGTTAGATTGTCATTTTAATTGGTTTTAAAGTGTAATTTAATTATATTTTTATCACTTAATAAAATTTTATCCATTTGAAGTAATTTCACTTTCTAATTAGATGTAAAAACAAGTCAATATTTTGATAAATTTTACTTCTTAAAAACCCGTCTTTGGTTGTGACAACAAGAATTATTTTTAATTTAATTAATAAAATTTCTGTGTTTGTAATTTGGTAAAATGGATTCCATATTTGTAATCATAAGTTCCAAATTATGTAATTAAGACTCTTTTGTTTTTAGACATTATGAATAGTAACAACGATAATTATCTTTGATTATTGTGATTAATTAGTAATCAGGTAGTTAAGGGTAATAAAAAAAATATCATAATAAAATAAAATGACCCCAACATGTGTCTAAATACTCTTTTTTGAGTCATAGACGACCATGGGATGATTTTTTTAAACTTGAGGGCCCAAGGAGTCTCATGGGTGTGATAGTGACATTTATGACTTTATTTTTTAAAAAGAAGAGAAATATAACAAGAGTTTGTATATCCTTAGTAATCCAATTTTAATTTTTTTTACATAAATGATATCTCAGACTATAAATATTAATTTTAAATCAAAAAATATTTCCTACATCATGATAATTTTTTTATATTTTTTACAAATTAAATAAATAAATTTATTTATGACACAATGATGATGCAGTGATTACCTCATTAATGAACGATTTAAATAAAATGAAAAGATAAGGTAAAATATAAGACTTAAACTTGCCTAAAACCTATTGGATGGTTGGATTTCTAACCCTTATCACCTTATCCTAGAAATATATCATTTTGGGGCGTTCAAAATCTGAAAACCATTTTATAATAAAGTAACATTTCATGACTTTCCAAAAGTGACCCTCCTCCCTCTTATAAAAGGCCCCCACCTCTACCCCCTTACCCACAACTCTCAAGCCCATGGATCATCTAAAATCTGTTCATATTATCTCTCTAAATCCCTCTATCACTCCTAAAAGCCTCACATTGGACAGAAGTCTTTCCAAGGAAGCCTTTGGCTCAAATCAAAAAGAGTTACCCGATTTAGAGGTAATGTCTTCTCTCGAGTTTCTTTCTTTTATTTTCTTTCTTCACTCACCACTATATTCTTATTATTTGATCCCATAATAACAACAGTATCCTCAATATACTATGATTTTTTTATAATAAGGATTCTACCTACACTTACACACACCTCCGTCTAATGGTTAAAGAACATACTTATTCTGTGGGTGGTGAAATACTAACTCACAAAATGATGATTGTCTAATATTCTTTTAACACCTTTCATGATGGCCATTATGATGTCACTGTATTTATATATGATATATATTATATTTAGGTCCTCTATATGGTTTTGTATTTTATATTTAAAATAGAACTTTATGGTTTTCATGTTGTGCAAATGCGATAATTTCATATGAGGAAGTGTGGACTACCACCCCCTCAAGTGATGTGACTCGTTCATGCCATACATGGAATTTATAAATAATATAATTAATGAACTTATGTTACCTATATAAAATATATATTATACTGGAATTATAATATATATATGTCTCATTTAGTTTTAATTCTTATAATATGACAAAGAAATGAAAGTAGTGTTCATGCGTACGTACGACCAACCATCTCCATGAACGGTACATTTCATTTTTTATCTCAAAATGTTATGGAATAGTATAAAATGAATATATACTGGATTTATATGATATTTAAATCATTAATACTATTATGGAGATGATGTAATTATAACTACATGGATAATTCATTTCAAACAAGTTCATTTTTGACTCATGTACCGAACATTGACAATACGTATGATATGAACTCACATAATTAAATAATTATTATAACATGATAATATGTGATATTAATTGAATAAAAAACTTTAAAGGATGACCTTAATCAATTATAAATTGACCAAAGTTTATTATTCATGAATATAAAGAAATGAACAAGACAAGTTAGATTAGATGTAAGGGGATTTATTATCTCACTTTTAATTCCATGACATTTCCATTGTTCGCCCCTTATTTATTGCATGTGGTGTATTGTGTACTGACATTAGATATATATTATCATGGTTCTATTTATAGTCATGGTATTATTTTTTTCATTTGGTTCTTATTATCTTTTCATCATATGACTTGATTAATTACAAAAGGTAAGGGGGTTTTTATCTCAATTTTTATTTTCTTGAGATTCATGCTATATTTTCCACTACCTCCTTTGAGTGGTGTATGTACTGACCATTATTCTAATCTTTGTGTAATATACTTTTTTTCATGGGTATTTACATCAATATTTTATAGTCCTTATTTCATGGGGTGTACGTTTCAAAAGTTACCCAAATCGTAAGGGAACCTTTCACCCTCCTGTTTTTAAAAGACTTATTTTTGTTATGTATTTTAATTCCCATATTACTTTGTTGGGATAAGTTCTTATATATCCTTATTGATGTATATTTTATGTCCAAGTTATGAGATACCATTTCCTCTCTAATCAAATAATTTTATGAATTTTAAAGTGACGCTGTTAGGCTGCCGAATTTTTTAGGGAACTTCTTAACCCAATTTCAATTATTTGGGTTAAAATTGTACTTCTTGAACATGTCATCCTATGAATATGTGTGAATTACCTCTAATTTTTTTACACTTAATATCCAATTATATTGGGTGTATTTTTATTTTTCACACATAATTATGTAAAATATTTATCCTTAATCAAAGGATACCGCCTTTAAAAGGGATTTTGTCTCAATTTACCTTCCATTGAGACTTAATTGTTAATATATGCAAATTTGCCTTGATATAGTGTATATAATTTCCTTTGGCATATTATATCATGAATAAATTTATTCTCATGATATTATAAGGTTTTTATTAAATGATATTCCTCAATTATTTGTATTGAAGCATCTCTTATGTGTTAAGAACTCCTTAACTAAAATATCATCTTAATGATTTAATCTTCTAAATCTATCTTATTAATGTCCATGTTTCAAAGTTGTTTTAAGGATTTATTTATATGGAAATTACTTTTTTAAAATAATAATTCCTTAAAAATCTTCAATGTGGTATGGGACACTTTGATTGAAAAATATCTTTATTTAATGTTTTAAATGGTTTTGAAAATGTTTTGATAAAGCATTAATTATGTAAATATATTGAAATGATATATTGTGATTGAAATGTGGAAAAGTTATGTTTCCTTTATGCATGTTTTATGTGATACGATTATGTTATAGTTCTTGGGAATTGTTTATGTAGATGGGTGGTTCTGTGATAAACTATGGGCGGGTGAGCCCGAGATAGCTCTTCAATGCATTGGGTAACGTGAAGGAGTTAAATGCTAAGGTTTCTCCGAAGAGATTTAGGGAATATACTGTGATGGGTATTCCAAACGTAACTATGAGGGTTACTACCTACGTAATAATGTTATGAATGCATCAAGTTAACTTTATGTCTTATGATTTCTATGAGTTATTCATAAATTTTATGATTTCATGAGGTATGTTAAAGTGCTTATGTTTTATGAGTAAAGTATGATTTCCTTGATTCTTATGTATACATGGACTAATGTTTTCTTTCCATATTTTTATATCCCTTATTGATCTTTTTATGATCATCCAAAGTTATTGATATGTTTTTCACAGTACATAAAGTGGGAGAGGGTCAATGATGGGATCAAGGAATTGTCATGCTGTCTAAAACATGGAACTAGACATGAATCTGTTGTTCAAGTGTTTTTATTTTCTGAAAAAACTATTAACTGAGTAGATGTGTCTACTTTGCAATCATTGAATTGTAATAGTTATGTCCTAATTCTCTAAAACTCTAAACCTGAAAATATCCTCAATGTGAATTATTAATTTAATTCCTGATTATGTAATGTTTTATGGCCGGGGCCTTATAGTTGGTATCAGAGGTCGGTTTAGATAACTTTAGAGATTAGGGTATTCTTTAAGCATAAGTGACATTACCATAATGGTTAGGATTTTAGAAAGAGTCATAGTTTTTTTAGATAAAGTGAATGAGTTTAAGAAAACATGAATAATTATATCTTAGTATTATATGATTATTTTACTGATATGCTCACACTGAACTTTTTAGTTTTAGTAAATGGGTGGATCTAGCAGGCACCAAAGTAACAATGGATGTGAAGAAAACTGTGACGGTTTTCTGAACGATCAACTGAATAATATGGGAGATGCAATGAGAACTCTTGGGGTTATTCTTAACCAACTATCTGGAGTCATGATTGACCACATGAAAATTAGTGATTTTTATAAGGCATCATATATGTGATAAAAAAATCCCTAAAGAAGTGCAGGTAATAATCATAGAGGTAAGAATGTTCAGGAACCTATGCATCAAAGATGTGGAAAGAAACAGAAAGGAAAATGTTTCAAAGGGATAGAAAGATGCTATAGATGTTGAAATTAAGGTCATAAATCAATAACCCACCATGGAAAAAGGAAGCATCTAGTTGACTCTAGGAAAGGGAAAGAAGTTCATTCTGAAGGATCAATTAAATGTTTTAAATGTGGTGTGCATGGTCATTATGAAAACACATGTACTATGAAATAGTTTCAGGAATGGTATCACCAAGATCGTACAAATATTCATTTACCAATACCTAATGCCATTCTGATTGAGGATGAAGAAAAAAACAATGAACAATGAAAGGTATGGATTATTTCTTAACATATGTTTTCATATTAATGGAATCTTAGGATATGATTCATGATTTTTTTGTAGGAAAGAATTATTTCAGAATAAGTTGGAAAGGAATGATTAATGGATCATGAAGAATGTTGAATGAGTAAGAAGTCCACATATAAGGGATTCAAGAGTTATGGTAGATTTTAGGATGGTGAAATGCTTAAAAGTATTAAGGCTCTTTTAATGATGGGATTACATTAGGAGACTTTTTATAGTATGTGTAACCCTGATGTTTGATATGTGAAAATTTTATTCAAGGAATGATTATCTTTTCTTTTGTGGATATAGTTATAAAGAACCATTTGGGTTTATATGATCATTGAATTTGAGGCAATTATCTGTTAATACATTTTGGGATGCAAAATGAAAGTCATTAAATAACCTTTGTGGTTAAAATATGTTATGGTTATTTTTGATGAAGTTATCTCTTTTTTGGAATGTTATAAAATTATTTAGTTTTTGAAAAGGGACAAAACGCAAACCGTGTGACAACCCGTCGTGTCAGATGAAGCTGTGGGAATTGAACCCACAACCAAAGTGCGACTGGTTTTATTTCCTACCACTAGAATACGTGAAGTCCCTGGTTAGTATGACTAATTCTTTTTTAGTTATATGATTTTATGAATCAGGAATAAGTTCATTTTAGGTTATCTATGGAAATGATTAACCTATCATGGAGGTTATGTGATTATGTTAATTACTTTTCAGAATGAGACTTTAATAGTAACTGATGTTATTGGGAGATAAATGTTAAGATTTACCTTAGAAGACTATGTGATTAAATCTATCAGAGATTTTGGATTCAATATTAGTTTGGAATACATTAAAGAGTTTTATGGATAGCTGTTTATTTAATGATCTTTCTTGAACCTTGGGTTCTTTTTGTTGAATTTTGGAGATTAAGAGTAGTATTTTTCTTTATAAAGGATTATCATTTTTGGGGATAATCTGATCCTGTACTAACCATTTTGGTTTTGGATAAGTTCTAAAGACATGAGAAATAAATAATTCATCTTTATTGGATTAGGTGATTCTCAAGAAGTTGATTATAGCACTCTTAATGTGAACAAGTCATCCTAAATACTCATCTTTTGGAGAAAATATTAGTTTGTGTAAGAAATCTAGTAAGAGATGAATGTCTACATGACAAGTAAGTATGTTTACTTATGATTTAGTTAAGCTCATAAATAAATTCCTCAATGAAAAGTAGCTTAAAAATAATGTTGTCTGTTAACTTTTCCCAATGGGGAATCAAATACCGTTTAACCCATCACAAGTTTGTGATTTTCTGGTGGTTAAATCTCTCCTAAACATGTTTTCTATCACTCTCCATCAAAACTTGACCCTTTTTTCTCTTCCATATCAATTTTTTCCTGGAATCCTAGTATCTGTTGTCTCGAGTGACGTTTTTCCTTTTCTTTCTTTCTTTTAAAGTGATAGTTTAATTTACTTCTTTTCCGATGTCGGGCTTTCAATGAAGTTTCTGAGCCCAATTTTAAAATTGCGAGGACGCAATTACCAAAAAGGGGGGAATGATGTAACATCCCGAGTAAATAAAGAATATGAAATTTTCATATTTATTAATATTTGTGAATAAAATGGTAATATTACTTTAAATGGAATTCTATGTTCGATGGCGTAACCAATACGCAACAACAAGTTTCTTTCAAATCTTACATTGCACACTAATAATATAATAATATTATTTTAAATGGTAGTTAACACCTAGCCTTTGTAATGGTGGTAATGAATAGAACTAACTATAAAATGATTATATATATATTTTAAATATTTTTACATTTATCCAATAAATGTTAGAGGCTTAAAATGCCTATGAATCCAATTTTAAGTATAAATATTCTAATATTCTTTAAAAGGTCAATTAACCGCCTTTTGATGGAGAACCCTTTTTAAAAATACTCTTTGTCAATTTTATATGATATATTTGACAAAATAAAATCCTTCTTTAGAATCGGGAAATCAAAATTTACTTTGTGTAAATTTTTGTTATTTTTCTGATAATGTTCATTTTTTAATGAATTGTGAAAATGATATATATTAATTCAAAACCTCTTTTTAATATAATTTATTTATATGGTTATATTATCTTTCTAATTAGGTTTAAAGTGTAGTTAAAATATATTTTTACCATTTAATCCAATTGTGGTCATTGGAATTAATTTCACTTTGAAATTGGACATACACAAGTGTCAATCTTTTGATAGATATTGTTTTTTAAAAACACGCTATTTGTTTTGAAAGTGGGAATTAATTATAAAATTAATTAATGAAACTTATGTGTTTTGAATTTGGTAAAATGGATATAATTTTTGAATTTGTAATATCAAATTTACTTTGGATAAATTTTTGGTATTTTTCTGACAAATGTTCATTTTTAATGAATAGTGAAAAATACCGCATTTCACTTCAAAACTTCTTTTTCATATAATTTAATTATATAGTTATATTGTCATTTTAATTGGTTTTAAAGTGTAATTTAATTATATTTTTATCACTTAATACAATTTTTTTCACTGGAAGTAATTTCACTTTTCAATTAGATGTAAAAACCAGTCAATCTCTTGATAAATTTTACTTCTTAAAAACCCGTCTTTAGTTGTGACAACGTGAATTATTTTTAAATTAATTACTGAAATTTCTGTGTTTGGAATTTCATAAAATGGATTCCATATTTGGAATCAGAAGTTCCAAATTATGTAATTAAGAATCTTTTGTTTTTGGACATTATGAATAGTAACGACGGTAATTATCTTTGATTATTGTTATTAATTAGTAATCGGGTAGTTAAGGGTAATAAAATAATATCATAATAATATAAAATGACCAAAAAATGTGTCCAAATCCTCTTGTTTGAGTCATGTCTGACCATAGGATTCTTTTTTCCAAACTTGAGGGCCCATGGAGTCACATGGGTGTGATATTGACATTTATGACATTATTTTTTTAAAAAGAAGAGAAATATAACATGGGTTTGTATATACTAAGTAAAAAAATTTTAATCTTGTTTACATAAATTATCTCTAATAATATAAATATTAATTGGAAATATAAAAATATTTACTACATCATGATATTTTTTATATTTTTTAGACATTAAATAAATAAATTTATTTATGACACCATGATGATGCAGTGATTACCTCATTAATGATTGATTCAAATAAAATGAAAAGATAAGGTAAAATCTAAGACTTATACTTGTCAAAAACCTATTGTATGGGTGGATTTAGAACCCTTATCACTTTATCCTCTAAATATATCATTTTTTGACCTTTAAAATCCGAAAACCATTTTATAATAAAGTAACATTTCCAGACTTTCCAAAAGTGACCCACCACTCTCTTATAAAAGGCCCCAAACTATACCCCCTTACCCACACCTCTCAGGCCTTCAGATCATCTAAACTATGCTCATATTATCTCTCCACATCCCTCTATCACTTATAGAACCCTCACTTTGGGAAGAAGTCTTTCCAAGGAAGCCATTGGCTAAAATCAGAAAGAGTTTTCCGATTTAGAGGTAATGTCTTCTCTCGAGTTTTTTCCTTTTATTTTCCTTATTCAATCACCACTATATTATTATTATTTTATCTCATAATAACAACAGTATCCTCAATATACTAGGATTTTTTAATAATAAGGATTCTACATACACTTACACACACCTCTGTCTAATGGTTAAAGAACATAATGTTTCTGTGGGTGGCGAATTACTGCCTCACGAAACGATGATTGTTCAATATTCTTTTAACACCTTTCATGGTCATCATTATGATGTCACTATATTTATATATGATATATATTATATTTACTTACTCTCTATTCTTCTATATTTTATATTTAAAGCATACCTTTATGTTTTTCATGTAGTGCAGATGTGATAATTTCATCTGAGGAAGTGTGGACTACCGCCCCCTCAAGTTATGTGACTCATTCATGAAAAACATTGAATTTATAAAGAATGTAACTAATGAAATTATGTTAACAATATAACCTATATATTATAGTGGAATTATAATATATATATGTCTCATTTAGTTTTAATTCCTTTAATATGACAAAGAAATGAAAGTAGCGTTCATACATACGTACAACCTACCATCTCCATGAACAATGCATTTCATTTTTTATCTCCAAATGTTATGTAATAGTATAAAATGAATATATACTGGATATATATTATATTTAAATCATTAATACCATTCTGGAGATTATTTACTTATAACTACATGGGTAATTCATTTCAAAAAAGTTCATTTTTGACTCATGTACCGAACATCGACAAAATATATGATATGAACTCACATATTTAACTAATTATTATAACATGATAATATGTGATATGAATTGAATAATAAACTTTAAAGGAAGTACTTAAGCAATTATAAATTGAAGAAAGTTTATTATTCAAGAATATAAAGAAACGAACAAGACAAGTCGGACTTGAGGTAATGTGATTTCTTATCTAACTTTTAATACTGTGAGATTTCCACTATTCACCAATTATTTATTGCATGTGGTGTATTTTGTACAACCATTTGATATATATTATCATGATTTTATTTATATTCTTGGTATTCTGTTATTCACTTGGTTCTTATTATCTTTTGGTCATATGACTTGATTGATTACAACGAGGTAATGGATTTTTATCTCACTTTTTATTCCCGTATGGTTCATGCTATATTTGCCACTATCTCCTTTGAGTGGTGTATGCACTGCCCATTATTATACTATTTGTGTAATATAATTTTGTTCATGGGTATTTACATTAACATTGT
Organism: Viscum album; assembly: GCA_963277665.1. Classification (NCBI taxonomy): domain Eukaryota; kingdom Viridiplantae; phylum Streptophyta; class Magnoliopsida; order Santalales; family Viscaceae; genus Viscum; species Viscum album. Next base: position 917,361,658 of record OY728145.1, read on the forward strand.
ATAGTCCATCTTTCATGGGGTGTACGTTTCGAAACTTACCCATATTGGTAAGGGAACCTTTCACCCTCCTCTTTTTAAAAGACTTCTTTTTGTTATGTATTTTAATTCACATAATATTTTGTTGGGATAAGTTATTCAATATCCTTATTGATGTATATTTTATGTACAATTCAGGACATACCATTTTATCTCTCATAAACTCATTTTCTGAATTTTAATGTGACGCTGTTAGGCTGTCGAATTTTTGAGGGAACTTCTTAAACCAATTTCAATTATTTGCATTAAACTTGTACTTCTTGAATATGTCATCCTATGAATATGTGTGAATTACCTCCGATTGATTCACACTTAATATCCAATTATATTGGGTGTATTCTTATTTTTCATACATAATTATTTAATAGATTTATCCTTAATCAAAGGATACCTTCTTTAAAAGGGATTTCGTCTCAATTTACCTTCCATTGAGACTTCATTGTTGATATGTGCCAATTCACTTTGATATGGTGTATATAAATTACTTTGACATATTATATCATGAATAAATTTATTCTCATGATATTATAAGTTTTTTATTAAATGCTATTCCTCAATTATTTGTATTGAACCATCTCCTATTTGTTAAGAACTCCTTAACTAAAATATCGTCTTAATGATTTAATCTTCTAAATCTTTCTTATTAATGTTCATGTTTCAAAGTGATTTTAAGGATTTTTTATATGAAAATTAATATTTTAAAATATTAATTCCTTAAAAATATTCAAAGTGGTATGGGACACTTTGATTCAAAGATCTCTTTATTAAATTTTTGAAATGGTTTTTAAAATTGTTTGATAAAGCACTGATGATGTCAATATATTGAAATGATATCTTGTGATTGAAATGTGGAAATGTTATGTTTCCTTTATGCATGTTTTATGTGATACGATTATGTTATAGTTCTTGGGAATTGTTTATGTAGATGGGTGGTTCCTTGATAAACTAAGGGCGGGTGATCCCGAGATACCCCTCCAATGCATTGGGTAACGCGAAGGAGTTAAATGCTAGGGTTTATCCGAAGAGATTTAGGGAATATACTGTGATGGGTATTCCAAATGTAACCATGAGGGTTACTACCTATGTAAGAATGTTATGAATTCCTTAAGTTACCTTTATGACTTATGATTTCTATGAGTTATTCATAAATCTTATGATTTCATGAGGTATGTTAAAGTGATTATGTTTTATGAGTAAAGTATGATTTCATTGATTCTTATGTATACATGGACTAATGTTTTATTTCCATATTTTTATATCCCATACTGAGCTTTTTATTCTCATCCCATGTTTTTGATATATTTTTCACAAGACATAATGTGGAATAGGGTCAAGTATGGGATCAAGGAAATGTCATGATGTTTAAAACTTGGAACTAGACATGACTCTTTTGTTCAAGAGTTCTTATTTTGTGACAAAACTGGAAACTGAGTAGATGTGTCTACTTTGTAATCATTGCGATTTAATAGTTATGTCTTAATTATCTAAATATATAAACCTCAAAATATCATCAATGTGAATTGTTCATTTAATTTATGATTATGTAATGTTTTAAGGCCGGGGCCTTATAGTCATGGTGTGCATTGCGAGGTGGTATGTGGTATGATGTGGTGAAGAAGGTCTATGATTGTATTTTGAAATCATTTGAAGCTTGTAATTTGAAATTTCAAATCAGGCAGTGAATGTTTTTGTATGGTTACCACATTCTCTTAAATTACCTCTTTCAATAAATAAAAAATGGATTTGGCTTTACTTTTGCTGTTGTTAGTAATATAAGATATCAAAGAAAAAAATTTATTTAAGGAGAAATATATCATTAAATATTTGGGTGTTTTAAAACTGATGGATGAGGGAGTTTAATAATTAACATCACAACACAATCAAACTCATCTAACTTAAAAAAATTAAAATATCAGAAAGGATCAGGATTTCATTTTCATATTATTTTAATTAAAAAATTATCACTTTAAAACCAATGAGGAAATAAAAATTCAATTAAAATTATAAAATTTGATCGGAAAATTTCATAAAAAATAATTGTTTCCATGATATAAATGAAAACTTTTCCCAAATAAATTCATTATTACTTCAGAAAAATATCAACATCCTCAAAGTGGTAAAAGAACTCTAAATTTTTGAATCATTTTTAACCACTGATTATAAAAAATGATGCTCAAGCATAGTCAATTTCAAAAATATTTAGGTTTATTTTGAAGTTTAGTTCATGAAACACATATTAATATAAATGATAGATTCCTCAACCATAATTTAAACTCAAAATTTCCCCCAAAATTAAACTTTAATGTGGAAGAAACAATTAAAATATTTTAAGTTAAATGAAAATTTGAAATTATATAGTTGAAAATAATTTTTATAGGGTTACAATAGTAGTTAAAAAATCATAATTTCTATATAATATAATTATAAAACAAATTTAATCCATGAAATGATTTTTTCCTGCTAGTTACTATATCAATATGTTATGGAGTGTAATATTTAAAAAAAATTCATTCTAAAAATTTATGTTTCCAAAATATCTTCAAAGAGGAAAAAATATGAATTAGAGTAATAGAATAAAAAAGTTAAATATTACTAATTAGTTCACCATGTATAATAACTTTGAAAAAATCAACTATTTGATTCACAGTAAGAGAAGAAGATTATATTTCCAATCTAATTTTATTTAGGGTTCTATGTGAGGTTTCAATATTATTTTAAAAATGATTTTCAATAAGATATATTAAGGATGGAAAAAAATAATGAAACATATATTCTAGAAAAAGTTATTTTAAAATTCATAGAGCATTTATCCCACACTTAGCTTTACTCACAAATTTTATTCCAATATTAAACCAACTTTTCATCTTAATACCATAACCAAGGTATAATGATGTGAGATTCAACCATTAAAAGTTTGAGGTAGAATGAAAATTATTTGAATGAAAACTACCATAATAGTTAGTATTGTTCATCTAACCTCAAAAAAATAATATCTCTCCTTTAATGAACTTGAAGGTCCACTTAGTGTATCCCTTTTAAGAAACTACCAAATTGGAATGAATTGATTATTAAATCCACTAAATTATAATACCTAAATTGAAATATAGTATGAAAATTTAGAGGATGTTGGGATATATTTTTAATCCACCAGTGATAGAGAAGTTGTAATAGTTGACTAAAAAAGTATATGATGATATTGAAAAGAAAAAGTGGGGGATCATTATTTAAATGAAAACGAAATTGGGATTTATTGAACCATGGGTTACCTCACATGAAATGCTATTTTTATATCTATATACCAAAATTCCTCCCTAAAATTTTCTATAATCACTTGGAAGATGTATTATCTTATTTTTTGTACTTTTATTCCTTCATAAAAAAATATCAATAGGATTTCCCTATTATTTTATAAATTCATTTGTAATTAAAATATTCTTGACCTTCTTTAAAATTGAAGTAAATACCTAACCATCCACATATATTCTAGTTCATAAAACTTCACAAATAGTTCCAAAAAGAGGTAAAAATTAACAATAGAAATCCCTTAGGTGAGAACAAACATTCTCACCATGCCCCCACATTGAGTTGGTTATAAATTCTCAAAAATAGAAGTACAAAAAACTAAAACATAATTCTTATTTTTATAAAAGGAACCCAAAAATAGTTTTTAAATTTTGAAACACAATAGAATTTGATATGAAGATATCAAATCCTACAATTAAAATTATCCTTTCATCATCCTAAATTGAATCATATGATGTGAAATTCTTAATGATATTTTATAAATAATCATGCACAAAATTATTCACAGTAGGTGAAGGGATTTCAAGAGAAAGAACCTATCCATATTGAACAATATATAATTTTACAATAGAGGGAATTAAACTATAATTTCACTCACTTTTTTGATTTTAAGACACTAATATTTTGGATAGAAACACTCATAAATAGGCTCATAGAACTCCAGATGAAATATTTTTAACTTTAAATACATATGGGGATTCACTAATGGGGTTTTATCACTAATAAATACCTAAGAGTGTTTCCAAAATTTATAGGTATATTTTTAAAATAGTATATTTGTTCACATTGAACCACTTCATGATTTTTATCAATGATCTAAATAATTCTTCTCTCAAGTATTCATATCCACTTAATTTCCTATGTGAATTTAGATTCAATTTTTTTTAAATTAGAGTGTTCATTAATTGATTTTTGAATCATTTATTCAAAAATAACACGAGAATCGTTATTAATCCCAACTCTAAAAACATTATCACTCACCAAAATCAACTTACACATCTCCTTTTGCATGGATTTCTGTAAAACATTGAATTATTCTTGATCATAACTAAGTTGAAAAATTAGTTTTATCTTTAAAAGATTTATGAAATCCCCTAAAATACCATGGAATGATTTTTAAAATATGGTTGGAAATTTATTATTAAACCCCATTTAAATCAGTAAGAAATTAAGGGGTAATGTGAGATTCATCACATTGTCTAATAGGTATCCCCCTTCTAATTTTTTGAGTGATGGACCTATCAACCAACTATAGAGAAACAAAAGTGGGTTTCAACTCACCTAGACATTGTTTCGAAATCAAGGGACAAGGTATAAGGGTGAAGCTAGATCCCATGTCACAGAAGCAGCTTTTCTCATAAATGTATTATATTTTAAAAGGAATAACAAGCCTTCCCTGACTTGTTTTAAATTTTTATGTAACTTATTTTGTATGACAGTTCTACATTCCCAAATTTAATTTATGGTGTAAACTTTTTTAAAATTCCTCTTATTTTCTAAAAATATTTTGATAAAATTCATACATGATTGTATTTTATTAAAGGATTAAAAATTGACATGTCTATATTAAACGTTTTTTACCTATAAAGAAACATTATATAGCCGGATTTACCATCTTTCTTCCCAAACCTCTCAGGGAAAGGGATGGATGGTGCAAATTTATGTTGAAAAGGATGTTACTTTACTTTTTCCTGATAATAATCCTTTTCCTACATCTTTTATCAACTCCAATTTCATTTTCATTTGATCCAAATTTATTTCACATAGAGAATCATATTATTCCTTAGTATTGAAATTGATTTCCAATTTTACAGACTTTTATATTTCAATATTTCATTATAAGATACAATTAAAACATTGGTCTCCTATTACTTAGGTTGTAACCTAACTTATTCTTAATTATTCTGACAAGTTATTGTCATAATAATAATCAAAATTTCACTTAGATTTATTTCAATAGTATGTAGTTTTATTTAGTTTTTCTCTTCCACATAGATCTCTTACCATTTGACTCATTTGTAATTGTAAATTGTTCATACTATAATTAAGGGTAGATATTTGATATTATATTCCATTAATATTCTAAAATTCCAAAGAGTCCATTATTACAAATATTTGGCAAAACAACTCTTATATATTTACATGATAATTTGAGGACTCAACCCTATATTAATTTCAATATTGGGATATAAAATGTTATGGGAATCCAGGGGAAATATAATATTTAACTACCCATTGATCACTTTAATAAAAGCTTAGTTTGTTCCTATTACAAGGGTTTTAATTAACTGTAAATAGATCGTTGTTACCTTTTGTTCTTTCCATAATGTCCACAAACTAGGCACTTTCATCTTTGAGAATATATAGAAAAAAATTAGGACACAAAATTCCATGTATTCCCAAATATTCCATAATGAGTACATTACTTCTTAAGTGAAATTTCTAGATTCTACTTAAATTTGTTTGAATCTGAATCATTTGACCCACTCTTATGAATAATTATTCACATAGTGCTGTTTATTCAGTGTTTTGATTGAGTTTATTGGGGATTTTTTTAATTACATAGATTTTATATTATATAAATTACCAAAAGATGATTGATAAAATATGGTTTGGTGTTAAGGAGTGAGACCATTGTGAAAAGTGTGCATAAAAATGTTTGAATGATTTTTTATTGGTTAATTTCCTAATAAACCATTGAGAATAACCTATATTTCATGGAATTGTTCCCTCTCATCATAGAAAAAACTAGTGATCCTCTGTATCACGATAGTTATAATTTTACTAGTTTAAAATATCATATGAAAATCATTGAAAAGGAATCCCACATATTAAAAATTTCATCATCTAAGTACTAGAAACAATTACTATATTTTCCCTTAAAACATAATAAGAACACCATCAACTTTAGTTCCTCTCCACTAAACCTTCGTAAAGGTATCTAATAGGCACCAATATAAAAGGAAGAGATTCTACATAAATTAACCCATTATAGGATGACATAAATAAAATATGAGAATCCTTTATTGAATAATTTTGAGACATAAGAGTAATCCTAATATAAGAAGGGTTTATAGAAAGTGTAGGCATTTGAAACACTTTATGTTTAACCATATCAATGACTTGGTTTCATGGTTGAGGTGGGTTGATGCTTTCATTATGTTTCAATACCTGCATAAAATATTCAATTTAGTTTTTTTTCTTTTTATGAGCACAAATTAATTTTTCTATTTCAGCTATGAATGGATCTAACTTTTCAAAGTGCGATCTAATATGCATGGAAAAAGAAAATTTCATTAATTTTCGCAAAGAGAAAGTATCACAGAATAGATTTAAATTTATTTTTTTAAATATAAATTTTTTATTTTTTAATTTTTTTTATGTTTTAATTGTTCTTAGTATAAAAAATAATTCTTGGAAATAGTGATATATATTTTTATTATAGTTTAATCAATCAGTGAAAAAATAATTATAATGCATATTTAAAAATGGATATTTGTAAAAAGTATTTAACTAGAGATACGAAATATTATTTGATCTAATAAATATAAAAAAAATTACAAAATAATTTATTGATTGATGGAGTGAAATGAAAACAAAAAACAATATTGGAAAATGTTTTTGAGAAAAAGATAATATTTGAACGGTTGATGAGTTTAGGAAGATAAAATAATATGAATTGATAAAATGAATTATGTTCTATCTTTAATTTCATCCATAAAAATACAAAATCTTTAAATAAAGAAAGTTTATTTAGTAATCTATCTCTTGGATATCGACCTTATTCCAATACTCCCACTAATAGTTTATTTTTCAATAAAAAGTCATGGAATATATTATTATTTATTGAATATGGAAAAAAAAATATTTTACAATTGAAGTAATTTATTTGGTTCTCTTAATAAAAAGAGTGCACTATTTATCACCTATTAGTATTTAGAATAATGGAAAAGGGATGCTCAAGAAGAATAATGAAATGAGAAAAAAGAAAAAAGGGCCATGCTATAGTTCTCATAATTATACCCACCTCAATTTATTAATTTTTTAGAAATGTCTATCTCTAAAATATATCTATAAATCCATCACTAGAGAGTATATAAATAATAGCAGTGAAAGAATACCAAGAATAACAACTAAAAACATTGAATTATTGATAAATAATAATCAAAAGAATAAATTCATTTTAGTATGATACCCTAAATAGATTTAATTATTCATTTTAAAAGCATTAACAATGATATTCAAGGAATATATTTTAAAAAATATAAATGAACAAGGTATGTAGATAAGGGAAGATGTATCTTCTTTTCTATGATCTATCCTGTCTCTAATAATAATTTAATATGAACTTATTCTCTCAAGTACCACCCTATCCATCGTTACCATCCTTCAAATTGTAAATGAATGAACTAGATTATTTCCTAAGAAGCCACTTTTATTCCCCCCATATAATTAGATTATGTTCCCCATCTCATTGTTATTGCACGTGACTGAGAGAATTTAAAATTTATTCCTTAGTTATATATTTTATTCTTCGTTTACATTGATAATTATTTTCTCTAAATTCTTAGTTAGAGAACATAATAAACATGATTATCTTCCTTTAGGAAATACTATTTGGACAAATTTTAGCCAATTATCTTTAATATATTAGTTATATTCTTCAAAACTTCCTAAATATTTTTGTAACCTAACCCCAAACAGCATAGAGAAAGCATCTGCTATCAATTTTATTTTCATGATTACAAGGAATCAAAATTATAAGTATTGAGGTTTAGTAGTCAATGTAATTAGATACAAACATGAGTATTTTATTACAAATGAATACAATAATTTCAACATTGTTTTTCTAAATAACTCTGATGATAACTTTGTTACATCTAGTATATCCCAACATATTTTTCAAAGTATGCTTCATGGATTCCTCAGGGAAGGAAACAATATAAGGTTATGCTCAAATGCTTAGTAAGGGTAAAGTATAGTGGAATTGAGAATGAATCAATGAGAATAATAATCATGGAATTTTAAGTGACTAACCAAACATTCCATGTAATAAATAAATGATAAGAAAGTGAGTAAATTATATGTCTAGGTAAATAACTATGAACACATGCCATTCAAATAACAAGATAAGTAAAAATAAAAATATCGAGGTAAGAAAATGAAAAACATTCCACCTAATCAATGAAAGGAAAATAAATTGTGTCCATAGATACATCAATTAAAAATCTCAGGGATGATTAATAAATAAATGTGTTAAATGGTTAATTATTGGATTCCATGTATCCTAGGTACATGAAACTAGTACGGTCAATACCTTTTACATGATAGTTTAGCATATCGAGTAGAATACCATCTATTCTACATAAAAAAATCAAAGGGTTCTTCACAAAATAATTTCATCTCATGAGACTACTGATGCATCGAGGGGTTTATATTAACTAGTCCCCAACCCATAGGGATTACCTTAAAAGGACCCCAAACTAAGTCTTACCTGTCCAAAACATTCCTTATATTGAATAAAAAATAGTCCTTACCAAATATCAATATTGGATAAGGGATATATATTAATCAATATATCCCAAAATAATAAAACTACTATCAATGTTAACAATACATGGCAAATGATATATGATTCAGGAAATAATCATATCTATGAAAAATGATATGTATATTCATGGGAAATTTAATGTCAAATGATCAAAGGAAATTGAATATTTCAATGGGACTAAGATGAATAAAGGACGTGTATGTGAATTATATCCTTGAAAAAATCAACCATAAACCATCTAGAGGAGCATTAAGGTTGAAATAAATACAACATTTTATAATTAGAGTAAAATAAATGATTTTTTCCTTTGGTGAAATAGAATAACTTTAAAACTTTTTTAAGGAAAATATCTTTTGGTTTGAAAAATTATTTGAAAAACCATTTCATTGAAAATAAATTTTAAAAATATAGAAAATATTGTAAAGGGGGTAAATTAATTTGATAAGGAATTTCTAAAAGGTAAAAAACATTTTTGAAAACATTTTATAAAACATTATTTTTATAAGAAAACAGGTTCTTCGAATAGAGAGAGAAATGAAGTCAAGTTTTCTTAAAATTATTTTATAAAACATTATATGTACCAAAGAGTGGAAAAAATGGTAAAAATACTAGAATTAGTTCATAAAAAACCATAGGTTAATAAAATTAAAGGGTTTATTAAAAAATGTTTATTTAATTTCCTCAAATTGAAATACCATTGTAATATCTTTAGTATTATTCAGGAGGAAAATAATATTTAAACATCCCAAAGTGTCCCATACCATTTTGAAACATTTTAAATCATAAGCCTCATAAAGGTATAATATTAAATGAATGTTTTAAATTCCATTAAGATAATATAATTCTTTATATAATATATCCAAATGGGTAGTAGATACACCATATAAAATAAGTAAATGGTGAACATGACATTTATCTCAAAGTTGTAAGAAGTGAGATGAAAATACCTAACCTTGAGTATAACTTGTCTTGTCTATATTTATATTCCTGAATAATAAACTTATGTTACTTATTTAATTTCTTTAAAACCTTTTTCATGTTTACCATTACATTTATTCCACTTATTACCATGTTTTATAAAACTATTTAAACAATTATATTTATATCAGGTGTTTTGACTAAATTTGGTTCATGTGACAAAAACAACTTTGGTAGGTCAACAATTATCAGAGGGGTATTTATATAAAAATATAAATAATAATAATCATGACATAATTATCATATTTATATATTAATTATACTTTTAAAACTAATACTTAATGATGGTTATGAAAAATTAATCAGCTTTACAATCATGGAGATGGTAGACATACGTACACATGAGAAATGTTCTAATTTTTCAATGATCATTTTGTAAAGAAGGTAAGTAAAAATATATATTTCTATAATGATCACTATATAATGAATACAATGATATTTAATCATATATACTTATATATATAATTGTTTTGATTTTAAAGTATTCCCATCATGTGGAGGTTGTTGTAGTCCACACACACACAAATGATGTTATCACTTTTTATGTGTGTGTGAAAGGGTAATAAAGAAAATGATATATATATATATATATATATATTATTTCAATAAAATTAATTAGGTCAGAAATATCATACAATAATGTTTTTTCACATATTTTTAATTAAAACCATCCTTTGTATGTTCCATGTATGTTGTGAGTGAATCACATCGCTTAGAGGGGCATCGATCCACACTTCCACAAAGGATGTTATCATATTTATATAAAATGGAATGTATAAGGGTATGCGTTATAAAAGAATTAAAGAACTATAAATAAATATTAAATATCATATATAACATATATAAATATAGTGTGCATCATAATTCCCAATAATGGTATGTGGTAAAGGAAAAAATTAACATTCATAATATTTATACATCAATTATACTTTTAAAACCAATTCTAGAAGATGGTTATGAAAAATGAACCAACATTCGAATCATGGAGACGATATGCATACACACACATGAGTAAAGTTCCCAATTTTCAATAATCGATATTGAGAGAAGGTAAATAACAATATAGCTTTCCAGAATGATATCTATATCCTGAATAAAATGATATTTAATCATATATACTTATATATATAATTCTTGTGATGTAAAAGTATTCACATCATTTCGAGGAGGTGGTAGTCCACATGTCCATGATTGATATTAACACCTTTTAAGTGTCTATGAAAGGTTAATCAATAAAATGATATATATATATATATATATATATTATTTCCATAAAGGTAATTATGTCATGAATATCATACAGTAATGTTTTCTTTCAACATATTTTTAATTAAGACCATCCTTTATATGCTCCATGTATTGTGTGAATGAATCACATCGCTTAAAGGGGTGGTAGTCCAAACTTCTAAAAACAATGTTATTGTATTTAAAAAAACTGGAACGTATAAGGGTATGTATTATAAAATACTTACAGAAGGATGAAGGCATGATAAATATCATATATAACTTATATAAACAGAGTTTCCATCATAATTCCAAACCATGGAATTTTGTAAATGAAAACAAATAATCATCATTTTTTGAGGCAGTAGTTTTCTGTACACATAAAAAAGATGTTCATTACACATTAGATGTGAGTGTGTTTAAGTATATATAGATCCATTAACATAAATAAATCCTAGTATATTTATGATATTGGTGTTGTTAAATAATCTTGGAATACGAAGAGTTTAATGGGGTGGAGAATGGAAATGATACTAAATAACTTGAGAAAATAAATTACCTCTTAATCGGGTAAATCCTTTTGGTTTGTACCAAAATGATTCCTTGGATTTATTATTGAAAAAGGGGAGAATTCATGGAGGAAGTGAAGGATTTTGGTAAGGGAATTAACCAAATATAGGCCAAACATAAGTTGTTTGAGCGTTGTGGGGAACAATACAACAAAACACACCTTTAACAACATTGGCATTTATCAGCGCTAGAAAAATTTGCTAATAAAGTTCATATTTATCCGCATTAAAAAAAGAACTGATAAAGGAATCCAAATATCAGGGGTAAAAAGTGCTGATAAAGGGCACCCTTTATTAGTGTTTTTTTGTAGTTATGATAAGAGGTAACCTTTATCAACGCTTTATTTTATCACTAATAAAGGAAACCTTTATCAATACATTATTTTTGGTGTTGATAAAAGGTACCATTTGTCAACACATTTTTATCACTAATAAAACATTACACTTATCAGAAGTTTTTAGCACAGACAATGGTCTAGAATATAATGAAAAATCAAACAAATAGAAATAAGATGAGTAAATTTTGAAAAAATATGAAACATTTTATTAAATAAATAATTTTTGATAAAAATTAATAAATTTAATATACATATATATAGTTTATAAATATTAATAAATATCATATATTAAATATATATATATATAATTAATAAGTATTATACATATAAAATGTTAATTAAAATATAATTACTGTCTTATTCATTTTTAATGTTCATTAATTTTTCAATTTAACCTATATCAAACAATGTGTGTTGCATTTATTTCATATATATATATATGTATGTTAATGCATTTTTATACACAAATGCACACACAAATATATTTATAAAATATATAGAGACACATACACCTAATATTTATGTAATTTAATCAAATTTTAGTATATTTTATAATTTCATTATAACATGAGACATTTAATATATATTGTGTTTTTAATCGATCAATTTTTTTATTAGTCTTTAATACTACAGTTAAGATATTCATTTTTAAAGTCTGTAATTTTTTATTTTAGTTTAGAATTTGATCATTTTCTATTATTTATTTATATTTATTTATTTACTATGTTTTAGTATTTTTAATATGCAATCATCGACTTCAATATATATATATATCTATATTTTTTAATAGCATATATTTAATTAATAAAATGTATCCATTTTTTCAATATTTTTAAAGTGTACACATTTTGAATTATTCAATTTCACTCATTATTAAAATTCATGTATTTAAGATTATATATACATTAATAATGTTAAAAATATATTTGTAAATAAATATTTTAAATAAAAATATCTATAAATGTATATTTACTATATTTATAATTATTATAAATAGATAATTATTATTTTTAAATAATTATTAATATAATTATAAATAAATAATTATAAATATTTAAATACTTGTAAAATTACAATTTATTTATTTAAATAATCATAAGGTTATAAAAAATATATTTAAATAATTATAATTATAAAACATTTAATAGTGATTTTTTAGCAATGAAAAAGATCAATCTTTATCAGCACTAAAAAAGAACCTTTAAAAGATATATTTATTAGCGCTAAAATGCGAGAAATGATAAATATATCTTTTATTAGTGTTTTTTGACGCTTATAAAGCTCAAGATTTATAAACACTAAAAAAACTGATAAATATTCATTTTATTAATGCTTATAAATTTAGTGCTGATAAAAGGGATAATTATTAGCATTTTTTCATGAAAGCACTATTAAAAGTTTCCCTAATATATTTAAAAAAACCCTAACCATGACTCCTTCACTCGTGATTCTTAGGATCTCGCGAATCTTCTTTGCTATCAGCGTGATTCCACTATGTTCCCCAAGATTAATCATCGATAGAATCCAATTTATTTTATTCTATACTATTCCTTTATCATTGATTTATGTTTTGGGTTCCACATTTTCTGTTTTTTCACTATTCAAAAACTTGACGAACCCTACATCTCATCTCGTCGCTACTGAAATACAATGAGTGTGTTTCTATTTCATAATTTTCCTCCATATACAATGTTTTTAAAGAATGATAAGGGTGTTTTCATATAGTAAGGTTAGTGAACATATGTTTATGGTCATGTATAGATAAATAAAATTTATTTTTGATCTACCTTCTCTACACATCCTCACATCCCGCACCCTCTCCTCTCCCTCATTTATTATTCTTCTTCTCCTTTCATATGTAGTTGAGTTTCTAATACATTTTTCCCTAGAGACACATATATATGGTTTACTGTTCTCATGAAATTAGGAAGGATACCTCTCATCCCCCCTTAGTTTTCTCATCATTTTAATAATTTAAGGATCCTAAATATAGGTAGTTTCACAAATTTCATTCATCTTATATACTAGATTACAGTTTATAGAGGCTTAATTATGTGATTTTTTAAGGATTAAGGGATACCAAGTTATGGCCCTCATTTATGGGTTATGAACATATACAGAATAAGGTAAGTGTAAAAATCATTAAAACATATTTTTCTTTATTTTGGTTATTCATGTAAATTGTTCAACCATAAAATGGGTTATTTAGATTTACAATTTTAATGAATAATTTTTCATTGAATTCAAAAAAAACATTGAATTAATTTGTTATGTTCCAAAAATTGTTTTAGGGATACATTTTGTGAGAGTTTTTATTCATCAATTAATTAAATATTATCATTAAACTTTAACCATGGGTTACAAAGAGTGACAAGGAATTTATTTGCTGAGAAAATTATGATCCATTTTTTTAAAACAATTTCTATGATTGGATAGAGTTGAGAAATATTTGGGTAAAATGACATTGAAACACACAAAAACATATAAATAGTGAATTTCCCAAAATTATGTGAGTTATCCATGGTTGGATAATTTATAAAGAAAACTATGATATATGATTTATTAATAGATTTAAGAATCAAAATAGAGCAATAATTAATTAATAAGATAAAAAATAATTTGAAAAGTCATATAACATGGTGAATAATATTAGAGAGAACAAAAATTGATTAAAATATACTTTTTATGGGTTGGATACTTATTTCCAAGTAGTCATGTAATTTTTTTTATCCATGTGCAAAATGAAAACAATATTCAGATATTATATTTTTTGATATCCTTGAATTATAAATGAAAATTTAAGTTTATATATACTTTTATTAGTGGTTATGACATATGGCCAACATAGGTTTTTGTGGGGCATTAAATATATGATATTGTATGAATGAATTTGAATACTTCTTCAAAATAGTTTCTCGTCAATTATAAATCATAAGGATCATCATATATGGCTTGAAACATTTATTGAAACACTCAATGAATGAAGTACTTTGAAATGATGAAATTATCAATTTCCATGAGATACAGCTCAATGCTCAAGTAACTCTTTATTAAATTTAAAGTCCCTATAATGGGATATGATCCCATTCTTGTAATTAACCGTTTCTTTACTCCATATCCAAACCTCTATTCTTCTTTGATCACTATTTATCACTAGGTTCAGGCTGTAGCACTCCTTTAGTGATCGAGGTTCCTTAGTAATATTTTTATGATTGAAGGATGGTGTAATATCCTCAAAGGATAGAATAATTTGTTTACTACTTCAGTGTTATAAATCAATCAAATTCCATTGAATCTTAAAGATATATTCCACTAATTGTTATTAAAATTAGTCCATATGTGTTTTTTCTTTGTTCCTATTCACATTTATCATATAGATAAATTAGCCATTGTTTAGATTTTTTATCCCACTAATGATCATAATATGATACCCTAAAACTCATAAATGGTATAAATTACTTTTTCTTAAAGGACATAATGTATTAATCTATTAGATTTTTTAATAAATAAATTTCTCATTTTATTTTGTTAATATCATATATTAGGATATGAAGGATTTCATTATTTAGCCATAGAATATGGCTACTATACATGATAAGTTATAAAATATTGAAAATCCAAGTATTTGAACAATTTTATAAAAAAATTTATGACATCATAAAATATGACTCTATCCATGGGTTGTGAGAAAATAGAGGATCAAATCACAAATACAATATCTCCTCAATTGATAAATATGATAAAATAAATATGATATATCCAATAATATTTGGTGATACCAATCCTGGAGTATGATTAATGTTTTATCATAGAATATGATTAATTTTTGAGGATTCCAATATCAAATATTATAGTTTAAAACTGATAATATCATTATCAGTTATAAAGTAGGACATTCTAAGAAGTAATTGTAGATATACTTCATGTTATGTTATATAGTTTTCAATGATGAGAAGTATCTATGGTTCCTCTAAGATTTTATGGTAATATATCATAATAATAAATTTATGATTTCATTTAATATATTCATTTCATTTATAAGAGTATAGAAATTCTAAATCATTATTGAGAAAAAGTTGAAAAATTCACCCTTTAAAGGGATGTATGTTATTAGAGGGATATTCTGGTGGATTAAAAAATATCCAAACATGGAATGTTTAGAATCTTTGAGTAGATAGAAGTGACATACAATGTAGGTGGGGTGTGATTCATTTCTTCAAGGCTATTAGAGTGGAGGTATTCTAATTCCTCTTCAATTAAGAAGGAGTTTGGAGTGATTCAATTAGTCTAGGTTCTTAGGACACTTTAATCCATAGATGCTTGATTGTATTCCATCTCTTGATGATGGAATGGAATCTATCTTTCAAAATAACCTTCCTCTAATCATTTTGGCTCCAACGATTATTGATGACATAACTCCTACATAGTGATGGGTATGAGGCTAGTTTGAAAGATGGTATGAGTAGCCTCAAATCCATAATCAAGATATGGAAGGAAATCAAGCATCTGGGGATGGAATAAACAAAGGTAGTGAATGTTAGTTGTATTTTAGTATTGAATTATTATATCTATATTCAAGATAGTTACAATTTTCATGCAATATGCATGTAATTTTGGACTTTTATGAATGGAATGTATGATATTGTTGTTATTAAAGATAAATTAAATGATTTACTACTCATATAAACAATGTATTTTGAACTTGATGATGTTACCATTCACAAGGAAGAATACACTATTGATGATGAAAATATAGAATTATTAGGGGATTAACAACATGTTATTGAAAAAAACAACAATGACACATCATCATAGTTTTGAATAAAATTCTAAATTCTAGAAGTCAAGGAATAAAATTTGAGGTTGGTTGAAATTCAAATGGGCAACCTATTAACACCAAAAATTAAATGTTTACTAGTTATATTGAGGTGATAAGGAGGATTAATGTGATGATTAATATCTACTCATAGCACCGCATCCAACATGTAATGAAGGAAATCCTTCGAGAAGATATAATAGGATTGTTATAATATAATTTTTCTATTTTACTGAAAAATTATTTAATGAAAGGATGATTTAGTTTTCATTATTCCTTTCACGTTTCATTTATTTTAGAAGTTTGCATAAGAATATTGTCTTAATGTATTCTGAAAAATCTCATAGATGCTTCTAATGTCTTTTTATGAGGTTACATATTAGGGATGCTGGAGGGAAAAATAATCCCCACCCACCTCATAGTTATGAATACATTATAAAGCAGGAAACATGGACTTTTTTTTAGTAATTTTCACACTGAGAAATCAATTTAGGTGCATTATATTTGATAATATATTATCGTAAATTATTTATTTTATCCAAATTGATTAAAAATTGTTAATTTACGAAACAATAAAAGAGAAATGAAAATAAATAACGTGCATCAAAACCTACATACCCCCTATCACAAAGGAAGGAATAGGTATACTTGATTAGATAAGAAATTGGTATTTATTTTAAATCAACAATAAATGTTTAATTATGTGATATGAAACAATGTATGTTCATTTGTTTATATTCATATTGATGAATAAAAATCTGAATCCACTTCCATCCCACATTATATGCTATGAAAGGAGGCTCATGTAAATAAGAAGGGCATATTAGTTTATGAAAACACAAAATATATAGGAAACCTGCATAATTATGACATAATTTTAAGTCATTTTGATTTATAAAAATATTACATAAAAATAAAGATGTTTATATATTTTTAAATGGTTTTGACACAATAATCATCAATGATCGTATTAGAAGAAAAGCAACTTTCGGTAGATTTGAAGCTGCTTTAACAATATGGTTGCATTAGAGGATTAGGTTTTGGATTCTATCCTCAAACATATTTCATGAAGATAAAACCACAAGAAGATACATATAATATGACAAGATGAATTCAGACAAAAATATACTCACTATAAGGTATTATTTTATGGTCTGGTTTGGAAGACCATTGTATAAGAATGGATCAAAGTGAACCGGAGGTTGATTAAAGATCTGTACATAAACCAAATGATCCCACTATCACTGAGGCTATTTATGCCCCCAAACTACAGAACATACCTGAGGCAATCAATTTTTTCATTACACTTTCTCCTAAATGTGAATCAAACATCTTTCAATAAATTTATATTACTAAACTTTTGTAGGGTATAGTTGTATGTGTTTGTTATTTTTCCACACTCTTATACTACCAGGTTGCAATGGGTACACTATATAATATACCATGACACTAGATACACAATAAAAACCCTCCCAAAAAAACATGAGATTGGGGATTGAGGTAGATTATGAGTCTACTGTTGAGTTTCCTATTCCACTTAATGATCTATATAATTCAATGTCCAAAGCTGTTATTGGAGATTTCATGAAATGGTAGTTTAATATTATAAACATACATGGGGTACATCTTTAACAAATTTTCTCATATAAAAAACATGTAACAATTGATGATAAAAGATCTTCAGTGAGGTATGATATTATATATGGATAATGTTTTTGATAAATGAAAGTTCAAATCAAGAAAATATAGTGAATAAACCAACAAAACAAAAAGATATTCCAAGAGTACCTCTCCCTGACAGTTCCAGAGAGACATTTATTATCATTATAACTACCGGTAGAGACCACATTTAAATATAAAATCAAGTATTACATTGAATATGATGAATAAGTATATGGAGATTCCTCGATAGATGGAATTGGTCTTGAGACTCAAAATGTGATTCTTAAGCATGAATGGTTGGGTATCTTAGTTGTAAATACATACATATTGTAAATTTTCATAACACGTCTATAAAAATAGTGAGGTAAATATGTTTATTAAAGTTAATAACTATTACTATTTTGTATAGGCAATTATAATAAAACTATATAAAGATAATATCACATGAATCATGATTTGTATTTATTAATCCCTATATTATTTCTACGGAAAAAATTATATGAATAAGAAATAAATAGAGAAGAAAATAGACGAGTTACTCAAAGTGTTTAATAAAAATTAATCAGATGATATGATATTTTTGATTCCTTTATTGTCAGGTTAAAACTCTATGATCTAATCACAAAAAATAAATTTTTAATTTTGGCATTACTTAATTATTTTAGTTTTTTTGGAAGTACTAGATGCTGATATCTGTCAATATAGACACCATGCATATTTATTTTTTGGGATCAATGCATGTATTTCCAACCAAAAAACCACATATGATGTGTATTTTGAATATGTAATACTATACATTCAAGTTTATATAGATAAACTCTGAAATATCTATTTGGTTTGTGTTTTAATGATAATTTTGTTATGATAGAGAAGTCTATCAATACAGGCTAGATCATGACATGAAGTCAGTGTCTGAATAGATTAATCTTGTAAATTAATACAAATGGAAACAAATTAAGGTATATATAGAAATATTTAACAATCAAAACATTTCAAAACAATTTACTTATTTTGTTCAATGTTTTTGTAGTGTCTGAATAAAGATAATGCAAACTGTTGTGGATATTAGGTTTGGAAATTTATGAGAGAAATAATAAATCATTAAAAGAAACAAATCCCCCAAAATTTAATTTTTAAAGGTAATTAAAATTTCTTTTACTATATTTCATAATCATTGGGTTGTTTATATTTTCTCAGTACTATCAAGATTTCTGACAATAGAGTTACTCAAATGAATAAATCAAATTATTTAGAGATGTGTGGGTATTGTACATTTTTTCAGAATGTGTGATGACAAAAACTTTAAGTGATTAACAGCTATGTTTATGATCTAGTATGTTTTATGACCTTTGAAAGATATTTGGGGTGTGAAGCACCAGTGTCAGAATTATTATTTAATTTTTTTATCTTTCTCAAGGAAAAGAATAAAAGATAAAATCAAATTGGTTAAAAGAACTAAAATGAAAAAAATAAAATTATTAGGTAATTGTGGAGGAAGAAGTGGTGGAAAAGGAAAAGGCAGAGGAAAATTAAAAGGTTAAGGAAGAGGCATAGTTGAAGTGGGAGACCGATATGGATGGGGAGGTAGAGGTGAAGACCGAAGTTGAGGATGATTAGAAGCACTGGCATGAAAATAATAAAATTTTTGTCTATGAAGTAGAATAATTATCATACCATGATTGGGTTTGAGAATTTTCTTTAAAAATTATACACACCACTTCTCACTTAAGATAAGATCCACTGTGCTTCATTCAAGTTTAAAATGAAATTTTAGTAAAAAACAGATTTGGTGTAATCAAAAATGAAAAAATACATTCAGATTTCTTTGGAACTTTAAGAAAACTACCCATACGTTATTTCTGATGAGCAGGGATCAACTGAACCTCAATTCAATGCACGTGCGAGATGTATAACTCCATGTGATCATTATTAGTTAAAAATTGACATTTTAATTCAAAAAGTGTAACTCACTAAAAACTAGGAAAACATGCTAGGATTTTCTTGATAATTTAAGAAAATTATTCCAAATTAATTTCAGATATATATTAATTAGTTTCATGTAAAACCCACACATTATGCCACATGTATGGCTATAAGTGTATGTTTATAGTTTAAAATGAAATTTTAGTTAAAAAACACATTTGGCATACTCAAATCTGGGGAAACACAATCTGCTTTTATACTTTATAAAAATGATCCATGATTCATTTGCGATGTGTTTATTTTATCCAAGACTCAATCTGATGCACAATGTGCCTGGTATAACTCCAAGTGCTTCTTTTTATTCAAAATTGACATTAATGTTTTTAAAAAAAACTCGTCATACTCAAAATTGGGAAAACACATTAGGATTATTTTAGAACTTTTGAAAAATGATCCATACATAATTTGTGACATGTAGGGATCATCCACACATCAATTTGATGCACGGTGTGATAGGTATGGCTCTAAGTGTTCGTTATCTCTTTAAAATTTAAATTTTAATAAAAAAAGTGTCACTAACTAAAAATTGAGAAAAAAAGTTTTGATTGTATTGATAATTTTGGAAAAAATATATAATTAAATTTTTATATTTATGAATTAGTTTCACGTAAAACCCACAGATGATGCCACTTATGTATCTCAAAGTGTGTGTTTCTAGTTTAAAATGAAATTTTACTAAAAAACACATGTGGTATACGCAAAACTGAGGAATAATATTTTGATTGTTTTGATACTTTAGGAAAAAAATACATGACTCATTTGGGATGTGTATCATTTATCCATGCCTCAATCCGATGTATGGTGTGACTGGAATGACGAAAAGTGTATATTTTATCCAAAATTGAATGTTATTTTAGTGAAAAAACAACTAACATACTAAAAACCTAGAAAACACAATCAGATTGTTTTGGTACTTTAGAAAAATGATCCATACATTATTTTTATGTGAAGGGATCAATCAAAACTCAATATAATGCACAATGTGATCGGTATGACTCCAAGAGTCCCTTATCAGTTTAAAATTGACATTTTAATACAAAAAGTGTCACTCACTAAAAAATCAGAGAAACACTCATAGTATATTGATAATTTAGGAAATTGATTCATAATAAATTTTTGATGTGTATGAATTAGACTCATGTCAAACCAATATATGATTCCACCTGTATGGCTCAAAGTGCATGTTTCCATTTTAAAATTTCATTTTAGTAAAAACACACATGGAGTACTCAAAACCAAGGAAACACAATATGATTTTTTTGATGCTTTAGGAAAATGGTACATGGGTCATTTAGGATGATTATAATTCATACATGCCTCAATTATATGCATGGTGTGATAGTTATAACTCCAAGTGTGTCTTTTTATGCAAAATTGCCATTAATTTTAGTGAAAAAATAACTGAAATGCTCAAAACAAATAAAATGCATTAATATTGTTTTTTTAAATTAGAAAAATAATCCATAAATCACTTAGGAGATGTATTTATCATGAAAACCTTAATACTATGCACAATGTGACCAGTATGACTCCAAGTGAATCTTTTTATTCAAAAATGACATTAATTTTAATTAAAAAGCAACTGGCATACTCAAAATAAATAAAATTTATTCAAATTATTTTGGTACTTTAGTAAAGTGATCCATAAGTCATTTGAGAGGTTTAAGAATCATTCAACCCTTAATTAAACTCACGATGTGACTGATATGAATCAAAAAGTACCTTTTTATTCAAAATTTACATTAATTTTAGCTAAAAACAACAGACATACTCTATAACAGTGTTTTTTTTGTATTTGTGTTAGAAATTTTATTACACTGAAATTCAATATTTGTATCTTATTTTGGTAATTTTGGTGGTTTTTTCTACTAATTTAGTGTGTCGTTTCAACACACTACACCTATTTTTGGTGATGTAGTGTGCTACAATATCACATTGTAGTTTTCACTTTTATCAATGCTTCTAAATGCTCTCATAATAGTATAATTTATTAGTGCTTATAAAGATATCCTTTATTTTTATTTATAAAGACACTTATAAAGTCTATCTTTATCAATGATTTAAAATTTGGTAATAAATCATAATTTTATTAGTGCAAATAAAAGGGCTTATAAAGCATACTTTTATCAGTGCTAAATAAATGTACAGATAAAAGAATGGTTAATCAACACTTTTATTTGTGCTAATAAATCTACCCTTTATCAGTGCTAACAAATGTCATGGACATTTAACCACTCTAAGGTAGTCAGCAATTTTCCAGCACTAATGAAGGATTATTATAGTGCTGTTAAAGACATGTGTTGTAGTAGTGGAAGTGGGAGGGGTGGTGACCTTTTATAAGGGAGGAAAATGACTCACTCAGTATTTTTCAAAACAAGTTACGTGAAACAATATTTAAACCTAATAAATTCATAAAATACCAAAGCAACATAATAATGTAATTTTCATGGCCTATGTATGACTAGAGAATGGGTTTTGGAAAAGTGTCTAGGTCATTTGGTCCTTTATATTTAAGGTTTAGTCCCCCATTATGTTTAATTTCACTTTAATCATTGTGATTAATTTTAATAAGATTCACTAATATTTTTGGTAAAAAAGATGTTGAGATTATTATAAATTATAAATTATTATGATTCCAAATATGGAATCCATTTTTCCAAATTACAATCACATAAGTGGTAGAAGTTAATTTAAATTTAATCCTATAGATGAGATGCCAATGCGGGTTTTTTAAAGTAAAAACGTCAAAAAGTTTGCTATGTTTTTATATCATCATTCAAATTGAAATTGATTCCAATGAAATAAATTGGGTTAATTGATAAAAATATCATATAAATAATTTTTTTAAAAAAAATTAATAGTATAATTTATCATTATAAATAAATTATGGAAAAAATAGTTTTGAATTAAATTTACATATTTTCACTAGTCATTAAAACAATTCCCCATAAATACCAAAAATTCACCGTAACCAAATTTTTATGTCTATATTTAAAATATTTTGTTTATTTTTCCATATATAATTTTAAAATTTCATTAAATGTAATTTAAAATAGGTTCTCCATTAAAAGGCGGTAAAACTACCTTAATAAATTATAGGTTTTTATATGTAATATTGTGTTTGTTCTTATCTAATGTTTACCAAATCTATTGGATGAATATAAAAAATATTTGATTGAATATATAAAATATATATTACATTATTTTACTCACTAATTGTAATTAATTAAATTTGTTAGTATAAAATAGCTTTGTTATCATAAAAATATTTTTCTATAAAAATACGCACTTTATATTCAATTGCTTCTTATATTCATTAATTTGTAACCAATGAATTCATTTTATATTTTTATAGACCATAAATTGTTTAGGTTAGTTATTACAATTCATAACTAATAATTTAATATATAGTATATAGCTTATTATATTAAATAATAATATTTAAGAATATAATATTTTTTGGTAAAATTCGGTCTTGCGTGTAACAAAAGCTATCAAAGAAAGTAGCTATTGTGTGTAACAAAATCTAACTCGATGGTGTGTGCATTTTAAGCTATAAAATATATATTGAATTCATTTATCCAGCTAGAGATGATGTTTTAAATTGGTAAAAAATTGACTTCAGTCAATTGAGGACTCCTATATGGGGCTATTATCATTTTCATAATTGAACCCATATTTATTTTTGGACACATTTTATTGGCCTAATTAATAAAAATAAACTATAATTTTAGGTGAATTTGTCAACTAAGTTCACCGAGGTGGGTTTTGAAGAACTTGATTCACTTGAATCTCTAGTATCGCATCCACAGTGGTTGGGAAATTTGAGGTATATGATGACCAAAAGCTTTTACATATATCATTATATGATTTTTATCATAAATAACCATTAAATACATCCAAAGGATCCAAAATCCAAGTGTATTTTTATGATTAGGTTCATAATACATCAATGTTAAAATAAAATAAAATGAATTTATTTTAATCATCATAATGAGCTTCTAAATCCATTTAATTCCTAAAACAACATATGATAATATGGGAAAATGCATAAAAAAGGAATGATCTAAAATTTATAAAAAATAAATTAACATGATAATGAATCATAACATGTAATTCAAATGACATAAAATGATATCACAGAAGATAAGGATCATGAATAATTACATGAGATCATAACATAATAAGCCTAGAATCATATGATCATGTAAACATAAAAACATGGAAGATAAATAAAACACGACACAAGTATAACACCCCAATATATTATAGTATGTATCTTATTAAATAAATTAAATATATTATATATCTTATACTGCACGAAACACAGAGCTTAAATGAACCATGATATATTATTAAATATTAACATGA
Organism: Viscum album; assembly: GCA_963277665.1. Lineage (NCBI taxonomy): Eukaryota > Viridiplantae > Streptophyta > Magnoliopsida > Santalales > Viscaceae > Viscum > Viscum album. Next base: position 917,386,489 of record OY728145.1, read on the forward strand.
CCATTTGAATAGTAATGTGACCATTAGGAATAGTAATCTATTAATTAGAATAATAAAATCCCATATGAAAATAAAAATAAAATTTATATATCTCATAAATGAAAATATGACATATTTATATCAATGGATAAGTAAATAAATATATTTAAAATTATAAATTAAGCTTTGATATTTTTATGAAATTTAAATATTTATTTTTAATTTTATAATTAATATAATTATTTTAAAGAAAATATATTTTTGAATATTTATTTATACGTTAATGTTTTGTTTCATTATAATTATAAGATATTTTACTGATATCATAATTAAATTTTCAGAGTGTTGTAAAATAAGTTATAATAATAAAATCAGTATTATTCAAATAAATAATGATTTTATTTAAAAATTAAACTTCTCATGATTATAAAATTGTTTTCATAAAATGGATTCCATATATTAAATCTACCCAAAAAAATCGTTAGAGTTATTTTTTTGTAAATTTTCTAAAATAGTTGAATTTTTTTATTAATTGTGATATACGATAATTTATGGTATTTAGCATTATAAGTTAAGAAAATGAATTTTTGAGTCATATATGAATTTAGAACCCATTATAAAGAACTAATATGTACTATTTGTTATACTTATTCATGAGAATAAACACAATTGATAGTCTTGAGAAAAAATAATAAATAAAAGGATAAAATAATCAAAAAACAACCCTCTTCTTCCCTATAAATACCACCCATCACCATCCCTTCTCCTCACACCTTTTAAGCCATGAAATTTGTCTAAATTATACCAAATTTCATTTACAAACCTCTAACCTAGGTCTAATACCTAATGGTCTTACCAAAATACCAAATCCAAGTGAAATAAAGAGGTTCCCAAGGAGATGATATTGAAGAGGTAAAATCATCATTCTTTCTCTTTTAATTTCTTTTATTTTCTTATCCCCTCTTCACCTACTCAAAACAAATTCTGGTATGGTAACTACAATATCATACATATATTGGAATAATATTTTTCTAATAGATTATGAATCATTAAATCCATTTTCCTCTAATGTTATTTTAAAAATGAAAACATCATCCTTGATGTGTCGATTCACCGCCTTTGTAGATGACAAGTTTTCATTTTCCATTATCACATTAAAGGTTGGTAATAAAACCATTTATGTGGTTAAATATGATTTTAATATTCATATTATAAGTTATATCATGATTATTTAACCAATTTTTATAAAAAAATATTAAATAAAAGGACACAAGTTCGTGATTGTCATAAAAACAACCAAAATAAATTAAGATATTTTCATCAACATATTATGTAATGAATAATCCAAATACCATATGAAAAAATGATAAAGGAGACAATTTAAAATTATTTATATTCATTAATACTAAATAATTTAACTTTTTTATAAATTATTACCAATTTTTTAGAACTCCCATATTTATACTCAAGGGGACATACCATAAAACCAAGAAACAAATGCTCCCAAAACAATGAATGTAAACACTATAAATCAGAAAAATGGAAATAAGTGAAACTAATAAAATTATAATAAATAAAATATATGTTTAATAGGTTATTAATTAAGTAATTAATGTATCTAATTTGATTATCTAGGATTTTAAGTAAATGTTCTGAATGCTTTAAGAAATAATGTAACTTTTTCTCGTCTCACTTTTACTCTTGTGAGATATATTATTTATTAAATCATTATCTATTTTATGTGGTGTACATACTTATTTTAATATATCATATCATTAATATATTTACCTTTAGGGAATTCAATGTTTCATTTTATTATCTTTAATTTTATGGGGAATACAGTTTGACTGATTAAAAAGTGGTAAGGGGATTTTTAATCAAATTTCTATTTTATAGGTTAAATTTATACTCTATTGATTATGTAATTCTAGGATTATGTGTTATTTTTTTTGTATTATATTGTATTTATACTTTTTATATGGATTTATAGCTAATAGACATAATCGATTATTTTGGTTAATGTTAACACTTTCTTTTAAAAACAATCCTTTAAATGTTTCATTTTAAAAATATAAAAGGAATTTTTTTAACTTATATGGAATGAGAATATTTTCATAGTTTCCTAACACCTTAATTTCCCGAGGCAAGCTTTATAATGTTACAATTTATTTTTCATGAAAGGTTCATATTTTATAATTGTGAATATTTTTAATTAAATTATTTCAATGTAAAGTGGTATTTCTCTCAAGAATTTCTCTATGATTTTATTAGAGTATATTCATCTATGTCAACACCATTTTTTGGTTATTATGATTAATTAATTTTGATATCTCATGCTGTCGTATACTATATTTTACTGAATTTTTTATGATCAGTTTGAATATATATGTGATATTTTGATACTAGTCATCATATTATGCTGGATGGTTTATGATTTTGTTTTCTGTTTGGGGAAACATATTTCATATGATAGTTTCAATATAAATACATATGTTGATAATATTTCTCCACATTAATATGGGGAATTCATTAGACTTAGTAAGTGATGAGTGGGGGCTCTTATAGCCTCTCTATGCATCTTTGTGTCTCATAAGGAAAAATAGTGTGGGTATTGGATGATGTCTTACCTAATTATATATGGTGTCTCGGATGAAGACTTAATGAAATGTTTATGATGTCCCACATTATGGATTCCCTCATTATGAAATTAGTTGATGATAATCCATGTGATTATTTAACAATTTTAATATCCATGGTTAAGTTTCATTCTCATGTGATTATTTATATGGAATTATTTGATCATATTTTATTCCTAAAAAATTATATAGAAGATTATCATTCAATGGAATGTGTTTCTAGTTATTAAACTTATGTTATTATTTATGTTTATTCATGATATCCATCTCTATACACTTATACTTACTAAAAATCCGAGCTTACCCCTTTCTTATGTTTTATTTTTCTCTAAGATTCCAAAGGTATATTATGATTAATATGAAAGGATAATCTTAGAGAATAGGGGTGTCACCAATGGAGTGACTATGTTATAGTCTATTTAATGTTTTAATGTTATATTTTTTTGTAGTTTTCTAGAGATACTAAAGTATTCTATTCTTTGGGATCTGATCGCTGGTACTTATTTACAATGTAATAAAGTAAGGTATCAGCTCTCAGCTACATGGGTCTAGGTCTTTGGAGTTGGTATCAGCTATATTTTAGTAAAAAATTTGGAAATATGATTTTTATAAACATATATTATGGAAATATAACCCTATAAATGAGTTTGTGAATATTCCCATGGTAACCACACTTATGATTTTAAGATTAGTTATCCATAAATTATTCACTACTTTTAAAATTTCATATTATAATCTAGTGTATTCCATTTTTAAGAAATGGTGCCTAGTGGAAGGAATGGAAACTGTATTAACACATGTATTCCATGTAGATATTTATCCCATATTCAAGATACTGATGTTGTAGATGGAGTTATAACTAGTTCTGAACAACTCATAACTATACTGGAAAAAATGACTTTGGTTATGAGAAATAACCATTCTTGCATATAGTATCCTGATCCATAATAGGGTGTAATAATGTTTGACCGCTTCATGCAACAACAACCACTTTCATTGAATCATACTAAAAACCCATTTGTAGATGAGAAATGGATAAGTTCATAAGATAAGATCTTTTTCTCTTTGGGAAGAAATGAAATGGGGAAGGTTATTATGTCATTTCACCATCTCTCAGAAGATGTGGATCAATGGTGGTCATTAATTCAAAAAAAATGAGGAGGAAGAAATTTCTAATATGGAATGGAAGGATTTTAAGAAAAGTTTCTTGGAAAAATATTTACCCATGAATAAAGATGAGATATGGAGAGATAATTCTTGAGTATGAGATATAAAGAGTCTAAAAACGTTCCTTTTTATGAATATAACTTTCCATGGTTAGCAAGGCATTCTATGGGAAACATACATAATCCAAAGAGAACAATTAGACATTTATTTTATGGTCTTTAGCTAATTCTATGAAGGTCACTAGTCTCCCAAACATTTCCATCATATGAGGATATAGTATCATGTGACATCAAGATGAAGAAATATTTTTCTAAGACATATTTTTTTTGAAGGGAATCTAGATTAGAAGAGGTCTTCTAAGTACACTTGAAAAGAAAATAAGGAAAAATAGAACAAGGGAAGAATATGATTTACAACTTGTAATAAATATGGAATATAACATCATGGAAAATTACTTTTGGGAAAGGTATTTGTTTATAAGTGTGTATAAAAGGGCCCCCAGGCCCTTGATTTCAAGGGTAAGACAGGAGTCAACAATGTAAAATGCTTCATCTATAAAGAGATGTGACACTATGAACATGAATTTATTCTTATCAAGGAAACATTCCTCAAAAAGACCAAGGGAACAAGGCCATGCTTATTCCATCACAGTATATGAGGTTAAAGTCACTAAGGATGTGGTTATAGGTACTTTAATCATGTCCTCAAATTTAGGTAAAGATCTATTTGATCCTGGATCATAACATTCTTTCATATCTTCCCATTGTTCAATAAAAATTAAAAATTTCTGATTCATCTTAACAAAGGAGTTTTCAATGAAAAATAATTGTGGAAACCTTATTCAAATAAATATTTGTTAACAAGTTCCTTTTATGACCCATAAATTTGGTCTAATTATTGATTTTATTATCATACCTTTGGTTTATTTTGATATAATCCTTGGTATGGACTGTATTTCAAAATGTAATGAACAAATTCATTAAAAAGATAAGGAAATTATGATTCATCATGAAGATATGGAACATTTCATATTTAGAGGGGAGAATTCATCATCTTATTCATATCTAGATCCACCTCCAGTAGTTCTTATAAATGAGATTCTTTGAGAATAAGAGCAGATAAAACATACTAATGAAAAATGTGATCTTTAAATTGAGGATTTACATATTTTACATGAATAAATTGATGTATTTATTGAAGAACTACCTGGACATCCTCTAGAACAGTAAGTTTATTTTTATATTGATTTAATCCATGAAAGAAAACCTGTATCAAAGAATCCCTATTGAATGTTCACAGTGGAGTTAATAGAGTTAAAAAAAACTAGAGTAATTGAGTGGTAAGGGATTTATATTTCCTAATGTTTCACCATGGGGAGCTCCTGTTGTTTTCATTAAGAAGAAATTTGGATATATGAGGTTATTCATTGAATATAGGTAGATCAATTTAATTATAATAATGAAAAAGTACCCTCTACCACACATTGATGACTTATTTGGCCAACTTCACAATGCTATTTTATTTTAATGATTAATATTCATTCTGGATACCGTCAATTGTGTGTAAAGAAAAAAGATATTATAAGTAAATCATTTCAAATAATGTATAGACATTACAAGATTACAATAATGTCATTTGGATCGACTAATGTATCATCTATTTTTATGGATCTAATGAACCGAGTATTCAAGGAACATCAGGATAATTTTTTTTATGGTGTTTATTAATGGTATCTTGGCATATAATAAAATCTATAAGGACCATTATAACTACTTGGGGATTTTTTAGGACACTCTTACAAGAAAATATTAATATAGTAAGTTCATAAAGTATGATGTTTGGTTTTGAATAGTTTCTTTTCATGGACATATTGTCTCTATGGATGAAATCTCAGTTGATCCTATAAAGAGAAAGGTAGTCCAAGAATGGACTACACCGATGAATATAATTGAGGTATGTAGTTTCATTGGTTTAGAGGGTTACTATTAGTGTTTTTTTTCTCATAATTTTACCTAATTAGAAAACCTTTTAACCAAGATTACTCATAAAGTCATTTTGTTTATTTGGAAAGCGGAATATGAAGAATTATTTGAATAAATGAAGAGGATATTATTGAATTCTCTAATTTTGACTCTACCATTGGGAAATAGTGAATTTTTGATTTATCGTGATGCATATAAGAGTAGACATGGTTCTGTACTTATGAAAAATAATAGAGTTATTGCGTATGAATTAAGGCAGTTAAAATTTGATGAATAGAACTATCTATCTCAAGATCTTGAATTAACAACTGCAATATTTTCTCTAAAGATATGGAGAGACAATCTATATGGTGAAATATGTGAGATATATAGTGATCACAATAGTTTTTAATATATCTTCTCACAGAAATAACTCAATAAGATGCAGTGGTGATGGCTTGAGTTACTCAAGGATTATTATTTATGAATACACTATCACCTAGGGAAGGAAAATAAGGTAATATATGCATTGATCATGAAGGATCTTGGAGTTCTGAAAAATGAGGATTTATCGGGATCCCGTGTACATGGATCTAGTAATGATAGATATGGTAATTACCATGTAAGGTGAAACATCACTACTTTTTAAGATTGTTTCCAAACCATATTTATTGGAAAACATAAACAGATCTCAGTCTAAAGATAAGAATTTTCAAAATAAAATTAATATTTTGAATGATGGGAAATTGGTCTACATCATATATAAATATAGAATAGTGAAATTTGGGAAGAGTATTTGTGTTCCTTCTATACCTAAGATAAAATGAGAATTATTGGATGATGTTTGTAACTCAAATTTTTCTATACATTTGGGTATCAATAATATGTATAGTGTTTTGAAGGAATAGTTTTTGTGGGATAATATTATCAGGGAAATCAATGTCATACAACCTCAACATTTTCCTTCAAGTAAACAAGATGAAACTAATATGGAAATTTTCATTGGATTACTAAATACTATAATAAAGAATGATTCATTATGGGTAATTGTTTATTTACTTTACAAATCTTCACATTTCCTTACTATAGGGGGGGCTTTTAAACTTGTTTGACTTACAAGACTCTATATCAATGAAGTTTTAAGACTTTATGGTGCATCTTTATCAAATTTGTATGATCAAGATCCCTATTTCACATTAATATTAAAGAATATTCTTTGAAAGGCTTTAGATACTTTGTTTTTTTTAGTACTTCTTATCACCTTCAAATTGATGATAGTTTGTAAGGAATATTAAAACATTAGAATATATTTTGATATCATTTTCAATTGACTTTAATGTTACGTGGGATCAATATTTATCTTTGGTCAAGTTTTGATCAAATAATTATTTCCATTCTAGTATTAAAATAGTTCCATATGAAGCATTATATATTAAGAGATGTCATACTCTAACTTGTTAGAAAGATGTTTTTGATAAGAAACTTATAGTACCAAAACATATTGAAGATACAACGATAATGGTAATGAATATTGAGACTCATATTAATGAATATCAAAGTTGTAAATGGAGTTATACTAACAACCAGAGAAATGATTTTGAGTTTCAAGAGGGATATTATGTCTTTTGGAATGTATCTCCATGAAAGGGTGTCACAATGTTTGTTAAGAAAGTAAAACTAAGCCCCAGGTATATCAGACCATTTGAATGTCTGGAAAGAATTGCAGATGTGTCTTATCATTTGGTGATGCCACATGGCCCTAAAGTACAGATGATTTACACATATCTTTGTTAAGAAAGTACGTGTCAGACCCAATGAATGTTCTCACCAATGAATAAATAGAACTAGAACTTGATTTGTCTTACTTTAAAGATCCTATCAGTATTCTTGAAATTAGATATAAAATATTGAAAAATTAGATGAATTGGCCTATAAAAGTTATTTGGAGAAGCCATAAAATGGAAGAAGAAATGTGGGAACTTGATGATGATATGAATAAGAACAACCCTCAAATATTTAGAAGGTAATAATCATGAAAATTTTGAGGATGAACATTTTCAAAATAGGGATGAATATAACACACCAATATTATACAATATGTATCTTTTTAAATAAATAAAATTTATTCGATAACTTAAATTTCACGCAACACTTTTCCTAAACGAAATGTGATATACTATTAAATATCAACATGACCATTGGAATTGTAATATAAACATTGAGAATAGCAATCTGGACATTAGAATAACAACTTGTGACAACCCTTATTTTATTACAAACTTAATCATGATTTATTACATAAAACATCACTTGATATAATAAAGAAGATAGAGAGGTTTAGTGTATTTGGGAATTAGGATCATTACATAAAAAACATAAAACATTAAATACAACATATTTATTGAAAAATTCCTTTACATGACCACTACATTCCCTCGTACTTAGCATTGCATGGGACAACCTGAGGACATGCATAAGAAAAGGGTGAGCTATAAATCCTAGTAAGTGAATACACATGGAATAACATGAGGAGTACAATACATGTTAGAAAATAGGTATATCAATATAGCACAAGAGAAACATGAACATAAAGGCATGATAAAGCATGATAATCATAACATGGAAATGTGGCGACAACACTTAACATGGAATTAGCATGAGCCAAGGCCCATTGCACATAGAGCATGAGTAAATCCTCATTGAACATAAAACACAAGTAAAACCTCATTTCACTTGAATTATCATGAGTCAAAACTGATTGCACATGACGTATCATGATACTATACTTTACCCAGTGCATCGGAGCGCTATACGGGCGCACCCTTTCTAAACATTTCATTTCATGCATACGTGTGCCACATGGATCATAAAACATGGATTCATAAGACATAATCATTTATTCCAAGATAAAGGAATTTGGAATTCATACATGAAACTTTATAATCAATAAGTAAATGTGCATAAAGGTGAATACCCTTGATGGAGAAATGGACATGGTATTCACTACACAATGACATTGGATTAGAAAATCGGTACATTTCGGCAGCATAACGGCGTGACATAAGAATTCATAAAAATTGTTGTTGAGAGAGAAAGTGGTCCCTCATCACATTTACAAGTAATGGACAGTAAGGAGGTCGTATAGATTGATGTCCCAAAAATTGTAATGGAATTTAGATTTATGATACAAAAGTATTGCTTGAATGTAAAAGAGGAGAGAGAACTTCCTTCCAGAATTTTGGCATAGTAATGGGTGTACATGGGAGGCATTTAATGAGAGAGAAAGGGGCATCCCATCATTCAAACATAATGAGGGCAGTATGGGGTAGGTGAGAAACCATACCCCAACATTCATAATTTAAATTCAAAGGGCAATAGAACTTAAAGAAAATTAACAACAATGAGAAAGGACGAAAAAACCCTTACTTGAAAGTGTGCTTCCAAAGGCTAGAGAGAGGCTTGTGAGAGGCTTCTTGGGAGCTTGGGGAACCTTGGGAGGATTCTAGAAAGAGTTGGGCAGAGGTTGGACGAACTCCAAAGGATTTGAGTGAGGAGGAAGTGGGAGCTTGGGTGTGTTTATATAGGAAAGATGAGGGAATTCATTTTTAGGTTTGGGAACCCTTTTATTAAATTAATCCAAACCACAAACCAGCCCATGGTTTTTGCCCATGGTTTTTGGAAAAGGGAAGAGGAATACAATATTTTATAGGGACAAAGTCGGAACTTCTTAAAATGTTAGGGTTTCTTATGTGGAGGTGAGTCACACTCCCATGGAAATTAATTTAAAAAGACAAGGTGTTTAATAAGTATTGAGGGGTCCATTAATGCTTTGAAAAGTAAGTAAAACAAACCTAAAATCACATTTTTTAATGGTAAAACATATATTGTCCGAACATAAATCTTATAGTATTTTATTACATCACTATTGGGTCATTATGATGACATAAAACACATTATATATTTAAACAGTATTTAATTTTTACCCAAACATTTGACTATCTCAGAAAATTATGAAATATTCACCATTGGATAATTTCGACATCCTGATTCCAGAAATAACATTTATTTTAAATAAATAATTTTTCTAATATGTTAATTTTCATATTTAAAATAAAAACCGTCATTTATCGAAAATTCACGGGTTTTGACAGAAATGGCTTTCAAACCGTAAGAAAAATTATAATTGCATTCATAAAATTATAAGATCATTTATATTTAATAAAAATTAATTTGATAATAAAAATATTATTTTATTAAAATATTATTTAATTCAAAAATCCATTAATTTAATAAAATATATTTCTTAATTAAATAATAATTAAAAACACTATTTTTTTTATAAAAACTATTTACAATGTCTCAAAAATGACAAGGATCTATATTCAATATTATATACAAAAATATTATACATGAACATAGTACTAGAAATTTGTTACATAACCCCTTAAAAAAGCCACATAAGACCTAAGGGTAAGGTGTGCGATAGTGACAGACTCTTGGGGTGGCTCAGCTAACATTGCTCGAGTAGTAATCTCTATCAACTTCTATTTTTCCCATATACGGTCCCATTCGAGCTTGAAATGGTAAAGCTCAGCTTGGGATTGGTCAAGAGCGAAGCCCAAGGATTCCACCACTTTTCTGAGCTCCTATAAATGGGCTTCGTACGGAGTAATTCTACTGGATGAGACCATCGCTTCTTTTGTCTGAATAAATTGGATTTGTTAAATACCTATGTTTATACTAATCATGTGATCACTGTTCAACGACTATATTAGCAATGATCAAAATTCATAACATAAACCAAATAATATGACATTTTATATAAACATAAAGAGACATTTAATTAGATCAAGAGGGATTTCCATTAATGAAACATTGGGTCGTTATAATATTCCCCCCTTAAAAAATTTCGCCCTCGAAATTTTCCTTTTCCCACACTAAAACAGATGTGGGTAACTCAGCTTCATTATTTCCTCTGATTCCTAAGTCGCTTCTTCAAACTTGTGGTTTCTCCACAACACCTTGACGAGGGGCATTGTCATATTTTGTAGAAATTTTTCTCTATGATGTAACATCTTCACTGGTTGCTCCTCATAAGAAAGATCATCTTCCAATTGTACCACCTCAGAAGAGAGTACATGTGAAGGGTTTGGAATGTACTTCCTTAAGAGGGATACATGAAAGACATAATGCACTTTGTCCATGGTAGGTGGAAGTTCTAGTCGATAGGCCACAGCCCCAACACGATCAAGAATCTCGAAGGGGCTGATGTATCTTGGAATTAACTTCCCTTTCTTTCCAAACCACATGACCTTTTTCCACAGAGATATGCATAGAAACACTATGTCTCCAACTTTATATTCAAGGTCTCGTCGACGATTATCTGCATAACTCTTCTGTTGACTCTAGGCTGCCTTGATATGCTACTGAATGGTTTTCACCTTCTCCACCATTTCCTCAACCATTTCTAGTCCAAGCAGCTTACGTTCACCGACCTCATCCTATCATGCCAGTGTTCTGCACCTTTTCCCATACAGGGCTTCATATGGTGCCATTTGGATGCTCGAGTGGAAACTGTTATTATAAGAGAACTCAACCAGAGGAATATGTTGATCCCATCCTCCTTTAATGTCCATTGAGCACACTCTCAACATATCCTCAAGTATTTGGATACTCCGCTCGGTTGGTCATCAGTTTCAGGATGATAGGCCGTACTGAAGTTCAGTTCAGTATTCAGAGCATGCTGAAGACTCTTCCAAAACTTAGAGGTGAATCTTGGATCTTGGTCAGACACAATAGATAGTGGTACACCATGCAACCTTACCACTTCCCTGATATATATCCGTGCCAATTGATCCAATGAGAAATCCTCCCAAATAGCAATGAAGTGTGAAGTCTTTGTAAGATGATCCACAACAACCCAGATTGCATTGTTGCCTTTGGATGTCCTTGGAAGTCCGGTGAAAAAGTCTATGGTGATGTTCTCCCATTTCCATTCTGGTATGGGAAATGGTTGCATCATCCCCTTAGACTTCTACCTCTCTGGCTTCACTTGCTGACACACCAAACACTTTGATGTATATTCAGCGATATCCTTCTTCATATTATCCCACCAAAAGTTTTCTCGGAGATCTCGATACATCTTTGTGCTCGCTGGGTGAATAGAGAAATTCGAACTATATGCATCATCCAAAAGTTCCTTCTTCAGCTCCGGACTTGATGGAACACATAGTCTTTTCCCAAACTGCACAATTCCTTCTCCATTAACATTAAACTCCAAGGATTTCCCCTTTTTGATAGCTTCCACTTTTTCTTGAATTCCCACATCATCCTTTGAGCATCCTTTAACCTTTCCAAAATAGACGGTTGAGCAATCATTTGTGAAAGGATTGATGATGTTCCCATCTCTATGATTCCCATGTCCATCATCATCAAGTCTAAGAATATTGGATCCTTCTGAATTATCATCACTGATAGAATCACTGGATCCTTTCTACTTAGGGCATCTGCCACCTTGTTCGCTTTCCCCGGGTGGTAATGTATTGAATAGTAATAATCCTTGATGATCTCTATCCATCTTCTCTGGCACATATTAAGCTATTTCTCTGTGAATATATATTTAAGACTCTTGTGGTCAGTATATATCTCACATTTCTCTCTATATAGATAATGCCGCCATATTTTCAAGGCAAAGATCACCGCCGCCAACTCCAGATCATGCGTTGGATAGTTTCTCTCATTTATTTTCAACTACCTTGAGGCATAGGATATAACTTTATCATTCTGCATCAGTACACAGCCTAATCCCTTCTTCGAAGCATCACTGAATACGACAAAAATTTTCCCACTTGTGGGTAAAGTGAGCACGGGCGTAATGATAAGCCTCCTTTTTAACTCCTTGAAGCTTTCTTCGCATTCATCACTCCAAGAAAACTTTACTCCCTTTAGAGTTATCTTTGTAAGAGGGATGCAAAATCGTGATAAATTTCTCACAAATCGTCGATAATATCCAGCTAACCCCAAGAAGCTACGGATATCCGTTACCGATGTTGGCCTCGTCCATCCCTCAATTGCATCTATTTTAGAGGGGTCCACAGATATCCCATTGCTTGTGATGATATGTACCAATAATGAGACTTCCTTCAACTAGAAATCACACTTGCTGTACTTTTCATAGAGCTTCTCCTTGCATAAAGTCTCTAGTACAGTTCTTAAATGCTCGTCATGCTCCTCCTTGGTTTTGGAGTATATTAGAATGTCATCTATAAAGACAGCCAAAATATTGTCAAGGTAATCTCTAAAGACTCTATTTATCAAGTCCATGAAGATTGATAGAGAATTGGTGAGTCCAAAAGGCATTACTATGAGTTCATAGTGCCCATATCTTGTGCGAAAAGCAGTCTTGGGGATATCTTCCTTCTTCACCCTTACTTGATAATATCCCAACAGCAAGTCCACCGTGGAGAAGTATTGTTCTCCACGTAGCTGATCGAACAAGTCATCAATTATTTTGAGAGGATACTTGTTCTTTATCATGATTTTGTTAAGTTCACGATAATCGATTCAAAGACGCATTGACCCATCCTTCTTCTTGATGAAGAGGACCGGTGCACCCCATGGTGAAGCACTTGGGCGTATAAACCCTTTATCCAAATTCTCCTGTAGTTGTTTCTTCAGCTCTTCAAGCTCAACAACAACCATTCTATATGTAGTATTGGATATTGGTAGCGCCCCAGGTATAAGTTCAATTGAGAAATCAACATATCTTCTAGGAGGAAGACCAGGTAGTTCCTTAGGAAACACTTCCGCGAATTCCATCACAATAGGAATTTCTTCAAGGATGGTTTCTTATTTGGACTCAATCATCTATGAAAGATACGCATGCTCATAGGGTAGTAATATCCATGCTTGAGATGATGGAGCTAAAGGAGATTCATCTTCCTCCTGACACTTGTAAAGAATCGGGGGTTGATTCTCCATATGGAGTGTGATTTCCCTCTCCTGACAATTTATGTTGGCTCTATATAAGGAAAGCCAATCCATGCCAAGAATTGCATCAAATTCCACCAGAGAGAGTATGACGTGGTTTTCTGGGAAATTCAATCCACAAATTATAACAGGGGAGGACTTATACTCATGGGATATAATGATTGCACCATTTGTCGTACTCACCGATATCTTCACTTCCATGATTTTAGGTGGTGTTGGGATTGTTCTACTAAACTTTCGAGATATAAAAGAATGTGTAGAACCTGAATCAAAAAGTACGTTCACTATTCTTGAATGAATAACTAGCGTACCTGTCACCACTTCGTTGTCGGGGTTCACTTTGGCAGAAGTGATGGAAAAATCTCTTCCTTGCTGTCTTGGAGGTTGTTGGTTGCCTCTAAAAACCCTTGGATTAGGGCACTGACTTGGAAAATAACCCAGTTCTTTGCATTTGTAGCATTGAACAATGCGTTGAGGTTCGAACGGAGCGTTCCTCTCCTCTGTCGCAGTTGTGGGTCTTTATTGCCGACAGTTAACAGCTAGGTGCCCTTCCCTTCCACACCTGAAGCCTTTCCTCGTCCCCTTAAGGCAATTTCCAGGGTGCTTCCATCCACACTTTTGGAAAGTAGGGTGCTGGATCCTCTTAGCACCGTTGGATTTTTCCAAAGGACCGCCAACATTGAATTCCACCTTACACTTCTTGTCCCCATGATACCCCTGTGATTCCCCGATCTCCATTTCGACCTTGAGGGAACATCTGACAATTTCCTCATAGCTGTCGAAGTCACAGATCACTAATGTTTCCTGAAGGTCAGGCTTCAGCCCACCAAAGAAGCAGTCAACTTTGAATTCGGGGGTAATGACAAAGCCGTAAGCGTAAAGTGCAAGCCTTGTGAAGTTTTCCTCGTACGCTCCAACAGATTCTTCATCTTTTTTCTTGATGGAAAGGAAGTCCCTTACCATCTTAAGCCGGAGGGTGCATAGAAAATATTTATCAAAAAACATCTTCCGGAAATCCTTCCATTCCAACGCCTCGATCTCCTCCTCAGGCTTCTTATTTTTGATCAACGTACACCATTGATCAGCTTCACCCTCCATACAATAAGCCGTCAGGAGAACCTTCTCTTGTTCAGAACATTAAAGGATGGAGAAGATATTTTCAATGGATTTGATCCATTGTTCAGTGATCGTGAGATCAGATGATCCACTAAAAGTAAGAGGCCTCTGTCTCATAAATCTCTCGATAGCTACTTGTTCATTCTTAGGGGGGTTTGAACGTTCCTCTAGACCCATGTTTCTATTCAAAACTTGAGTTAGCTGAGAGAGAATCATGACAAAGTTTGTGATTCCCGCTCACATTGGATTTGGCATCTGATTAGTACAATCATCACACTGATCTTCACAACGGTTGTTAGCCCAAGTCCTCCTATTACCGGCCATTGGCTGGAATAAAAGGAAAGTTAGGGGTAACACATAAAGGGTAATCCAAAGACAAAAGTTGATGACTCATAAATAAACTTTTATTTCCTTAAATCATGAGTCTATAGGCTTCAATCTAGGATTTTCATGATCTACTTTCTAACATATATTCTTAGGGGTTTTTTTAATTCCCTTATTAAGGGTTCATACTAAGATTGTTAATTTACCAAAGCATATCCCCCTGGAGTGTCGTAACCAAGAGTGCAGTAAGGCCTGCTGTCATGCAGCAGTTCCCGCTAGAGTCTAGCTCAAAGCGGTGTTTTCGGGTTTTACCCATAGGATACATTTGTGTCAGAGCCGCCTCTACCTGCTCGTATCTAGACATGGATGTATTTTCTTGACAAACCACTTACTCAGTACTTACCAAAACTTAGGGATGTTTTTATTATACATAGTCTTGTATCTAAGGCTTTACTAGGGTTTCCTAATCCCAAAAATAACTAAACCTATCCTCTAATACCAACTGTGACAACTCTGCTTTTATTACAAACTTAAACATGATTTATTACATAAAACTTCACTTGATACAATAAAGAAGATCGAGAGTTTTAGTATCTTTGGGGATTAGGATCATTACATAAAAAACTTAAAACATGAAATACAACATCTTTATTGGAAACTTCCTTTACATGACCACTACATTCCCTCGTACTTAGCATTGCATGAGATAACCTGAGGACAAGCATATGAAAAGGGTGACCTATAAAGCCCGGTAAGGGAATACACATGGAATAACATGAGGAGTACAATACATGCTAGAAAACAGACATATCAATAGAGCACAAGAGAAACATGAACATAAAGGCATGATAAAGCATGATAATCATAACATGGAAATGTGGTAAAAACCCTTAACATGGAAAAAGAATGAGCCAAGGCTCATTGCACATGGAGCATGAGTAAATCCTCATTGCACATAAAGAACGAGTAAACCCTCGTTGCACTTGAATTAGCATGAGTCAACACTCATTTCACATGACGTATCATGATACTATACTTTACCCAATGCATTGGAGCGCTATAATGGCGCACCCTTCTTAAACATTTCATTTCATGCATAAGTGTGCCACATGGATCATAAAACAAGGGTTCATAAAACATAATCATTTATTCCATGATAAAGAAATGTGGAATTCATACATGAAACTTTATAATAAATAAGTAAATGTGCATAAAGGCGAATACCCTTGATAGAGAAATGAGCATGGTATTCACTACACAATGACATTGGCTTAGAAAATTGGTGCGATTTCGGCAGCGTAACGACGCGACATAAGAATTCATAAAAATGGTTGATGAGAGAGAAAATGTAATGAATAGTAATGAGGTTGTATATATACATGTCCCAACAATTTTAATGGAATTTAGATTCATGATACAAAAGTATTTCTTGAATGTAAAAGAGGAGAGAGAAGTTCCTTTCAGAATTTTGGCATAGTAACAGGTGTACATGGGAGGCATTTAATGAGAGAGAAAGGGGTCTCCCATAATTCAAACATAAAGAGGGATGTATGGGGGAGGTAATAAACCATACCCCAACCTTCATAATTGAAATTAAAAGGGAAATACAACTTAATGAAAATTGAAAAAAATGAGAAAGGAAGAAAATACCCTTACTTGGAAGTGTGCTTACAAAGGCTAGAGAGAGGCTTGTGAGAGGCTTCTTGGGAGCTTGGGGAACCTTGGGAGGATTCTATATAGATTTGGGAAGAGGTTTGATGAACTCAATAGGCTTTGAGTGAGGAGGATGTGGGAGATTGGGTGGGTTTATATAGGGAAGGTGAGGGAATTGTTTATTATTTAGGTTTGAGACCCCTTATATTAAATTAATCCAAACCACAAACCATCCCATGGTTTTTTCCAATGGTTTTTGGAAAAGGGAAGATTAAAAAAGTATTTTATAAGGCGAAAGTCCGAACTTCTTAAAATAATAGGGTTGCTTATGTGTAGGTGAGTCACACTCCCATGGAAATTAATTTAAAAAGACAAGGTTTTCAATAAGTCTTGAGGGGTCCATTAATGCTTTGAAAAGTAAGTAAAACAAACCCAAAATCACATTATTTTTATGTTAAAACCTATATTGGCCGAACATAAAGCTTATAGTATTTTATTACATCACTATTTGGTCATTATGATGTCATAAAACACATTATATATTTAAACGGTATTTAATTTCTACCCAAAAATTTGACTATCTCAGAAAATTATGAAAAAATCACAATTGGATAATTTTGACGTCCTGATTCCAGAAATAACATTTATTTTATCTAGATAATTTTATAAATATTTTAATTTTCACATTTAAAATAAAAACCGCCATTTATCGAAAATTCACGGGTTTTGACAGAAATGGCTTTCAAAACTTAATAAAAATTATAATTGCATTCATAAAATTATAAGATCATTTATATTTAATAAAAATTAATTTAATAATAAAAATAATATTTTATTAAAATATTAATTAATTCAAAAATCCATTAATTTAATAAAATAGATTTATTAATTAAATAATAATTAAAAACACTATTTGTACTATAAAAACTATTTACAATGTCTCAAAAATGACAAGGAGGTATATTCATTATTATATACAAAAATAATATACATGAACATAGTACTAGCGATTCGTTACATAACCCCTTAAAATAGCCGCATAAGACCTAAGGGTAAGGTGTGTGATGGTGACAGACTCTTGGGGAGGCTTAGCTAACATTGCTCGAGTGATAATCTCTATCAACTTCCATTTTTCCCATAGACAGCCCCGTTTGAGCTTGACATGGTGATGCTCCACTTGGGCTTGGTCAAGAGCGAAGCCCAAGGACGCCACCTATTTTCTGAGCTCGGACAAATGGGCTTCGTACGAAGCAGTTCTACTGGACGAGGCCATCGCTTCTTTTGTCTGAGTAAATTGGATTTGTTAAATCCCTATATTTATACTAATCATGTGATCACTGTTCAAAAACTATATTAGAAACGGTCAAAATTATTAACATAAAACCAAAGAAGTTGACATTTTATATAAACATAAAGAGAAATTTAATTAGATCAAGAGGGATTTCCATTAATGAAACTTTGGGTCGTTACATAACTTCACCTATGAATGTATAAATAAAATTTTGGTATCTCAATAATTAAAATATGATATATTTATATCATGTAATAAGATAATGAACTTTTAAAAATGATAAATTAAGTTTTGGTAATTTTTTGAAACATAAATATTTATTTAAAATTTACTAATTAATTTAATTATTGAAAATAAAATTTATTTTCATAAAATATATTCATAAATTAATATTTTTTTCATTAAAATTATATGATAATTTTATGAAACCATAATAAATTTTTTAAAGTGTCGTAAAATCAGTGATAATATCAAAATAAGTATTTTTTTGAATAAATAATGATTTTATTTAAAAATTTAATTTCTCATATTTAGAAAATTATTTTCATAAAATGCATTCCATTTTTTAAATCTTCATGTCAAAAAATATTTAGAGTTAATTTTTGGGATTTTTCTAAAATAGTTGAATATTTCATAAATTGTGAAATACTGTAATTTACTATATTTAACATTAATAGTTAAATACATGAATTTTTGAGCCATTATTGATTTAAGAAACCATTATTTAAAACTCACATATACTAGTTACTATAATTAGTCACAAGAATCAATAATATTGGTATTATTGATCCAAAAATAATAAATAAATTAATAAAATAAAAAAACACCGATCCTCCCCTATAAATGCTACCCCTCACCTCCCCTTATCCTGACACCATCTAAACCTTGCAACATATATAAATTATTCCCAATTTCCCAATCCTTTTCCCCATTTCCTAGACCTGTTGGTCTTACCAAAAGACCAAATCTAAGTGAATTAAGAAGGTTCCCAAGGAGATGATATTCTAGAGGCAAACTATTCCTTCTTCCTATTTTAATTTTTTTTTATTTTCTTCTCTTCTCCTCCCCTACCTTATAAAATGTGTAACGATAAATAAAGTATCATATATACACTATAATTGTGTTGTTATAATTTATTATCCATAATCAAATCCATTCTACTCTACTTTTATTTTAAAAATAAAAGCATTGCATGCGATGTTTTGATCCACTACTTTCAGGGACGGTGAGAATTCATTTTCAATTTACACCTTCAAGACATATCATAAAACCATTAATTTGGTTAAATATTATTTTTAAATAAATATTATAAGTTATATCATCATTCTGAAACCAATATATATAAACATAATATTAAATTAAATGACACAAGTTCACAATTGTCGTGAAAAACACAAAAATAAATTAAGACATTTCCTTTAATATTTTATCTAATGAATGATACTAATAACATATAACCAAATGATACATGAAAACATTTAAACTTCTATAATTTCATTAATACTAAATTAGTTTACTTCTGAAGAAGTTATTCCCATTTTACAAGAACTCCCATATTTATACTCAAAGGAACAACCCATAAAACCATGAAATGAACACTCTCAGAACAATGAAATTAAACATTATAAATCATCAAAATAGATATAAATTAACATAATAGAATTATAATAAATAAAATATATGTTTATTATCTTCTAAATTAACTAATTAATGGGTCTAATTTGATTATCTAGGACATTAAGTACAAGTGTAGAACTTTGTCAGACATATGGTATATGTTTCTTTTCTCACTTTTACATTTGTGAGATATATTACTCATTAAAACATAATTTCATTTGTGTGGTGTATATAGGATCCTTTAACATATAAAATTATTAATCTATTTATATTCATATAATTCAGTGTTTCATTTGATGATCTTTAATTTTATGGGGTATATGGTTCGACTAATTAAAATGTTATAAGGGAATTTTTATCCTAATTACTATTATTTGGGCTAAAATTATACTCCATTGATTATGTTTTGTTATGATTATGTGTGAACCAAATTTTTATTATCTTATATTTCATGTACATTTATTTTATGTCTAATTACAGCTGGTACACACAATCAATTCCTTTTTCTAACACTCAAACTTTAAAAAAAATACTCTTTTAAATGATTATTTTTCAAAAATATAAATGGAATTTTTTTTAACTTATACGACATGAGAATATTTTACCACTTTCATTACACATTAATGTATTGATGAATTATTTATAATTTTACAATGTAATTTTCAAAGAAAAATTTTTATTTTGGAATTGGAAAATAATTAAAATAATTGATTTTAAAGTAAAGTGTTATTTCCGGCAAGATTTTTTAAAGATTTTATTAGAGTATTTTCATCTATTTCAACAACCATTTTTGGATATTATGATTAATTGAGGTTTATCTCTTATGATACAATGTAAAATATTTTATTGATTTTTTCTGATTAGTTTGAATGTGGAAGTGCTATTTTGATACCATTCATCATATGACATTGGATGGTTTATGATTTTGATTATTGTATGGGGAAAGTTATTTGAAATTATTGTTTAAATATAAATGTATATGTTGATTATGTTTCACCCCTTTCATATGAAGAATGAATTGGAATTATTAAGTGAATGTCAGGGCCTTCTATAACCTTTCGATGCATCAGCCGGTTTCATGAGACAAACTAGTTTGGGTATTGGATAATACCTTACATAATTTTGTATGGTGTCTTGGCTAAAGCCTTGATTGTATGTTCCTGATATTCCACAATATGAATTCCCTCATTATGATATTAGTTATTGATAATCCATGTGATTATTTGACAAGAATAATATCTATAGTTATGTCTCATTCTCATGTGATTATTTATATGGAATTATTTGATCAGATTTTCTTCATACCATACTATTTTCAAGATTATGTTTTAATGGAATATGTTTTTAGTTATTCACCTTTCCTTATTATTTATGCTTATTTATGATAGCTTTTGTTGTATGACCACCCTTATATAGAGTCTTAGATCAACCCTCCCTAATGTTTTATTTTTCTCTAGGATTTCAATATTTATATTATGATTAATATGTATGAATAATCTAGTATAATAGGGGTATTTCCCAAGGAGTTACTATGATGTATTCTATTTCATGTTTTAATTTAATATTTATGTTTGTATCTACTTTTCCAAAGATTCTAAAATATTCTATACTGTGGGATGAAATCTCTTGTACTTAATAACAACGTAATAAAGTAAGGCACTGAATCTGGGATATTGAGGTTAGGGTATTTAAAATAATTGTAGGTCCTTGTTAGCCACTAAGCTAATATCACATATTGGAAAGCATCTCATCATGGATTAGGTTTACTCCATAGTACTATCATAATGTATCATGAGACCAAAAAATTACCCAATTAATTGGAGTGTTATCTTGGTTCAACCATTATAACATATAAATTCTTATGTGTGCTACAAAAGAAAATCAATCATATGATATTAACATAATAAATACACATGAAAAGAAATGGGTTTCATAATATAGTCTTATATTATAATCAAGAAGATTTCATAAAAAATCCAATTGAGTAATGAACTTAAGGAATGTAATATCCCATAAAAGGATGGGAGAATAAGCTAGGTATATATTTTAGAGGCACACACACACACACACATAATTTAGAAGAATTACATAAAATTAAATAGTGGGAATGTGAGTTAGAGAGTAAAAGGTCATAACCCAATGAAAAAGGGAGGTTCAAAGAGATCCATTACCTTTTGTCCAAATCTATTATGAACTAATACTTAATATCCTGGATAATAAAATTATATTCCTTAATTAAATAATTTGAAACCTTTTACATAAGTATTTTATTTATTATAATTTTATTATCTTCATTTATAACGAATTCAATGAGATATAATGTTTATTTTTTTTTGTTCTGGGAGTATTTGTTTCATGTTTCCAAGATCAGATAATTTCTGATTAGTTATTGATATTCTTATAAAATTGGACTAAAATAAAAAATTGAATTGAAATGGTATTCATGTACTTATAAAAATTAAAATTTTCATAAATATACTTTTATATTCTGAAATAGGTAAAAATCATTTACTAAAATGTTAACGTTGCGTGGTTAGTTCATTTAGAGAGTTTCACCGACCGTCACAAACAATATCCATTTTAATTAATATTTTAAACATATATTCATTAAAGAAAATGAAATATTTATAATATTCTTATTATAATGTTATTTAACCATAATAATATTTTTATGACTGTCCTTAAAGGAAGTGGAGGAAAACAAACTGCGTTGGTTATGCATGCGATGAACCAACCATATTCCAAACAATGATTTCATTTTAGAATTGAATTAATGGAGGGTTTAAGATGGATATTACTCCATAATAATAAAATATTAGTATATTAGGACACTTATGTTACTATGATTCGGTGGATTGAGGTTAAATGGGGTGGTATAAGGGGAATAAAATTGAAAGAGATTAGTCTAGAGTCTTACATCTTCCTTTAGTCACCTCATCTTTAGTTACCCCTTAATGATCATTAAAATGGTCTTTGGATGAGACCAGTAGAACTAGGATGTGTGGGAGTGGTTTGGGAAGGTAATTTGGTATAAATTTGGAAATATAAAAGACTTAGATGGTGTGATGAGAAGGGGTGGTATTTATAAGGGGAAGAGATGGGTGTTTATTTATATTATAATGACTAGTTTATTATTTTGAAATAAGACTACCAATAATATTGATTCTTATGACTATATACAAAAAAATTGTGAATGTGAGTTTGTGATAATGGGGTTTACATCAACCATGACTCAAACATCCATGTATTTAGATTATTATATTAAATAGCATATTTTACTATATTTCACTATTCAAAAACTTCGACTATTTTAGAAAAATTAAAACAAATTCATCCTAACAATTTTTAATCAAGTAAATTCCAAAAAAAATAAATATATTTTTTGAAATTAATTTTCTATATACGAGAAATTTAATATTTAAAAAAATCGACATTTATTTTAAAAAATACCAATTTTAATAATGTGATCAATTTTTTGATCCTCTGAAAAATTATTTACGGTATCAAAAAATTGTATTGTCATTATAGTAAAACATAATATTAGTTTATAAACCCATTTTATGAAAATATTATTTCTTTAAAATATTATATTTATTACAAAAGTGGAATTAAAATATTTATGTTTTATAAAAAACACAATAACTTAATTTATCATTTTAAACACATTTATTTACTTATAACTTGGTTTAAGTATATCATATTTTCTTTTTATAGTACTCCTAATATTATTTTACATATACATAGGTTAGGTTACTATTCTAATGTTTATATTACCATTCATAATAATTAGATTACTTTTCCAATGGTAAGGTTACAATTTCAATGGTTATATTTTTAATAGTATTATGGGTTCCCTAATTTCTATAAATATATCATATTCTATACATTATTTATTCAATTATATTTATCTCAAGGTAATATATATTTTAATTTAAATATGAATATTTTTATACAAATATTTTTTACTTTTCTATATATTTTTCTGTGAGTGTGGTTATTTTGGTGGATCAAATATATTTAAATTTTCATATTTTAGTTATATTATTTTCTATTTTTTCATACACTTATAATATTTACAATTATAATGTCCATTTTTATTATTTTATGTGATGTTTAAATAAGATGAAAAGTTGATGTTTCTTTTATCATTTGGTGCATGTTCATTATACTACATTGCTAAATATGAAACTATTATAAGAATAAAAATCTCATTGAAAAAATTATATGTGATTGTATTATTCCATATTAAGAAATTGCACCCTTGAAATTTCATTTTACATAATAAGGTATAAATAGGATATGGATCTTCTACTTCAGGGATTCCTCTGGTTCATATGTGACATCTACATATTTATGGTTTCCCCATAGTACTTTGACTTGGGGAGTTATCTTGTTGCATAGAAATTTATCTCTACGATGTAAGGTCTTCACCAGATTCTCCTCATAATAGAGTTCATTTTTTACCTATTCCACCTCAAAATTCAATATATGTGAGGTATCTAGTGTGTACTTTCTTAATAGGGTTATGTATAATGTGTTGTGTATTTTATAAAGGTTTATTGGGAGTGATAGTGAATAAAATATAACTCCAATGAGATCAAGAATCTCAAAGGGGCCAATGTACACATGGACTAGCTTACCCATCTTCTAAAATTTCAAGACTCTCTTCGATTATGATATGAATAGGAAAAAATTATCTCAATCTTTGACTCTAGGTTTCATTGATGATTTTCAACATAACTCTTCTGTCAAATTTGAGAATCCCAGATGTGGTGCTGAATGGTTTTTACATATTTTACCATTTCCTTAACCATTTCTAGTACCATTATCCTATATTCACCCACTTCATCCTAGAATGTAGTATACCGTAATTAATTGCTTTAAACGAATTCATATGGATAAATTTTATGATTGAGTGAAATCTATTATTGTTTGAGAACTCATCTAAAGTAATATTTTTTCCCATCCTCCTTTGAAATCCATCGAGCATGCTATCAACATATACTTAAGTGTTTGAATAGTCTGCTCTAATTGGCCTTCATTTGGGGTGTGATAAGCTGTAATGAATTTCTACATAGTGATTAGAGAAAGATAGATACTCGACCATAATTTTTTGTTAAATTTCAAATATCGATCGAATAAAATTGACAGTGGTGTTCAATGAAGCCTCACAACTTCTCAAATGTATACCTTTACAAGTTTATCACGTGATAAGTCTTCTCAAATTGTAATAAATTGTAAAATATTTGTAAGATGATACACCACAACCCATAGAGAGTTATTTTCCTTTGATTTCTCTTGATGACCAGTGAAAAAGTATAGGGATATGTTTTCCCATTTCTATATAGGTATGGGTAATGTTTATATCTTACCCAAGTACTTTTTCCTTTTAGGAATCACCTCTAAAATACTGGGCATTTGAATGTATATTTGTTTGTTATATTTTTTCATATTATCCCACCAATAGTTCTCTCATAGATCTTGATATATCTTTATACTCCCTGGGTGGATAGAGAAGGTCAATCTATGTGTATCATTTACCAAATCCTTACTTATCTCATGACTTTATTGTACACATAGTCACAAACCAAATCTTACAACTCATTATTCATCAATTTTTATCGTTGAGAATTTCAATTTTCATATAACTTCAACCATATTCAAAATTTACACATTATTTCTTTTAGTATCCTTTATCTTCTTTAGAAGGGATGATTGAATAATATTTTGATAAAGGAATGATGATGTTTCTTCCTTTATGATTACTGTGTACATCCATTGAAAGTCTAATAATATTTGATCATTATCGATACTCATCATTGATAAGGTCACAAGATATTCTATACTTGGAATATCATCCACTTTATTTATATTCTCAAGATGGTAGTGGATTGAGTAGTCATAATCCTTGATTATCTCTAACCACCTTTCCTAGTGAATATTAATCCCATTTTGTGTGAATATATATATTTGAGGATCTTATGATTCATATATATCTCACACTTCTCTCCATAGAGATAATTATGCCATATTTTCCACACTAATATTACTGCCTCTTACTATAGATAATGTATTGGATAGTTATACTCATGAACTTTCAACTACCTTGAGGCATAGTGTAAGGCCATGGACCCAGACATTTGAATTCAACTCATATAAATGTCGTTTATTTTATTTATAAAAAAAACTAAAAAAATACAAAATACTTCATAAAATCCATGAACTTTTCCAGTCCATGTTTTGGATAATTAGATACATACCTTAAAATTTAACAAGAAATATACAAAAGAATATTAAATAAACAGAAAGTCTTTTTATGTGCTGGCTCCTCAAAGAAATACAAATCATAAATTTATTCCACTAAACCTATAGAAAACAAATTTTAAACATGGGGTGAAAATAATTTTTCATAGTAAGGGGGTTTTAAAATCTCCGGTAAATAATTTTAATTTTTTAGATAAATAAATACTTATAAATAGGTTTTCAAGACATTGAAATATTATAATTTTCTTATAATTTTTAAAACCATAAATTTCAAAATAACAACATTTTGAAATTGTTATTTGTATTTCTCAAATTGAAAATAATAATTTTCAAAGGATTAATTATGATACTTAGTAGACTATGAGAAAGTCGTCAGGCCACTTAGCCATATCTCATGTGGGATAATATCCCCTAAAGGTCATGGGTTCACTCCCCAAACCATAATATAAATTTTTTTTATTGTAGTGCCAATTTTTAGAAAACATTTTAATGGTCCGACCTTTCTTCAATCATAATCCAAAATTGTTTCAAAATAATACATATATAGATTATTTTATTTAAATGAAAATAATATCACAAACATTTTAACATGGAATAATCAATTCTTTTAGAATTTATAAAATCAAATTTAGTTTAAATCTATTTTAACAACAATTGTTCTTATTTAAAATCCAAAAATATAAATGCATAATAAAATAAATGGATACATGAACTAAAAATTAATTGAATGTTTTCGATAACTTAGATGATGTCCATATATAATTTCTTAATGAAATACGTGGTTATGCATGGACATTTTTCACATGAAATAATAACTTTTACATAAAAGTTTCAAATAAAATGACAATATTTAACATTTGTTACTAAAATACGCACATTAAATGATAATAGCAAAAATGATATCTCCTCCCTTGGAGATTTTATAAACATAAAGAAATGATTTAAAATTAAAAATAACAAAAAAATGTTTCGGTATTGTTATAAAGAAATAGAATTGAGATAATTTATTTAAAATTTTAATTCCTTCCATGAAGTTTGATTATTTTAAGAAGATTTTTAATCAAATCATTAAAATAAAATTCTATTTTCTAAATAGATTTGAAAGCCCTTACATGTTTCCCTCAAAACATTTTATGGCATAATTATACTTTTAAAAATACCTAAATTATGTAAATTAATATAAAACCCTTG
This sequence comes from Viscum album, assembly GCA_963277665.1. Classification (NCBI taxonomy): domain Eukaryota; kingdom Viridiplantae; phylum Streptophyta; class Magnoliopsida; order Santalales; family Viscaceae; genus Viscum; species Viscum album. The sequence continues at coordinate 917,413,677 of OY728145.1, forward strand.
TCTAAACCATAAATTATAAATATTTTTAACAGAAATTATTACAGACCATAAATTGACGATTTTGAAAATAAAATTTAAATAAATACCTTATATTATAAATAGATATTTAGAGACACACACATACACATATAATTATTTTATTAATTGAATATAAAATGATAGATTGAAGACATGATAAACCCTTAAAAAACATAATTTGACAAACAAAAATAGCCAATACCCATACATGATTTTATAAAATTTAAAAGAATGAAATACACATAAAAATATAATCATACATATTGTAAAACCGAAATAACCATTACATGATAAAGTCTTAAAAATAAATAGATATATAGATATATGTATATATATATTATTAATGAATCCAAGATAAATTTATAGAATAAAATTAATCCCTCACTTTGATTCAAGATCAGAAGAGAATGGTTGCTGGACACTAGCTAAATAAAGAATTGGGTATAACCCAGATGTTTCAAGGTGTATAGAGTAAGGGTTTATATAAAATTTTAATCTGTGTTTAGGTGAGAAAATTGTGATGTGGGGTACACCATTTTGAATAAAAAAACAGAGTGTTTTTGATCCATTTGGTAAGACATTATAATAATATTATTAAATATAATATACAAATATTTTAGTAAGCCAAGTTTCTATATTTCAAAAATTCAAAAAGTGGTTGATAATTAAGCCTTACCAGATCAAACAATGGTTCTTAATTAATGCCAATTATAAAAAAAATAGAAAATAAAAATTCACATAGATATATATTTATTTTAATGGAATCTTATAGAGGGAGATGATTGTTTTATTCAATATGTAGCTTAAATTAAATTTAACAATCATCATTATCATTGTGGAAAACGAAGAGAGTTGGGGCCGAGGTCGAAAGGGGATTCAACGACGGAGGAGGAAGGGTTCCCAGTGGCTTGACCTAATTTGCTCGAGGGCTCCAAAATGAGGGTAACAAGGAAGATGATCAAGGTTTGTAGGGATGGTTTGGATTGTGTTTGGGTATATTGAATGGCTAAAAATAAACCTATCATAAGAAAAGAGAGAGCTCAATTTGGATGGGGAACATATGGCTCAAATGATCTAGATTTTGATTGAATGACTTAGACCATATTTTATACATCCCACATCGAAGTGGGACGTATAATGAGTATTCCTTTATATGCCAAGATGTGTGTTACCCACCTTGATGAAAAAAGGCACACACAAAGGGATCTTTATATATGAGATCATGCCTGATATTTTTCCCACCTACTATCAGACTAGTATTTGGCCCACCTATACACTTTCCAAACCCACGTGTTGTTAGAGGTGGGAATAAACCTTAAGAAACCTCCAATAAACTGGGCTTGGAATATATACTACCTAATTTTTTGTGGGTTATCGTCTTTTTTATAAATAGTTTTCTAAAAAGAGAAAAAATATTAAAATATCATATATACATTTTTATCAGTTTAATTAAATCATTCTAACCATTTTATCTTAATAAAAACTAATTTATCATTATTATTTAAAAATATTTATATAAAATTATCATTTTAATAAATTCTAAAACTTATAATATAAAAAATTAAAATTAAAATTTAAAATTAAAACATTATAATTATATTTCATCATTTATATTATATTCATTTTTTATTTCAAATTCATTTTTAAATTTTAAAAAATCAAACAACTATTAAAAATTCCAATATCTACATCCATCCCAAGGATCATAAAAGGGTCTTTATAAATACCCATATTTAAGGGTACTTGGAAACACATCAAGCTTATTCAGAGTTCAATTCTTGTTTCATAATGGTGATATATATAACTCATGTTCCTAACATATTCATTATTCTTCTTGCTATTTATTTTTATATTTTGGCAGATCAAAGCTATGTGGGATACATGTTCAAACTTATTGTGTGGATGTGAGGTGTTCGAGTGGTGTTTTTAGGGATTTTAATGTTTTTTCTAAATTAGTGAATATTTGTTAGTTTGTAATGATGCATTGTTATCAGGGGTTTAATAATAGAATTATTTTTTGTTTGTTATTAATTCTTGAATTATTCTGAATGAACAAAATTTTTTAGTAGTAGTAATAATAATAATAATAATAATAATAATAATAATAATTCAAATACAGAATGGATTAGGGGAGTTATATATAAAAAATAAATTTATCAGTATACATTAGTAGACCACCCATTCCCTTATTTTAAGAATCATTGTATACCATGAAAGGTTCCCCACTTGTGGGATGTGTGAGGATTGGTGTTGTGATAATCCTATTTTCCCTTTTCGTGAAGCTCTCTGTGCATTCACCTACCATAAAAAACATTAATCCCTTTTGAGTAAGCTTACTTAGTGGATTTTATAATCATGAGAAGTTTCTAAAAAGTTAACAGAAACACCAATCCAGTCTAAAGAAACTACAAATCTCCATTACAACTACTTTACTAGCTCACTCCTTAGTTGCCGTTTCCAAATATGGTCTATAGATATCCATTTTTTCATGATAACAAGAACCATGAATGATAATTTATCTATATAGAAATCACATTTACTACTGTTTTCATATATATTATCCTTTCATATGGTTTTTATCATAGTATTCAAATTCCCCACATGCTACTCATTAATTTTGGAGTTTATCATAATGTCATCTATAAATACTACAACAAATTTTTATGGTAATCTATAAATACTCTATAAATTAACTCCATAATTATTTTAGGGCATTAGTGAGTTCTAAGGTCATTACTATGAATAGATACTGTCCATACCTTGTTTAAAAGTTTGTCTTGGGAATATTTTCCTTTATCAGCTTTTATTGGTGATATCTTGCCCGAAGGTCTACCTTAGAGATATATTAGGCTCCACATAATTGATAAAAGAGTCATTTATCCATGTAAGTGGATTCTTATTATTTTTCGTGATTTTTTTGGGATTATGATAATCAATGCAGATGAATATTAACCTATCATTATTCTTAATGAAGAGGATCGTCACTCCCTACAATGAAGCTCTAGGGTGTATGAATCCTTTTACCAAATTATGTTTTAACAACTTATTATGTTCTTAGAAATCATGTATGGACATTCTTTATGGATTTTTGGATATAGGAAGAGTTCAAGGTAAAATTTCAATTAATAACTCAACCTTTTGGTTAAGAGGAAGACCATAAAATTTTCTAGGGAATAGAATAGTATAATCCCTCACATTAGGAATGTATTCAAGATTGATTCTCTCATTGGTCTTAATAATTTGAGCTATACATGCTTGATTATATGACAATAATATCCAAAATTTCGATAAATATTCCAATGGAGATTCATCCTCCTCCATACACTTATATAGAATCTGAGGATGACTTGGGATATGAAGAATGATCTATCTCTTTTGACAATTGATGTTGTATTTATATAATGAAAACGAATCCATCCCCAATATAGAATATAACTCCCCAAAAGGACGTAATAATTGATTTCTTATGTGGTTAATTCCAAAATATTGACTGGGGAGGTGTTATATACTTAGGTTTCAATAATTACTCTTTTCTTACTCTCAGAGAAAGATCAACCCCCATATTTTGAGGTGGTGTTTTAATAGTTATACTAAACATGAAGTACATGTAAGAATGTGTAGAACCATAATAAAAAAATATATTCACTATTCTAGAATTAATAACTAGAATATCTATCACCACATCATTTTCAAGATCCACGTCAATTGTAGTGATAATGTCTTCCCTTCCTTAATATATAGATCTTAGAGGTTGTTGTTGTTGTCTGTCTATGATAACCCTTGTCTTAGAGAATTGTTTCACATAATGATCATGTTACTTGTAGTTGAAACAATTCAATATTGTATGATTATTGACCTAGACCTTCTTTTCCTCTATTTCATTAGTGGGATTATTCCTATCCCTTTAGTATTGATTAGTCTGATTCCCCTGTTTTCCATATTTAAAGAATCTCCATGTTCCACTGATACAATGTATAGGATGCTTCTTCCCACACTTTTAAAATGTAGGTAGTCTATTTATCTTCTCTATATGATATTTACCTATTGAATCGCCTGAAGAAAATTCCATTAGATTATTTTTGTTTCAAGGACCATGAGACCACATAGTGTGACCGATCATCATCTAAACCTTTGGGGTACAAATGAAAATGTCATAGTAGTTTTCAATGTCTTTAATTGATAAATGTTTACACATATTTGTATTTAACCTACTATAGAAATGGTCCAACTTACATTTGTTTTCTTCTTTCCAGACCTCTTCTAGAAGAGGGTATTAATATCATTGGTATTTAAGATAGTATGAGGTGTTTGTAGAAAAGTTGGTATATGAGGATATTTATGGGGACACTCTTTGGTATATTTTTATCAGAATGAAGTATTTTTGTTTTCAATATGATTTTATTAATTGGTAAGATGGATCTAATTTATAGAAATATTTGAAAATCTTATTATTCATATTATAGAAGATTATCAGTGGATTTTTGTGCATGGAGAAATTAATTTTTGGAAGCATAATTTGGATGGATACAGTTTATTTTTCCCAAGATATCCAGTAATGGATATCATTCTTCAGTAGTCTTGTTTCCATCCTCGAGTCATTGATTAATTGCTCAATAATAATCCAAAGGAGGTTCTGTGTAGTATCTGTTTTTTAGATGACTCTGATCAATGATTTTTTACTGCTACTTCTTTTGGTAAACTCACATGTTTAGTTTATCCTAACATGAATAATGCTTTATGAAATTTTTATGTGTTGGTTTCTAACCTCTATTTCAAATATATTTATCCTAAATACGGCTTCCTATATTGGAGAATCCACAAAAATTCCATTCTAATGGATGATAATATTCAGTGCATCACTATTCCTTGGGATTTGTGGTGAAAATGTTTTTAGAATCCATAAAAGAAAAATCTTTCCCTTTTGTTTTTTCATAGTCACTGGCCTATTTTTTTTGTGGTTTTAGACTGAATGTTTTCTTGATATAGATATAAGAGTGTTTTTGATTATTGATTACATTATGAAAAGTATGGTTTCTATTTCTCAGGATCGTGTGATAGATAAGGGGTGGATTCTATTCTTTATTATAGCTTGTTAGACTATATGGGATTCCCATAGTCAGTTTTTTCATCACAAAGCTCGACCGTCACTTTGGTATATTTGTTATAGGGTTAAGAATTTTTTTTATTTCATTTATCACTGATATGACACCACCCTGCATTGGGTATTTCTATCTCATACTCTTGGAGGTTCTTAGAAGGAAATGTCTCATGGGTAGAGGGGCTCAAGTATTAGGGTTAAGTGGTTTTCACCTTTTCTTGGAATAAAATTGAACACGAATGGTTATTTTCTACAAGGAATCCTAGGAGAAGGTGCTTCCATTCATGACTTTTGAGGTTCATTTATTTCAGATTTCTCATTATTTTTTGGTGACATGTCTTCTACTGTTGTTGAGGCCCTGGATTTACTTCAAGGCGTTAAATTATTTTATTATCTTTCAATCATTATCTATGATGTGTAACTTGACTCTTCCATTGTGGTTAATACGCTGAAAGTTCAACACGAGTGATTTTGGAAGATTATTTATCATATCAGGTCCCATATCTCCCTTATCCATTTGAATTTGAGGACTCCTCATACATGGTAGGAGGGGAATGTGTTAGAAGATATTCTCACTAGAAAAGTTAACTTGTTTAATAGGATCATGAGTTTTTGAACTTTGGTTCTCTTCCCATTGAATATGTTTCAATTGTGCAAGGGGATTCCCTTGGTCTCCACTACTTTTGACCTTCATGAATATTTTATTTGTTTGATCTTTTTTGTGTTTGTGTTAAACTTTTGTTGTTAATTTTTATTCTCTTTAATAAAAAATTTCAATTATCAATCAATCTTGGAACCTATTTCCTCATTTGGGTTCATGGTATTGATTATTTTCCACTAATAATTATCTTACCCTTCAATATTATAGACAGTAAGTAAAACTTTATATTGATATGATAATTATTGGATAGAGAATATTTTCTAAATATAGTTACCATTATTCTAAAAGAGAGAGTTATAAGATCTACTAAAGTTAGGGGGCCTTTTTCACAAAAATACTGTAATATAACATTGTATTTATTAGGAGAAGGAGGGATTCCACATGATTCATGTTATTATTCATAACATGTGTTAACTAAGACCGTACTTCCATGAACATCCCTGGTCCACTCCCATAAGGATAGGCATATTATTAGTGTAATAATCACATTTTTACCTTGTTTATAATTTGAATGGTTCCTCTTATTTCCATATATTAAATGAAAAAGGAAAATGAGATGATAATACTTCAGATAATCAATATATAAAAGGGAAACATTGAACTTTGAAGAAATAAATTTTATGTGACATGTAATTCCTAATTTATGATTCTCTAGTTTTTAAATCTATGTTATTCATGGATATTTCCCTATTAGGTTTTCTAATTTTTTTTGATCAAGTCCATAATGTTTTGAAAATGTTTGTGAATTATACAAATCATATCCCTAGGAGTGTCAAACTAGTAGTGCAGTAAAGATTCCATATCATGCACCAAGTAACCATTGAGTCAATTCCAAATGAACCCTTTTCAGGGCTATCACCCCTATATACAACTATTCCATATATATATCTTCTTGTAGTTTCTAGATCGAGATATAATTTCTTAGAATCCACTTACTCTACACTTCTCCAAAATTCTAGTATATTTTCCAATAATTAAACTTATCCCTAGGGTTCTCACTAAAGTATTCCCATCATAATACCTAAAAACACTAGACTATACTCTAATATCATAAATAGTTACCCAATTCCTTTTTAAATATTATTACATGTCTTTTAATATAAATATCTATTAAATACAAACAAAGGATTGAAAATCCGAGTTCCTTTGGAAGACTAGGTCCATAAAAAATCAAAGTGGAACTAAAATAAAATGACTTTATTTTAATCTATAAAATGAGAACATAAATCCCTTTTATCAAAAAAATAAATAGGATAACCTATGGAAATATATAAATAAATGGGTGATCTAAAAATTTGAGTAATGGAATAAAAATGATAATGAATCATAACATGTCAGTAAAATGGAATAAAATGATATAAAAAAGGGAAGGCTCATGAATAATCACATGGGAGAATAACATAATCCAAATGGATTAATATGATCATGAAAATATAGGAAAGTTAAAGCAATATAAAACATGTCATAATCATAATTTAAGTCTAACCACCAATGAAACATCACATGGTTGGAAAAGACTCATCATGGATTAGGTTCACTCTCTAATCCCATTCACAACGTCACATGAGAAAAAAAATTACCCAAGGCATTGGAGTGATATTTGGGTGAACCCATCATATGATTTACATTATTATTTGTTCCAAAAAATTAAATAAATAACAAGGTATAAACATAAGAAACACCAATAAAAATAAATTTCTTTCATAATCTTGCCTCATATCATAATCAAGAAGACTGCATAAATATGGAATCTGATGAATGAACTTAAGGAATTTATTACCATTCAATGGAAGGGATAATTATCTTAGTATATATGTGAGATAAATATATATAAATTTATAATCATTAAATAAAATTAACAAGACATGGAAAGTGGGTTATAGAGTGAATGGTCATAAACCAAAGATAAAGGTTGGTTCGGAGAGATCCCTTACCTTATGTTTAGATCCATTCATCACTTGCTCTTAAATCCTGGATAATAAAATAATATTAATTAATTACATAATTTTGAACCATTTAAATCTATATTTGACTTATTATAATATTATTATGTTCATTTATAATCATTTTATAGAGATATAATGTTTAATTTGGTAATTCTGGGAGTGTTCATTTCATGGTTCCAAGTTCATATCAATTGTTTTTAATTATCGAACTTCTAGTAAAATGGGAATAAAAATATAGAATTTAAATGAAATGATATTCAAGTACTTCTGAAAATTTAAATGGTACAATATCCTTTTTTGTTTTGACATAGGGACAAATCATTGAGTAAAATGTTAATGTTACCTGTTTAGTTCATTTAGGAGGTTTTACCAAATGCTAAAAACGAGATTCATTTTAATTAATATCTTAGAAATATTTTAATTATATAACATGAAATAAATTATAATATTATTATTATAATATTATTTACCATTAATAATATTTTTATGAAAATTCTTGATGGCATTGGAGGAAAACAAAGTGCATTGTTTATGAAGGTGATAAACAAACTATATTGTAAAAACACTTTTAATACAGAAATGAAAAAAGGGAGAGTTTAAGATATGTATCACACAATAATAATTACATATAAATATATTTAGGATACTTATGTTTCTATTTGTTAAGTGGATAAATATTATATGGTGTTTTAGAATAAGACATAAATTGAAATAGATTAGTCAAGAATCTTACTTCTCCATTTAGTCTCCTCCACTTAAGCTGACCATTAAGGCTACTTAAAATGGTTTTTCAATGATACCAAAAACACTAGGATACGAGGGAGAGGTTTTTAAGGGAAAATAGGATGAAAATTGTAAATATCCAATGATTATAATGAGAAATGAGAATGAATGGTATTTATAAGGGGATGCGAGGGGTGTTTATTAATGTTATATTCATTAGTTTATTATTTTGGATCAAGGATTAAAATTTTATCGATTATTGTGATTATATATAGTAAATGGTTGTTGTTATTTTGATATAATGTGTGTTTATATTAGTTAAGACTCAACAATTCAAGTATTTATCTTATAATCTAAAATATAGTATTTTACCATTTTCACTATTCATTAAAATTCAACTATTTTTTAAAAATAAAAAATATAACCCTCATAAATTTTGGATGTATACATTCCATAAATGAAATCAATTTTATGAAAATAATTTACTAAATATGAGAAATTTAATTTTTTAAAAAGATACTCATTTATTCAAAAAACACCAGTTTTAATATTATGATCAAATTTCTTACACTTCGAAAAATTAATTACAGTCGTATAAAAATATATTATAATTATAAAAACATAATATTAATTTATAAACCCATTTTATGATTTTATCTTTAAATAATTATATTTATTATAAAAGTGAAATTAAAACATTTATGTTTTGCAAAAAAATAAAAACACTTAATTTATCATTTTAAAACATTTATTTACTTGTAACATGGTTTAAATATATCATCTATTCATTTTATAGGACATCTAAATATTGTTTTACACTCTCATTGGTGAGTTTACTATTCCAATGGTTAGATTACTATTCCTAATGGTCGGATTTCTATTCTAATGGTAAAATTATTAATCAAAAGGTCAGATTACTATTCCAATGGTCAAATTTGTAGTAGTCATATAAGTTCCTTAATTTCCATAAATTCCTCATATTCCACTAATTATTCATTAAATAATATTTTTTCTCAAGGTTATATAAAATTTCATTCTCAATATGAATATTGTATTACTAATATTATACTAAATTTCTATATATTTTTTCATGCTTTTAGTTTTTTAGGTGGAATGAATCACATGCACTTGTTGCTTACTCATACATTGAAATAGGCAATGACACATACATTTCTAATTAAAAAAACACCAACATTTGTGAAAATTCTTAGTAAAAGTTGAATAATTAAACTTCAAATGGATTTGAACAAAAAAATTTCATATTTAAAAATAAAAATTAAAAAATATATTACAAAAATTGATATAAAAAATATAAACATAGAAATTGGAAATATTAAATTTAAAATCCAAAAACCTTTTAGAATAACCTTAAACACTTTATTTAATGTAATGTAACATGTAAATAAAATATATTTTTGGATCTCAAAGTATATTAAAAGAGAAGAGAAGACTATTTGAGCTATTTAAAACAAAAATTCACTAATTTGAAACAAAAATTAAAATATTAAAAATTACAACAAAAAATTATCCAAATGAATTTATTTATCAATTAAAAAACATTTTGGATAATAATTACACAATATATCATTTAAAATTTATTTAAAACATGTATTAAAATAAATACACATAACTAATCTCAGGTATTGAGATTCAATATGAAACATTCACCCTTATTATTCCAAATACATATTGTTTAATACTTAATATGGCATACTTCATGGTTTATCGGACATAAAATCTTATTTTCTGCCTCATGAGAATATTTTTTATCCTAATTCAAGAAATACACTCACACTTATATTAACATTTTATCATAACCTGTACTGCTCAATGGTGAACATCGATTAGGGATTACTCAAAGTTATTCTTGGAGTGGTTAATTATCATTTCAATTCTTGAAATGTATATCAATATATACATATATGCATCCAATGTTAAATAATAAAAAAGTGTATATTTCCTTTTAGTATAATATTTCACATTTTATATTATTATACCCAATAAGATCCAATCTCATCATATCATATATGATATACGTCCAGAGTAACCTTTTTTATTAATGCATATTTATGGTTATTTTAAATTCATTATACCTAAGTGTAATTACTACCACATAATTATACCAACACATGATAAAACCATTCCACCAAAATCTTTTTTGAGTAACAAATATGTAGTAATCCATTATAAATAATTATGAGACATATGAATCATATTCCTAATATTAAACTCCTTAAACATATTCAAACCCCTTAACATCATAAAATCAAAATTTACAATTTTAATAAACTATATTGTTGATGCACTCGATTTGTGTATATATTTTCACTTATTTTATAGAAAATAAGAACATGTTTTCAGAAATTACATACTACTTAGTGGAAAAATACTATGATTTTGGTGATATTGATCATTTTTAGGAGATTTATGGCCAAATACACAAAACGGCAGAGAATTGATAAAAATTTACAAACTACACGGCTGTACTTATACACACGCTATGTAAATTCAAACTCAGACACAGATTGACCATGACAGGTACATGCCCAAGTAACTAGAAACCAGTACACATTGTGTTCCCACTATACACGCCATGTACACCCTTCTAGAAGTAGTGGCTGATGAGAAGAAGTCTACAGGCCCATGTGGCAAGCTAAGAGGTACACATCATGTTCCCACTATACACACCGTGTACACCCTTCTAGATGCGGTTGGTGGCTGAAACAATGAGACTATATGCCGTGTATGGTGGTGCTATATGCCTTGTATATCTACCTACTAGGTGGTGCTGTGTTCCAAGTCAAAGATGACATATTAATCTTCCTACCATCAGAGAAAAAAAGGACAAAATCGCGTTGAAAAAAAGTACACACCGTATACATTACAACACACTGTGTAGTTATATTTTCTATAAATAGAGGCCTTGGACTCTGGTTCAAAAGGAGAGAAGTGTGGAGAAAAGGGTTAAGGGTCCAATGGAAAGAAGCTCTACTGCCACACTACTGCCATTCTACCATCTACCGAAGAATCACTCCCTCAGTGAATTTTCAAGCATGATCACATTAGTTATCAAGGGTCTTGTGTTTATATTTTCCTCTATGAGTAAGTAAATACCCAGTGTGTTGGTATTTTGGGAGATGTAAGAATTTTAATTTAGATTAGTTGTTATGAATGAGTATGTTAAAAAAAATTCTTCTTATTCTTCTTAAAGCACTTCATCTTATCATTGAAAATTCTAAACCAGACCAAGGGCAGAATTTTCAGCGATTCAAAAGAAGTACAACGATGAGAAATTTCATGATCATTATAAGTATTAATCAACTCAAAATAGACTAAGCCAAATAAATAACTGTTAAACACTAACTACCAGACTAAGGAGTTAGTTTCTTCAGCTCAAAATATAAAGTTTACTATAACAAGGAAACTTTGATACAAATTGAACCCAGAGTGTTGGGTTATCATGAACAACACAACCTCATAAGCAATTTGATTTAATAAAAAACTTCTTAAGAATCCACAAACCCAATGAATTTCTCTCTTTATTTACATCAAAAACAATTTTCCCATATTTTGTTCTATTTGTTAAGTAATTTATTAAATAAACTTAAAAAAATTATTCTTTTTTATCCAAACATAAAAAATAGACTCAAAATTCATCATACTTAATTAAAACAAAAATAAAAATTAGTTAAGAAAAGAAAAAAATAACTTCAATTTCCTTGTGGATCGACCCCTTACTATTACTATACTCATTAGGGTAAAAATAATTTGGGACATTGATATCATACCTTTGGTGAAATGAATCGCCAAATTCTGGTGCTGTTGCCGGGGTACTAAGAAATTTTAATTTTTTTCTTGTTTTAATTAAGTTTCTATCAAATTTTTGTGAAAATAAAAAAGCATAAATTTCCCAAAAAATCTATTTTCTGATCTCATTTCTTGTTTATCTTTATTTTTCCTCATTTATGCTTGGTTTATTTTATTGTGCATGGCATTAGGTGCATGAGTGACTACCTCACATGTTCCAAGAATGCTGATTCATCATGATTTTTCCCAATTGACCCAGAGATCGAACAAACTCTTTTGAAGAGCCAACATACACTCTTGAGCAAGTAATATCATAACAATCCCATGGTGTAGAATTAGGAATGAAATCCAGCTATTGTCAATGGAGCGTGACAACCGTTTGGACCAGATGTCAACCAGAACCAACAAGCTCTACTTTCTCCAGGGTATGGCCCACAACAGCTCCAAAAATTCCAACCGGAGCAGATTACATTTCTACACCCAGTATAAGGGTCGTACTATGCCCCTCAAGAACAATAATACATGCCAACTCCACTTCCTCAGTATCCACCTCCATGCCGTACTCTCAGTGAGTATGACCTACCATCTACCCACAAAGCTGACACGGGCATCGTCCATCCACCGGTGCAGGCCTAACACTTCGAAATCAAGACTTCTCTCATGTAGCTAATCTAGAACACCGTTAAATTTGGAAGCCTACCCAGTGAGGACCCCAATACCCATCTCTCCAATTTTCTGGAGGTCTGCGACATGTTCCGCTACAACAGAGTGTCCACGAACACCATTTGTCTTTGCCTCTTCCCCTTCACTCTAGGGGATAATGATAAATACTGGATTAAAGGATTTCCATAATGATCCATCCTCACATGGGAGGAGCTTTCCTAGGTTTTCCTGTCTAAATAATTCCTACCCTCAAAGACTTTGACTCTATGGAATGAAATCCACAACATCCAGCAGCACAACTCAAAGACATTATACGAATCATGGGAGTGCTTCTAGGGGATGTTGCAAAAATTCCCACATCACATACTCCCACATGGTATGAAGGTCCAAGCCTTCAATTAAGGACTCACAACGAATACAAAGTCTGTGGTGGATGCTGCTGTTGGAGGTACAGTAATGGGAAAATCCCCCAAAGATATTTTCTAAATATTAGAAGACATGTCTTCTAATAGATTCTAGTGGCATTTCGAGTGGGGCACTCAGAAATGAGTTTTGAATAACATTGATGCTCCTACTATACTTGCTTCCCAGTTGAACACTATGTCCAAAAAGATCCATGCGCTCAATTTGAAGGGTATGCCCCAAGTACCTGCATCAAAACATCTAGCGTGTAGCGAATGTGGTGACAACCACCTCAAGGGAGAATTCCCAGGATCTAGTAGAGGCCCTTTAACAAGTGAAGTGAGTTATATTTCCCAAAACTGAGGGCCAAACCAGTACGAGTAGAATCAAAACCCGGCATGGTGAGATAAAAAAAACACAGGCTGGGGCCAACATCCGCAGAATCATCCGCCCCATAGACCGCCTGACTATAACCAGCCTACTTATCAGAACCAATACTGAAGGCAGCAACAACCCCAACATGGCTCTTATCAGAATCAAGGGAATCAAAACCCTCACCCATAATAGCCATGATAGCCACCACCTCCACCAGCTCAACAACCTTCTCAGTAAGAGACCACTAAAAGGTTAGAGGATATAATGACCAAATTAATATCTATGACTGAGACTAGGTTCCAAAATCAAGAGGCTTCAATTAAAGTCATGGAGAACCAAATTGGACAATTGGAAAACCAACTCTTGGGAAGGAAACCTCGTACACTACCGAGAAACACTAAGAAGAACCAGAGGGAGGATGCTCATGTTGTCATGCTACAGAGTGGAAAAGAGATACAACAGAACCAAACAACATAGCCAGGTGCATCCACACAACTTGTTTTTGAAAAAGGTACAGATACATACCCCTCCTCATCCAAAATCCCATGGAAGGAGGCTTTACAAAATAAAGGAAAGGAGGTTTTCAACCCCTTTCATCATACCTTACCCTTCTCAGAGAGATTGAAGCAGAGAAAGGTGGACCCCCAATTCAGAAAATTCATGGACGTGTTCAAGAAGCTGCACATAAATATTACATTAGGAGAGAAATTGACACAGATGCCCACTTATGAAAAATTCATGAAAGAAATCCTCTCAAACAAAAGAAAGATGGAAGATCTGGGCCCCATTACCCTAACCAAGGAGTTTTCTATTGTTTTCCAGCATTTGATTCCTCCCAAATTCTAGGATCTAGGTAGCTTAACTATTCAATGCACTATTAGACCATGTGAGTTTAGGAAGGCTCTCTATGACTTAGGGTCCAGCATGAACCTCATGCTTCTCAGAGTTTTCAAAAATCTAGGGCTCAACGACCTAAATTCTACTTGTGTATCCCTTCTTCTAACTGACAAATCCATCAAATATACAAATAGGATACTAGAGGATATGTTGGTCAAGGTGGGTAGGCTGATCCATCCCACATATTTCATTATCCTCGACATGGGGGATGACTAGGAGTCACCTCTCATTTTGGTAAATCTTATCTTGGAAACTAGGAAGATACTGATCGACATACACTAGGGGGCTAATTTTCTAGGGAGGAGATGAGAGAGTCTCCTACAATGTTCTGAAAGCTATCAATCATGCATCGTTGTGTGAGAATGAGGAATGTTATGTGGTAACCATTGTAAATGATTACTTGAGAGGAAAATGGGATGATATGGTATGTTCTTTTACCTTAGATAACATTATCATTCCAGACATTCCAGTTGAAGAAACTCCATAGAAATACTATTACTTGAAGGAAAGGGCAGCCACTATTGGTAATGTGCAGTTGTTCCTGATATTCTAGAACTAGAAAAGGTGCAACCACTTGTACCTTCGATCTTAAAGGCGCTTGAATTCGAACTGAAGCCTCTTCCATCTTCTCTAAAGTATGTGTATTTGGGAGACCATCAAAAATTTATTTTTATACATAGTACATAACTATCACATGAGCAGGCAGATGTACTTTTTCAGGTTTTAAAACAGTGGAAGCATGCTTTTGGGAGGACAGTTGCAGATTTCAAGGGCATCAGACCTACCATTTGTACTCACAAGGTGCTACTTGAAGAAGGTGCCAAGCAATCTCAACAACTACAATGGTTCTTGAATCCCCACATGAAAAAATTGGGAAAAAGAGGTGATTAAATTGTTGGATGAAAGAACCATTTATCCCATCTTAGATAGTCCATGGGTGAGTCCCTGACAATTGGTACCCAAAAAGGGGAGTATCACTGTGATTTCAAATGATAAGAATGAGCTCATCCCCACATTCACTGTCATGAGCTAGTGAGTCTATGAGGATTACTAGAAGCTGAATGAAACCACTAGGAAAGACCATTTCCCCTACCCTTCATGGATCAGATTCTAGAGATACTAGTGGGGCACAACATTTATTACTTCCTTAGAGACTATTCCACCTACAACCAGATTTCTATTACTCCAGAGGATCAATAGAATGGCCCATTTACTTGCTCCTATGGTATGTTTTCTTACCTAAGGATGTATTTTGGCATGTTCAAGGCCCCTTCCACCTTCTAGCACTGTATTATGGAAATCTTCCACAACATGGCCGAATAGATCCTGGAGGTGTTCATGGATGACTTTTCTGTTTACTGAAAATAATTCACCACTTGCTTGCGGCACCTGGAGCAAGTGTTGGAAAGATGTGAAAGCACTAAACTAGTTTTGAACTGGGAAAAGTGTCAGTTCATGGTGAAAAGTGGCATCATCTTTGGCCACTGAATCTTAGCAAAGGGGATAGAGGTAGACCTGGCAAAGAAAGAAGTCATTTCATGACTACCTATTCGAACTTCTGTTAGAGCCAGCCACGACTTCTTGGGGCATTCTGGTTTTTACCGGAGGTTTGTCCATCACTTTTCAAAAATAGCCCAACCACTCACCAATCCTGTAACGCGCTGACCACAGTTACCCAGAGTCGGTGCATTATTATGTAACATTGGCATGATCACAAAAGATCAAGTCTCGAAAGACCGATTAGTTTAGTATCCTTTGAAACAGTAGATACATTCATAAACGTTACATTACATAATAAAGTGAAAAACTACAATAACATGGTCTCCATAGTCCACACTCATATCCCCTTCCAACTATCCCTGTAGGTCATTCATAAAATACTTCTTCACATCCTGGAAAAATTAAAACATTGAATGGGCTGAGCCCAGATGCTCAGTAAGGATAACAATATAGAGGAAACTTTCATAAATAAACATAAACATTTAAGGCAATGTATAACTAAAACAAAAGCCTTTTAAACGTGAAATTCAGCATAATATGGAAAACGTAAAATGAAATAATGACATATAATTATTCACATGGATATTCTACTAGTTGAATAATAACATGAAATATCAATAACCACTTTCATAATGATTGAATGCATAATTCCAGACAATCATAACCACATAGCCAACGCCTCGTGCAAAGACTACAAATAAGATTTTGTCAAGGCCTCGTGCAAAGACACTAGTTTGTCTCATGATACCTACCAAAGCATCAAGGAGCTATAGCGGGCTCCAACCGTCACTTATTAAGTCCAATGCATTCCTTATATGAAAAGGTTTAAACATATCATAAACCATAACATAATCGTATCATATAAAACATGCATAAAGGAAACATAACATTTCCACATTTCAATCATGAGATATCAATACAAAAAATTTATATAATAAAAATGCTGTCAAAACCATTTTCAATACCAAAATAAAAGAAAATTAAAACTAGGTATTTATTTTTTATTTAAAAAAATGTTATATCTTGTAGAGTAATCTGAAACTCAAATAATGGTCACGACGGCGGAGAAGTCGTTGTCGCTGCATAAGTATGACAAAAAAACATTCACTTTTGTCATTTAGTAAAACACTTCGTATAAAAAATATTCCTTTTGAATAAACCTAAAAGTCAAAGGGGTTTATACACCGTATAAAAGAAAGTTGTGTATAAAACAAAATATGCCTCAATTAAAGGATATTGAGACGAAGTCCCTTACCTTGTGTCCGACTTGACTCGACCGTTATTTAACCTCATGAATAATAAACTAGAGTTAATTTGTACTTGATTAAGAACCTTTTTCAAGTTCATTATTCCTTTTATATCACTTATACCATGTTATGAACATTATGTAATTATTTTAGTTAATAACAGTCATTTTGTTGATCTTTGGTACTTGAGTCAAAAATAATCTTCTTATAATTACAAGTTTTTCATGTGGTAAAATGTATATTACATACAGAATTATATTCATGATTTAGATATCATATATATTATATATATCCAGTATATATATGCATTTATAATATTACATAACATTTAGAGGTAAGAAATGAAATGCACCATTCATGGAGATGGTAAGTCGTACGTACTCATGAACGCTACATTAATTTCTATTTCATATTTAATGAAATGAAATCTTAATGATATAAAGGTATATTATAATTCCAGTATAATATCATATATAATATCATTTACTCCATCCTTTATATGTCCCACATATGGAATTAACGATTCAAATCACTTTGAGGGGGCGGTAGTCTGCACTTCCTAAAATGAAATTATTGCGTTACCCATAATGAAAATCATAAATGTATGGAATAAATGAAAAATACAGAAGCATAAGGAAAACATAAAAATAATATATATCATATATAAATATAGTGACATCTTAATGGCCACTATGAGAGGTGTTAAATGAAGATTGAACAATCATTATTTCGTGAGGCAGTAATTCGCCACCCACATAAACAGTATGTTCTTTAACCATTTGACGAAGGTGTGTGTAAGTGTAAATCAAATAATCATCATAGAAACATCCTAGTATATTGAAGATACTGGTGTTGTTACAAAATAAATGAATAAGAAGAGTTTAGGGGGTTGGAGAAGCAAAATAAAACAAAAGAACATAAGAGAAGACATTACATTAAAATCGGGTAACTCTTTTTGATTTGAGCCAAAGGTTTCCTTGGAAAGACTTCTACCCAAAGTGAGGCTTCTAGGAGTAAGAGGGGGAATTTGAGAGTGTATTTGGGCAGAGGTTGTCTGAGAAAAATGGCTTTGATGGTGTGAATAAGGTGGTAGAGGTGGGGGCCTTTTATTAGAGGAGAGGAGGGGCACTCTTGGAATGTCATGAAATGTTACATTATTATGAAGTGCTTTTTGGATTTCAAAGGTCCCAAAATTATATATTTCGAGGATAAGGTGGTAAGGGTTATAAATCTACTTATATAATAGGTTTTTGAAAAGTGTATGTCTTAAATTTTACATTATCTTTTCATTTTATTTAAATCGTTAATTAATGAGGTAATCGCTGCATCATCATGGTGTCATAAAAATTTTAATTTATTTAATGTCTAAAAATTATAAAAAATATCATGATTTAGGAAATCATTTTATCATTACAATGAATATTTATAGTCTAAAGGTTAACTTATATAACCCCATGTAATAATTGTTTTAGTAAAACAACACATGTTTGTGACAATTTTATTTTTAATTTAAATAAAAAGTTATTAATGTCATTTTCTTACCCAAGTGGCTCCATGGGGTCCCCAAGTTGACCCATGGATTGTCTTGGTCGGCCATGAATCATCCAATAAGTGTAGGATAAGTGTAATGGTAATTTAATATTATTATATCATTATATTTACCTTAAATTACACTAATTACCTTTAATCGCGATTAACAAAACTTAAAAGTTACTATTCACCACAAATTATTTTAATCCCATTGAACCACATATTACTTCCTAATGAAAATTATGTATGTCGGATTTTTGAAATTCAATACACAGAAGTGGTAATGTTTCATTTACACAAAAAATTAGTTTTTAAACTACCACTTAGTGGTTTCACTATTCATCAAAAATTGATCTTTTTTAGAAAAATACTAAAAATTCACCCTAAGATATAATTGATATTCTGAATTCAAAAATAATGACTATTTTACAAAATTACAAAAATATAAGTTGCATTAATTAATTTTATAATTAATTCCTGTTGTCAAATCAAATAGCGTGTTTTTAAGAAACAATAACAATCAAAAGATTGACAATTGTTTATGTCCAATTTCAAAGTGAAATTAATTATAATGACCATCATTGGATAAAATGGTAAAATTATATTCTAATTATACTTTAAAACCACTCAATGGTATAATTTATCAGTATTAATTATTTTGATTAAAAAAGTTTTTTTTAATTAAAATTTAGTAATTTTCATTATTCATCAAAATATAAAAGTTATCCGAAAAGTTCCAAAATTTCACCCTAGGCTAAATTCAATATTCTGAATCCAAAAATGAAGTCCATTTTGAAAGATAAAATTTATAAAATTTAAAAAAGTAGGTATTACTATTCATAACATCTAGTTTGATTGGTTGTGGTGTTTGTTTGAACTCGAAGTTGCGTACAACACACGCTACTGTATTATTCAAAGAGAAGCGTACCATGGAAGCTTGGGGTGTTACATTCTCCCCTCCTTCAACTAATTTTTTCCTCAAAATTTATTATAATATTACTATATATAAAGACTCAAGTGATTCTTCATCATATGTTCCTCGGGTTCCCACGTTGCCTCTTCTATCTTATGGTTTCTCCATAGAAATTTTACCAGACGAGTCGTCTGGTTTCTCAGCACTTGTTCTCTTGTATCAGGAATCCTGACGGGCTCTTCGCAATAAGACATATCGGGTTCCAATTATAATTCCTCATAGGTGAGTACATGTGTTGGGTCAGGCATGTATTTTCTCAATAGTGATACGTGGAACACATCGTGAACTTTGAAGAGACTTAGAGGCATTGCCAAATGTTAAGCTACAACCCCAATTCATTCTAGAATCTCGAAGGGTCCGATGAACCTGGGACTCAATTTACGCTTCTTACTGAAATGTATAACTCCCTTCCATGGAGATACCTTCATGAAAACATGATCTCCTACCTGAAATTACAAATCTTTCCTTTGGTTGTCAGCATAGCTCTTCTGCCTACTTTGATCTGCTTTGATGTGGTTTTGGATTACCTTCACCTTTTCCATCATTTCCTCCACTAGTTCTGGGCCAACAGGTTTTCTTTCACCAACATCATCCCAACAGGTTGGTTTGTGACATCTCTTTTTGTATAATGCTTCATATAGTGCCATCTAAATACTTGAATGGAAGCCATTGTTATAGGAAAATTCTACCAGGGGTAAATATTGATCCCAGATACCCTGAATGTCAAGTGAGCATGATCTCAACATGTCTTATTAAGGTTTGAATAGTTTGTTCTGATTTTCCATCTATTTGAGGGTGGTAAGAAGTGCAAAACAAAGTTCAGTATCTAAGGCGTTCTAAAGAGTTTTCCAGAATCTTGATGTAAAACGGGGATCACGATCCGAGACAATCGATAGGGGTACTCCATGAAGTCTCAAAACTTCATTAATGTATAGTATTTCTCGACATTCAAGTGGTAGATCTTCTCTTATAGCAAGAAAATGTGCTTACTTGGTAAGACGATCAACAATGACCCATATTGCGTCATTTCTTCTAGGAGTCTTTGGTAGTCCCATGACAAAGTCCATCGTGATATTATCCCATTTCCACTCAGGTATGGGAAGAGGTTGCAATACTCCTCCAGGCTGTTGCCTTCCAGCTTTCACTTGTTTACAAATCATACATCTTGACACAAAATCAGCAATCTCCCTCTTCATGTTGTCCCACCAAAAATGTTCCTTCAAATATATATACATTTTGGTGCTTCAATAGTGTATAGATAAATTGGAACTATGAGCATCATCCAACAATTCTCTTTTTAGATCAGGTATATCGGGAACACAAAGTCTCTTCCCAAACTTCAAAATTCTATCTTCATACACAAAGTCACTCAATTTACCATCATTCACAGCTTTAATCGACCTTTGTAACTCTCCATCACCGGTTTGAGAACTCTTTATCCTTTATAGTAAAGATGGGTTGGCAACCATTTGAAAAAGAATTGATGTTCCACCTTCCATGGTGATTCCCATATCTATATTTACTTGATCCCTGTATATAGGATCCTTTTCAACTCTCATCATGTTCAAAACTCCATGATCCTTTCTACTCAAAGCATCTGCCACCTTATTTGCCTTCCCCGGGTGGTAGTGTATCGTGCAATCATAATCCATGAGTAGTTCAAGCCATCTCCTTTGCCTCATGTTGAGTTCTTTTTGTGTGAAAATATACTTCAAACTCTTGTGATCAATATAAATCTCACAGTTTTCACCATAGAGGTAGTGTCTCCATATCTTCAAAGAAAATATCACAACTGCTAACTCAAGATCAGGAGTACGATAGTTCTGCTCATGAATTTTTAGCTGTCGTGATGCATAGGCAATAACCCTATCATTCTGCATAAGGACACAACCAAGTCCTTTCATTGATGCATCACTATAAATAATGAACCCATCATTCCCTGATGGTATAGTCAATATAGAAGCATTGACTAATCTTCACTTCAGTTCTTCAAAACACTCTTTACACTATTTTGTCCAGACAAATCTAACCCCTTTACGTGTGAGATTTGTTAATGGGTTATCCAATCGAGCAAACTTTTGGACAAAATGTCGATAATAACCTTCCAAACCAATAAAACTGCGTACCTCATTTATACTCTTCGGTGCTGGCCATTCTTGGTTTGCCTTGGTCTTAGAAGGATCAACAGAAATTCAATCCTTAGAGACAATATGGCCAAGAAAAGAAATCTCCTGAAGCCAGAATTCACACTTTCTAAACTTCCCGTATAATTCATGTCTTCTAAGAGTCTTCAGGATAATGCGCAAGTGATTTTCATGATCTTCTTAGCTTTTGGAGTATTCCAAGATATCATGAATAAATACTACCACAAAATCATTAAGATATTCCTTGAAAACTCTATTCATTAAATCCATGAATACAGAGGGTACATTAGTCAATCCAAAAGGCATTACTGTAAACTCGTAATGCCCGTACCTTGATCGAAATGCTGTCTTCAGAATGTATTCCTTATTCACACATAACTGATGATATCCAAATCGAAGTTAAATATTTGAGAATTATTGTGCTCCATGAAGTTGGTCAAATAAATCATCAATGCGAGGTAGGGGATACTTGTTATTTATTGTTATATCATTGATCTCCCTGTAGTCAATGCACAATCTCATAGATCAATCTTTCTTCTTAACAAAAAGGACAGGGGCTCCCCATGGAGAAAAACTAGGGTGAATAAATCCCTTATTAATCAATTCCTCTAGTTGTTTCTTTAGTTATACTAATTCTACAGTGGCCATTCTATAAGGGGTATCTGATATAGGTCTTGATCTAGGAATTAAAT
Organism: Viscum album; assembly: GCA_963277665.1. Lineage (NCBI taxonomy): Eukaryota > Viridiplantae > Streptophyta > Magnoliopsida > Santalales > Viscaceae > Viscum > Viscum album. The sequence goes on from OY728145.1 coordinate 917,436,353, forward strand.
CAATGGAAAACTCAACTTCTCGTTCTGGAGGATGTCTAGGTAAATCTTTCGGAAACACATCTACATATTCTATCACAATAGGTACATACTCTATTTGAACATTCCTTTCCTCACCCTCAGTCATTTCATTCTCTTCCTCCCCAATAATTGAATTTAGTTGAGCTACTGGGGGTGGATCTAAATAAGAATTAGGTGGTGATGATTCTGCTATAAAGATAAGGTGTTCCTTATCATCATCATCAAAAATCATAACCTCCTCCTTCTTACAATAAATCTTTACATCATAGTATGAAAGCCAATCCATACCGAGGATTATATCAAACTCAATCATAGGTATGACAATGAGATCAGCAGATAAAGAACATTTATGTGCTATAATGGGGACTGATTCACAAAACTTTGTTGCAATGATACTTCCCTTATGAGTTTTGACTAACAATTCTCTTGTTAAATAAAATTGGAAATATCTAATTTTCTTAGGAAACTGGGAAGATATGAAATAATGCGATGATACAGAATCAAATAATCCATTTTCTAAACTTGAGGAAACCATTAAATTACCTTCCACCACATCTTTCGGAGCTTCAACCTCAGTAGTTGTGATAGCATAAGCTTGGACCTGATCCCTTGGCCTCTTCTGAGGTAAGTTCCCATGATGCTTAGAACATTCATTTGCATAATGTACCACCTCTCTACAATTATAGCATTCCACATTGATAGCAACTCTCTTTCCCTTGCAATCATGAGCTTGGTGGCCTTTTTCACCACACTTGTAACAGGCTCCTATTCCCTTCAAGAAAGTACCAGGGTGTTTCTTCCCACATTTACTACATGACTGATATTCAACTTTCCCTTCTTCCCCTTATTTCCATTTCCAGATTGATCAGAAGATCTATTCTTCTCTTTCCTCTCTTTAAAGTCATAAGACTTAGAGAATTCATTTTCCGTCTTGATAGCACATGAGAAAATATCTTCGTACGACGAGAAGGTTTGTGAGACAAATTCTCGACGGAGAAATGGTTTTAACCAATCAAATAAACGATCAATATTACTTCTTGGGTTACGTATATAATCTGTAGCATTCCTCTCTATCCTTGTAAAGTTAGCCTCATACTTTGCGACATTCTCATCCTCCTTCTGCCTTAGACTCAAAAATTGTCTTTCCATATCTACTCGATGGTCATGTGGAAAGTATTTTTCTAAGAAAATTTCCTTAAACTCCCTCCATTACATACTTGATTCTTCTTCATATTCCCTTTTGTTTTGAATCAGCGACCACCATTGATTGACATCTCCAGTGAGGTGGTAAACTGCCATGAAAACTTTCTCCCTTTCGCTACTTCCCAAGGCGTGGAATATTTTCTCTAAGGAGTTTATCCATTGATCAGCTACTAAGGGATTTGTACCCCCATTAAATGTTGGCGGTTGTTGCCTCATGAAACGATATAACATTGATCCTCCACGTTGATGATCAGGGTGCTCCATATGAGTAATGTTATTATTCATAACCTGATTGAGTTGTCCCAGTATGGTGACAAGGTGATCAGCACCAGTTGTATCACCAGCTCCACTATAATTATCTTGAGCAGGAGGGAAATCCCTACATGGAGTGCGTGCATTGATATGGTTTCCATTCCTTCCACTAGGCGCCAATTCTAAAAAATATCATAAACTAGATTAGTTTATGAATCAAAATACATAATAACAAATATGAAAACAATTAACATAAATTGAAATATTTAGGGATATAATCCATAATCATAAAAATGTTTTCTTTGAGGAAGTATATACTCATAAACCTTTCAAAATGGTTTGTAAAGAAAATTAAAATTATCCTAAGCATATCGCCTGGGAGTGTCGTAACCAAGAGTGCAGCAAGGCCCGTTTTCATGCACCAGTTCTCATTTGAGTCTAGCTCAAAGCGGTGGTTTCGGGTTTTACCCCTAGGTACATCTGTGCCAGAGCTGCCTCTACCAGCTTGTATCCAGACATGGATGTATTGCTTAGAAAACTCACAAAAATCTCTACAATACCAAAATTCTAGGAAGTTCTTCTATACTAATCCTCAAAGTCTATCTTAGGTCTATGTGCTCTAATCAGAGTTTAGATAAATCTAACTTCCAAGGATAGTACTAAACTGCCTCTGATACCAACTGTAACGCCCCGACCCCAGTTACCCAGAGTCGATGCATTATTACGTAACATTGGCATGATCAGAAAAGATCAAGTCTCGAAAGACCAATTAGTTTAGTGTCATTGGAAACACTAGATACATTCATAAACTTTACATTACATCATAAAGTGAAAAACTACAGTAACATGGTCTCCATAGTCCACACTCATATCCCCTTCCGACTATCCCTGTATGTCATTCATAAAATACTTCTTCGCATCTAGGAAAAATTAAAACATTGAAAGGGGTGAGCTTAGATGCTCAGTAAGGATAAAAATATTTTGGAAACTTTCATAAATAAACATAAACATTTAAGGCAATGTATAACTAAAACAAAAGCCTTTTAAACTTGAACTTTAGAATAATATGGAAAAAGTTAAATTAAATAATGCCATTTACTTATTCACATGGATATTCTACTAGTCGAATAATCACATGCAATATCAATAACCACTTTCATAATGACGGAATGCATAATTCCAAACTATCATAACCACATAGCCAAGGCCTCGTGCCAAGACTACAAATAAGATTTTGTCAAGGCCTCGTACCAAGAAACTAGTTTGTCTCATGAGACCTACCGCTGCATCGAGGAGCTATAGCGGGATCCACCCGTCACTTATTAAGTCCTATGCATTCCTTATATGAAAAGGTTTAAACATATCATAAACCATAACATAATCATATCATATAAAACATGCATAAAGGAAACATAACATTTCCACATTTCAATCATGAGATATCAATACAACAAATTGATATAATAAAAACACAATCAAAACCATTTTCAATACCAAAATAAAATAAAATTAAAACTTGGTATTTATTTTTTATTTAAAAAAAGTTATAGCTTGTAGAGGAAGCCGAAACTCAAATAATGGTCACGACGGCAGAGAATTCATTGTCGCCGCATAAGTACGACAAAAAAACATTCCCTTTTGAAATTTAGTAAAATGATTTGTATAAAAAAGATTCCTTTTGAATAAATTTAAATGTTAGAGGTGTTTGTACACCATATAGAAGAATGTTGTGTATAAAACAAAATATGCATCAATGAAAGGAGATTGAGACGAAGTCCCTTACCTCGTGTCCGAATTGACTCGACCATTCATTAACCTCCTGAATAATAAACTAGAGTTAATATATACTTGCTTAAGAACCTTTTTCAAGTTCATTATTCCTTTTATATCACTTATTACCATGTTATGAACATTTTATAATTATTTAAGTTAATAACAGCCATTTTGTCGATCTTTGGTACTTGAGTCAAAAATAAACATATTATAATTACAAGTTGTTCATGTGGTAAAATATCCATTATATCCAGAATTATATTCATGATTTAGATATTATATATATCATATATATCTAGTATATATATGCAATTATAATATTACATAACATTTAGAGGTAAGAAATGAAATGCACCGTTCATGGAGACGGTAAGCCGTACGTACTCATTAATGCTACTTTAATTTCTATTTCATATTTAATGTAATGAAATCATAATTATATAAAGGTATATTATAATTAAAATATAATATCATATATAATATCATTTAATCCACCCTTTATACATCCCACATATGGCATTAACGATTCAAATCACTTTTAGGGGGCGGTAGTCCACACTTCCTAAAATGAAATTATCGCGTTTACCCATAATGGAAATCCTAAAGGTATGGAATAAATGAAATATACAGAAGCATAAGGAAAAAATAAACATAATATATATCATATATAAATATAGTGACATCTTAATGGCCACCATGAGAGGTGCTAAAAGAATAATGAACAATCATCGTTTCGTGAGGCAGTAATTCGCCACCCACATAAACAGTATGTTATTTAACAATTAGACGAAGGTTTTTGTAAGTTTAAATCAAATAATTGTCATAAAACATCCTAGTATATTTAAGATACTGTTTGTGTTACAAAATAAGGGAATAAAAAGAGTTTAGGGGGTTGGAGAAGAAAAATAAAACAAAAGAACATAAGAGAAGACATTACCTTAATATCGGGTAACTATTTTTGATTTGAGCCAAAGGCTTCATTGGGAAGACTTCTGCCCAACGTGAGGCCTCTAGGAGTAAGAGGGGGAAATTGGGAGAGTATTTGGGGAGAGGTTGGCCGAGCCAAATGGATTTTATGGAGTGAATAAGGTGGTAGAGGTGGGGGCCTTTTATTAGAGGAGAGGAGGGGTGCTCTTGGAATGTCATGAAATGTTACATTATTATGAAGTGCTTTTCAGATTTAAAAGGTCCCAAAATTATATATTTCTAGGATAAGGTGGTAAGGGTTCGAAATATACTCATCCAATAGGTTTTTTACAAGTGTATGTCTTAGATTTTACATTATCTTTTCATTTTATTTAAATCGTTAATTAATGAGGTAATCGCTGCATCATCATGGTGTTATAAAAATTTAATTTATTTAATGTAAAAAAATTATAAAAAATAACATGATGTAGGAAATATTTTTATCTTTCCAATTAATATTTATAGTCGAAAATTTAACTCATATAAACGCATGTAATAATTGTTTTAGTAAAACAACACATGTTTGTGACAATTTTATTTTTAATTTAAATAAAAAGTTATTAATGTCATTTTCTTACCCAAGTGGATCCATGGGGTCCCCAAGTTGACCCATGGATTTATTGGTCATCCATGACTCATCCAATAAGTGTAGGACATGTGTAAAGGTAATTTCATATTATTATATCATTATATTTACCTTAAATTACACTAATTACCTTTAATCGCGATTAATATAACTTAAAAGATACTATTCACCAAAAAATATTTTAATCCCATTGAACCACATTTTAATTCCTAATGACAATTATGTATGTCGGATTTTTGAAATTTAATACACAGAAGTGGTAATGTTTCATTTACACGAAAAATTAGTTTTTAAACTACCACTTAGTGGTTTCACTATTCATCAAAAATTGATGTTTTTCAGAAAAATACCAAAAATTCACCCAATGCTATAATTGATATTATAAATTCAAAAATGATGTATATTTTTCAAAATTCCAAACATATAAGTTGCATTTAATAACTTTATAATTAATTCCCATTGTCAAAACAAATAGCCTGTTTTTAAGAAATAATATCAATAAAAAAATTGACAATTGTTTATGTCCAATTTCAAAGTGAAATTTATTCTAATGACCACCATTGGATAAAATGGTACAATTATATTATAATTATACTTTTAAACCACTCAATGTTATAATTTATCACTATTAAATATTTTGATTAAAAAAGTTGTTTTTAATTAAAATTTAGTAATTTTCACTATTCATCAAAATATAAAAGTGATCCGAAAAGTTCCAAAATTTCACCCTAGGCTAAATTCGATATTAAAAATCCAAAAATGATGTCCATTTTGAAAGATAAAATTTATAACATTTAAAAATGTAGGTATTACTATTCATAACAACTAGTTTGATTAGTTGTGGTGTGTGTTAGAACTCAAAGTTGCGTACAGCACACGCTACTGTATTATTCAAAGGGAAGCGTACCGTGGAAGCTTGGGTTGTTACAAATATTCTGACCAAGGATTCCATATTTGAGTTCGACGAAACATGCACCATAGCTTTTGAGCACCTGACACAACGCTTAGTAGAAGGTCATGGGATGATTTCTCCCAAATTGGTGGAACAATTTAAAGTGATGTGTGATGCCAGTGACTTCGCAGTGGGAGTAGTCTTGGGCCAACGGCTTGACCAAATTTTAAGACCTATATATTATGCCAGTAGGATACTCAACAAAGCACAAATGAACTATACCATCACAAAAAGGACATGTTGGTAATGATTTCCTCATTTGGTAGTTTCTGTTCCTATATAGTGCTATTTAAAGTTATTGTTTATACTGACCATGAATTACTAAAGTACCTACTGAACAAGAAAGGTGTGAAGCCCTGATTAATCCACTGGGTTCTCCTCCTATAAGAATTTTATCTAGGGATCTGATACAATAATGGGAAGGAGAATTTTGTGGCTGGTCATATCTCCCACCTGGAGCTGCCTCATTTGGAAGAGTAAGATCGAGAGATCAAAGATGATTTCCCTGATGAGCACCTCTTTTCAATCAACGAAACACCCAGAACTTGGGACACTGATATTGCTAATTTTTTGGTTACCAGTGCCATTCACTTCGACCTCTCCTTCCAGTAAAGGAAGAGGCTCTTCAATGAAGTTAGTATATACTTCTAGGAATATCCTCTTCTTTTATGATCCTATAGATATGGGGTGATCCATCCTCCCATCCCCGAAAATGAAGTTCATGAAGTCTTGAAATTCTGTCACGCCATGGCCCAGAACATATGATAACAAATATCTTTCAATCTGGGTTTTTATTTCCCACCATGCATAAAGATGCTTGGGCCTTCGTTTTCTATTGTGATCGATGCTAGAGGACCGTTAATGTAGGACGTAGAGATGAGATTCCACAGCACCCCATCCCGAAGGTTGAATGTTTTAATGTCAAGGGAATAGATTTCAGTGGTCCCTTTCCCCCATCTTTTGGGAACACATACATCATGGTCTGCATCGACTACGTCTCAATGTGTGTGGAAGCTGCTGCTATAACTCACGACATGGCCAAGGTAGTTATATTATTTAAAAAAAACACATTTTTAGTAGGTTCGGAGTTCCCCAAGTACTGATCAGTGACATAGGGACCCTCTTCGACAACACACTGATGAGAGGAATACTTTTGAAGTATGGATTAAATCATCACATGGGGATGCCACATCATCCCCAGTCTAGTGGAAAAGTGGAGCTCTCCAACCGTGAGCTCAAGAAGATCCTAGAGAAAATAATAAACACTTTGAGGGAAGACTAGTCCAAGAAGTTAGACGATGCCCTGTGGGAATATCAGACTGCCTTCAAAACCCAACTAGTAATGTTACCATTTTGCCTCATCTATGGAATTCCATGCCATATGCCCGTAGAATTGGAGCATCAAGCATGTTGGGCCATCAAAGCCCTGAATTTTGATTTGAAGGTAGATAGAAAGAAGATAAAGTTACAATTGTTGGAACTTGATGAAATAAGATTAGAGGAATATTAAAACACCAATCTATACATGGAGAAGACAATAGAATTTCATGACAGGATGATTTCACGCAAATATTTTCAACCCGGTGATCAGGTACTCCTCTTTAACTCTCTCCTTCGATTATTACCAGGAATGTTGATGTCACGATGGTTGGGACCATTCCAAGTAATATGAGTATTACATCATGGAGAGGTGAAAATTTATAGAGAGGATGGTCAACCATTCAAGGTAAATGGATAGTGATTGAAGGCTTACCATAATATAGATGACACAGTGGGAACATTGTCCACCATATAGCTCAGGTAAGCAGAGGTAAGTAGGTTGAGACAAATGAACTAAAATAAAGGCACTTCTTGGGAGGGAACCCAGCGGATACATGCCGTGAAACACCTATACACACAACATGTACTTATTCCATTTCATTTATCTTCTAACTATTTTAAATATATATCTTAACAAAATAATAAACAGGGATGATGCCAGTGCTGATGTGTAATGGCCCAGACCTCTCCGGCCCATTCCTTTATCAGAAAGAAGGTCATGAAGTGTTCTAGAGGGTAAAATGGACTTTCCCACACTTTTCAGAATTTTGTAACTACACGCCGTGTAGTGTGAGTACACACCATGTACCACCTTTCCGGGTATACCCCATGTTGGAGCTGTGTCCTTGCCGTGTGAAATAAATGAGTACACGCTATATAGCCCATCCTACACACCGTGTAGTTCCTCCCCGCATACGCATTACCCTCAAACCGTGTGTTGACCAGTCAACATATGTGTGCCATGTTGAAGGCATGTCCTTTCCGCGTGAAATAAATGAGTACACACCATGTATCCCATACTACACGCTGTGTAGTTCCTCCCCACGTACGCATTACCCTCAAACCGTGTGTCGACCAGTCAACGACCGTGTGCCATGTTGAATGCCGTGTCAAAAGCCGCGTGGAGACCATGTGAAATGGCCGAGTACACGCCATATACTAGAAAGTACACGCCGTTTACTTTAGTTTTTCTCTCCTATAAAAGGAGGGGGCCTCTCCTCCTTTTCAAATCACTCCTCGACTCCCCTCTCCTTCAAGCAGAACTCTTCTGAGAGACTCCAAAGCTCTTTTCCTCCATAACTTCTTCGTCCGGGCTCCGATTTACGATCCTTCAGTGGCCATGAGATCGTAACGACGAGGCGAAACTTCTGATCTTGGATATATTTATTTCCATTTGGCCTTTCCTTCCCATCTTCCACCCAAGGAGGTTTTGACGGGTTTTGACAGAAGCAACGGACGCTGACAGACGTCTTCTAAAGCTGATCTGGGGGAGCGTTATGATCAGAACCTGTTGAGGTAGGGATCTTACCTTCATCTCCCTAAATTGTGCATCATGTGGGGTGGGTGTCCTCATGTTTACGTGAAACACATTTGAACTAGTCTAATAAAGATAATTACTGGCTTATATATCGGGGATGGGAAGTTTGTGAATGCAGTTACATTATTTATATCCTGTGATATTATGTTGTGAATTGAATGAGCTTCTGCCTACTGAAAATCATGGTCGTTGGGGGCCTTTGCTTACGCAATTAAATGTTTCCCTCTCCTTATGGTTTTTCTTATGGATGAAAACATTATTGAATGTGGAATTGGTTAATCATGTAAATTTGGATGATTAAAAATATGGAACCCTTGTGTGATCACCCCGGTTGATCAAAATGGAATAATAAACATGTGGGTGTTGGCTTAGTTACGTGGTATGTGAAATGGGGTGAATCCTGGGTTGTTACGGATAGAATGGGTTGCGGGGCTGCGGTAAATGATGGTATTAAAGGGACGATGATGTGGCACGAGCCTTGTTTGTGTTATGGTGTAGATATATTGTTATAATGGCAGAAGGGCTGTAGTAATAGGTTGTGTTGTTAAAAGGAAGTGGAAAGTTGATAAATTAACTGTGGGGGAACGATAATGAACTAATCCCGGGAATAATCAATGGGGTTTGATTGATGATAAAAAGGTTGGTTTTGTGTTTCTTGTGACTTATATAACTTCATTTGTGGTTGGCAGGGATGTGTTTTAGGAACGTTTGATATGGTTGGTTGCGGATAATTTCCCAGTAGTTAAGGAACTAATAAACTAATTCTATTGAAACATGAAAACATAAATGGGGTTCGGGTTGTTCGTTGTATGCATGCTTCATGATTGTAGTGCCGAGCCACATGCTCAGTCTCCCTATTTAGAAGCCATAGGTAGGGCTGTGTGTTTGGTATATATATATATATATATATATATATATATATCTGTATCTTTGTGTTTTGTCTCACCCCACCCATATTGAGAACTTAGTGCCGAACACTCCCATTTCTTGAGAGAGGGTGTTTTCCCTTAGTTACTAGCACCTTCCTGCTCCTTCTTCCATAGGTTGTGATGGATTGAGGTGACCTTACACCCAAGAATCTTCGGGTAGGTTTCGATTGGGGTGGTTTTATACCAAGACTCTTCGGGAAGGCTTACTGTTCCTAATAATCTTCGGGATGAGGCCCAGGTGTGTTCGGGCAGGGATGTGATTGTGGTTTGTGAGGCCTAGGTGTGTGCGGGTGTGATTTGTGGTTTTGAGGCCCAGGTGTGTGCGGGCGGGATACGTGGTTGTGAGGCCCAGGTGTGTGCGGGCAGGATATGTGGTTCTTGAGGCCCAGGTGTGTGCGGGCGGGAAGAGTGTGGCAATGTCAGTACGTTTTCTATTAGGAAGAGCAGCTAATTAGTGGGAAGTGGTGTGGGGTACCCAATACTCTTGTTCTTATATACTACTATCTGTTGTTATGTTTTTTTGGTGAGCGTGGCGGGTGAGGTTGGGTGGATCGATCTCTTTGTTAGGTTTGGATTCTTCTGTTGTTCTCACGGGACATTAGGATGTCTCCCCACTTGTGCACGAGAGCTTTAGGTTTCCCTATTGAGTATACTTGTATGCTCACCCTATGTTTACTTTCAACTTTCCAGGAGGACTACTAGGGCCGTGCAGGACCCTACTAGTTGGGACAGTTGGAGTTGTTGCCGTTGATGTACTCTTGTCTCTTTTGGTATTGTACTTTTGAGCTTTCTTGTACATGTACTTTGTTTCAGAATTGTTTAAACATGCATGTGGGATTGGTTTGGGTTTATTTCTATACCCTTGTTCTTTTCCTTTTTTGTGGTTGACTTGTCCTATTTCCCAATCTTAAATAATAAATAGGGTAATGCCTCCCATATTTTTGAAAAATCATACCCTTGGTGCTAGTCATCACCCTGGGGCCTACTGGAGGCAGGACTCGGGGGTCATTATATGTCTTTCACCATTGCCAGATCAGGAGGGGCATCTTTGATGAAAGGGGGTCATGATAGAATGGTACCAGAGGTGATGGTTGAGAGATAGGATGGAGTCTGGAGTTAGGCACAGTGAGGATTGCATGAGATGGTAAGCCAATAGTGTTGGTTAAACTTGGTGTGTGACATAGGCTAGGGAAGACTGGCTAGGACACGGAATTTTAGGGCCCCCGTGATCCGATGCAAGGACTCTGAGCCTACCGAACGACCAAGTAAGACTACATTAATTGCAGGGTAGAGACGCTAGGGAAGGTACATACATCATCATGATTTTGTTTTACTTGAGTTGGGTGTTCTGGGAAAGAAATTGAATAAAATGATAAAATGAGACCTTGGGAAATTTCCTTACTACTTGGGCTTAGGTGATCTTTGTTTACCGTACAACTATGGCACCAGGACGTCGTCCCTGGGTGGCTCAGACAACCAAAGACCAATAGATTCAGGCGGTCAATCAGTTGAGGATTAACTGAGAGGAGGAAGATATCCAGTGGCAGAAGACTCTCCATTCATTCCACTGACAAACCCTCAAGAAGTACAATGGTAGTACTTCGGATATGGAGACGGAGGGGTGGCTTGGGGAGCTTGGGATCACTTTTACTTTGATCCGTGCTCCGAGGGAGTATTGGGTTCCCCTAGAAGTCAATCAGCTAAGAGGTGCGACACATCAATGGTGGACACTCTACCTCGGAGAGAGGACAGAGGCAGAGGTTCTGTCGGCTGACTTTGAGAAGGAATTCTGAGAGGAATTCCTTTATTCCATGATCAAGGTGGAGAAGCGGCAGGAGATAATCTCCCTCCAGTAGGGGAGTATGTCAGTACGAGAGTTGGGGATCATGTTCAAGGATCTCCTACGCTTTTCTCTAGATCTCTTTCCGGATGAGGAGTCTCAGGTGAGACGTTTGGAGGAGGCGTTTCGTCCTTCACTTCCGTATGCTGTCACCCCTTTCACCCTTCCGACGTACTTGGTCGTACAGAAGAAAGAAGAGGTTATATAGATGATGCAATCGTAGGGAGGTGCACCACGAGAGGGAATCCAGCCAGGTTCTTAGAAGGGGAAGGCAGTCAACAACAGGTCTCCTACGACGGGACCTTCCAGATTCAGGCCAGTGGGGAGAAGGCCCCAGCAGTTCCAGTTCAGATCTTTGGGTCCTCATCCCTTTTTCATGAGCCCAGGGCTGAAATGTTTTTCTTGTGGTGGTTTCAGGCACATTCAGAGTCGGTTCCCGACCCGAGATCAGTATAGTGGAGGTGGGCAGGTTCAGCACCCGCCTCAGCAGCACTAGTTGCCGGCGAGACACTTCCAGCAGCAGTAGGACCCTGCTCCTCCAAGGGATGACTTTGCAGGAGGAGGCCGACCTCAGGGTGCTCCTAAGGGACCTCGACCAGGGTGTGGTCGGGGAGGTGGTCGACATCAAAGAGGTAGAGGAGCTAGGCATGGACAGTTGCACACAGCAGAGTTGGAAGCTCCAGCAGGACCAGAGGTGGTGCGAGGTACAATTTGTTTGTTCCGCACTCTTGTTTCTGATTTGTTCGATTCCGGAGCTTCACACTCCTTTGTTGAACCCAGTCTAGCCCATGCTTTGGTTCTAGACGTAGAGAGACTTTCTGTACCCCTGGTACTGAGTACACTAGTTGGAGGTCAGACCTGCATATGTTGTGTTTTCCAGGGATGTGGGCTGACGTTGGGACCACATATATCCAGTGGGGATCTTCTTCTGCTGCAGATTCAGCCATAGGATGTCATCCTAGGCATCGACTGACAATTTTCTGTTAGTGTCATTATCGACTGCTTCCGAATAAGAGTCTTTTTCTCCGACCAGGACGGGCATGGTGTAGCTTTTGTTGGAGAGAGGAGCTATCAGGTGGGAAGCCAACATGCGAAGCCACTCCTTTCCTTATTAGGCGGGTTATCAGTGGTTCCAGCTGATACAGAGATGATGGATGTTCTAGAGGTTGTTGGGGAGTTCCTCGATGTCTTTCCCGAGGAGGTTGTGATTCTACCCCCAGACGTGATGTTGAGTTTGGGATAGACTTACAGCCTGGTGCCTGTCTGATTTCGATGGCCCCTTATCGGAAGGCACCTTCGGATTTGCGGGAGTTGCGGATTTAGATTGACAATCTGATGGAGAAGGGTTTTGTTCAACCCAGCGTGTCGCTGTGTGGTGCACTAGTTTTGTTCGTGAAGAAGGCAGATGGTGGTATCAGGTTATGCATAGACTACTAAAGGTTGAATCACATAATAGTCAAGAACCGTTACCCCCTTCCAAGGATATATGATCTCTTCGACCAGCTGAGGGGAGCAGGTTTGTTTCCTGAGATTGATATGTTATCTAGATGTCATTAGCTGAGGGTAAAGGACACTGACATCTCGAAGATGGATTTCAGGGGCAGATATGTGCACTTCCAGTTTATAGTGATTCCGTTTGGAGTTAGGAATGCACCAGCTGTGTTAATGGGGCTTATGAACTTTGTCTTCTGAGAGTTTCTGGACCGGTTCGTCGTTGTGTTTATCGATGACATCCTGATCTTCTCATGATCAGAGGAAGAACACATTGAGCATCTCAGGTCAGTCTTGGAAGTCATTCGACACCACCAGCTTTATGGGAAATTGTTGAAGTGTAAGTTCTTGATGCAATAAGTACACTTCCTTGGGAACATAGTGTCTCAGCGTGCAGTGTCAGTGGACCCGTCAAAGGTGTAGGTAGTTGTTTCTTGGGCGGCACCCAAGAGTGTTGTATAAGTTCATAGTTTCCTAGGGTTGGAAGGATATTATCGGAGGTTTGTTTCGGACTTCTCTCGAGTTGCTTCTCCATTGAAAGATTTGACTAGGAAGTACCAGGTCTTCCTATGGAGCGAGCAGTGCCAGAAATATTTCGACTACCTAAAGGAGAAGTTGGTCAGTGCTCCTATACACAGGTTTCCAGAGGAAGGGTTGTTGTATGAGGTGTTTTGTGATTCTTTTGGACTTGGTTTGGGGTGCGTACTGATGCAGAAGAAGGGTGTGATCTGTTATGGGTCAAGGAAGTTGCGCCCTCACAAGCGTAACTATTCCACCCATGACCTAGAGCTTACAGCAGTAGTGTCCGCACTGAAGTTGTGGCGACATTACCTCTTTGGGGAGCGCTTTATGGTCTTCTTAGATCACAAGAGCTTACGTTATATCTTCTCCCAACATGATCTGAACATACATCAGCTGAGATGGGTCGAGTTTCTCTATGAATATGACTTCGATATCTCTTACAATGAAGGTAAGGGCAACGTTTTGGCTGATTCCCTGAGCAGGAAGTCGCATCAGAAGTGGTTCAAGAATCCTCTAATGATTGGAAAGTGATGGGAGAGTTGGCTTCCTTGCACTTGGATGTAAGGGTAGAGGGTGTTAGAGGCTGTTTGTTTCAGATGACGATGCAGTCCTCCTTGTTGCAGCAGGTGGAAGAGTCTTAGTGGGGAGACTCCGAGGTGGATGTAATGCGGGATCATATCAATCAGGGGAAATCTCTAGAAGGATGGCCAGAGGACAGCAGACATCAGATTCTCTTTCATGGAAGGTTGTTTGTTCTAGAGGAGATGCGTGAGGGAGTTCTCCGTGAGTTCCATATCTCAGCCATGGCGGTACATCTAGGGGTTTCAAAAATGTATTGAGGCCTGAGGGAACAATTTTGGTGTCCCGGGGTGAAACGGGCAGTGGCGGAGTTTGTGGCTAAATTCCTAGTGTGTCCGCAAGTGAAGGCTGAACACCGTGTTCCTACAGGTTTGTTGCATCCTCTAGATGTCCCCGAGTAGAATTGGGATGACATCTCAATGGACTTCATCACAAGACTACCCAGAGCTCAGGGTGGTTATGATGCTATCTGGGAAGTGGTGGATCGACTGACAAAATCAGCTCACTTCTTAGCAATTAAGGAGTCGAGCCCAGTGAGTACCTTAGCACAGAGGTACGTAGATGAGGTGGTGCGGTTGCATGGAGTTCCGAAGACTATCATATCAAATCGGGATACTCGGTTCACCTCACAAGTCTAGAAGGGGTTACAACATGCTTTTGGAACCCAGTTACGCCTTAACACTGCTTTCCACCCTCAGACTGATGGGAAGACAGAGCGGACTATCCAGACGTTGGAGGACATGATGCGAGAATGTGTTCTGGATTTCGGAGGATCATGGGTGTGACAATTTTCCTTTAGTATATTTTTCCTACAACAACAGCTTCCACTCTACTATTGGCATGGCACCGTTTGTGGATTTTTATAGAAGACCATGTAGTTCACCCATTTTCTAGGCCGAGGTTGGTGAGACAGGTGCTCTTGGGCCAGAGGTAGTACAGAGCACCACAGAGAAAGTTCATCTTGTGCGTGAGAGGATGAAAGCGGCTCAGAACTGACTGAAGTCTTATACTGATCGTCGGAGGAGGCCCTTGGAGTTCGAGGTGGGAGATCATGTGTTCTTGAATGTTTCCCCTCGATGGGGAAACATAGGTTTGGGAAAGGGAGTAAGCTCTCCCCTAGGATCATCAGAACTTTCGAGGTGATGAGGCGAGTCGGCGAGCTGGAATATAAGCTATCCCTTCCACCTTAGTCGGAGAAGGTTCATGATGTCTTCCACATCTCCCAGATTCGTTGGTACATACATGATGACTCTCACGTTATCAACTGGGGAAAGTTAGATATAAGAGATGACGTGACCCTCGAGGAGCGACCATTCAGAATCGATGATCGTAAATAGAAGGTTCTCTGTGGATGAAGCATCGCCTTGGTTCATGTGTTATGGAGTCATGGCGGCCTCGAGGAGAGAACTTGGGAGCGGGAGGCTCCGATGCACGCTCAGTACCCGGAGTTATTTTTACTTGTGTTTTGCTTTGTTCTTCTGATCTTTGTTTGATGTTAAAATTTGTACCTTTGTTATATGGAATGCTTCTCTTGTCAGTTGTAATACTATTTGTTTCCTTGTTCTCTGGAAGTGTGTAACATGTCCAGATATGTGGGGAAAGGGAGAAACCTGATCTTTAATCGAGACGCATTAATGAAGATGCGATTGAACTCGTGCGGGCGAGTTAGTGCCGCCTAAAGCTGATAATATCTCGACATAGGAGAAGGAATTTCCCCAAACCACGTGTTTGGGAAGTGTGTTGGGTTTACGGTTTTGGGTGCGGTGCAAGTTGAAGAATCCTAATATATGGAAGTGGGAAGACCCAATTATTTATCGAGACACATTAATGAGGATGCGATTAAACCCGTGTAGACGAGTCAGTGCCACTTAAAGCAGATAATATCTCGACATAGGAGAAGGAAATTCCTAACACATATGATTAGGGTTGTTAGATGGGTTCCTATTATAACAAGAGCCTTAAGAGGTATCTTGTTGGTTTTCTGTGGGATGGTTTTGAATTCTCTGGGACGAGAGTGTTTTAAGAGGTATCTGATGTAATGGACCTGACCTCTCCGGCCCATTCCTTTGTCGAAAAGAAGGTAATGAAGTGTTATGGAGGGTAAAATGGATTTTTCTCACACTTTTCAGAATTTTGAAACTACACGCCGTGTAGTGTGAGTACACGGAGTGTAGCACCTTGCTGGGTATACGCCGTTTTGAAGACGTGTCCTTTCCGTGTGAAGTAAACGAGTACACACCGTGTAGCCCATCCTACACGTTGTGTAGTTCCTCCCCGCATACGCGTTACCCTCAAACCGTGTGTTGACCAATCAACGGTTGTGTTCCATGTTGAAGGCGTGCCCTTGCCGCATGAAAGAAATTAGTACACACCATGTAGCCCATCCTACATGCCGTGTAGTTCCTCCCCGCATAGGCGTTACCCTCAAACCATGTGTTGACCAGTCAACGACCGTGTGCTGCGTTGAATGCCGTGTTGGAAGCCGTGTGGAGACCATGTGAAATGGTCGAGTACACGCCATGTACTAGAAATTACACACCATGTACTTTAGTTTTTCTATCTTATAAAAGGAGGGGGCCTCTCCTCCTTTTCAAATCACTCCTCTCCTCCCCTCTCCTTCGAGAAGAGCTCTCCCAAGAGACTCCAATGCTCGTTTCCTCCATAACTTCTTCGTCCGAGCTCCGATTTACGATCCGTCAGTGGCGATGGGATCGTAAGGACGAGGCAGAACTTCTGTGCTTGGATCTATTGCTTTCCCTTCAGCCTTTCCTTCCGAGATTCCACCCGAGGAGGTTTTGACGGATTTTGAAAGAAGCGACGGATGCCGAAGGACGTCTTCTAAAGCTAATCCGGGGGAGCGTTGTGATTAGAACCTATTGTGGTAGGGATCTTACCTTAGTCTCTCTAAATTGTGCATCATGTGGGGTGGGTGTCCTCTTGTTTACGTGAAACAAATTTGAACCGGTTTAATAAAGATAATAACTGGCCTATATAACGGGGATGGGATGTTTATGAATGCAGTTACATTGTTTATATCCTGTGATATTATGTTGTGAATTGAATGGGCTTCTGCCTACTGAAAATCATGGTCGTTGGGGGACTTTTCTTACGCAATTAAATGTTTCCCTCTCCTTCTGTATTTTCTTATGGATGAAAATTTTATTGAATGTGGAATTGGTTAATCACGTAAAGTAGTCTGATTAAAAATCTGGAACCCTTGTGTGATTACCCCGGTTGAAGAAAATGGAATAATGAACATGTGGGTGTTGGCTTAGTTACGTGGTGTGTGAAAGGGGGGTGAATCCTGGGTTGTTATGGATAGAATAGGCTGTGGGGCTGCGGTAAATGATGGTATTAAAGGAGAGATGATGTGGCATGAGCATTCTTTGTGTTACGATGTAGAGATATGGTTATAACAGTAATAGGTTGTGTTGTTAAAAGGAATTGGAAAGTTGATAAATGAACTGTGGGGGAACGATAATGAACTAAACACGGGAACAATCAATGGGGTTTGATTGATGATAAAAAGGTTGGTTTTGTGTTACTTGTGACTTATCTAACTTGATTTGTGGTTGGCAGGGATGTGTTTTACGAACGTTTGATATGGTTGGTTGCGACTAATTGACCAGTAGTTAAGGAACTAATAAACTAATTCTATTGAAACATGAAAACCTAAATGGGGTTGGGGTTGTTCATTGTACGCATGCTTCATGATAGAAGTGTCGAGGCACTTGCTCAGTCTCCCTATTTAGAATCCATAGGTTGGGCTGTGTGTTTGGTATATATATATATATATCTGTATCTTTGTGTTTTGTCGCACCCCAACCATGTTGAGCACTTAGTGCCGAACACTGCCAGTTCTTGGGAGAGGGTGTTTTCCCCTTAGTTTCTAGCTCTTTCCTGCTCCTTCTTCCATAGGCTATGATGGATTGAGGGGAACCTACACCCAAGACTCTTCAGGTAGGTTTTGATTGGGGTGGTTTTAGCACAAGACTCTTCAGGCAAGATTAATGTTCCCAAGAATCTTCGGGATGAGGCCCAGGTGTGTTCGGGAGGGGATGTGATTGTTGTTTGTGAGGCCTAGGTGTGTGCGGGAGGGATGTGTGGTTGTAAGGCCCAGGTGTGTGCAGGCGGGATACGTGGTTGTGAGGCCCAGGTGTGTGTGGGAAGGATATGTGGTTCTTGAGGCCTAGGTCTGTGCGGGTGGGAAGAGTGTGGCAGGGTCAGGATGTTCGTCGTTAGGAAGAGAAACTAACTAGTGGGAAATAGTGTGGGGTACCCAATAATCTTGTTCTTATATATTACTACCTATTGTTATGTGTTTTTGGTGAGTGTGGCTGGTGAGGTTGGGTGGATAGATATTCTTGTTAGGTTTGGATTATTCTGTTGTTCTCATGGGACATTAGGATGTCTCCCCACTTGTGCACGAGAGAATTAGGTTTCCCTACTGAGTATACTTGTATGCTCACCCTACGTTTACTTTCAGGTTTCCAGGAGGACTACCAGGGCCGTATGGGACCCTACTAGTCAAGACAGTTGGAGTTGTTGTAGTTGTTATACTCTTGTTTCTTTTGGTATTGTAATTTTGAGATTTCTTGTACTTGTACTTTGTTTCAGAATTGTTTAAACATGCATGTGGGATTGGTTTTGGTTTATTTCTATACACTTGTTCTTTTCCATTTTGGAGGTTGACTTGTCCTATTTCCCGGTCTTAAATAATAAAAAGGGTAATGCCTCCCATATTTGTGAAAACTCATACACTTGGTGCTAGTCGCCACCTCGGGGCCTACTGAAGGCGGGACTCGGGGGTCATTATCTCCCTTTCACCATTTCCATCTCAGGAGGGGCAACTTTGATGGAAGGGGGTCGTGACATGATGGTAATTTCATTGGTGTTTATCTGAGCCGTCACCAGTTTGAATCCCTCCTGACCAACCTTCGGCACGGGGTTACTCCTTTTTATATTCATTTTTAAATGACAATTTTCATAGTTTTCATATACATAAATATATATTGTCTTATAAGAAAACCCAAGGTGGGGATGTATCAGTTTTCTTGGGTCGTAATCCAGTTCCAAAAGATCTGGGTTTGAATCTCGAAAAACATTCCATTTCCACCATTTGTCCTTTTAATAAAACCACATGACGTGTCTTTCTATATACATCGTTTGTGCCATGTTCTTCTTCTTAAATTGAAAAGATTTTTCGCATAAAGAAATTCATGCAGGTGAAGTTGGAAGATTGGTAGAGTCTCAGCCCTGATTGTGAAAGACCCGGGTTCAAACTAGGCTAATCTACCTGATTCATCCCACTTTGTCTAATTAAAATCCACACGTCATACATTTATTTTTCTAGTGTATAATTGGTTTGTTTACGTTAAATATATTTAAATAATATATTGGTGAAGTAGTACAACATTTTCTCCTGTGGACCACCTGGCTTCATCCCGTGTTGCACAATTCCCTCCCCTCTCCCTATTTCTTCCCTCGTACGACACCCAACCTCCGCTTTCCTAAATCTTCTGATTTAGGGTGTTTTACCTTCTGATTTCTACTGAATTGTGATCCTCATTCAAGGTATGCCATTAGAAAACCTTTACTTCATGTTTTCATAAGATTTTAGGGTCCTTTGTGGATCATCCAACCATTCGTCTTCCGTGATACATGCAAACGAGTTGAAGAACACATGCCGTGTACTTTTGAACATGGCCTAACATTGAATGCTTTGCGATTTGAAAATACACGGTGTGTATATTTGCTACACACTGTGTACCAGAACCTATCGTGCCTGAGTTTATTTTTCACACAGCCTCCCACACCATGTTCATGTACATGATGTTTATGTTCGGTACACGCCGCGTAACCCATTTCTTTCATCTAGCCCGTGTCTAGAACTTTACATGACCATTTACCCTCTGTTCTTGTACACGCCGTGTTGACCTCTCACACGACGTGTCCTGGATTATTAGACCTTTCTAAATGATGGCCGAGTCTTTTCCAATACACGACTAGGACTACTTTGCACGAACACAACATGTATGTACGGTACACGCCGTGTATCCTTCACTTATCTTAGATGTTGACTCGGCGTGTCTATCTAGCGAACACAGGATGATAACCCACATTCATTACACATCATGTACTCTGGACATACATGCTGTGTATCCTTCCCTGGTCTCAGATGCTCGACAGGTCTATCCAAAGAACAAGGGATGCTAACCCGCATTCATTACACACCGTGTATTTTGGATACACACACCGTGTATGTTTTTAGTTTTCTTACATTCTCTTCTTTTACTTTTTCTTTTATTTTTCTTTTTTGGGTTTTCTTTCTTTTTCAGGGTATGGAAGATAGAGACCATTCACAGGGTAAGCAGCCTGCCTCCGCCACTGAGGGTGAGAGGACCATTTATCATCGCATACTACTTCAGCCTATGACGTCACTAGATCCGAACTATCTGGTATATCAACCCCTCCATTGGTTATCCTTCCACAACTCACTACCTCAACCGAGGCTAGTCCTAGTAGCGCCACACCTCCACCATCTAGCACCGAGCCTCCAAGCACCACCATTTGTTCTCCACCAGCTTCCACTCCACCCAAGCTCTCCTCATTCACAGCTGGTCCATCATCGACTGCCCCATCCAGCGATCCTCCATCTACTGCAGCCACTCCTCCCCTAGAGCCAGCTCATGCTACTACACCTCCACCTAGGCCAGTCCCTACGGGTGTTCTTTAACCTTTTTGAGATTTCCCGGTCATTGATTTGGTGCACGGCAGGTTCCGACACTTCTCTTGCCACCCGATCCCATTGAGCAAACGCTCTCTTGACAGCAGCGTCCCTCAGTAGCTGGGTATCTAGGGAAAGTTAGAGAATCTCCTTGGTCACACTCTGTTACTCATGATCTTCCTGGTCAACACACCTACTTTCAGGGATTTATTTTTGGAGTTTAATGCTTCTTTTGAGTTCAACGGAGTTGAGTACCAAGAGACATGTTGTGATTCGGTCCCAATGGTCTGGTTCCCGCTAGGTGGCTGACCCTTTTCCCTTACTATGACAGAGTTTGGCAGAGGGTGTGGTTTCTATCCTCATTCCATCACCCCACCCCCTGTCTCCACCCTGACCCATCCTGTGCGCTTTGAGCTCATTGTTATGTGGTGGGAGATTGATGGGCCTGACCACTACTATGCCCCTACTTCCCAAAAGAGTACCCTCATCGCCGAACATATCCTTTGCTTCACCCATCAGAGCTTCAACTCCTTCCTTAACCCCCGTCTTCAGGATATGGGGGTCGTGACCAGCCATGACATGGATCTCCTCACCTGTGACATCTAGCTAGAATACTCGGACCTCCCTTACCATTCCGCCTCTTATTTCCATTCCATGTTTACCAACCATTAGGGAATCCTGTACAGTGGGATTTATTCAACCCACCTTGCCCACCACCTCGAGGTTTTTGAGCCTTCTCTTCCCCATAACCTGTTAGGTTCTCCCCAGCGAATGAACTATCTCCTGCTTATTCACATGGGCTTGGTCTGGAAGTAAGGGGTGCTTACGTCCATGCCTAGGCACCACCATGACCACCTACTGACCCTCCTTCCCCTGCCAAGGAACCTGCTCCTCCTTCCCCACCCCTTCAGGCTTCCCTAACCCCTTATTTTGACCACTATTCTTCTAGACTACCTTCTTCAATTCCACCTCTTACCCCCCTACTCAGCTCCCTCAGTCGATCTCTACTTTTCCCACCACCTAGCCACGATGGAGCAGCCCTTGGTTTGTCTCGATCGACGTCAGGAACAACTAGAGTAGATGTTGGGGCTTCTTCTTCAGCATCATGGTATTCCACTACCCCCACCACCTTCCTCTACCTCGAATCCTATCCCTTCTTCCACAGCTCCACCTCCCTTTACTACTTTGGCCAAAGATGCAGTTCTCCTTTCCACTTAGGGCCCTGCTACTTCCACCACTGCTGCCAGTTCAGGGAGTGATGTCAAGCTTCCTATTCTGAGTCCAGCTCCTACGACTCATACTTCTACAACTTCTCTTTCAGGTGCAGATTCTGAGCCTCCAGTTTCCACAACTCCTAATCCTTCTCTCCCCCTATTTCTATCCCAGATGATGCCTCTTCTGAGGTGACCCCCTAACTAGTTTTTGGACACATTTTATTCATTATATATCTATTTGTGATATCTTTCTCCTGTGTATGTTATGTATGATTTCAGTGTTCTCTCTCCAAGACCATCATAGGTACTCTAGCACGCTATGGACTAGCTTTATCCATCAGTCCTCATCTTTCTTCAACTAGACACGAGGGAAGTATTGTTTTTCCACGGTATTCCATTGTTTTCTTTTCTTCCTTAGTTTACTTCTTTCCTTACTTCCCCTCGTTGTAGTCCACTATGGAGTCTCCTCACTCGCTTATTCACTTTCTGTGGCACTTGGTGGACCACGCATGATATTAAGTATGAGGGGAGTCTCTAGACCACTTTAGTCTTTTCCCTTATCTTCATTCTAGGAGACATCATTATTGGAAGATATATTTGAAAATGTGAAGACATTTTGGTTAATCATATTTCAAAATAATAGATCTGAAAGTGGGAAATGTTTAAAAAAGTTGCATGCTTTTTTTTGGTTCTTAAAGTGTTTTAACATGATTGCTAATATATTTTAAATTACAACTTGTAATCCTTAGATAATTACATCAATTAGACTAATAAATTATATTCAAGTCATGACCTGATTGTCTCATTATTTATTTTTCCCACTCCTAAGAGGTATTCTAAACGCTTTTTTATATTCTTTCTAATACCCTCTTTCATGAGAGATTATTAGGATATACCTAACTACCAGAATTTTCAGGTTTTCTTTTCAAAACATAAGGATTTTATGAATTACATTAAAATGATTGAGGCATTAGATTGCTTAAACCCCTTTATCTGGAGACCTACCCTATATCTTATCATCGTAAAGCCCTAGAAACCATGAATAACCTTTATAGGAATCCATATTACAAACCTATTTCCCTTCTTACCCTAATTATTTTATGATTTTGCCTGATTATTCACTGATTCTTAAAAGAAGGGATTGGAAACACATGGCATGTTTTTGTGAATTGTTGTGAAATTAATTATGGGAGAGAACCTCTTGATCATTTAGGGCACAGAGAGTTCTAAACCTCTATTTGTGGGAAATCTCAAAGGTTACCTTTGTTATAAAAAATGGTACAGACCAAGGGACCATATACTAAGTCGTTGGTTTGTGAACCCTACCTACATAACTAAAGGAGATGGTGGTGATGAGATCATTTGTTAGAGCTTGTTGAGGACACTTTTACATTAAGCTTAACTTCGAATTTCATGCACTATTATTTAAGAGTTTAGCCTCCTTTTTCAAGACTCGGAGTTATTTTTCACATATTTACCAACCATCCTTTAACCATAGAAACATATGATCCTTATTGAAAAGTCCTAATTATTTTTGTAAATCAATTTTCTAAAGTGGAGAACTAGATTTCATGAAAACCTATGGATAGACTGTATATATCGTTGATTGAGCATAACATTAATTTAAAACATTTTGAGTGTTTAAAATATTATTGGAGATTTAGATCATCAAGTTGAATGCTTATTTTTGAAAGTCTGAACCATGCGTTTAAAAGAGGATGACACTAGTTAATTGAATTGTATATGAGGCATGATTAGAATATCTCCGGAATTGAAACTGTTTGGTAGTTTTTTTAGAATTTTATCCTGTGACTTATTATTTACATTTGCGATTGACTAAATTACTTCCTTTTAAAATATAGAATCTCTTAATTAGATTTTGATATTTTATTGAGTGCAAGAAAATGACTAAGTACGGGGGAGTTTGATGCACCCGATTTGTGTATATATTTGCACATATTTTAATAAAAATAATAACAAGTTTCAGAAATTACTTACTGCTAAGTGGAAAAAAAATTTTATTTTGGAGATGTTGTACATTTTCAAGAGATTTAGGGACAAATACACAAAACATGGGAGAATTGAGCAAAATTTACAAACCACACGGCATGTACTTATACACACACCATGTACATTCAAACTTAGACAAGGATTGACCATGAGACTTACATGTCCAAGTAATCAGATGTCGGTACACACCGTGTTCCCACTATAAATGCCATGTACACCTTTCTTGAAGAAGTGGCAGATGAGAAGAAGTCTACATGCCCATGTGGATGGCTAAAAGGTACACACCAGATTCCCACTATACACTCCGTGTACACCCTTCTAGAAGTAGATGGTGGCCAAACCAATGAGACTACACACCGTGTATGGAGGCACTACATGCCGTGTATATCTATCTACCAGGCGGCGCCGTGTTCCAAGTCAAAGACGTTGTGTTAGGCTACCTACCAGTAGAGAAAACAAGGACAAAAGCGCCTTGAAAAAATGTACATTCCATGTACTTTACTACATGCTGTGTAGTTATATTTTCTATAAATAGAGGCCTTGGCCACCAGTTCAAAAGAAGATAAGTTGTGGAGAAAAGGGTTGAAGGTCAGAAGGAAATAATCTCTGCTACCATACTACTGCCATTCTACCATCTACCGAAGAATCACTCCCTCCTCAATGTTTCAAGAATGATCACATCAGGTATCGAGGGTCTTGTGTTTATATTTTCCTCTATGTGTAAATAAATACCTAGTGTATTGGGGTTGTGGGAGATGTAAGAATTTTAATTTATATTAGTTTTCATGAATGTGTTTGTTCAAATAACTTCTTCTTATTCTTCTAAAATTACTTCATCTTATCACTAAAAATTCCGAACTAGACCAAGGGAAGATTTTTTAGCGATTCAAAAGAAGAATAACAAAGAGCAATTTCATGATTATTGGAAGTATTTGTCAACTCAAAATGGGATAAGCCAAATAAAGAACTGTTAAACACTAACTACGATACCAAAGAGTTAGTTTCTTCACCTCTAAATATAATGTTTAGGGGACCAAGGAAACCTTGTTACAAATTGAACGCAGAGTGTTGGGTTATCATGAACAACAAAACCTCATAAGCAATTTGATTTAATAAACAACCTCTTAAGAATCCACAACCCCAACACATTTCTCTCTTTATTTTCATAAAAACCAATTCCCCCGTATTTTCTTCTATTTGTTATGTAATTTATTACAGAAACTTAAAACCAATTATTCTTTTTATCCAAAAGTAAAAAATAAACTCTAAATTAAGCATGCTTCAATAAAATAAAAATACAAATTAGTTAAGAAAAGACAAAAATATCTTCTTTTTCCATGTGAATGGACCCCTTTCTGGTACTATACTCGTTAGGGTAAAAATAATTTGGGACACTGATAACATACCTTTAGTGAAATGACCCATCAATTGCATACATATAAATCTATTTATGTATTTCATCACCATTCATAGAACACATTCCATCATGCTTTCCCTTATAATAGTTTGTAAAATCATGTAAAATTTTACACTAATATTTTATTAGCATATATTCTAAACTATTTTATAATATACAGTGACATAAACATTAAGTGTTTACTTGTATAATACTTTATTTAATTATATTTAACTTCCAAAAAGTTCAAACATACTCCCACTAGCCTCTTAGATACTATATTATCTTAAGAATATCATGGTAAGATACAAAAGCTCCTTTATGTTAGGGAGTAAAAATTGTTTCATTTTAGTTAGAATATTTAAAAAATAAACTATTGTATCACCAACACATATAGTATTATACGTGTTTAGATAATTTAATTAAAAAATTATTTTTTAAATATACGATATAAAAAATGATGGAATCTCAAACCCCTAAATTTTAACAAACTTCCGGAAAAATATTTTTTTCCCTAGATTAAAGTTTAGCATCACAATTTTTTATGAACACTATTCATTAGACAATAAATTCTATTATCATATATATGAAACAAGATTACTATAAATATACTTTACTTAGATCCATCTGATCTTGATAAATTTATTTTCCTTCAATTCAATTATTTATTAATTTCATACTTCATTAGTTGAATATAATCTACTTACTAAAAAATCATTCCCTTGATTTTGAGCTCCTATATATTAAAAAAATTTAACGTTTATATTGGGTATCAAAGATCATTAAAAACTGAATAATTAATTCATATTACACTGAAACATTGAATATGAATTTCAAGGAATTTCTTAAACTCCTCCAGGTATTCTAGATAATTCAATCATACAGAATTATTAAACCTTTTTCTTGATAACTATAGTTTTTAGTGAAATCAGCCTGATACATGAAGAAACATTGTCAATATCTCTAATTAATTTTTATTATTTCAGTTTTATCTTTTTATAAAATTTTTATAAATACTCAAAAATTTAGTTTTAAATAAATCTAAACTCGATATCTCTCTTAACATACAACATCGAGCTTTATGTCAAAAGTGAAATATTATAAAACTATTATTAATATGTAACAGTGATAAACTTGTCGCTAAATTAGTTGTATAAATAGAAATAAACCCAATATAAAAATATGTATAAATGTTTTATATAATGAAAATATATTAATTAATTCCTAATAAATATACACCCAATTTCCATTAAAGTTAGTTTATGCTTAAAAAACATGTTTTCTTAAAAAAAATATTTATCACATTTTGTGTGTGAAAATTATAATTAATTTATACCATTTTAATAAATTTTGTTATAGAGAAATAAATTTTTTGAAATCATTATTTCAATATTATATTAGGTTGAAATTTTGGGATTTTTCTAATTTTGTTTAGAGAATAGTGAAAAATTCCGATTTATATAAAATTACCATTTATTTTTTTAAATAAATTAATATAAAATTATCATTTCATTTTTTATTTTGTTAATAAGGTAAAAAAATTTCCTTTAATTAAAAAATTTAATTAATTACTTTGGTATCAACATTATACTTGAATTTGCTGTATGTTCATTTTTGGCTTTAAAGCACTTTTTTTAAAAACTATTTTGTCATTTTGTTTTATAAAGTTGTTATTAAATTTAAATATTATGATTATTTGAATTTAATTTTATAAATTTTATTTCATAATTGGAATAAAAAAATCCATATTTATTAATAATTATACTTTTATTTTTGTTAATTACGATACACAACCAATTTAAAAATTTAATACTAAGGTAAAGATTAAAATGAATTGCGGGGAAGCTAACATGATAAGATTCAAAATTAATTTAAAAATTGTTATAAATCTTGTTTTATCTCTATATTTTTATCCTATATCTTTCACCTTTTTAAAATAGTTAAATTTTGAACCAAATGACTGGATTATGGAATTAATATATTTTAATATTTTGAAACATTCTTATTGTGACCTCTCTCTCCGTTATAAAAGGATACCACCACCCTTATATTATTCAATGTTCATATTACATATACCACAAATAATACCTACTAAAATTTCTTTTTAACATCCTTCCCCATGATCTATAGGTCCTAGTTTGATCAAAATACCATCATTAGAAGGCTTAAGGTGTAAGCTGACAGTGTTTGTCCAATAAAGAGGCATAACTCTTAAATGAGTGTTTCATTTTATTTATTTGTATAAATTAATAAATTATATGATAATATTGGGGATATAATAACATCAATATCTATAATATAAATAGATAATATTTTTTTCAATGGTGAAACAATTATTTATCTTCTTCCCTATCAAATGGGAAACAAAAGAATCTTTTGTGCATACATGTGGACTACTACCATGTGAAATGATGTAATTAATTTTTCCTCCCAAATATTATTGGATGGTAGTTATGATATATATAATGTCTATAAATTATATCTATCTCATAATTATGATTTTTTAAATATAATATTTCATTCACCTTCTTACCCTTCAACTAGTTCAAAATATATAGTTTTGTTCATCCGTACGTGTGAACAACCACCTCCATAAAGCAATGTGATTCATTTTTCATTCCATTATTTCATTAATTATACAAAATATGTATAAAAGGAATATATATGATATTTATATCATGGATAAAATTCTAGATATGATGAAACTATAATGAATGAAGTGCATTTAAGGATCAATTTTCTCAACTTAGAAGGAGGTTGAATCAGTAGAGGGTAGTTTTTAAAATTTATTATTGAGCAAAAACAATCCACTAAATAAAGAAGCCTAAAATAATCCAGTGTAAAATAAAGAGAAAGTGAAAATAAAAATGTTTTACATGGTTTGGATCGAATGTAGAATCCTACTCCATACAATTCCTGGTTACTCCACCCAATTGTAGATTCCGTTCACTATATTCCCAAGTAAAATTATCTTCCAAAAAATAATGAGATATCTCACCACACATGTGATTAGTCACGCCCAAAAACATAACTTCTCACTCTTATACGAAAATGTGATTATAAAAACCAAATAATATTACCATAAAATTAGGTTACCCTGATAATGATAAATGAAGATATTGTTTTAAAAGCCTCTAGAATATACTAAGAATTATTAATAATAATGAAATAATATAATAAATACACATATATTTTCTAATCATGAATGTATCTACTAAATATGTGAGATATATCAGATGTTGAGCATTGAAGAAGAAAAAACTTATCTTTAGACCAATATATAAATTATTTTATATATGTTTTTATTATAAAAATAAATGGTGTATAAATGTCAAATATTTACCATGTCCCAATTAAAATCTCACCCTTTACCTCTTTGGGACCATGTTACTCATCGAGCATTTTTAAAAAATCACAAAACAGTGGTATGACAAATGAATCCATCCTTTTTCTAAAAAAACATATATACATTAAATCCCAATGATATCCATCACCAGAGCCAACTACCTCAGCTCCATAATGGAATAAAAAAATGACCAAAAGTATCATGGAGGCATGCAAAACTGTTCCTCTGAATTAAATGCCTTAGAATATATTAATTTTGAAGAACTACTAGAGAACTATATTAATACAACATTGATTCCAAATTGGTTACATGGAACCTTCTAAATAATCATATGTATAAATCATCCATGTAAAATAACTATATAGCATAAATGGAAATGTGAGCTCATTCGGTTACATGGATTAACTGGCTACGTGAACCCATCAACTATGTATCATATTTTTCTACATGATTCAACATTTAGTAATGTCACAAAATAGTTTCACCAATCATAACTCAAAATAGATATGTGGATTAAATGGATACATGATTTCATTATATTGTAAAAATGTATATGTGAATCCCTTATATAGAGAAACAAGTTTTTGAAATGCATCTGTGAATTTTTATTACCAATTAATCTATGTAGTTTAAACAGCATCATGATTTAGCCATTTTTATATTTGGATATGTAGATTCAGAAATTACTCAAACTCAACCAAAACTGCTTCATCCAATCTATAACCCATCTCAAAATTTTTTATAACATCATGGAAATCCCTTCCAAGATTTTAAATCAATACAAACCAAATCAAGAACCCAGAGTTTCCTGAAATCCTATGAGAAGGTTTTCAACAAATATAATAACCTAGAATTTATAATAACCATGGGATCTTTAATATTTTCAATATGGACCATAAATCCTTGAGGTTATTCAATATCTCCCAATGTATTTGTTGACAAAATTCCACTATTTCAACTCATGACAGCACCATCACCTTCCTTAGAGGTATACAAATACTTATTCATGTTCTCATTAAATATTGAAACATGAAAGGAATATTGGTGGATGATCCTTGTAATTTCCAAAATGTATATCCTTTAAATTATTGTTTGAAGATCCTTTTTATGTCTTCAATGTGGTCTTTGAAGGCCATACCTTCCTTATTACTTACATCATACTCCCCTTCATGATTTATCATTAATGGGAAAACACATTAACCATCATTTGAATTGTAGCTTCCCTATAAATATAAACAATCCTTCCTTCAAAAATCTTCAATGTAGATTATTTATTGTATTTTTGGAATAAACTTGTATGTATATAGTATGGTCTTTGAAGAATATATCTTCCTTACATCCTTCATCACGAGCCCCTTCCGGATTTTTTATGATTGAGAGAACATATATAGAATCATCTAAACTAAAACACCCCTACAATATATGCTCCAGCTTTTCAACCACAAAATTCTCTCTCCCTTTAAAAAAATAACCCAAAAGACCATGGAGGAACTTAAAACTACTAAAATTCTATTTAATTGGGAAGGATGAACATGAATTTTCAACCTTAATTCAAATAACCTATCATCTGACATAGATTTGGTGAAGATATATGTAAATATCTCTTTAATTGGAATATATAGAAATTTTATTTCATTTAAGGAGACATTATCATTGATTAAATGATAATGGATGGAAATATTTTTAGGCCAAGAGTTTTGAATTCGATATTTTAGAAAAACAATTGCACTTTTATTTTCACAAATAATCTTAAACAATCTTGGATTACTATCCCTCATATATTCTCGTTGTACATACACCAATAAGGCATGTGTAACTTCTATTATGGATACCTCTTATTTTGATTCATCTATACTCAGGGTCAAAACACATTATTTTCACTATACCAGAAGACACAACCATCAAAATCAAATAAAACAACACTAGATGTAGATCTATAATCTGTACAGTCACCTACCCAATATACCTCAATGTATGCAAGAAAATATAGATCCCATTTCACTAATATAACATCCCATAATTTACTGTTACTTTAACATATATCCAAACTCTTTTAATTGTAATAATCTATGATTAATTTGTTTCAATTAGATACCTTGAGCATAAATTCACCTCATAGGAAATTTAATGTATGGAAGATATGTGAAACAACATACTACCTATCATAATTATGAAAATATTTTGATAAAAAATTTCTCCTTATCCATCATTTATCAACTTTATTCCAACAAATATAGGTTTATAAACCTCTTTTTAATATTCTATTCCAAACATTTTCATAATTTCTTTGACATATTTTCTAGAGAAATAGAAACAAACATTGAATTTTGATCAATTTTAAACCCTAGAAACTAGATTAATTCCCAAAGAATGGACATATAAAACTAAATATGCATTTAATAATAAAATTACACACATAATAATTTATCATTATTGGAAAAAATATGTCTTTATTGTAAATTATCACAACTAATGTATCTGATCAATCCTTTTTGTGTAAAATTTTCTATTAGCAGTTCCTTTTGATGAAACCATTTTTCTATAACAATAATGATGTTTAGAATACTAGTCCCATGTATCCTACTTTAAATCATAAAATTCCATCTTCAATATGAAAATCATTCTCTTATAATTTTTAAGAATTATCACTTCTAATTGTTCAATAAAAACTTCTTCATCAAGTTCACCATTTAAAAAAGAAGACATTACATCTATTTGATACACATTATGATTGTAATGAGTTCACAATAGCAGGAAAATAATTAATGATTGTATTCTGGAAAGAGAAGCTAAATTATCTACAAAATCTATTACTTCCATTTGAGAATATCCTTTAAGAAAAATTATTTCCGTTTTCCATATGACTTCACCATTCTCATTGATTTTGTTTATGAAAATATTTTTTTTTTCCAATTACATTCTTGGATTTTGGTATGGGAACAAGTTCCCTTGTATATTGATTCTCAATTTGATTATAATATTAAATAATAGAATTTTCATATTTAATATACCCAACAACCTCTTCCATAGTTATCATCTCAACCTATGATATAAGTGTTTTCATTTTCTCTAATTTCATTCTTCTTTTGGTTTTAATTGGTGTATTTTGATCCAAAATGATATTCTTGATATCAACAGGATTATTTATTCTCTACAACTGATTTCTGTTACAACCAACACCTTCTTCATTATCACCAAATACATTTAACTTTTCCTCAATTGTTTTTGGTCTGATTTTAGCAACGTTATCAACCATATCTCAAATAATATACTCTACTTTTTAGCTGAATACTCAAAATATGATTTAATTTAATGAATAATTATCCCCATATTTTGATCAATATTTACATCCAAACACTCTATAATTTTATGAAATCTTTTATTCTAGAATCATTATCCTTTTCCATATGATAAATTACCCATAAAGATGCCATCACTATCATATACCTCAGTACTTCATAGCCAATTCTATATGATTTTAATATAATAAGGAATACAAAAGAACATGAAATATTATACTAAAGTCTTATTTTAGTACCAAATTTTATAGGGTGTATCATGTGTTTTTGGTCTCAAGATTCATCTATTCTGAATGTTCATCATTGTACACCCTGCCTCTCTCTATAAGTGTTTTGAAATATCATTTTTAGCTAGTATTGTTCTTCCCATTTCCATAATTCTTCAATTCGTTATTTCACACCATTATGTTGTGGATTATATGGTTTGATTTAATAATGTGTGATTCCATGCTTTCTATGATAAATTTTAAATGCATCACAGCTGTATTATTTCCCATTATCTGATCTCAATTTTTTAATACAAATACCATGATCTTTTTCAGATTTTCATATGTATATCTAGATCATCTTGACCACTTATGATTTGTGCTTTATGAAAGGTACCTTGGTCATTTGATAGAAATCATCCATAATATTAATAAAATAAATATCACCTCAGGTTGAATTATTTTTCAATGGTCCACAAAGAGCAATGTGGACTCATTCCAATGTTCTTGTAGATACAATATCCACCTTTTTATGAGACATATGAGTTATATTTCCCTTTTGAAATTATCCAAAAACGTTATGTTGATATCTATTCATATTAGGGAAATCTCTCAGTACCTAATGTTTGATAATCTTTATGAGGCTTCTTTTCCCATGATTCCTATTTTTTCTATTCCATTATAAGTTTTTATCATTCATTCTTAAGTAGAAGGTATTATATGGATCAAAAATAAACAATAGATTTTCATTTTTCTATTTCCTTTATAAATATTTCATCCATAACATGTGATTTTAAAGATGAAATTAGTTTTATTAAATTTTACTTCTTCCCTATTGTCACAATGTTGGATGGTACTTACCAAATTATGGTTTAGCCTTTCAATAAAAAGAACTTTGTTTGATCTAGATTTATTGTTTTCAATCTAAACATCACCAATACATTTTATTTTTAAGGAGGATTCATTACAATATATTATTATTACTCCTTAATTATTATAAATATTCTTATGAATTTAGATATCCCCAATCATATTGGTGGAACACCCATTATCAAGTATTGAAGCCTTTGATTTCTTAATTTCCTTGAAAGCCACTTCAACCAAACATGACTTTTCTACATTGGACACTTAAACTATTTTCACTTTATCATTGTAATGGATTTAATGAATAATGATAATCATACACATATCCACTCTATTTACCTTTTTGTCACACTTACCACATTGTTCATCGAGGCAATCAAATCTACTTTTTGTAATAAATTTGTATATAGTTTTCTTCTCAGCCAACATTTTTCTAGAATCTACTTTCTTCTCATTAGAACTTCTCCTCATGGGTTCATATATTCTCCTTGGTAAATACATGTTATTAAAACATGTATGATATATATTCCCATGATTCCATAGCACCAAAAATAACCTTGAAATATATATTTTTAGAATCTAGGATTATATCTAGAATTATTCTATCCTGAATTTATATTCATTGAAATGCTTGGGTATTAATTCACTTAGGATTTTGGAAAATAGATTGATTAAATATTATTAAACCATAAAATAATTTTTTAGTTAATATTTATTTATTATTCTTGGTATATATTTGACCAAATTTAATATTTTTACCTGCAATGTTAGTATAAATTGTTTTGGAAATATAATTTTGCAGATAAGGATTTTACCATAATTTTTTCTTAATATTTAGAGGATTACACTAAGACATAAATAGAGATTTTTAATTCATTTTTGATCTCTAAAAGATATTTCTTACTATAATGAAATTTTTATTATGTCATTGATAATTTTCCATCATTTAGAGAATGATTTCATTTGAGATTTTTTATCATTTTCTAATTTTCTAAAGCCCTCAATATAATATTTTTTTATTATATAATAACTATGACTCATTTGGATTATTCGTTTTTTTAATCAACCAATTTCCAATAATATATTAATGAATAATATTTTATATCATAAGTATGTCATTATGTTTAATACATTCATCAATTTCATCTTTTATCATGTAGTCGTAATCTATTGGTCTTGAATAAACCTCATCACTATAAGATGGATCGACAGTTTTCTAAACATAAGCCATAAAATTTGGAATTTTTTATTTTGTCCCTTCATCATTGTATCTATAAAAGACAAGATCATTTTACTATTATTTACTCATGATATTTATACTTTTGGTTCGTTGTGACATCTTCTTTATTCCTTTAACATTTGAATGCTATTTGTAATTTTTCTTCCACATCATTCCTCTTATTATTTCACAATATTCAAATTCATAGTATGGTTCTTTATTATTTGGTTAATTAACTGAAAAATTTATTAGTCCATTAAATTTAGAATATATAATAGGAAATACCCCACAATTATTATTTATACCTTTTAGAAACCTTTTAGAAATACAAGGAATAAACCATTAATATATCTATTAATTCTATAAAACATTACTATAAGAAACATATTCCTTATTATTAATTTTCATGTTTCTAATGGTTTCAAAACGCATATATTCTTTCACATTTTTTTGAATTGAAATGTTTTCAAATTTCATATGAAATTAGAATATTTTGTATCACAATAAGAGAAATATATTCTTTATCTTTAGGTGAGGAAATTTTTGGTTTAAATTTATCTTGTGAATTTTTCATTAATTTATTAAAAATAATGGTGTCATTGAGATTCTCACTAAAGCCTTATATATTACACATAATTATATTTACTTGAGTAAATAAGTTATTAAAAAATGTCTCTTCTACCATTTTAATTTAATATAATTTACTTCTCTAGATATGTATCTTTTCCTTTTTAGTTTTACATTGCTTCATAGATTATTTCTAGATTATCCTAGATCTTCTTTATATTTTTGTAGGACAATAAATTTGTGCACACCTTTTTTGACAATCCAATAGGAATATCATTTTATACTTTTATATCCACTTCCATATTACTTCTTTTTTTATAAAATTTTATCATACCATTATTTGAAAATGGTGGAAAAGAAACTATCACTGCATCATACACTTTCAGATACATAGATAAAAGATATGGAAACATTTTATTCTCCCAACTATGATACTTTGTTCCTTAGAATATAGGTACACCCATACTATTAAATCGGTTGATATTATCCAATAATAAATGGTTAATTGTTTGGATACTATTGATGAATCCTACAATGATACCAATTAATGTTCCATTAAAAATATATTTCCTCCACCAAGAAGAGGGGTTGAATTAGGGTAGGGTGGTTTTTAAAATTTTTTATTTAAGAAAAAAACCTATTTAAATTGTTTGGGTGTAATCCACATAGTATATAAATAACATAGCCACACATAATTATGAGGATAATAAAGAGAAATAGATAGACAAATGTTTACATGGTTCAGATCTTGTGTGGAATTCTACTCCTTACCAGGGCTAGATACCCCCACAACCATGGATTATTTTTACTATATCCCCAAGTGAACTTAGCACACAAATAATCATGTTGAATATCACCACACATGTTTGGAGTCACACCTAAAAATGATTATTCTCACTGAAATCAAAAAAGGTGATTAAAAAATCAAATAAGATCACCAGATAATTAGGTTGATTTAGAAATTAAAAATGTAGATCTCCTTTAGTGAGCCTAAATAATATTCAAGGGTATACTAATCATAGTATAGGCATAAAATCACTAAAACAATGTTCCTAACTCAAGAAAAGATCTTTTAAATATATGTGATACATTTGATGTTGATCGTTGAAGAAGAAAAACCCGAACTTTAGAAAACACTCTAAATTATTTTATATATCATGCTACATTTTGCGTCGATGGTATATAACTATAAACTATTTATTATTTAAGAATTAGGGTTGACCCCCTTTCTCACTCTTGGACTATGTTTATTATTGACGATTTCTCCAAAATTATCTATCTACAGTGTGACAATTATACCCATAATTTTTTATAGAAAAAAACATACATTAAATCCCCAAGATCTCTATAACTATAGTAAACACCGACATCTCTATCATGAAATATAAAACTATTTGTATGTATTTTGAGGTATGTAGAACTATTCCCACAAATTAAATACCTCCAAATATATTATGTTTGAAACCCTACTAGAAAACCATCAAAATACAATACATGTTCAAAATTAGCTATGTGGAACCTTCTCAACACTCATATGTATCAATGTGCTATAAAAAAATTATTATTACATAAATAACTATGTGGACTCAGTCAGTTATGTGAAATAGTTTTCCCCATGAGTCGGTTGATTATGTAACATATTTTTCTATGTGATTCAATATTTGACCATGTTACAAAACCATTACATTGATCGAAAATTGAAATTGATACATGGATAAAACAACTATGTGATTCCCTTATATAGTTAAAATGGTTACATTAATCTATTATGTACAAAAATATCTATGTGAAATTCCTAAATGACCTTTTCCTTACTATTTCTGCTATTTAATTCAGATAGCTATGTGATATTTCCATTTTAATATTCGACTATGTGGATTTATAAACCAATCAAAATCTACGAGAGCTATATTACCTAATCTTTTTTCCATTCAAAAAACACTTTCTAGGATCATGGAACTCCCTTCCATGATATTCAAATCCATATACACTATATCAAGAACCATAAAACACATGAAATACTCAAATAAGGTGGTAAAAAATATGAAAAACCAATCTTACCAAGAAACATGATATCCTTAATATTTTCAAAGTTGACTGAAAATCCATGAGGTTCTTCAAGGAACTGAATCGATTCAACCATGAACCTAGAACTTGATCCAACCTGCCATTGGGCCTAAGAGGCCTTCCCGATCTTACCGAGCTAGAAATTAGTACTTAATATCAAGAATAACTCAATTGGAAATGATTTTTCTAGTGAAAATTTTCCTGAGAAAATAAAATGAGAATAAATAAAACAAATACTTGAAATAGATAGAATTCAACAATTAGGCATACCTCAATGTGAACTCACGGGTCAGCACGAACAATTGATCCATGCTTGTTCTATAAAAAAAAAAAAATATTACCAAACTAAAAATAAAATGATAATATATTCATAGCACCAAAATGTTCAATTGGTATGAAAATAGAGAAACCCCACCCAATGCTTGTATTTTTAGAGAAAACCATTTCAATCTAGTCTGAAAATATAAATATATAAAAATAGGGTTTCCCTTTATTTTAAAAAATATGTATCAATATGAATCTTCTCTAAATACATTTTTATTTTTTTCAAAACAATTTCCAATGAATGATAGACTTTAAAATAAACCATTTATAAAATGAAACTGGTGCCAAAATGGGAGTTCTCATAAGAAATAATAATAGTGAAATTATTTTATAAATTTACCACATTAAAGAGGAAGGTAAAACACATTCAAGACATGCAATAAAAAAAGTGTTTCCAACAAGATAATTACATTTGAAATTATTTTATAAATATTTTCACATAATACAGTAAATAAGAATATGATAGAAATAATTATCATGTGAAACTCATAGAAATTAAGTGAAGAAAACCAAGATACACATGTTTTAGATACATTAATTATACTACTGATGTGATCTACTAACCCAACTAATCTCAAATATCCTTAATATTAGCATAATCCTTAATGGAGTTTTCCTACCTTGGGTATATAGTCTATCTAATCTGAACTAAATAAAAACTGTCTCCCGAATCTCACTATATTCCCTAAGATCCCAACAATTAAGAAAATGTGAGAGTTTGTGTAGCATTCAAAATATATCGAAATAAATCACAATAATAATTGCATATCTCACCACCAAGCACTACCAATGAAAATACCCTCCCCTAACTAAAGGAATCCCATGATGTCTTTCACTTTAAAAAAACATTCAAAGTTACCCATCAAGCCTTATTATTTTGGAAATTCAAAATCATTTCCAAGGGAGTATATTTATACTATAAATCCAATCCAAAAACCAAGGAATATATGAAACTATATTTTCAAGAAGCTGATCGATCCTTCATAGTTAGAAAGAAATATTGATCATTTGAAATACTATATTTAAACCATAGCCTCTATATTCTAAAAAATAGTTTTCATTTAAACACATATGCATCTTTATATATATATGCACCTTGACCCAATTTATATTATCCCACCACCATGGGTGAATATATACAAATAGGGCACCCATATATATATATATATGTGTGTGTGTGTGTGTGTGTAACATGTAATAAAGAAATGGTCATGAAATTTCCATGAGGATTGTTAGGAAATCAAAACATATCATTATGAAATTGTGAAAAATTTACTAAAAGACCAAAAAATTCTTCTTATTTTTGAACTCATACATTTAAATCAAATTAAAAGGAAACAAATCAAAAAAGGTGCTTTGAATTTCAAACAAGCTTGAAAACATAGTTTAGAAAAGGAAACTCTTGGAGGAATTTGAGTAAAATAATGACTAATAAGAAATAAACACATACCAATCATCCTAACCATTTATAGTAATATATTTATCTCATAATGTGATGCAGAAACCTAGAAAAACCATTAATAAATTAAAATTTTAAATATAAATCCTTCGACATAGGTTAACCTACATCAAATGGTGGGAAATCTATCACCATGGATGGACATTTACAGAATGAGACTTAAATTGGTCTTTACGAACCCTAGGACCCAAGAATCAATAAAAAACACATGAAATGTTAGGGTTCATCTAGGGATATCACACCATGATATATGAAAGGAATCCAAATTAATATATGAGAAATAAGGAGGAATAAGAGAAGAATAAATGAAATAATAGATGTTCACACGAAGAATCAAGAGAAAAATCAACCCAACAGAGGGAGAGGGTAGAGAGAGGCCATGCACGAAGGTTCCTCTGATGAGAATTATATTAAAGTGGTGAGGGGGATTGTTATAATGAGTTATATAACTACCCCTATTTATGGGTTAAATTACTTATGGTAATTTTGTTAATTTTCAAAAAAATTAAAATATGGACAGTACACATGATTTTGTTACATGGTTGGAAAAACTGGGCAATAACTGTGCACTATCTCTATGCTTCTGGAGCACTGTGTATTGGTATGCTACACAATTTTGAATATAGTCCACTGACAATGTGGAGTATATTTTTAAAAATTGAAGATGCTATCACGTGGTTTAAAAAGCCATGAACCCTAACTGTATTACATTCTCTTCATTCCCATGACGTATGGTTTTGAAAAAAACTACCTATAAAGAGAAATAAATAAATTGGACTAAAAAATAAATGAAATATTAGAGTAATTTTAGGCTGGGATACACCAATTCTCCCAACCATGAAGAATTTCCCCCCATTAAGTCCAAATATATTTTGTTGATCAAGAGGAAAATAAAGGATACAATAATACTCAAGACAACTCCCCAAAACATGAAGACTAAAGAACCAACATTCACATTTCTCTCTAATACTGAAACTTTGAAATCAAAGGAGAGGATGACAAGATTATCATTGAATGATCCTAGTTTTACTCATGAATAATGGATGTGTTAAATTTTTGTTTAATTTATTCTTTTGACTCTAATGAGATTTTAAAACAGATTAAGGGATGGTTTTAGAGCATCCAAGGCTTGTTTAGAGTCTAAATATTCGATCTTTTTGAGAAACATATTGAGGAACATGGTTAAAAGAAACTGTGTGGCCTAATAGTTGATACATGTGGTTTGTTTAACCATGTGAATGAGGATGCATGGACATGAAAAAATAATAGTAAATTGTGGTTATGTTGATCATAGTTGACACATTATTAGATTAACTATATTCCTATCCTTGTGAGGGGACTTCCACCTTAGACAGTGGGTGAACATGATTAGTTCATAGTTTTTCAAACCATACATCCAAACATACACCCTTTCAAAAAGTGGTGAAATATCGATTTTCCCCTCTATACTTTTAAATTAAAAATCCATTTCTACATTCCCATTTTTAAAATATCCCTTATTTTTGAGGTCCATCCTCCATCTATTCATAGGATTTGAAATATCACCTTTATTTGGGCATAGAAATGACCATTTTTATTCTCATTGTATCAATTTCAATAATAACTTCAATATTCCTTATTCCTTTCTTCATCAATATTACTATTTGTAATGTTATTTCCCGGTGAGTTAATATTGTCTATTTTCTGGGAATCATTCTAATTCATCTATTTTCTACTACTCTAGAATGGATTAGTGGTCGATACTAGATTAGGAGTCATCTACCATTATAAGGTAGGTAGTCTACTGATTGTCAATAAAATTATAGCTATTTATATTATGAACCATCATTTCGTGCACCAAAATTTCCATGAATCACCAATTAAAGTGTTTCTTCATCAATTAAATGTATATGCCCTGACCAATATGTATTGTGAGACCCATTGACTTGATTGGAGGTTGAAAAACTCAAGGATAACCACCAATATTGGTGTGATTTTAAATTTGATAAAATAACTATGAGTTGTTTATGAAATTAAAAGACCTCTGAGGTGTGTTATTTTCCCATCAATGTTTTTGTTAAAATGAATTAAATGAAATGTTTACATGAATTAAATGGAATGTTGATTATATGTCTATTTCCCTTTATCAATTTTCTTTATTACTTCATGATAGAGTTATTACTTTTAACTGGTTGAAAATTTTAATTAAATTGAATTGTTAAATGGTTTGGATAATCTTCTTACCCATGACTATCAATATGTCATGTTGAGGGTGATACATTGGATCTTACTTATAACACCTTGGTTGGACACATTAGAAATATTCAATTAAATGAATTATAAATGTATTTAAATTACCCCATGGGAGAAAGATGGGTTTTAATTCAATATTCATTAGATATAATCTCTTAGTAGGTGGGTTTATACCATGCCCTGAGTGATACTTGGATTCATATATAGAATAATTTTTATGGGGTAAGTTGTAAATACTATTATATTATTACTTGATTGATACATAGGGTTTCACTTGGAATACCATGGATGAGATCATAAGGTTATGGGTTTATAGTATACATGGAATGATACCAGGGTTTTCTATGTTGAATACCTTTGGTGGGATTAGGATGAAAAAATAATTAAATGATGAAACTATTAAGTAAAGAATAAAACTTAGGTTTAATTAATGTTTTAGATACATAATATTCTTGGTTTATCTTTGACTACGATGTCCTATATGCTATGGTATGATTTGATCCCTTATACAAATATCATTTTCCAAGGTCGCCTTGGATATGACCCTAAGGTGCTAAGAAAAAATAAGTATATATATATTTGTATATTTATTAAATTATACATTAGTAAATTATTAGAGGTATTCAATCTTAGGCCAAAGCAGGTAGTCTCATATGTGTGCCCCATGAGAAACCAAAGATGAAATGTTTTATTTATTAATTATTCTTATTAATTGTTCTTTCACACTACTCATTTTATATTCAATGAAAATATAGGGATAAATACCATTAGTGGCGGCTGAATGAGATTTACTCACACCCTGTTTAGGATATCAGTTAGTACCAAAAAAGTCTAACGATTACAGATAAGGACAAAGGGATGTTCCCCAATATGATTTTTTTAACTAAAACAAAGTATGAGAGTAGAGGATCGAGGTTATGCTTGTGATGCTATTGTAGATATCTTTTAGTATTTTTGTACTTTTGTATAGAATTCCTTGTATACGACTACTACTTTATTTTTCCTGGTATTACCTATTTCTATATATTATCATGACATGACATCATTATGTTAGATATGGATCTACTTATAGTTTATTCTTGTCTTTTTATTATATTTGGATGATTTACATTCTATTGTTTCCATTATTTTCTCACTTTCAATAATTTATCTATTATTTTAGATTTTTATACACTCTATTATTAGGTTATGGTATCCCCACCATACCACCATTTACCCTAACTAGTAGTCACAAGCCTCTAATACACGAGGATTCCCTCTTGGGGCAAGGTGGCCAACCAGGTTTGGTTAATTATAAGTGAACCAGGTCTTAGATGTCACAAAGTGGTATCAGAGAGCTCTTTCCATTTTTTCCTTTTTTCTTAATATTTTGTTTTGGTATATAGGTGACTAAGAATGTGTTATAATTCGGTAATGAGACTATATTTGGGATTAGGTTACCCACGTAAAAGAAAAAAATAAAATTTTCCTAGGATGGGACTTGCTATTATGGTTTTTTTCAATTACAGTTGTACTGATTTCACGATTGGGTGATGAACATGACATATAGAATTTATTATAATTATGGATTTTCATTTACCATTGACCCTTTAAGGTATGGGGTTACTATCCGATGAATCGTGATAAACGCCATATGATTTATATGTCATGCATCTGCCTGGTCGTGTTTATTTATTGCATGTATTGCTTATAGAATTTTGTAGTTCCTCGAATGCCATAATTATTATTTGTATAACATTTATACAAGATTACTGATATAAAATAATTGGTTAATTATTTTTTATACATCAACCTAATTGTTGTTTTCCTATATAGAGTGGTGGCCCCCTTGACTAACCAATTATGGTGTGTTTGAGTCGTGGCCCCTTGGTTACATGTGATGAAACATTTGTGGTTGAAAATAAATGGATGAAAATTGAAAATTTTAAGCTATATGGACCTCTATAAATTGAAATTGTTGATTCGTTTAATTAATCCACTATATGAATTTGGTTAGAGTTACATGAAATTCCTATTTTCAACTTATAAAGCATATGAATTTATAATATGGAAACAGTAACACATCTAACATGACCGTAGTATATATATATAACTGTTGAATATTAATTCTTTAATGAAATGGTTCTGGTAAATGGGGATTCCAACTTCAACATGATGGATCTTTTCCACTATAACTTTTAATTTACAATCCATATATTGGAACCTCTATTATAAATTATGATAACTTGACCCTAAAATGATTGTAGTATGGGGATGTTGGGAGTGTATATTGTGATTCTTCATAATCTTATATATATGTAGTCCAAACATTATGAGTAGATAGATATATTTTTAATCTAATATATAAAGGATATATACCTATCATATTATTTTACCCAAGATTTTTCTATTATAAAAACATGGTTGATGTGTGCATTTGGAATGGTAGATATATTCTTCCTTGAGGTCCTTGAATTGAATTCTAGGAGGGTGGCAAAGACCATGCTGTAGCGGTAGTGGGACTTTCACCACAAGGGTTACCTCCTATAGTGACACATTCAACACCTCCTACCATTCCAGATTTGGGTGCCAATGCCATGCTTTTACAGGGTTACTTATGACTAGTACAGTCTATACCAAGAGTTATATGACATAGCCCTTCTTTTGAAGAGTTGAATTGGGAGTTTCAGCAGCAACACCCTCCTATATTTTTATGGGAAGGTGCCCCCCCAAGCATCTTAGTTTTGGATAAAGGCTATAAAATATATCTATGACAATCAAGAGAACCTCCATAAAGGTGAGTGAAGATCATTACATACTTCCTTCATGGTTCCTCCAAGAGATTATGGGATTCTATTACGTAATGAGATCAACATAGAGTTATGATCTGGTGGTATTTCTAGAATACCAGTTAGGATTAATTCTATCATGACACATTGAGAGTTTACCAAGCAAGGGTGTCTATGCACCTGCTGTAGGGAACTCTTTCTGTTATGGACACACAACTCATTTCACTAAGCTTAAGAATTTCACATGTAATATTATGGGTGGTAGGCTATCCAGAGTTAGGTAATTTGAGGATGAGATTAGGTATGAAATCCAATTTTTGGTGAATATATTCTGATTGACTACTGTATCTATAATAGAGAATTAGGATATCATCACTCACAAAAATTTAAAGGAATATGGAGGTGTGGGATATAGTGGTTTAACATCTAGACTAGGTGGAGCTTCAACCAGAAGAAGGAAGCATCGATTAGAGGTATCTTGATAAGGAAGTGGGCATGGGAGGCCTGGTCACATGAAGCCTCGACATGTTAGAGACATCTTTGAGTGTCAGTCATGAAACAAAACATGGAATATTCTATGATATTGTATAACATTTATTCTAGTATCCATTGTGAGAGGATGTGCACTGACTCTTGGTTTTGGAGTGGGGTTTACAGCTCCACACCAGGAAAGAGGATGGAATACTACTGGCCGATCCAACTGAGTAGGTGGTATTGTTTGGGATTTTAAACTCTTAATATGAAGTTTCTATAGAGTGGACCTACTCGGGGTAGTCAAGTTTTAGATTTGGGATACAGATCAATCCATATTTAGGCAGTATAATATATTCCTGAGGAGAAACATTCTTGGCCTTCTATAGTGAAAGGCTGATTCTAGTATCCTATACATTAGTATATGGTTTATTATATAAATGTACATGAAATTATTTTATATCCTTGGAAATTATATAGAGTCTTAGCTGCAAAGTTGAGTATCTCTATTGGGTACTGACACTTAACACTCTATTATGGATCTAAAAAGAAAATTTTTTCCAATGTAAATAATTTTCCCTTAATATAGTTGAATATCATTTCATATAGAACCTCTTCATCCACGTGATGATAGGTATTCATATCATTCTCATGATGGAATGGTTTGAACCATACCACACTTATGTTGATTTTTTTCAATGAAGGGTGTCCTAAACATCACTAGAGTGCAATAAATATATTAATGAAGGAAAATGGGATGTCCATGATGACTAAGGTGGAACAGAACATCATGCGATGGGTGT
This sequence comes from Viscum album, assembly GCA_963277665.1. Classification (NCBI taxonomy): domain Eukaryota; kingdom Viridiplantae; phylum Streptophyta; class Magnoliopsida; order Santalales; family Viscaceae; genus Viscum; species Viscum album. Next base: position 917,481,293 of record OY728145.1, read on the forward strand.
AGTGATAACCCTAATTTCTTGGATTCTTTTATATGATTGGGGAACACATCAGGAAGATTTCCCTTTAGTAGTGGAGCAATTCAGGTATGTATTTCTTAATGATTTTTTAGGATACCTCCTGATATAGAGGTGGAGTTTACTATCCATCATATGCAAGGAGAAACAAGAATGTCTATTCCTCCATATATAATGACTCCAAATAAACACTAATAGATCAGGAGTCAATTAGAGGACATATAATCCAAAGGTTCTATCCAACCTAGAACATATCCCTAAGGATCACCTATACTTTTATCTATGAAGGAAGATGGTATCCTATGAATTTTTATTGATTAATATAAATTGAACCATATTTTGTTCAAGAGAAAGTTTTCCCTACCTAAAATAGACAGATTCTGTGACTAGATCTGAGGATATAACATTCTCTCAAAAATTTACATGATATTGGGAAATCATCAGGTATGAGTTAGAACCTCAGATATATCGTACACTACATTTTAAAGCAGGTATGACCTGTATGAGTATTTGGTAATGTCGTTCGGTCTCAAGAGTGTGCATAATGTTTTCATGGATGTGATGAATTCAATATTATACATGTGTCAAGATTTATTTCAGTCATTTTTATTGAATAAATCTTTGTGTACTCATAATATTGACATTATCACGTCCAAAACATTGATATCACATTGTATTCATGATCCAAAAATTTTATTTTTGGATTGATAATGTTTACTTCGAAGGTCATATTATATTTGAGGAAGAAGTGTTTTCGGACCAAGAGAAGGTGAGAGCCCAGGTTTTTTGGTAGAATCCCTACAATATCTTTTAAATATGATGTTTTTTAGGGTAAAATGGATACCATAGTAGTTTTATTCATAATTTTTAATGCCTATAATATCCTATTACATAATTTAAAAAGTTGGGTGTTATATTTTTATTTCTCAAAATGTGTAAGAAAGAATTTTAGGAGTTGAACGGATGGCTGATCTCATCACGAATCTTAATTATAACTGATCCTCAAAGAGGATATACAGTTTAATGTTATGTAACATGCATTAGACTGGGATCCATTATGATTTAATAGTATTGAGTCATGGAATACCGATCTCATAATTTTTATCCTCTTTAGTTCAATTACCTAAAAAATTATCTTGAGTTGGTAGTCGTAGTTCATGCCTTACATTGTTAGAGGCATTATTTGGTGGGAGCGAGGGTTATTGTGTACACAGACCACAATAGTGTCAAATACATATTTAATCAATATTAATTTAATCTCAGATAGTGAATATAGGTGAATACCTTCAATACTTGGATTATGATCTTGCTTTTATGCCTAGGAAAGTAAATTTAGTGGATAATTCTCTGAGTAGGTAGACTCAGAGACAAGTGATTCAGGAGGATAATAGTGAATGGATGTTAATGGAATTGTTTCTAAGATGAATCTTGATGTGAAAGACCATCTTAGGTAGAATTTACTCACATCATTATTAGTGGCCTATTCACAATTGGATCTATGGAAGATGGGAAAATATTCTAACCCCAAGGATAAAGACATAGTCCTATGGTAAATTCTATCAGGTGAGGACCCACTAACTAGTTGGTTCACTGATGAGGATGATATATTTCATATTCATGGGATTGTATTGGTTTCTAAATATGTGTAATAAGAATTGATATGAGAGTATCATGCTTCGAAATGGGATGTACATCCCAAAATTACAAATATTTTCCATGTTTTATGCCACCAATATTGGTTTCATTGTATGAAGAGAAAGATTGTGGGAGTTTTTCTCTCTCAGTGATCAACTTTCTAGTAGGTGAAAGAAGAACTATAGAAAACTATTATACTTCTATAGTCAATTCCCATATTAGAGTGGAAATGGGAAGATTTCACTATAGATTTTTTTATGGGTTTTTCAAGGTCACATTGTGGAAGTGATGTAGTGTAGGTGATCATTCGCATGTTGTAAAATTCCTCCCACTTATTGACTATCAGGGATACACTCTCCATGGAGAATCTTGGGGGACTCTTTGTTTGATAGATTATATACCTCCAGGGTGTTTTTCAGACTATCATATCACATATAGACTCTCATTTCACATCTTAGTTATAATAAGGATTATATAAGCCATTGGGTTCACATGTACTACCAAGTACAACCTTTCACCCATAGACCGATGGTCAGTCTGAGTATCTAATTCAGGTATTAGAAGACATAATATGATCATGCATATTCGATTTGATAGGTACTTGGGAGAATCACATGGATCTTGATTAGTTTTAATATAATAACATTTTCCAATAAGTGATTCAAATGGATACGTACGAGGTCCTTTATGGTAGGATGTTCCATTAATCAATATTATTTTTAGGGGTAAGAGATGCTACCCTATCGAGACCTCATGTTGTTCAGGATACATCATATTAAGAACAAAATTTTATAAAACAAATGACCATAAGTAATTCATGAATGAAGTCATATTCTAATGAAACAAAGTTAGATGTTGATGATTATTTTGAGGAGAATCCTATATGTATCATTGATTGGAGTATGAAAGAACTTATAGGTAGGTTGATTCATCTTGTATAATTGATTAGCTATCCTAGATGGGTACAAGATGACACTGGTGAGTGTGAGGCTGATGTATGTTCTCAATGTCCAAAGTTATTCCTAGATGATGCTCAACAACCTTAGGATAGACAACTCAGAGATGAGTTGTTTTAAATAGGGGAGGTTATAAGATCATGGTTTTTCCCATGAGGTATTAATTTTCTAAATTTAATTCTAAATATATAATTTGACTCTAAGGAATGTTCCCATGGGATTAAGGAATGGTTTAAGAGCACCCAATTCTTTTTTGAATTTTAATTCTCAAATTATTGGAGAAATAGAAATAGATTCATGATTAGAAGTAACAATAATTCTCAATCATGAAACCAAAAAATATAGGTATGTGGTTAGTTTAACCATGCTAGAGAGGCCACATTGGCATGAAAAACCTACATTAAATTGCTGGTATGTTGATAATAGTTGGAACATGGTTAATTTAATAGTGAGCCTAACTGTGTGAGTTAGTGGTGGTGTGGGATAGTGAGTACACACATGATACACATGTTTTTTCAAACCATGGATCTAGTTAAGGGGGGGGGGGGGGGGTTTCACCTTAGATATTAGTTGGTCATGTATGGTACATGGTTTAGCCAATCAGTTGGCCAAACCATGCGACCCATAAAAAGTGGTGAAATTTCCATTTTACCCTCTTTTATCTTAAATTAAAAACCATCTTCTTTTTTTCAATTTTTACAAAACCCCCATTTGTTTAAGATCCCTCCTCCCAATATTCCTAGGATTTATAAGACCTCATTTGTTAGGGAATTGAAATGATATCCTTTTATCTCGTTGGATCACTCTCGGTAAGACTTTCAATCCTCTTTCTTCCTTTATTTGTTTACCTTTTTATTTGGAATGATATTTCAATATGATATAGTATGAACTATTTTTATGTTGTTTTTATAACTATTTTTATTTCTTATATTATAGCCATAATTAGAGGCTAATACTAGAAGATGAGTCATCTACTAGTATAATGTATGCGGTCTAGTGATTTTTAATAAAATTATATCTATTTATATTATGGACCACTATGATGTTCACATAACTTTCTTTTAACCACATATTAAAATGTTTTCTTAATTAATTAAATTTATAATCCTTGTCCTAAATGAACCATTATACCCTTTGACAGAATTGGAGGTTGAAATACCCAAGAAGAACCACCTCTTTGGGTGTGTTTCTAAACTGATTAAAATAACCACGATTTTTTTATGAAATTAAAAAAAATTTATGGTGTGTCCTTTTTACCTCATAATTACATAGTTAAATTTAATTAAATTAAATTTTTAAATTAAGTAAATGGAAGGTAGATTGTAAGTCCATGTTACCTGGATAGGGATACATTATAATATCATTATGGAGGTATTCATTATTAGTGAATGAAAAATTTAATTAAATTGAATTATTAAATGGTATAATTAGACCATTAGCCCATGAACATTTTTTTCATGTAGAGGAAAATATATGGGGTCTAACTCAGAAGTCCTTTGATGGGTTCATTAAGAATATTAAATTAAATTAATTATAAATGGATTAAAATTATTCCATGGGTGATACCTTGGTCCTTATGTAGAATGACTTGGATAGGATTAACCACAAGATGAATTTATATTCTTCAATAAGTGATACTTGGAATCATACATGGTTCACTAGGATGAGATCATAGAGAAATTTCATTATGCCAATCCATGAGTAATACCTTGGTTTCTATGAGGAATACCATGGATGAGATCATAAGATTATGGGTTTATTGTATACCTAGATAAATTCCTGATTTATCTATGTGGAATCCCGTAGATGGTTTTTGGGATTACAAGTCAATTATATCACTCATCTACCAAGTCAAAGGATAAATGTGGATTCAGTCAATGTTTTATATACATAATTATCATGGTTTATCTTCAACTACTAAGTCTTTTATACTACAAAAAATATTGATCCCTTATAAAAAATCATTATCTAGTGAAAACATAGATATGAGGATCAGGTTATGAAATTATATATATATATATATATATATTAAATTATAAATTAATAAATTCTTAGAAACATTCGATATTGAGCTAAAATAGATTGTCTCATATAGGTTTCCCACGAGGAATCTGAGTTGAAATATTTCATTTATAGACTATCCATATTTATTATTCCTAAACATATATTATTTTATATTTACCTATTGGATCATTATATACACCATTGGTGGTGGACTAAATTTTTTTACTCACACCATGTTTGAACAGATGGTTATTACATAGAAAAACTTCATGGATGCAAGTGGGGATAAATTGAAGCACCCAATTATGGACACTAGATTTTCTATACTAGTATGGAGCACAGGATAAGAGGAATGAGTTTAAGATCTTTATTCAATTAGAGGTATATATTTTTTTTATCATTTTATACTATTTTATTTTATTCCTTGTATATTCTTGGTACTTTGTCTCCCCTTATATTACCCTTTTTGGTATAACATCATGAAATGACATCATTATGTTGGATATATTTCTAGTTATGGTACTTTACTACCTCTTAATTTTACCCATATGATTTACATTCATATGTTCCCACTTTTATATTTCTACACTAATTAATATATTATTTACTCTTATGCTACACTATAGTTATGGGGGTATAGTCACCCCACTGCACTACCGTATACCCTCACTACAAGTTAGTAGCCTCTAGTGTATGGAGAGGCACACTTGATGTTATGTGGCCAACCGAGTCTGGTCACATATTGGTGAACTAGTTTTGAGATGTTACAACCTTCAAGGACTAGACCAAACATCTAATTATACAACTAAGGAGGTAATAGTACATGAACAATTCAATTAAATAATCAAAGGAGATAGTCCTATATCATTGAACACAACCTCAAGACAAGGAACCCATAGACCCCTATAATATAAATCATCCATGAAAATCATCATGTATTCTTCATGGTCTCAATTAGAATTCATCACATCACCTGACATATAGGATAACCAAATACTATGTTTGGGGTTGGGTGGGATAGAAATAAAGCAATACCCCATCAATTAGAATTAAAAAATCACAAAAAGTTGAACATGTAGGATTGTAGAATAGATTAACCACATGATCCTTTTATGGTGGTCTCCCAACCATATTAGGCTCCTGGTCGAATGATGATTTCCTAAGATAGAATAATCCACAAGTCCTATATAGAGCCATGATATAATAAAATAGATATGAGATAAGAAATAATACCCGTCCATGATAAAAAGATTAAAAATTTACTAACAAATATTTCTATTAAAACATAATTTCATAGAGAAGAAAATATAAAGGAATTACCCTAGGTTAGAGATTAGTGGCACCAAAATTTGAAGAAAAAAAACATTTCCAAATCTAATGTCGTAGAAGAATTTATATAGAGAACCTAGGGGAATCCAAAGGAATAAGAAATATGTATAAGGAAATAAAGATCCTAAGAGAAACCTGAAACACCAAACTACCCACAAAACTATTTGAAAATATTCAAAGATATATCATACGAGGCATCTCCCAGAAACCTTAAATACCACATAAACCAAGAAATTAAAGGACTAGCTCCTAGAATGATGACAATTCGGAATAATTAAATTGAGTAAGAAGAAAAGATGTGAATGATAATTACCCCAAAAAATATGGCTCAACCATATCAACATGGGCTCCAGTCCTGGGTTAGGAGAGTATAATCTCAGAACAAATCAATGAACATTGATCCTAGGTGAACCCAACTGATCAAGAAAGGAATACTACCCTTATATAGTTATCCCAAACACTCACCCAAGGATATAATTTTTAATTAAGTGATACTGACACTGATTCAGGAACCTCATAAAAATAGTTTTTTTAAATATTATGTACTATCTATGGAGTTTTCAACAGGGATACCCAAATTAAAACTTATTTATAATTTCCTCAAAGACACCAACCACCCTAGATATGAAAAGTTCAAACCAAAAAATGATTACCATTAAAATTTCCAAAAATAATATTTACCTTGACAACTAATGAATGCACCCAAGAGATATGTTATTCAAAATTTACCAAGCATTTTCTAGGGAATAATCAAACAATATAAAATTAAATCCATTGATTCATGCTACCATATTCAAATAAAATTGTTAAAACATAAAATATAGATTTAAACTAAAAACAAAAATCATCCGAGGAAAAAATTTCATAATTACATCATTCAATTTTTATATCACTAAATTTAAATTTAAAAGATCATTACATGCCTTGAAAACATTTCACCCACTTTTAATTCCCAAAAACTTTCACTTAAAAGTACTTTATAAACATCAATTTAAATAAACTCAAACGATATAAATAAAGGGTCCCACTAGAAAGAACACCAATATATATAAGATTTAAAAATAAAACTTGAATACATTTTCCAGGAAAAAAATCATTTCACTAATGAACATATTTTGGGCTCCTGTTTTAAATTTTTTGAAATCCGACAATTATATTTGAAATCAATTTAAATTTAAATATTTACTTGAAGAGAATTAACTCACTTGATTCCATCTACAAATCACACAAGTTTTTCATTTAAAACATTTTATTGAAGTCGATATCAAAATCACCTCAATGATTTTCAAGAAAACAACCATTTTAACATTAAACCATAATAATTTTTATAAAACCAAGTCTCAATTTTAAATTATTGTTTTTAAAAACCTAAAATAATATTGACCTACATTTTTATCATTAATAAAATTTAAAGATCCAGTAATTTACATTCCACTCCACTTTTTAAATAAACTTTTCAAAATAATATAAATTTTTTCATTTCATTTAAAAACATCCCAATGCTGTTGTTTTGGAAAACATACTTTGAAAAACTAAAAAAAATTTAAACTCAAGGGAAATATCACGAAAATAAACTTAAATGAATAAAAAGAATAAAATAAAAATATATAGAACTCAAGTAATCACAATTTTAAAAAAATTAATGGAAAATAATTTCTAAACATCTATTCCACATGGTTTGGTAGTTCATGAACCAATGGAGTGAAGATCACTATAGTATGATAGAGGTTTCTAGATGGTATGTGCATAATATCCAAAACTATCCATAGTATCCATTAACCCTCTTAATCCCTCTAATAATCCACTCCAAACATTATAGTTCTTAAAAATAAACCATAAAAACAAAATTATAATCATAATCACTAAAATAAAGACCAAAACCCTAAAATTCATTCAAGAACATAGCTTATATTCAAGAAAAAAAGAAAATTCTGGACCACCCTAGAAACACCACAATTCTTTCAAATATGTGGTCGTCAAGAAGGTTCCCGAAATTGACCACTAGAAGTTCAATGACCCTATCTATAACTAACAAACATCCCCCAAAATAGTAAGGGACAACTACTTCAATACCATGATTTTATGAACTGACTTGGTTCAACTCTAAACTAATCAGCCATGATGACCCACAATAAGACCAAATAGATGTTCCCCATCCTCTCAGACTAGAAACTAGTTCCAAGAATCAATCATAAATAAATTGGGAATAATTTATCTAATTAAGATACTGTTATTAAAATAAAATGAGAATAAATAAAATAAACATTGGTAGGTGAAGAAAACTAATTTCAAGATAAAGCTCCATGTGACTTTCTAGGTCCCTATAATCCATTGAACAATGATCTCTTTTTGAGTGACCCAAATCCAAGACCAACTTGAATAAAAAATGATACTTTAGGAAAGATAATTGAAATTATTATTAGGGATTAAAAAATAAAAACTAAACCCTATTCCTTATCTTTAAAGATAAAAAAATATCATATTATATTGGGTAAATCATTTATATAAAAATAAGGGTTTTATTTCCTTTCAAAAAAAAAAGTTAAATAAAACTTCTTAAAAAAAATCTCCCATTTTTTCCAAAAATATTTCCAAATATTGAGATAATTTTGAATAAACCATTTATAATAAAAAACTAGTGCTAGAAAAGAGTTTCAATATGAAATCAAAATAGTGAAATCATTTTATAAAAGTACCACATTACATTGTAAGGTAAAATAAATTTAAAATGGGTGATGAAATAAGAGTTTACAATATAAGAATAACTATCAAAATGATTTTATAAATACATCATTGAATAAAATAATTAAGAATACATGAGACAATTATCATAGGAAATTAATAGACATCATGTGAAGAGACTATAAACGTACTTGGTTGAGAACCATCAGCCAACCTATTGATGTGGTCAATTGTTTATAACATACTTGGATACTCTTAATGATCCTTACTAAGGGAATAGTTTACTATGTAATTTCATTATGATGGGGATCTAGTCCATCTTGTTAGGACTAACTTGAAATTATCCCCTGACGCTCACTAAGATTCCTAGGATTTAGAAATAGTGGGAGGTGAGGTGGAATTCAAAAGATATCAAAATGAAGCACAATCTATTCTACCAATCCCACCACTTAAAACAATCACGGTGAAGACCATCCCTAAACTAAAGGACTCTCATAAAGTTGTTTAATTTTAGAAAATTTTCAATGGTGTCAACTAGAAATTTGTATTTTTAGAATTAAAAATCATTTCCAAGGTAATATCTTTATTTTCAAAAGCTAATCCCCAAACCAAGGAAAATATCAAAAAAACTTTTCAAAGTTCCAAAAGGGACTTCATAGTTAGAAATAAATATTAATCATTTGTATAACTACTTTTATACTGTATTATCCACATTCAAAAAACAAACTTTTCACTTACACATATATGCATATTTATATAGATATAAATTTTTATTATTCCAATATAAATAATCCTATCACCATTAGTGAGTATGTATAAATAGAGAACCCATTTACATATATATATATATGTGTGTGTGTGTGTGTGTGTGTGTGTTTATAAGTCACATGTCATAAAGAAAAATAAAATAAATTCCCTTAATGAGTTTCAAGAAACTAAAAAATTCCATTAGACCTTTGTGTAAAACTATATGAAAAGAAAAAAATATGTATTTTTTTAAAAACCACACATTTAAAACAAATTGGAATATAAAACATCATGTAAGGTACTTAAAATTTCAAATAATCTTGAAAACATGTTTTAGTAACAGAAAACCATGTCCAAAACATTGTAAAATTATGACTAATAAGGAGGAAAATATTTCAAATAATAAATACCATTAATAATGATATATTAAACTCATAAAAGTATTGAAAGCACAAAAAAAAAACAATCAATAAATTACTATTTTCAATTTAAAGGCTTAGAAGTTGTGTAATATAACTTTAACAGTGTGGAATCCACCACCTACAAAGAACATCACAATAATAAGACTTAAATCAGTACCCATGAACCCAATGAACCAATAATTGATGAATAAAAACACCCATTTTGGGTTAGTTTTCTCTTAGGTCACACAAACCAAGATTTAAGAAAATAAACCAAAATAAAAGATGAGAATGAAGAATGAGGAGAAGTGTAAATGCCCACGAGAGATGATCACACAATGAATTCAGAGGGAAATCAACCCAACATAGGGACAGGGAGAGGTAGAAGGGAGGATGTTCATGAGGGAACCCATACTTGGTTTGGTGATATAGTGGTTAATGTGGGGGTGTTAATGGTGGATATAAACCCCTTTAGGGGTTAAATTCATTACTGAAACAATGAAAAAATTGAAAAAGAAATTAACCCCCAGATATTGCACACAATTTGGCAGCACGATTGGCCAAACTAAATTCAACAATGTATTCTCTCTTAATAATTAGAGAACCAAACAAGGTCAGGAATCTTGGTTTAGGAAACCATATAATAACTATGTAGTTTGTCTCTATTAAAATTGGATAGGTTGTTGCATAGTCGCAACATAGTTTAATGAATAGTGCACCCTAAACATGCGACCTGCCCTACATGCCGAAAAACATATGGGATTAGATAAAACCTAAAAAATATAAATAAATAAATATGACTCAAAATTAAAATAAATCACATAGTAGTTTTATTTTGGGGTGTGAAATGAACCATGAGAAAGATGAAAGGATCGAAACTGCCAAACTAAAGCTTACATGAAAATTGAAACAATTAATATATAGAAACAAGGATTTTAATAAGAAATTATTAATAAACTGGTGTTATAATGTTATAAGTAGAAAATATAAGATATTATAAATATATATATTGTTTATTAATTTAATTATAACAAATTTAAATTTATTATACAATAAGTAAAAAGTTCTTACAAAGAAAGCTAGACTTGAGGTAATGGTTTATTTTGTAATATCATCTTTATTTGGGATTATTTATGTTTATTTTTTTGTTAGGGGAATTATATGTTACATATATCTTAAAACAAATATATTTTCTTCTTCTCTAGTTATTTTTTTAAATTACATGTACTCATTTCACATTCCTCTCTCTAAGAACACTATAGTCAGAAATAGTTTTTAAAGAAAACCATCTTTGTTTTTCTATTCAACTAGGAATCCTTTTCGTTCATTTCCTTCGTTTTATTTAAGGTGTATTCAAGAAATATTTAAATTTTCTCCATGGATTTAATAACCTATTTTTTAACCATGTTGGTGTTTCAATATTTTTTTAAAATTAATCTTCTAGTCATTTTTTGAACAGGACACTTTTTACCAAAGGTGTGGAAGAAATAATTGTTTTAATGTACACTACATGAATGATTTTCTCTACCAACCCAAATAATATTTAATTTGAATATTAACATAAATGTATCTATAGATAATTTAAATTTAAAGGTTTTCCTTATATTTTTTAATTTTTTAATATTTTAAATATATTATTTCAAAATGAAAAGGTTATTTTTTTAATATATGACCTAGTGATATTATAAATGTATGTACATTTAATTCAAAATACACTAATGAATATTACAATTTAGTGAATTTATACTCTAATGTTACCATCAAACATATTTTTCTGGATGGATTATGATCATTTTAAACAGGGGAAGTATTTAGATTACATTTTCTATTTCTTTAATTATAGAAAATAATTTATTATTAAAGAATATTTATTAAGTTGTATTGTATATTTTTATGATGAATGAGTTGGAATTATGAAGTCGTGGGTGAATTTTATAGTTACATAGCCCCTTGATGCATCAGTATGTCTCATGAGGCAAAAATCATTGGGAATTTTGCATATTTCTTACACATTTATGTATGATGTCCATGCATGAGGCCTCAATAATAATTTTAAGATGCTCAACATTATGCATTCAATTATTATGAAATCGTTTACTTATGTGCATATGATTTTCAAATAGTTATGATATCCATTGTTACATATAAATATCATGTGGTTATTTATATAAAATTAATTAATTATCATTTATTCTTTCCATATTATTCATGCCTTATTTATTTTATTATAGTTTTCACTATTTTCATTTTCTTACTGAACATCTGTAATCACCCTTTTATTTTGTTTCCTTCTCTAGGATGGAAACAAGTGTACTATGGTTGATATTCAAGGAAATTATTGAGGTAATAATTATATTATAAAAAATATTATTTTTTATTTTATGTTTTAATATATAATGGTAGATTGAAGCTTATTTTTGTTTTCAAAGTCTACTAAATAATTTGTTCATTTGGGATGTGATCACTTGTATCCTATTTCATTGTAATAAATAACCACCAGACCTAGGTAACGGTTGATAGGGTGTTATAAATGGTATCAAATTATTATTATTAGAATCCTTGGGAACTAGATTTAAGAATAATATAGATTAGAAACATGACCCTATGATAGATTCAAGGGATAACTATAATTATGGGGGTAATATCATGAACCTTGGGTAATTTAGATATTATGTAATTTTTTCTAGAAAATACACCCCTCTTTAAATACTAAATAGTGTATGAGACTATGAAAAAGACTCACTTAGGGGTAAAAACTCTAAAAGGGTTGAATTGGGTATTAACTCGATCATCATCAGTGCACAATGAGTGAGTCTATGACTACACAACTTGATAAACACACCCAACTCACATGATTGGGTTAATTAAATTTCTGTTTATCAACCGTTATAATGAATGAGAGTATAGAACTAATGGAAATCTATGATATACCACAATGATATAGGATAAACCTAATGTTTCAAGGGTTGATAATTTTATGTTTGATCATAAGTTTAAAGGCATAGATTACCCTTTTAAAAGTTTTATATAATATGAGTATAATATGATTATTGATATTTTTGGAGACATTTATGGAATAAAACCATTTTTCTTATTGATTATTTTAGACAAAAGTCTGTTTGGGTAAGAATAATTTTATATTTTTTGGGCATAAGATAAAATGTATTGATAAAATTGATTATTAATTTTATATCTGATATTAATATGGTTAATTTGGGTAAAAGGGTTATTATGTTATAGGAACATATGTTTTATCATATAGATATTAATTAAATTGAGAAGTGATTAGTTGACTAAGTCATCAATGATATTTTAGAATACGTTCACAATATTTTTAGGAAACATCAAATGAATAACATAAACCAATTTTTTTTCTTGGATAATATTTCATTAGATGAATAAATATTGAGTTACGTTATGGAAGTATATATGTTTATATATATTTTTTATAATGGTGATTTCTATTATTTATTAAAAATATTATCATATTTTCATAATATATGATTAGGGAATATACATTTTGGTATGTGGATAAAATTTTTTAGAGGTAAATGTTATGTTATTCTTGGAATAATATGTGACCATATCATTTTAATCAGTGGATTTATTTTTTTTGGTATATTTAGACTATTTTGATTGTTAATTATTTTTGGAATGATTTATGTTGAACTTTGGGTGTTATTTTTGAGGCTTTAGTGATTAATGTATTATTTCTCCATATTAAGGGTCATTCATGGTGGATATTATCTTATATTATGTTAACAATTTTGGTTTTTTTTCTAGAAATAAGGTGAATAAATTTTTATCCTTTGATGAATATTATAATTCAGTTAAATTTAATATTAGTGATTCATGCATGAAAATATTCAGCTTGAATATTCATTTCATAGAGTAATAGATGATATAGAAGTGGTAATTTATTTATGAAAAACCAAATGATAAATGCGTGCATATGAAAAGGAAAGAAACTATGTTAGTATATTTTCTTATTTTCCCTATCTTGACTGTAAAAGAATCCATAAAATATAATAAAAGGTTCTTGAAATAAAATTTTACCCTATTACATTCATTTCTAATGAATTTATTATATTCTTTATCTCATAATTATCTAAGGTTTTGCGGTCATTAACATTATAATGATCAGGTTCTCTATCAACCGATATTATTTTGAAGATTTTATTTTTATCCTCCATGTACATATTGTAGCATATAATTAAATTTAACCTTATTTGGGATTCCTGTTATCAATTATTTCAGGAAATCATTATGTTTTCAACTTCCCCTTTTCAAAGGAGGTTTAATTTTTCCTTTATAAAATTTGAATTTTCAACTAACGTATTTTCAAATATTGAATCCCTGATTACTGAGAAAAAAATTAAGAGTATGAAATTTATGTGGGGAGTGGGGTGGGGTGGGATGAAACACCCTATAAATTTATTTTAAAATAATATTATTCTCTATAGCTTACATAATGGGAAACACAATGATTTAAGAGAACTGTGATATACGATAAAGATATTATTTAGTTGTGATAAATATAACATAGAAATTAAATTGGTGGAATGAATAAGAATAAACAATTTATTAAGAATATTTATATAGTTTTTATATAATTAAATTTTTTTGATTAATTTATAATAAATATCTTCTCAATTTTTAATAAATCGATTCTATGATTCAAATATCTCTCTTCTTCTAGAAGATTTTCATTTCATTTTGTGAATTCAAATTGTAATAAAATTATTTCATTAAATACATATGTGTTGGAATTAATATTATTTTTTAAATGATAATATCAATACTTTCTTAAGGTGATTTTTTTCTATTTTTATAATATTAGTTATATTTTAGTGAATGGTGATAAATACCATTTTTTATGAAAATATAATTTAATTTCATCAAATCAAGCAATTTAAAAAGTATTATTATGTTTTTAATTTGATCATAAAGTGAAACATAACTCCTTTAATTATAAATAATCTAATTTATTACATATTAATCAAAATTTTAATTCATTTTGGTATAAGTTCATTTTTTGGTTTAAAACACATTTTTCTAAAAGAAAATTTTCATCTTGTTTTGAAGGTTTATTAAAATTTAAGTCCACCACTTATAAAAATGGAATTTGATAAAATTTAATCCAAAATTGGAACCAAAATTTGAAAATTCTTTAATGATTTCCATATCATTTTTTATCATTATGAATAGTGGTCAAGGTAAAAATGTAATATTAAAAGAAATGTTCAAATATATTAATAGGGGTTTAACAAAAAATAGAGATCAGAATTTATTAGAAACATATATAATTCTTATTGGATCTCTATATCTTATTCCCTTTAAAAATTGTTTAATTTTAATACACATGTATTGAGTAATACATTAATATATTTTGATATTTTGAAAAATTCAAAGTGTGTCCTCTCCCTCCCTTATAAAAAGACACCAACTCTCCTCTCTTCCTTACACTTCACGAGCATTATAGATCAAGATGTCTATAACAAAATCACAACCTAATATCCATGACTTTTAGTTAGAGGTATTTCTTTTTCAAGATACCAAAATTATTAGGATTAAGGTGTAAGCAAAAGGAGATTTTCCAATGAATAGGTATGGCTCTTAACTGAGTGTTTTCATTTTATTTCTTCTTATAACTACTTGAAATTTTGTATTAAAAAATGATAATATAATAAAATAATGGTTTCAAATATACTTATATGTGTATTTTTATGTGGTTTAATCTTTATTATTCTCCTTCCCAAACAAATGGGAAATTAATGTATGGTTCATACATATTTGGTGACTACCGCCTCACTAATTGATGCACTTCATTTTTCATTACCACCATTAATAGATGATTGTTATGAGTTATTTAATGTTAATATATGATATTGATAAAATAATTATGATACTATAAATATAATTTATCATTTACCTTCTCACCCTTCCACTTGATAAAAAAATATAATGTCCCTTGTGCGTATGTGTGGACTACCTCGTCCATGATGTGATTACAGTACATTTTTCATGAATACTTTTAAATAATAATTATATATATGTACTGTATCATCCTAAACTGACTCAATATATGTATAGTAGTTGGACCAGTTCACCACAAGACCTCAGATGTGCCTCCTCTTATACTAGTGGCCGACGACTCATAGTGGGGGTCTAAAGTGGCACTTTGAGGAGACTATACCCCCATATAAGAGTGCATAGTCACTATATAAATAACCAAATATTATCCATCAAAATAAATATAAATTGGAGAAATAACAACCGAAAACCATAAAAAACTAAATTTTATAAAGGACCCAACCACCATGTCATATATACTTCATACCACCCACTAGACTAGTTTCATATATAGAAAAATAAAATAAAATAAATAATAATGATGCCTCTATGAAATCCATGATTCATTACTATTTCCAAGTTCCATGCATCATTCGAGCCATCCTACATGATCACGCTATCTTAGGCCTCTAAAAAACCCGTAGATGCAATTAATTTAACATATAATTAGGTACCCAAGTGCAATAGTGGTTCTAGCAAGGTACGACTACAAAACTCAGTAGGGGACCACTAACACAGTCCCATACTTACAAGTATATATAGTGATATGTGAATGTGAAATTCTTGGAATAAATATATAAAACCTCAGAAATTAATTATGTAATTTATTGTTTGATTATTGGGGTTGTGAATCTAGTCGACCATACCTAATTCGACCAATTTCCAAGTGTCTCTGAGCACATATCGATAACCATGAAAACAAAGTAACATGTGAGCTCTAAATCTTTAAATCCCCAAAAAATCCTTATCACACTGAGGAATTATCCCATAACAACCCTATCATCAAAGATACTAATTCAATGAAGCCTGTATAATATTCTGACAAATCTGTGGAGAAGGCCTGTGATAGGCCTACAATAATCTCCAAATCCATAGTATCCCTAAACAAATTCTCTTGACTTTGGGGATGATGCCCATAATTTCTCTATCATGAGATCCAAATCCATGTATGATCCTATCACCCAGGATCCAAATATATGACATCCCATATCATATAAAGAGACCCCAATCAATGATATATCAATCACTGAGATCAAACATCATGGTAGCCCTAATAATCCATCTCCATATCCATGGAAGCTCCCATATCTACCGGGGTCTAATATGTGGTATCCAAAACATATTGACTCCAAGTCATGGTATCCCAACCATTCCACATCTTCCCATGGGTGATTTATATAACCGATAAAGAATATTAAAAAAATTATAGCTGTATAACCATGCCTATTATCACCATCTCATCAAAAATGATCTTTCACACCAATTTAGTTTATAGGAAACACTCACAACCATCACTACCAATGAATATACACACCCGTTCAAGGTCGATCTATCAATGAGAACCCACTATGATCCCTTTGTACAACCAAATAGAGGTTCACCACTATAATTATTTAGTATTAGACATGGTATCCAATAAACTATTGAAACTCCTTGGATATCTTGTCCCATGGTATAATTAATAGGGTGGTATTTTCTTCATGTTATATGTTGTCTCTATTCATAGGGAATATTCACGATATGTCTCAAGATCCATCTTTCTCATCAAGGTCACTCATGGTTGGTCCA
Organism: Viscum album; assembly: GCA_963277665.1. NCBI lineage: Eukaryota > Viridiplantae > Streptophyta > Magnoliopsida > Santalales > Viscaceae > Viscum > Viscum album. The sequence continues at coordinate 917,498,703 of OY728145.1, forward strand.
CTTACCCAATGTTGCCCCAGTTTGACTGTGGTATTTCAACCTAGGCCTGGTCACAATATACAGGAGATGATTGATCATCCTGCCTTTATACCAATAAGATAAAATAACTCAAAACACAATAGAGGTCCTCTATGTCCCACCTGACATAGGATCACTAGTACAACCATTATTTAAGAATTGAGGAATATTAATCCCCTAGGTAGGAGCTTCAAGGTCTCTGTTAGTCAAGACTCACCTATTATAGGGGCTAGAGGACACTCAGTAGCACAAGGGTACCAATCCTGACCATCAATGACCGAGACATAAAATTATAACCCTAGGGTTGTATGTAACCCATAGTGCTCGATTATCTTGAAAATTAATTTTCATTATATTAAAAAACTTCCATTTAATTTAAATTAAATATTTTTTTCAAAGATGAGCCATGACCTAGGTTGAAATCCCATGCAACTCATTACACAAAAAAAAATCAGAAATCAACGGGGATAGTATGTGAGACCGCTTACTATTTATTGAAGATTTTCTATTAAACACCAAGGTCCAATAACATGTGCCTAGGTCAACCGAAGCTAATATAACATTATCCTTAATCATCTAGGCCTATATCAGCATGTTGATCCCCTAGCTCCTGATAAATAACACTAATTAATAAATTACCACAGCTATAGTTAATTAATCAATTAATTTCCAAAAATAAATAATGTAAAATAACTCATTAGGTGTGAAGAAAACTATAGTTATTCGATAATCAGGGTTTATCCCACTCCCATCACACCACCAAACCCAAAATGTGCTGAATCTATGACATATTTTGTAACGACCCAAAGTTTTTCAATGGAAATTTCATTCTTATAATTATGTCACAAAATAACATGAAAACACAACATAATGAAATACTAAGTGATAAGTGACCTTTAAACATAAGTTTTTCACTTATATGTTTTGAATTTTGAAAATCCGATATACACGGTTGTGTTCAAGATGATTTTTAGAGTCTAATGAAACAAAAATAATTTTTGGTGAATAGTGACCTACCCTTATGAATAGAAACATAACCTTATGAATAGTAATATGACCCTTATGAAGAGTAAATCATCCAACATAAGAGTAACATTACCTATGAATAATTAAATAAAATTTAGACATATTAGAAAGTGACAATTTGACCTTAGTAATCGTTTTGGTATTTTGTGAGTCATAAATAAATAATTATAATTAATTAATTAATTTAAAAGAATATTTATTTCCATAAAATGTATTCATAAATTATTAGATAATTTTATAAGACCCTATGTAATTTTTGAAAGCACTATAAAATCAGTTTTAATTTTAAAAACTATTTTTAAGTAAATTATGATTTTAATTAAATATTAAATTAATAATATTTAGAAAATTATTTTTTGAAAATGGAATTCATTTTAGGATTCTAAACATTGAAAAATGGTTTGGGTAAATTTTTGGGATTTTTCTGAGATATTTGATTTTATGATGAATAGTGAAATACCATAATTTACAAAATAAGCTAAATAAGCTAATTATAGGGTCATAAGTGATGTTCTTCTGATGTAAGACAACTTTTTTGGGGATTACATTATAAAATTACTATTCTTGGTCATTAAATACTCAATATTACTTGTCTTAGGGGAAATTAATAAACTAATGAATTTTATATTAAGGAAACCCCTCTCCCCTCCACTATAAAAGCCACCATTCACACCCTCATTTCCGCACACCTCTCAAGCTCCAAGGCTTATCTAAACTCTGCCCAAACACCTTCCCTAGCCCCAACCCCACGTCCAAGAGCACCTGTCCTCATAAAAAGGCCAAGCTTAGGCCCTTAAGGAGGTTCTCTAGAGAAGGATTCAAGAGGTAATTTCCCTCCCTCTTCTCCTTTAATTTCCTTTCAAGTTCAAGTTCATTTATTGATCTCTCCACACCTATATTCATCCAAATTGTATTGTAAATCCATTATTATACATATACTTTTATTTCAGGATTATAATGGGATATTATATCATCCAACCCCCTTTTCTTCTTCCTTTTATTTTATTAAAGAGAACGTTGTTCATGAGGTGTTAATTTATCACCTTCAAGAACAACATGCCATCTTCTTCCATTTATACCTTAATATCTGGTCATGAAACAATTTTTATGGTTGAACACGAATATGTTATACGTATTATGGTCTATTTAAAGTTCTGGAAAAAACCTATGACCATATTACTAAGTGAAAAGTTAAAACAAGTTCGTTGTGATCCAAAAACCACTCAAATTAACCCAAATAATCATCATTTAATTCTTATCTAATGATTCATCCACATGGATCTAATATAACTCATTATAAAATAATTAAAGATCCTTTAATATCATTAATAATAGTTAATATCATTTCTGGATGTTTACCCATGTTCTACCCGAACTTCTATTTAAGAATACAAGTGAACCACCCAAGAAAAACCATAAAAACGAACATCCCTGAACAATGTTTTTAAACTCTATAAGTCATCCAAAAGAACATAATATGACATAATGAAACCAGAATAAACCCTATTAATGTACACATGGTTATGGATTTTTAATTAATGAATATAATGTCATTATACATGACATTAAAGAGAAGGAAGCATTCAGGTACAAGGTAAGGGGAAATTCTCGAACCCAACTTTCATCCTTCGGGTTCTCCCTCTATCACTCCATTTTTGATATGGTTACTCCTTAAAGATCATTTTTTATCATTTCCTTTACTTTTCTGGAATATAAATTTTTTTCACTTGTTTTTATTTCCATCAAAAAATTTTCCAAAAGAACTCTTCTTTTAAAAGCACCCCTTTTACTTCTCACTCAAAGTGGACAGTTCTTGTAACATGTACGTTATTCCATCTTTATTTTGGGAACCAAAAGCTTATAAATGTGTTATTATGAGATGAAACCCATTCCATTCCAGGGGTTATTTATGTACATTTTTTATATGTGTTCTATGTTGCAAGCATGATGATGATAATGTTATGATGTGACGGGTGCACCCGGAATTATATAGCGCAATATGAATTTTTAAATGTGACGGGTGCACCTGGAATTATGCAGCACTCCAATGCATTGGGTAAAGTGACAAATCTCATGTGTAAATGTGAAATGATGTGTGAACAAGATGCTATCTTGGTTCACAATTATGTGGGGTAGTTAACCACTAAGACAAGATGTTTCATTTTTATGCATTCCCACATTTCAAGTCTTTTATTTATGCTCCTCTCATGTCATGATCTGTTGCCTATGTTATGACTATGCTCACCCCATGCGATATTGTTCTTATCTATCCTCTTACTGGGCTTCTAGCTCACCCATTTTGATTTATATCATCATGTGGCTACATGCACTAAGGAGATGATAAGTTCCAATAAGAATCTAGAGAAGAAGAAATTAAATAAATGTTTAATCTTGATATTGTATTTGTTATGTATAGTCCTAGTTTTCCCAAGACACTAAAAATTTTGATCCTCTTTGTGTTATAATATTATGTTGTTTATCTTTAAAATGATGTAATTGTAATGTAAGAAAAGGCAGGGTCACTATAGTTGGTATCAGAGGCAAGGTTTAGTTTATTTGGGAATTAGGATTAGTGAACCCTAGAGAAAACCTCTAGTATGAGATTATGTAATAATATGCACATAAGAGTATTTACCTAGGTATCCTATATGTTATGTTTTTGGTATAAATTGTATAAATGAATAAGTTATTCATGACTTGTTTACTTATGTTCTGTTCTAACCTTTTCTATTTTAGAAAATGGTGGGAACTAGGAGAAATTAAGACAACAACTCATGCGAGGGCCAATGCAACGATTTCCCAAATGACATCCCCAATGATTTGGGAGGTGGAGTTCAAAAATTCATGGAGATGCTTACCCAATTGTATCAGATTATGAATAATAACCATAATAATGGGGAACTTCCTCCTTCACTAAAGAGGTAGCAACTGGCTATCGAATGTTTTAGGCAGCAACGACCACTGACGTTTTCAGGATATTCTGATCCACTAGTTGCGGAAAAGTGGGTCAACTCCATGGAGAAGATCTTTTCTGTGCTTCACTGTTATAAGATGGAGAAGGTGACTCTAGCCGTTTATCTTCTAGATGGAGAAGCTGATCAATGGTGGGCTTTGATTAAGAACACAAAGCCAAGGGAGGAAATTGATGAGATGGAATGGGAAGAATTTAAGATAATGTTTCTTAATAACACAAACTCTTCGCACGAAGATAGTGAGAGAATTCATAGATCTCAAGAAAAAAGAAGGAGAATCTGTCACAATCTATGAAGTGAATTTCAAAAGGCTTGCAAGGTACGCTTCAGGTTTTTTTTATCAACAATGATAGCAAAATTGATAGATTCTTTAGTGGATTAAAACCACACCTTCGAAAGGCTCTTGTAATTCGAGACTTTGGGAGTTATGAAGAAGTTTTTTGATGTTCTATCAAAGTAGAGATGGAGTTTGGAGAATGGTCCCATGGATATGGAGATAAGAAAATAGAGATGGAGTTTCAAGATGGTGGATCTAATGATAAAGGTGGAAAGAAAAATCAATGACCCACATGCAAAAAATGTGGGATGTTGCACAATGGGAACTACCTCAAAGGGATGTGGAAATGCTTCAAGTGTGGGAAAGAAGGAAATCATACCCAAGAGTGTCGAAAAGACACAAAAAGGAAGAAGAATGTAGCCGATGAAAGGAGATAACCACCCATGGTTCAATGCTACAACTGTAGGGAGCTAGGGAACTATGAAAACCAGTGCACTAAACCTCGAGCTCTCGAGGGTAATTAGCGTCAACATCCACCAAAGACAAAGGAACAAGGGAAGGGTTATGCCATCACTACTATGGAGGTGGAGCATGATAATGAAGTCGTACAAGGTACACTTCCTATTCACTCAAGAATGGAAAAATTCTTATTTGATTCTGGTTCTACGCATTCCTTTATATCTTGCATGTATGCTAGAACTGTAGAATCTAAGCCCCAAAACCTTGAAGTAGAGATATCTGTAAAAACACCAAGTGGGGAAATCATTGCAACCCAAGTGTTTGATTCTTCTCCTGTTGACGTATGTGGGAAGATTCTTCCAGCAAATCTCGTAATACTTCGCTTGGTGGAATTAGACACTATAATGGGAATGGACTGACTCTCGTTATATAGAGCGCATATCAACTATTGGGAAAAGGAAATATCTTTTCATATTCTGAACCATCCCATACTCCTCTAAAAATTCATGGAAGATCATGAATATCCTTTGAAAAATACTTCAATGGTGTGGGTGTTGATTCCCTATGAAGAAGCATACCTCGCCCAAATGGTTGAGTTGAAGGAAAGTTCCAACCTTGAGGAAATTCCCATCATGAGGGAATACGGCGATGTATTTCCCGAAGAGTTACCCAGAATTCCCTTGGATCATGAGGAAGAGTTCTCAATTGAACTCATACCCAGAGCTACTCCTATCTTGAAGTGCCCCTATAGGATGGCTTCTATCGAACTGGAGGAGTTAAAGAAGCAGCTACAAGAGCATCTGGACAAAGGGTTCATACGCCCTAGTGCATCAGCTTGGGGTGCACCAGTGCTCTTTGTGATGAAGAAGGATGGAACAATGCGGCTGTGTATCGATTATCGAGAACTCAACAAGATCACCATTAAGAACAAGTATCCTCTACCAAGGATTGATGACTTTTTCGATCAGTTAATAGGAGATCAATACTTCTCAAAGGTGGATCTTCGTTCTGGATATCATCAGGTAATGGTGAAGAAGGAAGATATTCAGGAGACTACCTTCCGTACAAGGTATGGGCACTATGAGTTTTTGGTGATGCCCTTTGGAATTACTAATGCCCCTGAAATCTACATGGATATGATGAATAAAGTCTTTATACATTACCTAGACAAAATTTTGGTAGTGTTTATCGATGATATTCGCATCTACTCCAAGAGAAAGGAGGAACATGAAGAATATCTAAGACTTGTTTTGGTAATGTTGGTAACATTAAGAAAGGAGAATTTGTACGCCAAGTTTAGAAAGTGTGACTTTTGGATGAAACAAGTCACATTCTTGGGAAATGTGATCACAAGTGAGGGAATTTCTGTGGATCATTCAAAGAAAAAGGCAATTGAGGAATGTCCCAGGACCTCTAGTGTCACAGAAATCCATAGTTTTCTTGGATTAGCTGGGTACTACCGACATTTTTTTGAGAAACTTATCACGATTGTCAAGCCCGCTAACTAAGTTAACAAGGAAAGGGGTAAAGTATGTATGTATGGAAGAAATTTCGGGAAGCTTCAAGGAGTTAAAGATAAGGCTGATCACTGTACCAGTACTCACACTACCGAAAAGTGGAGAAAGTTTTGTGATATACAGTGATGCTTCAAAGAAAGGCTTGGGTTGTGTACTCATGAAAAATTATAATGTGATATCCTACACCTCACGACAGTTGAAGATCCATGAGTAGAACTACCTGACGCATGATCTAGAGATGGCGGCCGTGATTTTTTCCTTGATAATATGGCAGCACTACCTTTATGGAGAGAAGTGTGACATATACACCGACCACAAGAGCCTAAAGTATATATTCACACAAAATGAGGTTAACATGCATCAAAGGAGATGGTGAGAGCTAATCAGGGATTATGATTTCTCTATTCACTATCATCTTGGAAAGGCGAACAAGGTAGCTGAATCTCTAAGTAGAAAAGAACCTGCTACTCTATCCATGTTGCGGATTGGGAAAGAACCTATCTTCTAGGATATACAAAGAATGGATTTGGAAATCATAAGGGAAAGAGATACATCCTACCATTCCCAAATGATTGCGCTACCATCCATCCAAGGGAAGATTAAAGAAGAACAAAGGAATGATGTGGAGATAAAAAAGAGGGTGAATGTAGTAAAGGAAGGGAAGCTGCAAGAGTTCCATATCGACGATGATGGTGTGATTCGGTTTGGAACGTGGATTTCTATGCCTTCATCACCCGGGATAAAGAAGGATATATTGGATAATGCTCATAGATCAATTTTCTCTATCCATCCTGGGAGTACCAAGATATACCGTGATCTCTGGGAACACTTCTGGTGGGATAACATGAAGAAGGATATTGCGGAATATATATCAAGGTGCTTGGTATGTCAGTAAGTTAAAGCTGAGCGACAAAAGTACAAGGGTATGATACAGCCATTGCCTATATCCATGTGGAAATGGGAAAACATTACTATGTACTTTGTCAAGGGTCTCCCAAATACGTCAAAGCGGAATAATGCGATATGGGTTGTGGTTGAACGACTCACCAAGACTACCCATTTTATCGCTATTCGGGAAGATCTCTCACTTGACCAACTTGAAAAGATATATGTGATGTAATTGGTGAGATTGCACGATGTTACACTATCAATTGTCTCTGACCATGATTTAAGGTTCACATCTAAATTCTAGAGGAGCCTTCAACATGCTTTGAGTACTGAATTAAATTTCATCACGACCTATCACCCCAAACTGATGGCCAGTCTGAAAGGACTATTTAGACGCTTGAAGATATGATAAGAGCCTACTCTCTTGAATTCAAATGTGGTTGGGATAAGCATATCCCATTAGTTGAGTTCTCATACAAATATAGCTTCCACTCGAGTATTCAGATGGCTTCGTATGAAGCTCTATATGGAAATCGATGTAGAACTCCAACATAATGGGATGAAGTTGGAGAATGAAAGCTATATGGACCTGATCTTGTTCAAGAGATGACAGAGAAGGTTCAGGTCATCTAGAAACACATCAAATCTGCTCAGTGTCGGAAAAAGTGCTATACTGACAACCGTCGAAGGGACTTGGAGTTCGATGTTAGAGATAAATTCTTCCTTTGAATATCTCCATAGAAGAGAGTCATGCGATTCAGGAACAAAGGGAAACTAAACCCAAGGTATATTGTCCCCTTTGAGATCCTTGACCGCATAGGAGCTGTGGCCTATCGTCTTGCACTTCCACCGAATATGGCTCATGTTCATGATGTGTTTCATGTATCACTACTGAGGAAGTACATACCAGACCCCTCATATGTACTAAACTCAGAGGTGGTGCAGCTGGAAGATGATCTCTCTTATGAGGACCAGTCAGTAAAGATTCTAGATCAGAGAGATAAGGTTCTACGCAACAAGACAACCCATATTTTCAAAGTGTTGTGGAGGAACCATAAGTTTGAGGAATCAACTTGGGAACCAGAAGAGGAAATGAAGGAGAAGTACCACCACCTGTTTTTTAAAGTGAAATTTCAGGGGTGAAATTTCATAAGGGGGGAAGAATGTAACGACCCAATGTTTTTCAATGGAAATTCCCTTCTTATAATTATGTAATAAAATAACATGAAAACACAGCATAATGAACTACTAAGTGAAAAGTGACCTTTATTCATAAGTTTGTCACTTCTATGTTTTGAATTTCGAAAATCCGACATACACGGTTGTGTTCAAGATGATTTTTGGAGTCTAATGAAACAAAAATAATTTTTGGGGAATTTTGAACTACCCTTAAGAATAGAAACATACCCTTATGAATAGTAATATGACCCTTATGAATAGTAAATCATCTAGTATAAGAGTAACATTACCTATGAATAATTAAATAAAATTTAGACATCTTAGAAAGTGACAATTTGACCTTAGTAAACATTTTGGTATTTTTTATGTCATAAATAAATAATTATAATTAATTAATTAATTTAAAAGAATATTTATTTCCCTAAAATGTATTCATAAATTATTAGATAATTTTACAAGACCCTATGTAATTTTTTAAAGCACTATAAAATCAGTTATAATTTTAGAAATTGTTTTTTAAATAAATTTTGATTTTAATTAAATATTATATTAATAATATTTAGAAAATAATTTTTGAAAAATGGGATTAATTTTTGGATTTTAAACATCGAAAAATGGTTGGGGTAAATTTTTGGGATATTTCTGAGATACTTGATTTTTTGATGAATAGTGAAATACCGTAATTTACAAAATAAGTTAAATAAGCTAATTATAGGGTCATATGTGATGTTCTGCTGATGTAAGCCCACTTGGTTCGAGATTAAATTATAAAATTAATATTCTTGGTCATTAAAGACTCACTATTCCTTGTCTTAGGGGAAATTAATAAACTAATGAATTTTATATTAAGGAAACCCCTCTCCCCTCCACTATAAAAGCCACCCTTCACATCCTCATTTCCTCACATCTCTCAAGCTCCAAGACTTATCTAAACTCTGCCCAAACACCTTCCCTAGCCCCTCCCCCTCTTCCAAGAGCTTCTGGTCTCATCAAAAGACCTTGCTTAGGCACTTAAGGAGGTTCTCATGAGAAGGATTAAGAGGTAATTTCCCTCCCTCTTCTCCTTTAATTTCCTTTCAAGTTCATGTTCATTTCTTGATCTCTCCCCACCTATCTTCATCCAAATTGTATTGTAAATCCAGTATTATACATATAATGTTATTTTATGATTATAATGGGATATTATATCATCCAACACCCTTTCACTCTTCCTTTTATTTTATTAAAGAGAACGTTGTTCGTGAGGTGTTAATTTATCACATTCAAGAACAACATGCCTTCCTCTTCCATTTCTACCTTAAGATATGGTCATGAAACCATTTTTATGCTTGAACCAGAATATTTTATATGTATTATGTTCTATTTAAAGTTCTGGAAATAACCTATTGCCATATTACTAAGTGAAAAGTTAAAACAAGTTCGTTGTGATCCCAAAACCGCTCAAATTAACCCAACTAATCATCATTTAATTCTTATCTAATGATTCATCCACATGGATCTAATATAACTAATTATAAAATAATTAAAGCTCCTTTAATATCATTAATAACATGTAATATCATTTCTATATTTTTACCCATGTTCTACCCGAACTTCAATTTAAGAATACAAGTGAACCACCCAAGAAAAACCATAAAAATGAACATCTATGAACAATGTTTTTAAACTCTATAAGTCATCCAAAGGAACATAATATGACATAATGAAACCAGAATAAACCCTATTAATGTAAAAATGGTTATATATTTCTAATTAATTAATATAATGTGATTATACAGGACACTAAAGAGAAGGAAGCATTCAGGTACAAGGTAAGGGGAAATTCTCGAACCCAACTTTCATCCTTCGGGTTCTCCCTCTTTCTCTCCATTTTTTGATATGGTTACTCCTTAAATATAATTTTTTCATCATTTCCATTAATTTTCTGGGATATATATGTTTGTCACTGGTTTTTATACCCATCAAATTTTTTTCCAAAAGAACTCTTCTTTTAAGAGCACCCCTTTTACTTCTCACTCAAAGTGGACAATTCTTGTAACATGTATGTTATTCCCTCTTTTTTTTTGGGAACCCAAAGCTTATGAATGTGTTATTATGAGATAAAACCCATTCCATTCCATGGGTTAGTTATGTAAATTTTTTATATTCATTCTATGTGGAAAGCATGATGATGATAATGTTATGATGTGATGGGTGTGCCTGGAATTATATAGCACAATATGAATGTATAATGTGACGGGTGTGCCCAGAATTATACAGCGCTCCAATGCATTGGTTAATGTGATGAATCTCATGAGTAAATATGAAATGATGTGTGAACAAGATTCTAGCTTGGTTTACAAGTATGTGTGGTATTTAACCACTAAGACATGATGTTTCATTTTTATGCATTGCCACATTTCAAGTCTTTTATTTATGCTCTTCTCATGTTCATGATCTGTTGCCTATGTTATGAATATGCTCACCTCATGCTATATTGTTCTTATCTATTCTCTTACTGGGCTTCTATCTCACCCCTTTTGATGTATATCCTCAGGTGGCTACATGTACTAAGGAGAGGAAAAGTGACAATAAGAAGCTAGAGAAGAAGAAATTAAATAAATGTTTAAGATTGATGTTGTATTTGTATTGTATGGTCCTAGTTTACCCAAGACACTAAGCCTTTGGATCATCTTTGTGTAATAATATTATGTTGTTTATCTTTAAAAATATGTAATATTAATGTAAGAAAAGGCATGGTCACTATATATTCTATTAATTCCATCATTTTAAAAATTAAATTTAAATTAAAACCAATTAAAAATTTACAGCGCAACATACCATTGATGAATCAATCAAAAAACACACCCAAACATCATATTGAGATATATTAAATTTAATATGTATGAAATAAAATTCAAAAATGTGAGATTTAACCATTTTCTTGTGAAATCAATATTTTCAACCTATTCCATTACAATTCTAAAAGTATTTGGATAAATAAGAGAAGGGACAGAAGAACGGAGAGGGATCCATACATCCCAAAAAAACATACCCCAACCAAGAGGAGATATAGGGGGAATATGGGGTTCAAACCACCTTTCCATTTGCATAAAAATGGATGGAGAAAGGGAGATTCCACCCTTAAAACTGGAGGGGATCATGTGGGTCATTTTAAACCTTTAATACACCCACATGTGAGCTAGTAAATACCACCAATGAGGTAGTGGTGACAATAGTACAAGCTAAAATAGACACTAATACACTCTCAAGGCCCTCACCATCCCCTAAGATATATTCTGAGCCCCTTTTCATTTTTGAAACACCTCTTTTGAGGTGTTCTAAGCCTATGATCCTTATCCCGATCCCAGTATCTCAAATTGAACTGACCACTTGTTTGAAAAGTTAAATTCATATTGAATTTTAAAATCTCCATGAGATAAAAGATTATATATATAATGAATATATATTATATTTATACCATTATTAACATTATATAGATAATGGAACCATGAGAAATAAACAAGGAATTAAACAATTGAACCGAAACATATATGAAAAAAAGAAACTATTAACACTCATAAAAGATGGTTTTAATAAGTAATTATTGATAAATAGTATTCAAATGTTTTAATTAGATCATATATGATATATAATTATGTAAAGAGTTATTTTATAGATGCATATTAAATTTAAATTTGTTATACATAAAGATAAAATTACTTTTATAGAATATTGAAGTTGTGGAAAGTGTTTATTTATGAATCTTACCCTCATTCAGGATTGTTTAAGTTTAAGTTCCCACTAGTTAAATTATATGATCTTTCTATTAGAAACCCCATATATTTTATTCCTATACAGATGTTTTTGAAAAATAAAAGTTTTTCTTTAATTTTCCTCTCTATAAGCACTAAAAATTTCTAAATATTGTTTTTAAGGAAAGCCAATTTTTTTAAATTTTTAGGAATATTTTTCTTCCATGTCAATATTTTATTTAAAATATTTTCAATAAATTTTTAACTATTCTACAATGATTGAATAAATTTATTTTTGTCCATGTTTAAATTTATATAAATAGTTTTAAAATTAATATTCGTGTCATTTTCCTATGAGATACTTTTTACTGAAGGTGTTGACAAAATATTTATTTCAACATACACTTTACAAATTAATTTCTCAACATCTGGAATAATATTTTCAATGATGTTTACATTAAAAGTATGCAGGGGTATTTAAAATGATTTTATATCTAAATATTGTGGATTTTTTTATTTTAAATAATTGATTTCAAAATGAAAAGGGTATTTTCCTCAAGAAATATTATATTGATTTTTTAAAAGTTTATTTATCTATGTCAACACCCTTTGATGAATATTATGATTTACCATGGTCCTACTCTAATGATACCATCAACTATATTTCATTGGATGGATTATTATTATTTTTATTGGGGAATTTATTAACATTACATATTCTAGTTCTACCAGTACAAATGGTTATTGATTACTAGGGAATAATTATTAATTTGATTTTTATTCATATGATTAATGAATTATACATATTAAGTGATGAGTAGGTCTTAGAATTAGATATCCACTTTATGTATTTGTTGGTCATAGGAGATAAAACAATTTGGGTATTTAGAATATTCCTTACCTATTTATGTATGATTTCTTGGAACAAGGCATGGACAATGTAGCACCCCAACCCTAGTTACCCAGAGATGGTGCATTATTACATAACATTGGCATGATCAAAAGGAAATCATGTCTTGAATGACTGATCATTTTAGTATTATTGGAAACAAGATTCATACATAAGTTCAACTTTACAGCTTGAAGAGAAATACAACACAAATATATTTCATTAGATCAATCCAAGCCTCCTAGATTATGCCTACAGGTCACTCATAAATAACCTCTTCATATCCTAGTAAAATGAAACATAAGAAAGAGGTGAGCTCAAACGCTTAGTAAGGGTAAGTAATATAATAGAAAATGACATAAATTTTAAGCATGCTAAATAATTGAAACCACATGCCTTTACCAATAATAAACAAGAATACATTTATGTCAAGAATATAAGCTGAGTAAATAATTCCATAATAAAACATAATCATGGGTATTCTACTAGTCGAATGACTACATGAACCATCAATATTATTTCCATAATGAGGGAATGTATAATGTCGGACATTCTTAAACATTTTGTCAAGGCCTCGACCAAGATGTCTAAAAATGATTAAGGCCTCAGCCAAAACCATAAATAAAATTGGGAAAGGGCCTCAGCCAATTCCACGTCAAGTTTTCTCATGAGACCTACCGATGCATCGAGGAGCTATAACAGGCTTCACCCATCACTTACTAAGTCCAATACATTCCTCATATGAAAAGGTTTAAAAATATCATAAACATTCATATTAAAACTAGCATATGAAATGTCAACAATTTAACCATAAATCATGAATGGTATAAAAATAACACATCCATAGTCAAAAATATCACAAAACCTTCACTAAAATATGGATGTTTTGTATCATAATAAATCAACTGCAAATAAACTTAAAATATATCAAAGGATGTTTACATAGCTGAAATCAAAACTCTTTTTATAGAAATATATTTTTCTATTTTGAAATAATTTAAGAGTCACATAATTATAAAATAAAACATTTACTTTGAAAATATTCTTATAAGCTTTTAAGGGAAGCTTTGATGAGTTTATAATGGTAGAAAATAGCCGCACCCGCCATATAAGTTAAAAAAAGACATTCTTACCTTAATTTTGTCGAAAAGGCTAAAAAGGACCTTATTTGGAAAACGACAGAAAGATTCCTTTATGATCATCATATAAAATGTCAAAAAAAGGGTATAAATGACTTTAAACAATATTATTTAAAATAGTAATAATGTTTTTAAATACATTTTTAAGAAACATGGATGTGGATGATAAAGAGGTCCCGGTAGATAATCATGTATAAACAACCTTGGATAATGATGAGATTGTGAAATAAAACCTTACCTTGTAATTTTCCATGGTTGAGGGTAGGTTAACCTTATGTATAATGGTGACATAATTGTTATTAAATTATACCGGAATCATATGATATCATATATGATCTTTTAACACTGCTTTTTAATAATATCTTAGTATTATCGTCATTTCGGGTGTTAACTTACTCATTTTCTTTTATATGTTTTGTTACATAAGACATGTTTGTTATGGATATGTTGTATATTATTCATATCCATAATGATATCAAGTCCTTAAATATTATTTTTAATCACCAAATGAAAATTATTCTTGAATAGATACGATGGGGAATGAATCTCATCGCGTTCGTGGAGACGGTAGTCCGTACGTATGCACGAGCGCCAATATCATTATTTTCATATCAAAATAATATATAATTGGATGGTATATCATATATAAAGAATAATTATCATGTTATATTTATTATTTAAATTAATTACACATCATTAGTATACCCATCCAAATAATAATGTATTGAAAAACAATTACACCACGACGTGGAGACGGTAGCCCTTACGTACGCACGTATAGTGACATGTCATTCAAAGGATGGATAGAATACTAAATAAGGTTCTACCATATTTATAATAACATAACAATATATATAATATATTGGAACTATTATTTTATAATGTAAACAAAAAAGAAAGAAGAAGTTGAAGAAGAATGGAACTTGTAAAGGGTGGTGAAAAACATTACATCTTCTTCTAGTTCTTCCTTTTGATTTGATCAAAAGGGATCCCCAGGGTGGATTTATTACTAAAGGAAGGCCTCTAGGATTAAGGAAGGATATTTTAAAGGGTATTTGGGAAGATTTTTTCCGAACCAAAGGCTTTTAAGGTATGAAGAATTGGTTAGAAGTGGTGTCCTTTTATAAGGGGGAGGAGGGGCTCTTCAGAAAAAACATAAAGTATTAATTTATAATATATTAATATTCGGTTTCTAATGGCTCCAAAGGGTATTATGAGAAGTATAAGGTGGGTATGGATCTAAATACTTTCAACCAATATATTTTATACAGGTTTTGGTCACTATAAAAACCTTATCTTATAGTTTTAACTCTTAGTTAATTAGTTTGACATTTACCATGTCACATTTTATTTTTATATTATATAGTTACAAAACTTACTATATACATCCAAGAGACCCCCAAGTGGTCCATTAATAATACAACTACCATTAATATGACTTTTTGGCTAACCTTATAATTTTACGAATACAATATCAATTATTAATATAATATTTTTTTTAAAAACTCATTTATGTCAATTTTGACACTATTCAAAAATTGATTTTTTGTTAAAATCATTAAAACTTTATTAATTCGAATAAAATTTATTTAATCTATACTAACATGTAATATTAACCAATAAAATTCGTGTATGTCATCAAAATTTTCAAATTATATTTATTTTAACATTTATTATACTAATTATTTGATTCTTTCATTAATAAGGAAAATACTGCATCATTATTGTGTCATAAATAAAATTAATTATTAAATTTTTAAAAATTATAAATAAAATACCATTATGTGGGAAATATTTTTATCTTTCTAATGAATATTTATAGTAAAAAATATAAGATATATAACCCTATGTAAAAATTGTTTTTCTAAATGATATATGCTTATGTCATTTTTGTATTTACTTTAACTTAATTAATATAAAGTGTCATTATCACTTAAAAGTGGATCCATGGGGACCCAAAATCTACCCAAAGATGACCATGGTAGAAAATGTATCAAAAAATAGGTTTATGACACGTTTTAGGGTAATTTATTATTATTATTGTATTATTTTTTACCCTTATTTACAGGATTTACCCTTTAACCATGGTAAATAAAATATTTAGCGAAGAAATTTTTCAAAATGTCTAAAAAGAAAAGTTACCTATTTATAAAATTTGCACATCTTGGTTCTAAATACAGAATTCATTTTTCTAAATTCAAAACACATAAGTGGAAGAAATTAATTTAAAATTAATTCCCATTGTCGAAACAGAAAGCGTGTTTTTAACAAATAATAACTATCAAAAGATTGACAATATCTTAGGTCCATTTTAAATATGAAATTATGTACAATGACCAAAATTGGATTAAATGGAAAATTAATAATCTAATTATACTTTAAAATCACTAAAATTATTAATTTATCACTTTTAATTATTTCAATTAAAAAAGTTGTTTTTAATTAAAATTTAATAATTTTCAATATTCTTCAAAATATGAAGGTTATAAGAAAAGTACAAAAATTTCACCCTAAGATAATTATGATATTCCGAATCCAAAAATTAATTCTATTTTACCAAATTCAAAACAAAAAAGTTTAATTTATTAATTTAAAATTAATTCTCATTATTAAAACCAAAAGGCATATTTTTAAGAAATAATAACTATCAAAAGTATGACATTTGTTTATATCCAATTTCAAAGTGAAATTACTTAAAATGACCATAATTGGATTAAGTGGAAAAAATAAAATCTATTTATACTTCCATAACATTAAAATTTATAATTTCACAATATATATTATCTTGATTAAAAAAGTTGTTTTCAGTTAGAATATAGTATTTTTCACTATTCACCCAAATATAAAAGTTATCAGAAAAACACCAACACTTTATTGGAAATAAATAATTATGTAATGATTCTAAAGAAGATGTTTATTTTGTAAAATTGAATATATAAAAGTTTCAAATATTTTATTTAAAAAGGATTCTCCATTAAATGGAGGTAAAATTGCATTTTTTGAAAAATACTTCTTTTATCTAAAAAAATGTATTTGTTCTTAAATTGTGTCTAAGAAACTCATAATATGGATTCTAAAAATATAAGGATTATATAAAGTTCAAAATTCAGTTAATAATATTCATAATTTCTTTTGAATGGCTTGTTTGGTAAGTCATGGTGCGCTAGAACTCGATGTTGCGTGTAGTGAAAGTTATTGAATTACTTTGAAGAAATAAAGTACTATGATATCTTGGCATATTACAGACAATATGTTTAAGACCTATGACATTTTTCTTTCTATCATTATGAAATTAATTATTGATATACATGTGATTATTCAAATAGTTAGGATATAAATTAATAAGTTTCATTATAATGTGATTATTCATATGGAATTATTTCATCATCATTTATTCCAACCATATTATTCGGGGTTTTTTCTCAAAGATAATTTGTGATGTATACATTCTCTTATTGAGAATTTGATATCAGCCTTTTCTTTTGTTACTTTTCCCCAGGGTGAAAATAAGTGTATTATGGTTCATATATAAGGATATTCTAGGTGGGACAATAATTTTCTAAAAGAAATTAATATATTTTATTTTATGTATTTAAATTTATTGTGTAATTAAAGAATTTATAAAATAAAAAAATACAATTAAACTACACAATCTTTAGGGATGTGATCTTCTGTATCATGTAATAATATATTAAAATAACCATTGACGTTAAATTAATATAGTTGGAGTGTTATAATTGTATTTTTTAATAAAATACCAGAACATGTGAGTTATATTCCTATTTAACATTTTCTCAACACTTTGAGAATTTATGTTAAACTATTCTTAATTATATTTATATTTTTGAAATATTTCCATCAATGTAAAAAAATTAATTTTAAAAACCAATTAGTCCTTATAGGATAACTTTATTCTAAAATAATCATCGATATCATAAATTATATTGAGTATATGAGTGGAGCCTAATGTTCATCAGGTTATTTTCCATATGATTCATTTGAAACCTTTAGTGAATCATTTTATGCTTCACATAAGTATTTAGATTAAAGTGGTTAATGCCTTTATGAATTGGATACTCTGGAAGCTATTTTTTCAAATACATAAAATTTCGATTTCATAAGTTTTTTTATCATGTTTTTAGTTTTAGAACATTCTTACATTAATATTTTCATTTTAAAGGTTATATTTCCCTGAAAAAAATTCAATACAATTATAAAATTTATATACACTAGAAAATTTTATTAGTGGAGTATCATATGTTATAAACATTTAGAAAGTACTCTTATTAAAGTGATATCATTAAAATGACAGATCCATTTGAAACCATCATATCCATAAATGGTCCAAGATATATTGTTCTCTATGATTTGAACCCCTTTAGAACTTATCCAAATACTTATCTATTCAGGTAGGGAATCATCTTAGTCATATCATATAAGACAATTAGATATTTGAGTGGATAATTATTTTCCTAATCTATTATATATTAAGACTCAACTTTATTACTCTGGTAAAATACTTCTATTAGGGTGTCATGAATAATTTTACCCCAAAATAAACACCATGAAATTGAAAGCAATCCTTTTAGGGTCACATATTACTCAATTTATATTGAAATAATAATCCATGTGAACCTAAAATTTAGCATTACCTACCTGATTGTATGATGAATATATTGAAACATGTTCACTTTTGATATAATTTAAAACATAATATTTTTTGGGGATTTATTTTTTACCATACTATATCTTGTATTCCAATTAATTGTATGAATTCATCTAGAGATTAGGTCAGAATCATATTTCATGCACCAAATCAGTGTGTTCAATTTTTTTTGATGTGTAACTCTATAAAAAACACATAATTTGTGTTGTTAACTAAAATTAAAATGTAAAAATATTAATATATATTCAAATGAAACCAATTAATATATTACCTTAAACACATTAATGTAAACATTTATAGTTATTTGAAATCAATGATCCCATCATGAGTAAGCTTGAAGCCACAAATATCCAATCCTCGCTTCTCTAGATGAGACATAATCCTTTAGGCCACTAAGAAGTCTGATCCAATGTCTCTATACTTAGGGATATTGTTCTCATTAATGATATCAAATTCATGATAAATATATCACCCAATATGTATAAATCATGATTAACTTATTAATTTAATCTTGTAATTTATTATAGAAAAAAATTCAAGGTTGAAGAAAACTAAATAAATTATCATACCGAGCATGTAACTCCTTATATGAAAGTATATAAATTATTATAAGAAGCCTAACACTTTAAAATAAATAATTTACTCATTTCTAATATAACAATTATATTTATAAACATGGCTTAAAAGAAACAAAATGAATGAAAAATTAAAAAATTTAGATATGAGTTAAATATTTATAAAATATTCGTAAATAGAGAAATTATAAACATTTTTTAATTAATGTATACCTTATAGACCATCCATAATTGATATAAATAAATATAAATTTTCATTTTCTCTTAATTTGAAATATTCATATTATTAAATGGGGTTTTCATCAAATGTAACATATTTTATAAAATATAAACATTTTGTATTTCAATTTTATTATTTAATAACTTTATAGAATCCAAATATAAAATATTGAATTATTTTAAACTCCAATAATATCATTTTCAATTTTTTTTGATATAGATTAAATAATTTTCCAACTATGGCACATAATTTGATCAATCAAAACCAATTAATTATGAATAATTGATAATTTTAATATAAAATCCTTTATATTTTACCTTAATTTGTAATTTATAAATCATTTGTAATTTACAATTATAATTTCTACATAATCACTTTATATCTAAATTATAATTCATACCATATAATTTGAATGTGTTATTTTAATATTAACATTTAATATTTATGGATATTTATTTATAAATATATAGAAAACAATTAATTTACTTATAAAAACCATTATAAACTAAAAAAAAATCCCAAAATACCATTTTACATAATTTATAAACAATATTTAAATTATTAATTAAAAAATTAAGAAAAAAAATATTTATTTTTAAATCATATTTGATGAAAATCCTATAATAACTTTTAGTCATATTATTTGATTTATAATATGATACATGGATATCATAAACAATGATAAGAATCTTTTCATGATTAAATCAACACATTCCTTGCTATAGGGTAATGTGATACAACTCTAGTGTACGGTTAATCCTTCGGCATTTGGTATGTCATACCCTATGACATGCATTGATATCGTATTTACAGTAAAATGCTCTATTTTCCAACCATGGATTGGCATAATCATTAGATTTTACATTCATGATATCATACACCATGAAACCCAAAAATTGATGAACTATATATTTGAAAACCTATGATATTGGATATCGTATGCTATGAACTCAAGGCTATACATTGTTATCACATAACATAATATTTCAAAATAGATTCATATTATATTATTTAATAATATAATGGAGAAACCATAATAAAACTTTCATTATCATATAACATAATGTCATATTAAAAAATCATATTTGATTATTTTGAATAGACCATTACATGTGATTTTAAAATATTAATTACTTGAAGGATTTCAGGATTAAAAATGTAATGTAGGGTTTTGAAACTATTTTCATGTTCGTAGGGATAATTTAAATATAAAACCGAGTAATAAATACATTTTAAAACCTTGAATCCCATGGGAACTATGCCTTTGAAACTAAAATCAGATAAAACAAGAAAGGAAGAACTATGATAAAAATGGATAATTGAGATGGGTAATTTGCAATTGGGAAGGAAAATATTGAAAATAGTCTTGTAGAAATATGTATTTGGGAAAAATAAATATATCAAAAATAAGGGCTCTCTATGATAGGAAATGAAACTCCGTTGTAAATACATTTGGCCCAACTGCATTCCATTTCACTAATAGTTACCATGAAGACCTTTTGCGATGGATAACAAAATCCATTGAAAAAAGACCTTAAAATTATCAATAGTGATAAAAAAAATCCTTAACTAATAACCCTTCAAAAATAAATAATAAGTAAATCCATTCAATCCACTTTGCCATCTCCTCCTCCTCGATTCTCATCATTTTGCATTGCACCCATCACACAACACTTGGATCCCCGCCACAAAAAATCATCCATCTCATAAGATTTTATATAAATTTGCTTTTGATTCTTCCAAGAACAAACTCATATTCTCTCTTTTTTTTTTGTGATTTCGCATTCAATCATGCAGAAATTTGTTTTTTCCAACCCTAGGTTGAATAATTTACTTGATTTTAATGTTTATTAATTATTTAGGGTTACTGGAAGATTATTAATCCCTATCTGGTTGTCAACCATCGCTACACAAGTCGATTTCAATTGATTTGAGTTATTTTCCTTATTCGTTAGCCTTTAGATTTATTATATTTTTCTTTTTTATATTTAAGATTACTATATGTTTATTATTTTATGTTATAGTTTGAAATTTTATTATTATAGAAATTATTTAGGGATATATGATATTTAATGAGTTTAATTAGATATATTTAATTGGTCAAAAATATCTCATGCTTATGGTGATATAATATTTAATGAATTATGATAATGCTTGAATTATGGATGTGATGTTAAACCATGTTTTATTGTTATATTATGATTTTTTAATTAATTTAAAACATGTGAATATAGCATGGTAAAAAATTGGATATATAAATATATATATTAACTTGTGATTATAAATATATAAATTTTTAAAAAATGTGAAATATTTTTGATAAATATAAATATGTATGTATATATATATTTGATACGATTATTTGATTAAAAAATGCATAAAAATATATTTGATTAAGAAAACATGTAATATATATATATATTAACATGTGAATATACATATATAAATGTTTTAAAATATGTGTAAGGATTTAGTTATATATACCCAAATATATATATATATATATATATATATATATATATATATAGTTTTGTATGAATATTTATTTAAAAAATGTTTTAAAAAATATTTTTTGAATATATTTTTGATTAAAAAATCATGTAATATATATATATATATATTAACATGTGAATAAACACATATAAAAGTTTAAAACAAATGTGTATGGTTTTATATATATATTTTCTTCTATATAAGTATATATATATATTATATGTATATCTATTTAAAAAATGTGTAAAAACATAATGTATTTATACATTATTAAAAAACCAATTAACATATATATAAATTATTTTTGAAAACAATTTCATGGGTTTTGAAATATATTTGTATGTTTATATAGATTTAAAATTTATATTTGTTTAAAAAACATGTAAAAATATATTCAATGTATATATATTTTATTATAAATTTTTTAATATATATATATATATTAACAAGTGAATATACATATATAAAAATTTAAAAAATGTGTAAGATTATATATATATATATAAGTATGCACATACGGATTCGATATGTATATTTGTTAAAAAAATGTGGAATATATATATGATTATAAAATTATTATATATATATATATAATGCATTAAATAAATATTAAATGATTGTTTTATAAAAATGATGAGAAAATCAATTTAAAGAAAAAATTTTACAAAACAGTTTTTATAATAAAAACATTTTTTTAAAAAAATTATAAAAAGTGTTTTAATGAAAAGATAATAACAATTAATAATAAGTAATATTTATCAAAAAATATATATATTAAAAAATTGTAAAAATATTGTAATACATTTTTAAAAAATATAAAAAATTCTAATTTTTTTAAAATTATAATTAATTTGTTATTGGTAAAAATGTTGTAATAATTTAATTATTTGTAATAATCATTAAATAATTTTAAATAATTAATAACTAGTTATTATTACTTAATAAATAACTATATCAATTACTAGAAATTTAAAAGTACATGTAATAATTACTAAAAAGTTTTCATACCATGTAAGAAAAATAAAAAATAGTGAAATATATTAAAAATTCACATTAATTAGTATAAATATAGTATTAATTAAAATAATTAATATTAATTAATTTTTAATAATTAAAAAAATTATTTGTCAATATTAGTAATAATTAGTAAAAATTAGTATTAATTACTAAACATTATTAAAAATATGTAAATATTATTAAATTGTGATAATTTGCAATAAATTATATAAAAAATATATATGAAATAGTAATTTTACATTATTAAAATATAATAATAATTTGACATTTGTCATAATGAAAAATAATTATTCTTATTTATGTTATTTTAATTGATAATTATTGACTCAAAATGTAGGCTACAGTTTTTATTTTGTGACCGTGATTGGATAAATCATTGAAAAAATCCCAACATAGCTGTTATAAATCCCATCTGTATAGAGGATGTTGATACATTTACATTAACTATATAGTAAAATTCAGATTTTTTTCTAAAGGAATAATTAAATTTCTATGTAATATATATGATCTTTGGAGATTCTAAATGTTGGAAAATGTTGGATTTAATCTTATGCATTTTAGTGTTTGGAAAGAATATATTATTCAGTAGTAAGATGGTGAATGGAATTTAGTAGAAAATAATTTTTTTCCATGTCCATAATTTCCTAAATTAACACATGTATCTAATATCACATCTATTTCTGAAACAACAAATCAAAATGATATTTGAAATCCTAAATCAAAACCACCTCAATTTTAATATTTATTAAAATATGTTATAGGGGACTTATATTTGGGAATGATAGATAAGAACACTTGAAGCTGTTACAAAATTTATGTCTAGTAAATCAAATTTTTGAATGTTAAAAAGTTTCTTTTATCAAATAATTTCTTTAGTAAATTCTCTATTCCCTGAAGAAAATACATTACCTACAAAATTTCTTGAATGTAAGAGGTTGGTCCATAATCTAGGTATTAGTTATGAGAATATCCTTGAATGTTATAATGACTTAATATTCTATTATGGTGATTATAAGTCATTATTTAATTTTAAAACTTGTGGAAAATCAAATTATATAGAGTCAAAATAAGGAAATTACAGATTTCCTATGAAACAATTAATGTATTTTCCAATTAAACCATTTTTATACTGTTTATTTATGCTTATAAAATGGCCTCATTGATGAAATGACATAAATCAAATATTTCTATCAGCAAAATACAAAATCATCCAGGTGATGGTGATTCATTGAAATACATTGATCATATGCATACTTCTTCTTCTTCGAAACCTCATAACATATGGTTGAGTCATTCCATTGATGGGTTTTTTTCCATTTGATTATTATAAAAGTAAATATTCTCGTTAGCCTATTTTCATTACTACATACAACTTATCTCCTTGGATGAAGATAAAGAATACTATATATATGTGGAACTATTAATTCTAGGAAACATGAAGAATAATACAGATGTTTATTTTAATACACATACTGATTAATTAATTTCATTATGGAATAGTGGTGTAATTATAATTGATACAGTTTCAGAGAAATATTTTACACTAGGTTGCATTAATGTGGATAATCATTGAATTTAGGGTGTTTGGTATGTTATCTAAATGGATTACGCATAGTTTAAAATAATGTCCACATGGAATGGATGATAAAAATATATTTATTAATGTAAATGAGAGAAAGTATAGTTATTTTTTATGATTGTATATTCTTTCATATAGATCACCCTTTTCAAAAGAATAGAAATTATTTTACAAAAGATAGAATTGATAGAGACGAACATCCAATGGTACTCTCAGGTATTCATGTAAAATATACCATCTCAATATTTCCTCCTCTTACATTGGGACCAACCATAAATTAATAAAAAATAAATTATTTTTGGAGAGATTATAATGGGATAAAATATAATATTTTGTGGGACCTAATATTTTGTTCAGATTTGTTATTTCATCAAATGTTAGATGTAATACATATTGAGAATTTTTTTGATAACATGTTTTACACTGTGTTCTACAAACCCGATAAGAACAAAGATAATTTAATGTCATGTTTTAATCTTTTCCAAATTGGAATATATCAAAAACATGAATTATTTTGTAGAAGAAAGATCAAAAAATTTAATGTATCCAAAATAAACATACACAATTCATAAAAAAGGGTTTTTATTAATGTGCTAATAGATTTGATATTAGATGTTACAAGATTGTTGTTAATGTAAATTTTCTTATTCCATAATAAATGGGCATATTACCAGGATAAAAATTCATGACTGTCATGTCATAATGAAGAGTTTTCTGCCTTTTGGTATTAGGGGGATGTTGAATTCTTTAATTAGAGATGTGTTTAATTCTTCAATTCAGGATGTGTTAAATGAAATATCATATTTATTCCAAGATTTTTTTCTGGAAACATTTTATTATGATGTATTGATTATGGTATAAGAAGATAATATTTTAATTTTATATAAATTAGGGAAAACATTCCAGAAAACCCTGTTTGACTAAATGGATCATTTAATATTTAAATTATCATTTGAAGATAAATGTAGAGATCTAATACTTTTTTTATTGTTTTACCTACCTGAGATATGTATGTTAAAATAAAAGTAAAAATTACATAACCGATAATTAGATTAAGGTAAAATTAAGAAATCATACTTGTAAGAGAAAATTTCATTTTTTCTATTGTTATTATTTTCAATCCAAATATACTTCTAAACATATTCCCATGGGTCATAATGAATAATTTTTTGATGATGTCACCAAGAACCAATTTTTATATTTTAATTAGATCAATCTTGGTTTTAGTGGTTATCATGAATGATGAATTTATGATAAAGAAAGGCATAGACCTCATAAATATGTTTTACTGAATTATGATGGAATGACATGATTTTTCAGTAATTACTAATTTTAATTTATTATTAATTTTAATCACAAATACATTTAATTACAATATTTTTTTGTCTAATATATAATGAAAATATTAATTTTTTTTTATAAAAACTACCCCTACAGCTCTTAAATAATGTCCTCAATAAAATTTTGCATATTAGTTTCAATGACTGTTTCATTAAGTTATTTTAATGGAACATTAAATCAATTTTGTAATTATATATATTACTAATATTTTTTATTTTTTTAAGATAAACAACCATAATGTAAAATTGATATTTGATTATGTGTGATAAAAAACAATTGAAATGGGTGAAATATTATAATGGGTTTATAGTTAATGTATTTCGATTCCATACACACATATATAGTGAATCAATGAAATCAATGAATAATGGTGTTTGTTTGAAAGGATATCATTATAAAGAATGTGATGTCAACTATTATGGTATGTTGGATGAAAAAGATGTGTTATGTTATATGGGACCAAATTATGCAATAATGTTTAAATTATATTGGATTGATACTGATTGAGGGTTACAATTTCATCCGGGACATAGAGTGGTTGAAATTAAATATAAAATTCTTCTTGCATCAAATAATCCATTTATGTTGGTATACCAATAACATAAATTCTATAATGATAAACACTGTGATGTTTTGAGAGATTTGAATTTGAGATTATGTGTAATAAAATTGAAATCTCATGAAAATCAGTTTCATGAAAGTGAACATAATTCAGTGTAAGTGCATCATTTCGAAATTTTCCATAAAACATTCCCAGATATATATTTTACCAGAAAATATATAAATATCAATGATGAAACCTTCCCATTTAAAAGATGATGATATTGATAATGATGACGAAGTAATAAGTGATGATGAAACTGAATGTCCTATGGAAGTTAAATATGATAATGATGAAGATGAATACATTTTCCTCAAGGAAGATGGCGATGAGGATGATGAATGATGTATTATATTTAGGTATTAATTAGTTTTTGTATTTTTTATTTGTATTATCAGTTATTTATACGTAATATTGTTTGATTCAGATGGTTGGACCAAAATATATATTCTCTCTATTCACTAATTATATTAATTATATGTTTTTTAAAATTGATATATGTATTAAAAATTATTGAAAGGTAAAAAAATTATATTTTTATGGTATTTATTAATTTTTAATATTATATATAAATAAATAAATATTTACATGTTAGGTTATTATATTCTGGTATTTATTTACAGAAAATTATTATATTCTGGTATGTATTAGTTTCTTATTTTGATATATATATTATCAATTATTTACATTAAATATTAATATATTAGGGTATTGATTTGTTTTTTATTTTATATCTGTATTAAAAAAAATTATATGTAAGATTTTTTGCTTGAGATGGTAGGAGATTCTCCTGATGGTCTTCTTTCACTGATGCAAGACCTCTCAATAATAATCCCTATTCATTTGATCCACAAGATTTTTTTCCTATTTAGAGGGGGAATGACCATTCCATATTAATGATTATAAACCTTTTATTAGAGATATTCCCATCTCAAGATTTGGATCCTCATTTATTTAGTTACGTTCAATTGTTAAAGATATTAATTTTAAATTCAGTTTTTTATAAAAAATTTTAATTGTATTCTGAATTTTTTTATTTTCATGGTTTTTAACATTTATATATTGGTCAGGTTGGTGAAGTTCTAAAAAATTATTGTTATATTTCATGTGTATCATGGGATAATGTTCCCATTTCTATTCGTTAGTAGATGTTTGACCAATGGATTGTACATAATTAAATAAGATATTTAATTTTATATCTATTTAATAATTTATATGTTGTTTTTTAATTATATTGCAGAATTTATGATCTCCTATTTATGATATCCTAAGATATCATATTTTTGAGTCATGATATATTCGATTATGTTTAGGTTTTCATCAGTTTTCACACAACCTAGGAAAGTGATCCATGGATAGTTCTACTGTTACTAATTTCAAAAAGTCTTGCTTCTACCATAAAGCTGACTATATATCATCTCAAGTATGAGATATAATGATATCATATTGGATTTGAATTTTTTTTGGGGAGGTAATCATCTAGGCATCAGAACTATGAAGGCAGGAGGTCACATATATGGTCAGGTGTCGTACATTTTGTATACATTGATGGAATATAGTATGTAATATAATTTTTTAGTGAATTGATAAATTAAAAGTAAAACTATATATTGTAAATTCCACTAATTACCCCTATATTATGGAATTTTTGGATTTCAAGAAGATGTTCAATGATCCCTGTACATGACATCTTTTTTTGTGACAAACACCATTCGATTGTGGTTAGTTATTTTAAATTTTACGGATATTAATTTTATTATTATTCTAATTTCTAAACATATTTAACGAAAATTAATGAGACTATGGTTTCTCATTTATGATAAATTCAAGATGATAGAAAATAATATTACACTTGCGATCTTGGTTTTAATAAGGGGTGTTTAATATAAGTGACTATGCATGGTATTGAGAAAGGTCGGGTGACCTGTATTGGTTCATTAATACCATATAATAGTTATTGTGGTACATTTTTTATGCCATCAACTAGATAGAAGGTAGCTCTTATAGATTCATCATCATATACTATAGATATTTAAGAGAGTATGTGTAACAAACCTATATTTTTGGAATTATTGTTTTTGAATTAATTTAACCTTTTTGATATTTTTCATTTTACACAACATGGAAGATAATATATTTTCTCATAAAGAACTATGTTTGGCTTGATTTATACACAAAAACAAGTTATTTGTGCATAACACACAATATAATATTTATCATTCCTTATACAGGACACCGAGATTAGCTTTCGTTACATGCAACATTGACATTCCCCGATGGCTTGCATAACACTCAAGTCCTAGGATTAACGAACAATATTGTGTTATTAAAATATGATTATTTTATATAATAATATATAAACTACATGTTAAATTAGTTTTTTTCAATAGTATTAAATAATTTATGAAAAATATGTTTTACATAATATAATATGAATTCATAGGTTACCAATTAACAATAAATGAATATGAAAAACGATTGAATATAAAAGAAAAAATTACTATTTTTATGGTCATAAAGATGATTTAACATAATAAATTAAATTAAATACAATTAGTGAGTGATATGAATGTAATATATATTTTCTATATTCAATAAGATATCTTTTATATTCATTCAAGAGATTTGACAGACATAAGCTAACAACAAACCCAATTTTATGCTTAAAAAATATAATTTTACAAATGTAGTTCTGTCGCCTTTTAATGGAGAACCTATTTTAAAACCCTATTTTGGATACTTTATAGACATTATATATCAAAATAAACTTTATATTTTAAATAAAAACGTAATAACTTGGTTAGGATAGTTTTTGGTATTTTTCTCTAAGGTTTTATTTTTTAATGAATATTTAAAAATAATAAATTTTAGTTCAAAACAACTTTTTCATCTAATTTATTTATAATTTTAAATTAACTTTTAAATTGGTTTAATAGTAAAAATAGATACTATTTTTATAAATTAATATTATTTAGGCTAATTAGATTAATTTTACTTTGAAATTGGGTGTAAAAACTTTGTAATCCATTGAATGCTTTTACTTTAAAACCCACATTGTCGACCCGAATGTGGGATTAATTAAAAATTAATTATTTGACACTTATTTCATTAGAATTTGGAAAATTGGATTCTAAATTTGGAATCATTAAAATTTAAAATGTAAAATAAGGTCACCTTTTTTTCACTAAAACATTAGTGAAATTGATTAAGATTAATGACAACGGTTAAGAAAAAAATTAGGTTAATAAAGTACTAAACCTTAAATTTAAGATCTAAAATGACCAAGAAAATTTTATAAAACCCATTTCAGGGAATTTATTCGTCCATAAAAATTCTATTATTTAATGTTTTTGTTTTTTGGGATTTTTTAGGTAAAAACATGGGTACACGTAACATGTTTTAAAAAATTCCAAGTGTATCCTTTCCCTTCCATATAAAAGGCCACCGCCTATATCTCTACTTCACACATATCAAACCAATTAGGTTCAGAAAATATATCCCCAATACACATAAAAAAATCCCTCCCTTACTCATTTATTTCTCTATTTTGGTATAAATCACTATAAGGAATCCTTTTGGTAGAAACTAAAAGGTTTTACCCGATTAAGAGGTAACATGTTCTTTCAAGGTCATTTATTTTTATTTTCTTTCTGCACCCACTCCACTATACTTATACCATGATTATATAAAAATACCAGTATAATAAATATAATTGGAATTTATTATGCTCAGGGTTCTACCTATAGTTACACATACCTCTACTTAATGGGTAACAAATGTACTCTTTTCATATACAATGAACTAGCCCCTCACAAAAAGATGATTTTTCGTTTTCCTTTACCACCTATCACGGTCAAAAATATGATAGAAAATATGTTAATATATGTTATATATTATATATATCATGCCTCTAATATTATTAAATTATTTTACAACAAATATATTTATACTTTCCATTTTGTGTTAATACGATAATTTCACTTGAGGAAATGTGGACTACCGCCCCCTCAAAGTGATGTGTTTCATTCACACACTACATGGAATGTATTGAGGATTAGTTTTGATAAATTATATGATATATATGAAATAATAATACTATCTTAATTATAATATATTTATATATCATTTTATCTATTTATTTTAATATGATAACAAAAACAGAAACACAATTCATGCATACGTACGGCTTACCGTCTCCATGAAGAAGTGTATTCCATTTTATACTTATACATTCTATAGATTATTATAATACAAATATAATGAATATAACTGATATTTGTTTCTTGGTGGACATTCTGGAAATTATTATATAAGTATAATTACCATAGATCTAACAAACTAGGAGACATGCGAAGAATAAAGTGAATATTACTTGAAGTGAAACCTTAACGAAGATTGTTAATAGGAAGATAATATAAGATAATAAGAAAACCATATATGGTATTATAAATAATATTATATTTATATAAAATATTTATAAAATATTTATATTTATTATATTGTTGGTTTGTATTAGTACGAAGAGAGCCAAGGCACAAGGTAAGGGGATTTCATCTCACTTTTTATTTCCGTGAGATATATTATTTACTCACCACACATTACTTTTGTGTGGAGTATAAACCACTGGTGAATGTGTTATATAATTATTATTTTTAAAGTTATGGGTAATTATATATCCATTCTATGATATTCCTTTCACTAGATTTATGTTTCAAATGTTACCAAATCAGTAAGATAGTTTTTCCAAAATTTACCTTCTTTGATACACACGCCATGTAATAAACCTATATTTTTATATGAGTTGTACGTAAAACCTTTGACATGTTTTATAATAAATATATTTATAGTCATGATACTTTATTATGCATATAATTTCACTTTTTTACATGGGGAGTATCATTCAAAGTTACTAAGTGATAAGAGTTTATTGAAACAATCTCATCACTTTTCGAGATTGTTTATGGTTACGATTCCTTTGATGAAATATTATGAACTATCTCTCAATAAAATTCATGAATTATATTAACCTCTAGTTATTCATAATATATTCATGTATTGGTACCATTTTTTCCATATTTGGTACATATGAAACTTATGATGGTGTTTTTAAGGGAGCATGAATTTACCCTCTCTTTGATCAGAAATCCACGTTCCTTAAAAAACATGTTTTCTAAATATGGTTTACAAGAATATTATACTATTATACTACAATATTTAAAATACATTCTTAAACTTTTAACAATGTTTTAAAAGGAATATTATAGTCTATTTCTGAATAAACCACTTTTTTAAACACTTTACAATGAAAAAGGAATGCTCTTTTTTTCATTGTACAACATGTACATATTTACCCGCCGTTATTTCTATGAAGATTCGATTGCATGTTTAAAAGGTTAATTTTTAAGAAAATGTTTTTAAATT
This sequence comes from Viscum album, assembly GCA_963277665.1. NCBI lineage: Eukaryota > Viridiplantae > Streptophyta > Magnoliopsida > Santalales > Viscaceae > Viscum > Viscum album. Next base: position 917,530,714 of record OY728145.1, read on the forward strand.
AAGTTTTAATGAATTTTTTCTCAAACGTTTTTCAAGAATATGCTATAAGTTTTTTTTTGGAAAATTACTTTCATATTTTACGATGATATTTAAAATGATTTCAAATAAATGGGTTTCAGATTTTTTTCAAGACTCTTCATTATGTTTTAAATAAAAAAGGTTTTCAAAAATTGTTATGTTTAAAAAAATTATTTTAAATTTTTTTCAATCCTTCATTAATTTTGTTCAAAGTATTTTCAAATAAAATGGTTTTCAAAATGTTTTCATGCTTATTTTATATGTTTTCAAGGAAAATGGTGTTCAAAATGTTTTCAAGATTATTTTATATGCTTCCAAAGGATATGGTTTCCAAAAGGTTTTATGTTTTAAAGGTAATTTTTCAAATAACAAAGGACATTTTCCCTAATAAATTCTTTCAAAATATCCTTCTAATTTATTTTCCATCTAAGATGACATCCTTTGATGTTACTCATGCAATTCAGGGAAATGATCTGAAGGTTTCATTCATATTATTTTTTTATTGGTTTTTCATCAACGTAATTTTTCTTATATAACCCATTTAACTTTCACTATAATATGATTTTGAAACCCGCTTATTTACCCAAGAAATGCATATGATGAAATAATTATTAAACCTGTCACTTTTTGATAGGTTAAGATATGATTACATGTTCATGAAACGCATTTCATTTCAGGGGTTATGATAAGATTATTTATGATTTTTTGGCACATGTATGTATAATTTTTTTATGAGATGTATAAGACTTATATCTCCCCTCAATGCATTGGGTAAAGATTTATATCCCGTGAGATAGACTAATATGGTCTTGGGAGGGAACCTTGGAAACCAAAATGGACATGGGATTAAACCTTTAGAACCAAGATGGTATAAAGAGTGAACTCATGCTACTATGATGTACATGAGAGTGAACCATGACTACCAAGAAGGTATGAGGAGTGAACTCATGATACTAATATGTCCATGGGAGAGAACCAAGACTACTAGGAGGACATGAGGAGTGACTCATTCTACTAAGTTGGCCATGGGAGTGAACCGTGACTTCCAAGATTATATATGGAGTGAAACCATACTATAAAGATGGTATTGGTAGTAAGAACATCACTACAAGTGTTTATGTTTCTATGTTTCCAAAGGAACTCAACTCATACAGTATTTGATCATTTTTTGGTTAATGTTTTAAGTAATCTATAAAAGTTAGGTAATGTCTATGTATGTTAAGACTGGGTCACTATAGTCAGTATCATAACAAAGGTTTAGTTAACTTTTGGAAACTATGATAATAAAAATTTAGTGATATATCTAGGTATATTTCAGAGGATATGTCTAGGGATGTCTCTAAGGATGCGTATCAGGATGAGTTATCATTCAGAAAAATGTCATGGAATTTTGTTAAAGGATAGAGTGAGTGGTTTCTAAGAAACATATTTCTATCTAGATACTACAAGTATATGTGGCTCAAAAACAAATGTACCTAGAGGTAACCTATGGAAAATGATGTTTCGGGCCTGACTAGGGGTAATATGGTACATGAAACTGGGCCACACAGCACACATAGTTTGACACTCCTAGGGGATATGCTCTGGGAATTCACAAAACTCTTCACAAACCATCCTAAAGGATTTAAATATAATTTGTCTATGAATAACCTAGTATGAACCTAGGGTGTCATAGATTATGAAAGGTTTCATGATTTAGACAACCTATAATTAATTATTTTCATTACTCTATGGTTTTATGCTATGATAAGTAATTACCACACTATTCTTTTGGATTTAGTCAAAGTTGGAAACTAGAAGGAACTGGATTAATGTTGAATGTGATAGATTATTTGATGATGAGTTGAAAAGTGGGATGATCTTTACAGTGAAAGATTTTGTGATCATTCTTAATCAGTTTTAGTGGAACATGATTAATAAAGTGTAACACAACCAACTCACAAACTCACAAAGGAAGAGAGAGATGAAATTCACTAAGATTTTGGGTAATGGAGACTATGGGGGAAAGAAGATACAATTTCATTTGTGTTATGAATGTGGAAATAATCACCTAAGTTATTGTCTTATAAGAATAAGAATATGTTTTGACAATGAAAAATACGGATAAAAATAAAGTGACTATAAGGAAACAATGAAGTGTTCGGTTAACAAAATGGATGAGAATATTTTCCTCCCTAAAGAATCATTGAAGGATAAGTGTTTTAAGTGTGTTATAAAATTTCATTATAAAACTCAATGTACCATGAAGAAATATCCCTATGAGAATAAGTAAGGTGGTATGAGTGATGGTTATATTTCTACTGATAATGAGACTAATGATGAAATGTGAAAGGAAAGAGGTATTATGTGAAAGGATGAGTTAGTCTTATTATGGATTATGGATGAAGTGGAATAATCAAGGTTTTTATGTTTTTTGGATTCATAAATTTTGTTATAATAATGGTGAAATAAACTAGGATTGTGTGGCTTATATTTTTTTCAGTGGATTTAAAATATTATGTGAAATTTTTCTGATGGAATGGAAAATTAATTTAATAACAAAGTGATATTTTGACTACAGGAAGATAATAATTACTATGTTCCTTATGTGAAGATAATTTTGTTTGTGTAATGATATTTTGGATATTGAAAACTAAATTGGATAGTATTTATTACCTCATAACTGATAAAGGATATATTGAAAATGTAGTTTATGTTATTATTGATGAAGTTTACAAATTCTGGGATTTATGGAATATATCTAGAAATCTTTAAAATAAGTAACCATGAATGTTTTCTAAAAGAATATATGGTAATTCAGGTTACTACCAAGTTTCAAGAGAATATATGATCAAGGCATTCACTTGTTTTAAAGGTGACAACCAAGATGTGCTTTTTGATATATTTGGGAATCAATGTTAAGATGATTTTGGGACTTTATTTCAAAAGGTTTGGGGTTTTAATCTTTTAGAAGGGTAATAAGGTTTTCTATTCATGAAAAAATGAAGTTAAACTTTGGAGGATGTTTCTTTGCACTGATTTTGTATTGAAAACATTTATTAAAAGGATATTTAGTTATTAAACTTATTTCATGGATGTAAAACTTATTTATTTTGAAAATTATACTGGCACGATTTTAGAAAACGACATCATGTATGTTTGGTAATGGCCAATAATGTACGAAAAGGCCACAAGGTCTTAATCCCATGATCTAAGGATGATAAGTGTTTCATGCTTACAACTGGCCTACATGATGCCATGGTTAATGTATAATTATTTTTGATAAAAAATATTATTGATGAATCAATAATGTTACTTTTTATGTTTATATGTTAAGGAATATTTATTTTGAATAGTCAAACAGTTATAATTTTCATTATTTTAAGGCACTTAAGATCTTTAAAAAGAATATTTTTTTTATTTCAATCATTGATGTTAATTTTTAAACATATATTTTTTGAATTAATGGATGGATTAGAAATTTAAAATAGCATAACAAAAGATTGAATTTTTAGGAATAGATCAAGTGAGTATATTTCATTATATTATTAGTCAATAAAATAATTAATCAACATTAAGATAATGATCAAAATTAAATTTTTTGTCCCAATTCCTTAATCTAGTCGAACTGATGGCATTTTAAATCATCACAGATTTATGAATTTGAGGCCATAAAATTTTCTTTTATCATTAACATGTTTGTTATTGATGAACTTAATGACAACCTATTAATATTTAAAATTTTCTTCTATGTACTATATTCACTCCAAAACTATGTTCTGCTATGTGTAACCTAGATATATGTTACTTTGGGGAACCATTTTGGTTTTAACATTCCCTTTTTAAGGGATGTTTTAGTATCCATTTTGGTGATGCGGGTTTCTATAAATGAATATTTCAAGTATTAAAACATTGATAACACAAAATAATTTATAGGATGAAATTAATTTGGAGGGGGGTTAGAATTTTACACCCCCATATTTTTTGAAATTAATTTAACCTTATTAATATTTTTTATTTTACACAAAACTGAAGATACATTACATTATATTAAAGAACTATGTTTGGCTTGGGTTATACACAACATAAAGATAATAATGTACAACACCCAACATAAACATGATATTGATCTACACAGAACACTGAGGTTATCTTTTGTTATATGCAACAATAACGTTTCTCGATGGGCTGCATAACACTCAAGGCCGAGGATTACCGAACTAAAATATATTATTAAAATATGATTATTTAACATAATAAGTTATAACATAGATGTTAAATTATATTTCATAAGAAGTATTATATAATTAAAGAAAATATATTTCTCAGACAATATAATATGAATTCCTAGGTTACCAATTAATTATAAATTAATATGAAAACCGATTGAATAAGAAACGAAATATTATTAATTTTATGGTCAAAAAGCTATTTTACCCTAAAAAATAAACTTAAATATAGTTAGTGAGTTATATTAAAGTAATATATATGTTATATATTCAATAAAATATTTTTTACATTTATTCAATTTATTTTACAAACACATGATAAGATAAAACCCAAATTGATGCTTAAAACCAGATATTTTTATAAATATAGTTTTTCCATATTTTGATAGAGAACCATTTTCAATAAAAATTTGGCACTTTTTTAGAATTAATATGTAAAAATAAACTTCATATTTTGTATAAAATCATAAAAATTAATTTAGGATAATTTGTTTGTATTTTTATGTAAGGTTGCATATTTCTAATAAATAGTTAAAAATATTGAATTTGAGTTCAAAACTTGTTTTTTATAATTAATTTATAAGGTCAAATTATATTTTAAATTGATTTAAAATATTATTTAGATAATGTTTTTTTAATTAAAATAATTTAGTTCATTGACAACTATTTCAATGTGAAATTGGGTATAAAATCATAGCAAAATTTTGAATGTTTTACTTTAAAAACCCGCATTGTCGACCTGACTGTGAGATTAATTTGAAATTAATTTCATCCACTTCTATGATAGTAATTTGGAAAAATTGATTCCATATTTTTAATAAGTATAATTTTTAATATGTAATAATGTAATGAAAATATACCAAAAATATTAGTGAAAGTGATTAAGATTAATTACAATGGTTAGAAGAAAAATTAGTTTAATAATGTACTAAACCTTAAATTTAAGACCTGAAAGGCCTATAAAATTTTAAAAAACCCATTGTATGACAAGTATTCTGACATTAACATTCTATTATTGAGATTTTTTTTGAATATGTTATGAAAAAATGTGGGTACACCTAACTTTTTTTAAAAAATGCCAAATGTGTCATTTCCCTTCCCTATAAAAGGTCACCACCTCTCCCTATTTTTCAAACCTCTCAAAGAACATAGGTTTAGGAAATATTTTTCCAATACACTTCCAAAAATATATAAATTACTATTTTAATCCTCCATTTCGGTATAAATCCTTCCACAAAAGCTTTTTGGCAGAAACTAAAAGGAGTTACCTGATTAAGAGGCAACGTGTTCTCTCAAGATTTTTCTATTTATTTTCATTACCCAACCCTAATATCTCCTTAATACATAATTTTATAAAACATATTATACTAAATATAGAATTATATTTTTAGGAATTTATTTATACCTAAAATTCAAGGGTAACATACAAGCTGTTTATATTTATGGTGAACTACAACCTCAGAAAATGATGATTGTTCATTTTTTTCTTTACCGCCTCTCATGGGTGAAATTATGATGGAAAATATATTTATATATATTATATATTATATATAGTATTTATTTTATCTTATTTAATTATTCTAAAACACATATTTTTATACATTCCATTTTCCATTCGTATGATAATTTCGTTTGAGGAAGTGTGGAATGTCATCCCCACAAAGCGATGCGATTTGTTCATACACTAGATAGAATGTATTAAAGTTGTTTTTAGATAAATTATACAATATATATGAAATAATAATTATAATTTATTTATAATATATATATATATCATTTTATTTCTTTCTTCTAACACAATAATAAAAATAGAAATAACGTTCATGAAAACATACGACTTACCATCTTCAAGAACGGTGTATTCTATTCCATAAATCTATTTTATATAGATTATTATAATAAAAATATAATGAATATTCCTGATAATTATACCATGTATTAAATTCTAGAAATCATGTTAATAGTATAAGGAAAAAAGATATAAAAGATAAAGACACATGCGAAGAATAATGCAAATATTACCAGAAGTGAAACCTTAACATAGGATTGTTAATAAGAGGGTAATATAATGTCATAATAAAACAAAATATGGTATTATATATATATTAATATGTTTCTATAAAATATTTATAATAAATTTATATTTATCATATAGATTTATTTTACAAGTACAAAGAGATTCAAGACATAAGGTAAATTGATTTTATCTCACCTTTTATTCTGTGAGATATATGCTTTATTCACCACCCATTACTTTTGCATGGTGTATATAACTCCCCTGAATGTATTATAAGATCCTTATTATAATATTTATGGTTAATTTTATATCCACTCTATGATTTTTCTTTCTTGGGGATTATGTTTCAAATTTTATCCTGGGATTAAAATCTATCATATAGATCCAACAGGTATCTGGTGATCTATCTTTTCCTACTGATATGTGGAATACCTAGTGATAAATATTACTATCTGACGTTTCATCCCATGCCACCAATACTAGAGTCACAAGTCTCAGTACATTTTGGAGATTCCAAGATGAACTACCAACTAAGAATCATGAGATTCATGCATCAACTCTTCTTCTATATCTTTGAAAACCCAGACATGTCAATGTTTATTTATGATTTCATCGAGGTTCATATACCAGTACAAAGTTATCACCCATTAGATAGTGGCTCTAGTAGTATAAATCATGGAAAACTACTCCAAGCTCAAGGTTATGTGTTAGATTATATTTCTCTTGAGGCCACCAATACCGAGATATAGATGCAAAAAATATATCCTCCTACACCAACACTACTCTACATCCAATTCTCGATTCATCATAGAATACTATATAGCCATTTCCAGGATCTAGAATAATCATAATAGGTGCCGAGACAGGACACCAATTCAGAATGTGAATGGATTTATCACACTCATATATCCTTAAGAAAATAAGACCCATCTTTTTTAGATGATTAAGAGATGAATCAAGGCATGATAATCCCTGTATAACATGCCTTTAATATACCACCATCCAAAAGAAAATCAATATATCAATCAAATTATGGGTATTCTCCAAGGAATCTACAACACTAACCCTCTATAGGTCAATAAAGGCTCTTTTTGTTTCTGGATAATATGAACCAAGTATAGAACTTTATCAAACCAGAAGTGGCACTTATTATTCCTAGAATAAATATGATTCTCTCTCAGTATACTCAGATAAATTTAAAGGTTCTTATCATGGCTGTTATAGTTATGAGAATACAACAAGATGTTGTCGATAAATACTATGACAAATTAATCCAGATATCCATGAAAATAGGGGACCTATTTTTAAGACCGAATGACATTACAAAGTACTCATACATACCATACCTATTACAAAAATTCTCATGAGGTATGTCTGATATCCTAACGCATACCTAATGATATCCTGATCTCATTCAATCATAGAGAATAACCTATCTCCTCAGATCTAGTCAAAGAGATCATCTTTTTTGAGTTAGTGGATACTAGTTCTTGATGGAAAGTTGGTTCAACCATCAGTTATTCACAAATATGAAAGGTCCCAATAGCCTTCATGAAAAAAGGATGAGCGAACCCCTAGGACATATGAAATCATTGTATACAGGCCCTCTACTTACTAATTAAAGTTCTGGATCTCAATAGGTCCCATTCATTAAAGAAGAATGAATAGTGGATATGCTCCTAGAATAATCTCAATCAAAAAATATACTTCCCTCTCATGATGTATTCTAGAAATATCATCAAGAAAGACATTCCTGAAAGGATATACTATTAGAGGTAAATTTTCATGATTTAAACCCGGATCCTCCATGAAGAGATTATAATCTTGGGTTGTTAATACACATATCCCATGATGATCTGGTCTAGACCCACTAAATTGAACTTTCCACTCACTCTTAAATAGATAAATTATTCCATCTACTAACGTAAAAGATACCCTACAATGATATAATTCTACAGAGGCATTACATGGGGCCAATCAATCCATATTTATAATGATTTCTAATCCTGTTATCTCAACAATAAAGAGATCCCATAGAATTTTTAACACCTATAAGTTTTTATGAAATATTTTCTCTAAATAATTTTAATTCTACAATAGATTTAATTGAATGAAATCATGAGTTTAAACGAACCATGATATGAACATAGTGTAAAATTACCATTTTAACACACTCGTTTGATTAGTGAGAATAAATAATACTATCTTATGAAAATGTATGGTGTAGTCATTCGCTACTAATTATTTATGAAAAATTAAAATCAATTATATATATTTGTATTTTAGAATTAAAAGAATTTAGTGAATTAAAATTATAAAATAAAATTGATGAAATATATATGTTATATGATTATTAAAAAAAACTTATATTCATACAACAGATATTTTTGTCAAAGGGTATGAATAAAACCCATTTGACGTATAAAAACCAATAATTTTCAAAAGGGTAATTTTCTTCATTTTAATACAGAAACCCATTAAATTAATATTTTTACACATTAGTAATTTTTATATGACAGTATAAAAATCTTATTTTTAAGAGGGATATAAAATTTTACATTTGGTTAATTTTGAATATTTTTCTAATAACTTTCATGTTTTGATAAATAGTAAAAATAGACTAAATTTTAATTTAAAACGTCATTTTTATCAAAATAATTTATATGGTCAAATTATAATATTGAATTTTTTTAAAGTGAAAATATATTATATTTTTTTAATTAAATATAATTTATGTCAGTAAAATTAATGTATCATTGAATTTAGATGTAAAAACAATTCAATCTTTCGTAATGCTTTATCATCTAAAACCAGTTCTCTCATTCCGACCTCAGGATTGATTTTAAATTAATAACTACAAATTCTTTGTTTTGAATATTGTAAAATTGATTCCATATTTGGAACTAGTAGTTCCTAATTATTTAAATAAATTTATTTTATTTTTGGGCATTATGAACAGTAACCTCCATAATTTTTATTAATATGCTAAAAGGATATATTAGGTAATTAAGGGTAAGAATCCTTTATAAAAATACCCTAACACTTGTCTTAATATAATTGGATGAATTCATATTTTAATAATTAATTATTGGGACGAAATGGTGTCCTTTGGAAGCTACTCGGATGGGATTACGACATTTAATTTATATTATTTAATGAAAAATTCAATATGTCTTACCCAAAATTGATGTAATAATTATTTTATCAATAGAGATAAAAAATAAATGTCATTAAAAATATGATAAAATATATATTTTGGCATAAATTATGTAAAATTAATTTTCTAAATTACCTTAACATCTTTTTAATCTAAAAAAATTTGTTGTTTGAAGTTAACTTATTATCATAACATTTTAAAAATAAATGAATTTAATAATGTTAAAATTGACACCATTGATTTTCAATCAGAAAAATGTATTATAAAATTACATAAAAATCATATAACATTTTTAAAATTTTAGAATAATTTTTGCATTGTTTGAAATTTTATATTTTATTTATTTATTTTATAATTGACATGATATAAGTAAATAATATACCATTTTATTGATGAAATATTTTTTAGCGTAGTTAAAAAATAAATAAAATAACTAAGTGTTAATTAAAATGATATGGTTTAAATTGACATAAAAACTTTTCTAAAATCTGTTGGTTGATAAGATTACAACCATATCTCATCACATCTTCAATACAGGGACATTTTGGATGTTTTTGGATGGGGTTTTATTTGAATATAAATAAATATTTTTGGAGATCCCCAAAGTGCCCCTCACCTCAATTATACATGGGAACCTCCTCCCTCACCATTTTACTTTAATTTGAGTCTTAATTATCATAAATAACCTTCCATTTTACCTTCTAAATATTTCTAGCTACATTCTAGAGGTTCCTGTTATTTTTAAATACCAACTTTAGTGCTCTAAGAGAAGATTTAGAGGAAGCATATCAAAGAATAGGTCATATCCTGTACCGATTCATTCAAACATATTTATTGTTATACTTAATCTTCATGATTTGTTTCATTATTAATTAATAAATATAGTATCACTTATATAATGATATGTTTTTATGATTATGGGACAACAATATTCCACTTTCTATCCATCCTAAGAAAATTGAAATCACCACACGTGCGTACGTACGACTTACTGTCTCCACACCATAGTCTAATATGTATTTCACCTCCAGATTATTGGGTTGAGTATAATGATCGAAATAATTAATATTTATTATTATTATAACATGATATTTATTCTTAAATATTATACACCATTAACTTCAATACCATTCAATAATTATTATAATGATATCGTTGTCCATGCGTACATACGACCTACAGTCTCTACGATACGATGCAATTCATTATTCTCGATATTCATTAATTCATGATTATATAAATGTATAGAATGAATAAATATGATATATATAATGAAAATATAAATTTTTAATGACATAAATATAAAATATTAAGGGGAACATGATCTTATTCGACAAAACATGCATAATAAAATAAAGCAGTTAATACCCAAATAACAAGTAATAATGAAATGTTATTAACAAATGGATTATAATATGATAATATATGTTATCATAAAAATTAAAATGATTATAAAATATGTAAATTAAATAATTTAAATCATGATAATAGAGGTTTGGATACATACAATGTAAATCGCACATATAGTAAGGGATAATTGTGAAAATTTTATTTTTACCCAAGACTGTTTAATTTTAAGTATTTACTGGGATATATTTTTCATCCTGGTTGGTGTTTCCAAAATATGTAATATTATTTATATGATTCTACAATTTAATAAAGTCAATTTTACCTATTTTTTTATTTTTATTTAATGGTATTAAAGGAATGTTTTTTCATAATTTGATAGTTGGTAATTTATGAATTTTCTAGAAAAAGTATGAGGAGAATGTTTTTTATCTTATATGGCATGAAAAGATTTTTATGCTTTTATAACACCTTATTTACAAGAATATTATTTTTCAATATTTCAAGTTTATTTTCAATTAAATTATTTTGTTATAAAATTTCACAACATTTTTAGAAAGGAAATATTTTTTGAAGAAGAGAGGATATTTTCCTCAAGAATTAATTTGAAGCGTTTTATCAAAATTATATTACATCTAAGATGAAATTAAATAGATATGGTTATGTTTACTAACAATTATCACTATTATTGTATTGTGTTATGATGAATTATATTTATGAAATCCATTTTTTTATATGGATTATGGTGGAATGATGTTTAAGAAATCCATTATATTCCTTGGGTTATGCTATGATGAATGATTTTTGTTATTGTGGAACATGTATGAATGATTTCATTATAAGATTTGTGGGACATATATATCCATCAAATTGATTGTGTAAATATTTATATCTAATGAGATAGACATGGATAGAATGGAAAATGATCTGGGTTTGTAATACAGGGATAAAACAAGGATTAAACTCGATTTAGTAATGGACTTTGTCTACAATAATGGTGTTGGAAATGAGGGTTGAATAATATGAAATTATTTTATATGATTATGTGCATTTCCAAAAACATAATGTATTATGGTACGAATTTTTGGATTACATTCCTTTATTTTTATGAACATTCATGATTTATCTCATCGCAGGATATCACAATTTTTCATATGCAGGATCAAATTTTCAAATGTTAGGTTCTTATGTCTTATGATTATGATATGATTGATATCTCCCTTATTAACCCTTACTGATCATCTGAGTTCACCCATTCATATTTTTATGTTCCCTAGGACATTAATATGGTTATTAAGTAATATATATAAAAAAAGGGTTTAGTTATGACAAAATAAATGGGAGAAAATGAAAATGTCTTATGAACAGGTTGTTTATGTTTTCCACATTCTAAAGACACTATACCTATATAGTCCTTTCATGACGTTGTTATATTTTTTAATGAATATTTTTCAACTTTGATTTAATATCAATTTATGTAAAGTATGGGTCATTATAGTTCGTATAAGAGGAAAGGTATAGTTAACCATTTGAAACTAGGATGAGAAACCCATAGTAAGAACCCAAAGGATATGTTGAATTATATGATAAAATCATAGAGTTTTAAAAATGATCATGAATACCATATAATAAAACCTAAAGTGTCCTAAATTTAAATCTTATTCTTGATTATTTGGTTTTCTCATAATTATTAGTGTTTCTCACACTATGATTCTCAGTTTTATTCAATTACTGGATCCCAAAGTAACAACATTAATACTGAATGTGATGGGAAATGAAATGAAAGTCCTCCTGATTAAAAAAAATGTTAAGGGAGCAGGAATGAAAACTCTGGTAGCTATGCTCACAAAACCTTCTTAAGTAATGAAGAATGCATGACATCCAAATGAGAAAATGAGGGAACAACATTCTATTGAGTCCTTCATGAGGCATCGTCCACCTTTATTCAATAGGTCTTCTGATCCTCTAGTGCCTGAACAATGGATCAGTACCACTGAAAAGATATTTTAATTCTCCAATGATCAAGACATTATAAAGTCATCTTAGATTTATATCATATAGAAGGTGAAGCTGATCAATGATGGAAACCTACAAAGAATTATAGGTAAATAGATGAAATTGAATCCATGGAACGAGATGTGGTGAAGAACTTATTTTTTAATAAGTATTTTCCTTATATTCTTCAATCAAAGATGAAGAAGGAGTTCCTCGGACTTAAGGAAAATGATGATAAATCTATTGGTACCTAAAAATAAAATTTTCAAGACTTTCAATGTATGCATCTGGAATAATTATCTAACATGAGATTAAAATTGATTGATTCTTTAGTGGATAAAAACCATGTTTCCAAAGGGCACTATCCATAAGGGATATAAATAGTGACAATGAAATTGTTCAATGTCCTCTCAAGTTTGAGATAGAGATTGGAGTATCCAATTAGTCCTATGGGTGTGATAAGAATGAAAAAATGGAATTGAAGGGAAAATATAAAGGTTACACTAAAAGGGATATGAGTTTTCCATAATACACAAAGTGTGGAATGAATCAGGGACGAAATTTTCTTAAAGGGGCTAGTAAATGTTTGAAGTGTGGAAAAGAAGGTCATCGGGAAGTTAAAATCTCAAGTGATTGGAAAAAGATTTATAATGATGTGAATAGAGAAATGTATACACAAAATGCACCTCCTACACATCAATGTTACGGGTGAAATGAAATGGGGCATTATTCCAATCAATGCCCTAATCCAAGGGTTATTGATGATGATCGACGTTTGCAAAATCTTAAGTCCAAATAAAAGGAATGTCACATACAATCACTATCGACTATGTGGATTATGATAATGAATTAGTGAATGGTACACATACCATCCACTCTAAAGTATCATATGTTTTATTTGATTCTAGATCCACCCACTCTTATATTTATGAAGAATATTTAAGGGTATCACTGTATTACCTCAACAATTAGATGTTGAGTTTTCTATGATAACTCTTAATGGAACAATGATTGCATCAAAATTTTATAATTCTTATTTGGTTTATGTTTATGGGAATGTGCTTCCTTGAAATCTTTTAATCCTTCCTATAGTGGAATTTGATGCGATTCTGATCATTGAATGGATTTCTCTATATAGAGAACATATCAATTTCCAAGGAAGGAAATTTACATTTTATATTCCAGATCAATTTATGAAAATCTATTGGTGAAAGGATGAACATAACTTTCAAGTAGAAATTTCATCCATCTTATGGATCATTATCACTATAAATGAAGGTTATCTATCTTACATGGTTTGGAAGAAACTCCTAATTAAGTATACACCCATTTTAAATTAGTTTGAGGATGTCTTTCCATAAGAATGACCAGGTCTTCAAAAAAAAATCACGAAGTTGAGTTTTCAATAGAACTCATAGAGAGTCTTATTAATATTTCTAATACGCCTTATAGAATGGACCCAATTGTGTTCCAAGAATTAAAGAAGAAAATCCATGTGAATCTAGACAAGGGATTTATATTCCCAAGTGAATTACTTTTGGGTGCACCTATTCTGTTTGTTAAGAAGAAATATGTATCAATGAGAATCTACATTTATTATTGAGAAATTAACAAGAAAAATATTATGAAAAATACCCTCTTCCCAACATTGGTGAATTTTTTGACCTACTATGTGGAGCTCAATACTTCTCCTTGATTGACATTTATTCTGGATATCCTTAATTAAGGGTCAAGAAGGCGGATATATCAAAGAAAACATTTCGTACATGGTATGGACACTATAAATTTATAGTGATGTCTTTTAGTCTTACGAATTCTCCCTCTATCTTCATGGATCTAATGAAAAGAGTCATTAGAGACTATCTTGATCAGTTTTTGGTAGTCTTTTTAGAAATTATTCTTGTCTCTTTGAAAAGAAAGGAAGAACATGAAGATAATTTGAGAGTATTTCTGAAGACCCTGATTAAAGAGAATCATTATCAAAAAATTTACCAATTGTGAATTTTTTATTTAGAAAGATTATTTTTTTGTCACATAATCTCAAAAGAGGGGATATCTGTGGAACCATGAAAATACATGTTACTGAATGATGGCTGAGACCAACAATAGTAACTGAGATCTGAATTTCACTTGGTTTGGCTGGATATTATTGACTTTTTTGTGAAATATTTTTCATGATCATATAATCTAATCTCTAAGCTGACTCGTAAAGGAGTTATGTGCATGTGGACAAAGGAATGTGAAAATAAATTCAAAGAGCACAAAAAAAGGATATCCAGTGCACCAATACTCACACTGCCTTTTATTGGAGAAATGTTTTTATCTAAAATTTAGCATCCAAAAAGGGGTTGGGATGTGTTCTCGTGAATAATTATATAGTGATAACTTATACCTTGTGATAATTGAATATAGTTGAGAAAAAATAACCCAATTCTTGATTTGGAGTCAGCTGTAGTAATATTTGCATTAAAGATATGTAAGAATTTTCTTTATAATGAAATGTTTGATATTTATAATTATCATAAAAGTTTAATGATTATTTTATAAAAAATGATTTTAATATGCACCAAATATGGTGGTTGGAGTTGATTAAAGTTTACGACTGCTCAATACATTACCACCCTTGAAAAGAGAACAAGGAGGCTAATGCTTTTAATTGAATGGTCCATGCTAGCCTATCCATGATGAGGATTACAAAAGATCCCATATTTATTGATTTGCGAATGATGATTTTTGAAATTTTAAAGGAAGGGGAGAAATATTATCTTTATGAAATTTATGTTCAACCATCTATACAAGTGAATATTGTTGAGGCACAGAAGGAATATGTAGAGCTACAAAAGAATATGAGAAATATTCCTAGATTCATCCTTGATTGTGATAGAATAATAAGGTTCATGAATCTGGTTTGTATTCCGCCCATACTAGAATTAAAGTAGGATCTACTGGATGAGGATCATATTCATTAATTATCTATTAAAACTAGAAGCACAAAGATTTATAGTGACTTAAAAGAGAATTTCTGGTGGCATGAAATAAAAATAGATGTTTTAGAATCTATCTCTTGGTGGTTGGTTCATCATCAAGTTTAGGATTAGGGACAGAAGTCTATGGGGATGTTATAACCATTACCCACACAAGAATGAAAATGGGAAAATATCACAATGTAATTTTACATTGGACATCCAAAAATATCTAAACGTTTTAATGTTATATGGTTATAGTTTATTTCCATAAAAATCCTGAACACTTCATTACAAATAAAGAGTATTTCTTACTTGATCATCTATCCATGATATATGTAATGGTGGTTAGATTGGTTGGTGTACCTATTTATATTATATTTGATCTAGATTTGAGGTTTACCATGATGTTTTGGTGAAGTTATTAGTAGGATATAGATATAGTGTTATGTTTCAGCACTGCTTATCTTCCTCAGATAGACGATCAGTCTGAGAGGACAATTCAAACCGTATAATTCATGTTGATAGCTTACTTTATAGATTTTGAAGGATTTTGGGATCATCACCTACCATTGGTGAAATTTTATTATAAAAGTATCTTTAAATCAAATGTTTAAATGGATCCTTATGATTCCCTATATGGGATAAAGTTCCTAACTCCAACTTTCTAGGATTAATTTGGGGAAATAAATCTATTAGGACATAGTCTTCTTATTGAAATAGATGAAAAGGTTATATCTATTCAACAATACATAAGAGCAGCTCAGAGTTGAAAAAAAGTAATGATGAAAAATGAATAAAATACATAGTGTTTGAAGTTAGTGACAAGGTATTTTTATTAATATCTCACTAGAAAAGAGTAATGATGTATTTAAAGAATGGAATGATGATCCCTAGGTATATCGGTCCGTATGAAATTCCAGATCATGTTAGGAATATAGCTTACCGATTGGTGCTTCCACTGAATATCTATCAAGTTCATTATGTGTTACATGTATATCTACAAAGAAAGTACATAACTGGTCCTTCATATGTATTAAACTGATAAGTCATACTGTTGGAGCAAGATCATTCTTATGAAGAACAACTGATTGAGATTCTAGAACGTAGAGTAACATTTCTACAAAACAAGATCACTCGCTGGGTTAAAGTTTTATGAAGGAACCAAAAATTTAATGAAGCTACATGGTATCTTGATGATATGATAAGAGAGTGGTATCCTCATATAATTGTATCCATGTGATGAATTTTTTGGGTGAAATTCAGTTTAAGGGGGGTATAATGTAACACCCAGATGTTTTTAAAAAATATTTTCTCTAAATAATTTTAATTCTTCAATTACTTTCCTATCACGAAATCATGAGTTTTAAAAGATCATGATATTCCGTCAGATAAAATTACCATTTTAACCTAGATTTTAAGTTAGAAAAAATAAATATATCTAAATTTTGAAAATTTATGGGAAAATCATTCACTAAAAATTGTTTTATGAAGAATATAAATCAATTATATTTATTAATATTTTTGAATTAATAAATTGAGTAATTAAAATTGTTAAATTAAATTAACTAAATATATATTTTATATACTTAATTAAATATTTTTCATATTCATCCAATATTTTTTTTGTCATAAGGTATGAATGAACCCTATTTATTGTATAAAAACCTATATTATCCAAGAGGGTAATTTTCTTCCTTTTAATGGATAACCCCTTTTTATATTATGATTTTGAAATATTAACAATTTTTATATTAAAATATAAACATGTTATTTGGTAGTGGGATATAAAAATTTAATTTGGAATATTTTTTAAAATTTTTCTAATAACTTTCATGGTTTGATGAGTAGTTAAAATGCAATAAATTTTAATTGAAAAAAAGTTTTTTCATCGAAATAAATTATATGGTAACATTATAATATTTAATGATTTAAAAGTTTTAATATAATATTTTTTAATCATTCAATATAATTTATTCCATTATCATTAATTTTAAATTGAATTTGGATGTAAAAACATTTCAACCTTTTTCAATATTTTAACTTTTAAAACTCGTTCTCTCTTTCAAAAAATGAGATTAATTACTAATTAACTACCTCAACTTATATGTTTCAAAAATTGAAAAATTTAATCCATATTTTGAATAATTAGGCAACAATTATGTAAATATATATTTTTTGGCATTATTAATTATAACTTAGGTAATTTTTACTAATACGGTAAAATGGTAAATCAGGTAATTAATTGAAAGAATACTGTTACAAAATTACCCTAAAGCTTGTATTAATACAATTGGATGAATGTGGTTCTATCTAAATCAATCTTGGATATTAATGGAGTCCTTTGGAAGCTACTTGGATAAAATTAGAATATTTTGTTTAATTTATTTAATGAAATATTCAATATATCTTACTCAAATTTTAATAATTTTTTCATTTTTATATAAGGTTATACATAATATATATCATATTATAAATACTAATTTTAAATATAATTTTTTTGTAATTATTTTGGTAATTCATTTTTATTTTTTAGGAAATGTATAATTATCTAAAAGACTTATACTTTGATGATGTAAACATTAATTAATTGATGAGAAATCAATAATCTTTTTAGTAAAATAGTAATTACCATCAAAAGACCCAACAACATGGAAAAATATTATTGGTTGAATATATCTCGACCATAACCATCCAATTATTGAGTTAGTAACCTTTTGGAGTATTATAGAAGGGATTGTAACACTTATATTATTTTATTTAAAGTGATGTTAACATTGTCACATTCATAATCAAATAAGTATAAAATTTTATATGTATGATTTTTGATAAGATAAATTCGTCTAAAAATATTATTTTTAAATCTATTAATTTTATATTCATAATAATATTTTTTTAAAATATTATTTAATAAATAAGTATATTAAATAATGACAGAAAATTGATGAAGCAATTATTTCATTAAGAGGGGTCACAAATAAATGTTATTAAAAATATTAAAAAAATACATTTCTGGATTATTAATATGTCTAATTAATTTTATAAATGACAATTAACTACTATAAATATTAAAAAATAGTTTTTTTGAAGTTAACTTGTTATCTTAATATTTTTAAAAATTATTGAATTGAATAGTTTCAAAATTCACACCATTTATTGTTTATCAAAAAAACTATTTTATTAAAGTATTTAAAAAACATAAAACATTTTAAAAAAATATTAAATAATAATTATGTGGTCTATAATGATATAAAATATTTATTTATGGTCTAATTGATATCAAATAAGTAAATATTTCACCCTTTTAATATTGAAATATTTGTTACCCTAATTAGAAACTAAATAGAATAACAAAGTGTTAATTAAAATGATATGTTTTAAAATGATAGAAAATATGTATAAAATATAATTGTTGATGATATTATAACCCTATATCATCATAGAGTATAAATTAGGACATTTTTGGGGTCTCTTTGATGGGTTTTGATTTTATTATATTTTTTTGTAGAGATCCCTAAGTTCCTCATACCTCAATTATATAAGGGTGACTCCTCCCTCACTACTTCACTTCACATTGAGCATTAAATATCTTACATCCCCTGAAATTTTAAATTATAA
This sequence comes from Viscum album, assembly GCA_963277665.1. Taxonomy (NCBI): domain Eukaryota; kingdom Viridiplantae; phylum Streptophyta; class Magnoliopsida; order Santalales; family Viscaceae; genus Viscum; species Viscum album. Next base: position 917,550,037 of record OY728145.1, read on the forward strand.
ACATACCTAGTTTTATTGTAGTGGTTCTGGTCATCTTCAAATACCAACTCTAGATATCTAAGAGGAGATTTAGAGGAAGCACGTCAAAGAAGAGATAATATCCTCTACCAATTCTTTCAAAATTCAGTATTCTTCTACCTCCACTTAATGATTTGTTTTATTAAAATGTAATAGCACCATTACCACTTATATACTAAGATGTTATTATGATTATGAAATAACTACATTCAACTGTCTATTCATCCTATGAAAAAACAAAATCACCACACGTGCGTACGTATGACTTACAGTCTCAATGCCATGGTGTAATATGTTTTTCACCCCCACCTTACATTGATGGGTATAATGATAAAAATAATAACTATATATGATTATTATAATATTATATTTATTCTTAAACATTATACACTGATCTCATAAATACCATTAAACAATAATTGGAATCATATCGTCACTCGGGTGTATGTATAACCTACCATCTTCACGATGCAATGAGATTCATTCGATATGATATCCATTAATGCATGATTATATAAATGTATATAAGGAATGAATATGATATATATAATTTTAATATCATTTTGGAATGAAATATCTATGACCAATGAAGGAGAACCATAACCTATTTGACAAAACATGCCTAAGAAAATGGTGCATCTAATACTGGAATAACTAGTAATAATGAAATGTTATTAACAAACAGATGATAATAAGATCATATATGATATCATCAAAATGAATATGAATCTGAAATAATTCAATTACAATATTTAAATAATTATCCCTTATTTTCAGATACATACAATGGAAATCAGACCTAAGGTAAGGGATAATTTCCCAAATATCATTTTTATGTGATATTTATTATACGTATGTATTTACTAGAATATATTTTTCATTCATGTCCATGTTTCCTAAATATAAAATATTATTTCTATTATTATACAACTTTTATAGTCAATTTACCATTTGGTAAATTTTTTAAATGGTTTCAATGTAATCATTTGTCTTTATTCTATATGTTTAACTTTTTGACTTTTCCGACAAAAGTACTACGAGAATGTTTTGTAGATTATACGACATAAAACTATTTTTATTCTTTCATAAACCTTACTTCCATGAAGAATATATTACAATATTTCATCTTTATCATCAATTAAATTCTTTTCTTTTAAAATTTCATGACATATTTTGAAAATAAAAATTTTTTAAAGAAGAGAGTATATTTTCTCAATAATTAATTTTAAGTGTTTCATCAAAATTATTTTCAATATAAGATGAAATTCTCAATATATGGTTAAGTTTCTTACCTATTATTACTATGATTTGATTGTGTTATTATGGAATTATATTTATGAAATCCATTTGTTTTATATGGAAAATGGTGGACTGATGTTTAATAAACCCATTATATTCCTCAGGTTATGCTATGATGAATGATTTATGTTATTATGGAACAAGTAAAAATGATTTCATGATGAGATGGGTGGGACCTTAATCTCACTCCCATGCTCAAAGTAATGATTTATATGTCATGAGACAGACATGGATAGAATGAGAAATGATCTTGATTCAGTAATACAGGGCTGGAACGAGGAGCGAACTCGGTTTAGTAATGGACTTTATCCAATATGATGGTATTGGAAATTTGTTTTGACTAATTTGAAAGGCTTTTCTATGCTTATGTGTATGCCAAAAAACTTTATGTCTTATGTTATTACATTTTGGATTACGTTAATTGATTTTTATGAAATTTCATGATTTATCCCATGACATGATATCCCAATTATTCATATATAGGATGATATTTTCAAATGTTATGTTTTTATGTCATATGATTATTATATGATTGATATATACCCTATTAACCTTTACTGAGAATCTATTCTCACCCATTCATATGTTTCTTTTCCCAAGGTTATGAATAAGGGTATTAAGTAAGATATGTCAAAAAAAATCTAGTTATGAACAAATTAGTGGGAGACAATGAAGATGTCTTATGAACTAGTAGGTTATGTTTCCAAGTTTCTAAAGACACTATACATATACGGGCCTTTGATGAAATTGATATATTGTTTAATGAATATTCATAAAAATTGAATTAATATTAATTTATGTAATTTATGGGTCATTATATAAAGGGATAACTACGTACCACTAGGGTTATACCTATATTGGTGTATTCCCTCAGACCATACTCCCAATGGTGTATATAGGATCATTAAACTATATTGATATTGTATTTCTAGTTGGAGACTTTCCACAGTAGATAAGGAGAATAAAGAGTGTGAAACACCAGTATCAAATAAATATAACACTATATTGGTGGCTACTAGAATAGTACCTCATACTGTATAAGGTCATGTAGCCCGATCCTCAAGTATCGAATGTAAATATTTCAACTAAACATATCAATAAACCTTTGCCGTAGCTAAACTACCATAACCAAAACTGATTTTCTGCCACTACTAGTGATCAATATTATAGATACTATGGACTCAACCTCATCCTCTTCTATTCCTACTATTGCTACTCCAAATTCGAGCTTGGAAAGGCATATAATAACTTGCTCTTAAAGGTAGAGCTATTGAAACCCACTTCTACTAGAATGTGATGGGAAAGTCTTACAGATTCTTTGGATATGCTCCATACGAATGCAAGATTAACCCTCTAGTGGGTATTTATCACACTAAGCCTTTATATTCCCTTTTCATCCACACTAATTACACACAACAAAGCCACCTTCATGGGTGGTCTGTATTCCACTACCTTGATGAGAAACCTCAAAGGAATGTTTCTTGTTATAGGAAGAACTATTGGACTATCGTGGTGCGGGTTCTCTATATCTAGTCTTGTAACCTTCCCTTAGGTTGAATTCATGGATTATATCATGATATAAAATATTAAAAAAGGTAGGAAGTTGGAAGATGCTCTCCTGAGTATAGATGGAATACTGAATCCCATCCTTGAAACATCTAGCTCAGGAAATCTCATCACCCATTAAAAGTATTGTATCTCGTAGTAACTAAGTGAAACACTTAAAATATTCCATAACTAACAGGGAACTATTATCAAGATGCATGAACTATTTGGCCCTATAATCTCTCAATGCTTGAGGAAATAATTGATTATAGAAGGATGTCAGGAAGTTAGCCTATACCATTCCCTAATGGAGAACAACATGGGTAATTACATCCCACTAGCATTTTGATGAATCACCCAGCATGTATGTAGTACGCTTGACCCTCCTCTTTAGAGGTGTCTATAGATTTTCAAAGATAGAAAATGTGGACTCTATAAAATAATCAACTACATACAGACTACTATATCCTAATAAAGTGGTAGGATGCTGCAACTGGTACTCACGAGTCATCTCATACATTATAGGTGCAGGTTTTGGATCACCATGAATGGAATGCATCAGACTTAAGAAACTATGATAAAATATATTTTTAGTTATCATATCAGTTATAACAGGCAGTGCCTCATATGGGAACTCCTTGAAGTAATACTGGTAGCTCAACGCCCACTATTTTAGGAACATGGTTGTCACCACCCTCCTGGTGCATGACATGAGGAAGTCATGGCTAAATTGGTCTACAAATTCCAAGAACACAACTCAGGATAAGATTAGATGTATAAGTATAATAACATTAATAAATGATGAATATAACAAGTCTCACTACCGAGGGTATACAAACCCAACTAGTCTTCTTATAAGGATTGATATTGATAAGTGCTTAAGTACTAATTACATAGGTTCTAGTAGATAAAGGGTAAATTTTTCACTTCCTCATCATTAATTGGTAACCATTTCAATCATTTTATATTGAATTTCTAGGTTCAGTATTTTATCATTTATAAAAATAACTATGAAGGATAAGGATGTCCAACCATTTCATTTTAGAAGGAATGCTTCAATATTCATTTTTCATTTTTCTTATTTTCATATATCATAGTTCATTTAAAAATAGATTCTCATCCCAGTGAATTAGGGACCATAATCCTTATCACATAGATTAAAAACCATTTGAATTTCTAATTGAAGGATTGATTCAATAAATTACCCATCCAAACCTATGGGGGACCATCAAACAATGTGAATTGAAGTATGAAATCACTTAATCACTACCCAAAAGCAGTATAAGAATATATATAAGCAAGGATGTCTCAACCATCACTGGCATATCATGCAATGGAAATATTTACATGCACCTATATGGGATTGAAATATTCAAGATATGAAAATTATAGGTGCCTATGTTGTTTCACGTATAAATTATCATTTCCCTCATATCATCAGGCCTAGGATGATATGATACCCTCAATCAGAATAAGAATCAACAACACCACATAGATTGTGTGTCACCCAATGGTGATACGACCTGAATTGTAGTAGGAAAAAATTGAACAACAATTATAAATCAAGAAGCTCATGTTTTACCCAGAACATTGATTTGTGATGTCCAAGAATGACTTGTTACTGGGTCCTAGAGTGTTCCCAATATTTAATAAATTATCTCCAAATAGTAAAGTAAGAAATGAAATCCTTTGAATCAACATTGTGACTTACCAGACCTAGATTCCACTTTGGAGGTTCCCTGAGCTTGGTGGGCCACATGGCCCCAAGCATATCTCCCAAAATGTGAGAGGTTACCGACTAGTAGTGAGGGTCTTGGGAGTGTCTTTGGGGAGACTATGCTATGATTACTTTAGTTTAGCACAATATTTATGTAATATATGAAAATATATAAATATTGGATGAAAGATAAGTAATCAGATGGATTCAGAAAGAGACAAGAATAAAAATAACTGAAACAAATGATATAAATATATAAAAAATGTTGATTATATGTAATTTATCTAGAATGTTAGAGAATAGGTGTACAAGGAAGAATACATGCATTTAATAAAAAATTCACAAAAATAAATAAAAAAACCTTCCCAATAATCCTATGATACATCTCAGATATCTTCTATCTTATCAATTCTAATATAACATATAATCAAATTTCTAAATATACTCACTTCCCTTTTTCAAATTTTGCATCCATATAGTCTTCCCAGGTACTAGAGGCACCTGGATGGAGTGTGTGATAAATACATGTAGTCCACCCCCAATAATGATCATAACATCATGTTGTTGTATTATAAACTAAAATAGGGAAAGGATGAATATATATAAATGAAAATAAATATAGTAATGTAAATACCCAAGTACCTTCTTCATCCCTCAGCTAGTGTCTGAATGTGTATCCAATTCATTAATTAATCCATTTATAGTTAATATAAATATGTGACATGAGACATAGCCAGAATTGAAATCACCTCATGATAATAATAGTAGTGAATGTTCCAAGGTTTAATAAAGAAACATGATTATAATAATGTCAAAGGGTTCAAAGGTAGGAACCAAGGCATCCTAGACCACAAAGGCCAACAAATCAGTAGTAACTATAGCCTGGATAAGGGTAAGAGTGTAATCCAAGGATCACTATCCAAGAATTCCACTACATTATGATCAAACAGAGTGCAAGGAATATATACAAGGTAAAACAAGATATGCTATGTCTAGGCCCAAGGTTATAACCAAGGTACCTCATGTCTAAAAAAATCACGATGGATCAAAGGAGTGTGTCTAAGTCATCAGATATATTAAATAAGGGATCCTAAGGTTTCATATTGGGCATCCCCTGATAGACAATGATTGGGTTCCAATGATTGTATTAAATAAGGAAACCAACATCCTTGATTCAGAATGGAATCCTCGAGTGCTCAAGGAATTTCCTTATGAATTCAAGGTGGCCTCAACTCAAACCATTCCTAAAAAAATTTAGGTCCATATATGTAACACCCAGATGTTTTTTATGAAATATTTTTTCTTTAAAATTTTTTTATTCATCAGTAGCTTGCGTTACACACAATTTTTATTTTAATAGTACCAAAAGACTCCCTTATTATAAAATTATGTTAATACTTTAGCCACTAAGAGAGAAGAAATAATTATAACTAACTTATGAAAATGCATTTTTGGCTATCAAATATTTATGAAAAGATATTTTTAGTTTTGAGTGAATTATTTTTGGTAATTAAAGTAATCATATATTTATGTGTTATATACTTAATAAAATATTTTTGATATTCATCCATTGGATATTTTTTTAATAGGTTATGAATAAAGCACTATTTGATGCATAAAAATCTATTTTTCAAAAGTTTAATTTTACACCTTTGAAAGGTGTACCCATGTTGAATTAAGATATTGACACATTAATAAATTTTATATGACAACATAAATATTTTATTTTTAAGTGGGATATAAAAAATTACTTTGGATAAATTTCGGATATTTTTCTGAAAACATTCTTCTTTTGATGAATTGTAAATATATGCTAAATCTTAATTGAAGACAAATTTTTTCATCAATATAATTTATAAGGTAAAATTATAATATTGATTTTTTTGAAGTATAGATATAATATATTTTTATCATTCAGTATAATTTATGTCATTAACATTAATTTTACATTGAATTCACTAGTAAAAACTTTTGAATCTTTTGCAAAGTTTTATCTATTGAAAGAAAAACCCGCTCTTTCATTTCAACAGCGGGATTAGTGTTATATTAATTTTTTCAAATTCTATGTTTTGAATAATTAAAAATGGACTCAATATTTGGAATCAGTGGGTCCAAATTATTTTAATAGGCTATTTATATTTTTGGACGTTATGAATCGTAACTTTGGTAAATATTTTTGTTACCATGGTTAAAGGAAAATCAGATAATTATAGGTAAAAATAATATTATAAAATTACCTAAACACTTGTAATAATCCTATTGGATGGATAAATTATAACATTATAATCTATTGTTATAAATTGAGTTACTTTATGACCACTTACCTATGAATATGAAAATAATGTAATAAAAACAAATGAACGTGACAAAATGTTACAATCTCATTTTCTTTAAGGATATTATTTTTAATATATGGATAAAAAGGATATAATATTGACTATATATAGTCTCTATAAATTTAAGAGAATTACCTACATCATAGATATTTATTTATAATTTTTGGAGATTAAATAATTTCCATTAATGATGACTCAATAGTGATGTAGAAATTATTTTATTAATAGAAATATCAATAAAATGTTTTTAGAAATATTAAAAGAAATATCATATGAACTAATTAATATTCACAATGAATTTTCTAGGTGACTAATACATGTTATGATTCTATTAAATATTTCGGCTCGAATTTATCTTCTGCATGGATTTAATTTGAAGTCATATAAATGAACAATGTTAAGATTAACACAACCAATACTTTATAAAAATTGTATTTTAATACATTATGTGTAAATAAAAAAATATTTTAAAATTAAAAAGTGATAATTATAATCTATAAAATGTCATTAAATATCAATTTAGGGTAAATTAAAACCATTTAAAGAAACATTTATAATCAATAAATATTTGGAATGTTATTCCTATGATTAAAATTAAATAGAATAATTATGTTTCAATTAAAAAGTTATAGTTTAAATTGATAAAATAACTTGTAAAAATTTAGTTGTTGATGAGATTACAACCCTATCTCATCTCATCTTTTAAATTGGTTCATTTTTGTAGTTTTGGGGGGGGGGGTTGATTTTTTATAAATTGTTATTTATGATGTTTCGAAAGGATCCCCTCACCTTAATTATAAAAGGACACCTCCTCTCTCGGCTCTTCACTTCATTTTGGGCCTTCATGATCATCCATAACCTACCATTTTTCTTTCGTAACTCCACTATGTTAATTCTAGTGGTTCTATTCATCTTTATTGAAAAACTCTTGTGCTCTAAGAAGAGATTTATAGGAAGCACATCAAGGAAGAGACAATCTCTTCTACTGATTCTTTCAAACTTCATTCTTTTTCTACTTCCACTTCAATAGTTGTTTAATTATAAAGTAATAACATCAATATAACTAAGATACTGATACGTTATTATAAATATGGAACAACCTTATTTTCACCTTCTATCCATCCTATGAAAAACATAATCACCATGAATGCGTATGTATGGCTTACCATCTACACGTCGTGGTATAATCTGTTTTTCAAAACCACCTTATAGGGATGGGTATAATGATGGAATTAGTATATATATATTATTAATATAAAAATTTATTGATTCTAATATAATATACACTATTCTCTTTAATACCATTCAATAATTGTGGGAATGATATTGTCTATTGTGCATACGTATGGCTCACCATCTCCATGATGCAATGTGATTTGTTCTACATAATATTAATTAAATAATGATTATATAAATTAATTGAATGAATAAATATGATATATATTATACTAAGAACATTCTGAAAATGAAATAACTATAACAAAAAAATAGGAATATAAACATATCTAACATAATATGGATAAGAACATAAAGCAATGAATACCTGAATAACGAGTAACAATGGGCGGCAGTACGGTAGGAGGTACTATAGTAGTTCGGGTACTGTAGAAGTACTATTCAACAACAGGCCCTTTGGGCCAAAAAATTTGGCTTTCTTAACTTGTATTATGGCCACTTGTCCTTGGGACTTTAGTCTATGTAATGGGTCACCCACTACCCAGTCTAAAGAGGTCATTGCTTTAAAAAATAAAATGAGGCTTCGACCCCAACTTTTAAAAAACTGAGTAACAATGAAATATTTATAACAAATTGAGGAAAATGTGATCATTAATGTCATCATAATAATGATCATGATTATGGAATAAATTAGTAAAATTATTTAAATAATTATACCAGAGGTTTGGACATATATGAACCATATACAACCCAAGGTATGAGATAACAATACAAATCTTATTTTTATTCGAGATTATTTATTCGTAAGTCATTATTGGGGTATATTTATAATCCTTTCCATGATTCCTAAATTTCTATTTAACATTATTATTTTTATCCTTATATAAATTTTACCCATTTTTAATGTTTTACTAAATGGTATGAATGAAATCTTTTGTGGCTTTTAGAATGAGGTACTTTTTATCTTTTTCAGAAAAAGTATGAGAAGAATGTTCTATAATATATATAACATGAATAGATTCTTACACTTTTATAATGACTTATTTTCTTTAAGCTTTCCCTACAATATTACAAGGTTATTTTCACATAACATTATTTCTTCTAAAATTTTATGGCATTTTGACGAAGGAAAATGTTTTGGAAAAAGAAACGATATTTTCCTCAAGAATTAATTTCATGTGTTTTCTCAAAATTATTTTCCTTTTAAGATGACACTACATAAATAGTGTTATATTACTATCCATGTAATTAATATGATTTTATTGTGTTTATTATGGAATGTTATTTTGGAAATCCATTAGTTTTATATAAATTATGATGTAATGTATTTTAAGAAACCCATTTTATTTCATGGGTTATGATATAGTGAATGTTTTTATGTTTTATGAAACACATAGGATTGGTTTAATTATGAAATGGGTGGGACTTATATCTACCTCCAATTAATTAGGTATAGATTTATATCTCATGATATAGAAATAATTGTAACCACAAGAAAATCTATTTCAGTAATACAGGACTGAAACGAGGAGTGAACTCAGTTCAGTAATGGACTTTGTCCACTATGATAGTCTCAAAAATGATCCTTGAATAATATGATGTTATTTCCTATTTTTATGTGTGTATGAAAAAAAATTTCATTTATTATGTTATGAATATTGGGATTACATTTTACTTTTATGATTTATCCCATGAAATGATATTATGATCCTTTATTTGCAGGATAAAATTTTCAAATGTTATGTTCTTATGATTATGATATGTTTTATATTTCCCTTATTTAACCTTAATGAGAATTTGATCTCACCTTGATTTATATCTCATGAGATTGACATGACTATAATGACAAGTAAATTAGGTTCAGTAATAGAGGGCTAAAACGAGGAGTTAACTCAGTTCGGTAATGGACTTTGTCCACTATGATAGTATTGACAAATGATCCTTGACTAATATAAAATTATTTCCTATTATTATGTGTGTATGAAACCAAATTTTATATATTATGTTATGACTATTGGGATTACATTACAATTTTATGATTTATCCCATGATATGATATTATGATCCTCTATTTGCAGGATATGTTTTCCTAATGTTATATTCTTATGATTATGATATGATTGATATTTCACTTATTTACCCTTAAAGAGAATTTATGCTCACCCTTTAATATGTTTCTTTTCCCTGGGTCCAAAAGAAGTGTATTAATTAAGATATGTAAAAAAGGATTCTAGTTAAGAAAAAATAAGTGGGAGATAATGTGGATGTTTTATGAACAAGTGGTTTATGTTTCCCAGTTTCTAAAGACACTAAACCTATAACGACCCATACTTTACATACATTGTTTATACTTCAAAATTGAAGCACACTTATTACAACATATGCCAAAACCACAAAGGACCGTATAGGTATAGTGTCTTTAGAAACTGGGAAACATAAACAACTAGTTCATAAATCTTCTACAGTGTCTCCCATTTATTTCATCATATCTAGGGTCCCTTTTAGCATATTCTACTTAATATCCATCTTCCTGACCTGGGGAAAAGAAAACATACAAAAAAGGGTGAGCTCAAATGCTTAGAAAGGGAAAATAAAGGAAATAAAAATCATATCATATCTTTTTGAAAATCATAACCTGCAAAAGAGATCATAATATCTTAACATGGAATAAATCATAGAAGTGAAAATGAGATCCCCATAATCATAACATAAAACTTTAAACGTTGTGGAATGCACACATAATCATGGAAAATCATTTCTTGTTAGTCATGACTCATTGCCAAGACTATCTTAGCGGACAAAGTCCATTTCTGAACCGAGTTCACTCCTCGTTTCAATCCTGTATCACTGAACCGAAATAACCTTCCATTCCAGCCATGTCTATCTCATGAGATATAAATCTTTACCCAATGCATTGGTGGGAGATATAGGTCCCACCCATCTTATAATGAATCCTTTCTTATGTGTGCCACATAATCATAAATCACACATCATCACATAACACATGTAACAAAAATGGGATTCTTGAAACATCATGACATCATAAAACAAATCATATAAGGTAAATGACTTCATAAAAATAATTCCCTCACAACATAATCAAACCAATGTAATAAAAGGGATAAAAACAAAACCCTATATTATCTTAGATGGAAAATAATTTTGAACTCCATTCTTGAAAAAAATATCCTTTCTACTTCAAAAACACTTTTCTTTTCATAACATGTCATACAATTATACACTAAAAGAAGTTGATTAAAAATAAACTTGAAAACTTATAAAGGAAGATTCTTGGAAATAATGTTTTAAAAATCCATTCTTGCCATATAAGTTAAAAAACATTCTTTGTACTTTTGTTAAAAAAGTCAAAAAGTACCTCGTACGAAAAACGACCAAAGATTCCTTTCATATCCTTTATTAAAAACTCACTGAAGGGTAAAATTGGATTTAAACAATTGTAGGTGGATGGAAATAATATTACATATTGAGTAAACATGGATTTGGATGATAAAATACACCCTAGTAAATACCAAAGTATAAACAATCTCGGATAAAAATGAGATTGTGATATTTCCCTTACCTTAGGTCCAATTTGATTTGTACGTGTCCGAAGCTACTGTATAATGGTTTAAATAATGTTATTGACTTATTCCAGAATCATACATATTGATATGATATCATATATGGTCATATTCTTAGCTTCTTATTAGTAATATTTCATTGTTACTTGTTACTCGGGTCTTTATTGCCTTTTGTTCTTATGCATGTTTTGCCGAATAAATTCTTATTATTATTTTAAGGTTATAGATACATTATATCCAGAATGGTATTAGTGTAATATATATCATATTTATTCATTCAATTCATTTATATAATTACTATGTAATGATGATCATGTAGATCGAGTCGCATCACATCGTGGAGACGGTATTCCGTACGTACGCACGAGTGATGATATCGTTCCTATGATCGTGGAATTGTATTGGAGTGTATGTATACAATTTCAGAATCAATATCACTTTTTAATAGTCATATATAGTCATTATTTACACCATTATACCCATCCAAGTAAGGTGGTGGTGGAAAATAGATTACACCACGGCGTGGAGACGGTATTCCGTACGTACGCACGCGCGGTGATTTCATTTTTCCGTAGGATGGATAGAAGGTGAATTAGGGTTGTTTCATATTTATAATAACATATCAGTATGTAATTAATACTGATGTTTATTACTTAATCATGAAACAACTAAAGAAGAAGAAGTTGAAGAAGAAAGAAATTGAAAAGATTGGTAATGGATATTACCTCTTCTTTGAAACGCCTCTTTGAATCCTCCACTTAGGGAACTAAGATTGGTCTTTGAAGAAGACCATGACCTCTAGGATTATTATAGGGAATTGGAGAAGGGATTTTGGTAGGGGTTGGCCGAGATTGAGTGCTCAAATTGGTGTGAGGAGGAGGGGGATGAGGTTCCCTTTTATAAGGGAGGAGCGGGGCACCTTAGGAATATCTCAAAATATTATTTTATATTAATGTCAAAATCGGTTTATAATGGTTCCAAAGGTCTTATTTAGAAGCTAAAGTGGGGATGGGTCGCAGTACTATCAACCAATAGTATTTAGACAAGTTTGGGTTATTATTTTAACCTTATCAATTAGATTTAACTCTAAGTTAAATAATTTAACTTTTACCGTGTCTTTTTGTTTTCTTACACTATATGGTTAATACACTTAATATAACATGCCAAACGAACCCCAAATTGTTTATTATTAATATATATATCCTTATATAAGTCATTTGGCCGAACCTTAGATTTTTAAGAATGAAAAAAAAATTAATAATATTTTATTTTATTTGAAAACTATTTTTTGTCAATTTTGACACTATTTGATATATGTTTTTTGTGAAAGTCATAACAGATTTATATGTTCGAACCAAGTTGATTAAATCAACAATAATATATCATAGTAACCTAGAAAATTATTGGAATTCATAAAAAGTCTCAAATTACATTTATTTGGGCATTTATAACATCAATTATGTTAACATTTCCTTAAAAGGGTAATTACTGCATCATCGTTGTGTCATAAATAAATTAATTAATTTAAAGTATAAAATTTATAAATTATATATCATTATGTAGTAAATCTTTTTATCTTTCTAATGAATATTTATAATCGAATTTATCTTATGTATAGACCCATATTAAAAATGTTTTAGTTATTAAACTTTAATTTTAACTATTTTAACAATTCATTAAATAAAATAATATTAAATGTCATAATCTAATCCAAGTGGACCTAAATGGTCATATTATATTCATAAGGTTGTTTTTGGTCGAATTACACTTATCCAATAGAATTAGGACATGTGTTAGGGTAATAGTAATATCATATTTACCCTTAGTTACCCTATTTACTATTAACCGTGGTAAAAAAAAGTAAAAAGTTACTATTCACCAAAAATTATTTTTATCTCATTCAACCACATTTTACTTACTGACTTCAACCGTGTCTCTTGGATTTTTGAAATTCCATTCACAGAAGTGGTAAAATTATGTTTTATGCAAAATTTAGTTTTTAACCTACCACTTAGTGGTTTCACTATTCATCAAAAATTGAAAGTTTTCAGAAAAATACCAAAATTTTACCCTAGGCTAATTTCGGTATTCCGAATCCAAAAATGAAGTCCATTTAGAAAGATAAAATTTCAAAAATTGGTCATTACTATTCATAACGGCTATTTTAAATAATATTTTAATAGCATATCGTCGTTTAGTGAAACTCGGTATTGCATACAACGCAAGCTATCGAGGAAGGTCGCGATTGCGTGTAAAGTAAGCCAAGCTAGTATGTAGTGAAAGATTCCTTTGATGACATATAAAAACAAAATATTACTCATAAAAATATCGGGTGTTACATTCTACCCCCCTTAAAAAGAATTTCGCCCTCGAAATTCGTCACTTTGTAACAAACAGATGAGGATACTTCTCCCTCATCATATCCTCAAGCTCCCATGTAGCTTCTTCAAGTTGGTGGTTCCTCCATAAAACTTTCACCAATCGAGTGGTCTTGTTTCGTAGGACTTTTTTGCTACGATCCAGAATCTCTATCGGTTGTTCTTAATAAGAAAGATCTTGCTCCAGTGGTACAACTCCTGAGCTGAGTACATGTGAAGGATCAGGTATGTACTTTCTCAGGAGAGATACATGGAACACATCGTGAACTTGAGAGAGATTCGGTGGAAGCGCCAATCGGTAAGCTACCTTTCCAACATGATCCAGTATTTCGAAAGGACCGATATATCTAGGGATCAAGTTCCCCTTCTTTCCAAATCTCATAACCTTCTTCCAGGGAGATATTCGTAAGAACACTTTATCACCCACTTCAAACTCTAGGTCTTTTCTTCGGTTGTCGGCATAACTTTTCTGTCGACTCTGAGCTGCTCTTATGTGTTGTTGAATAGATCTGACCTTTTCTGCCATTTCATCAATGAGATCAGGTCCTAATAGCTTTCTTTCCCCAACTTCATCCCAGCAAGTTGGAGTCCTGAATTTCTTTCCATAGAGAGCTTCATAAGGAGCCATCTGAATACTGGAGTGAAAGCTATTATTATAAGAAAATTCCACCAAAGGTAGGTGTTGATCCCAACCTCCTTTGAAATCCATAGAGCAAGCTCTCAACATATCTTCTAGGGTTTGAATTGTTCTCTCAGACTGACCGTCTGTCTGAGGATGATAAGCAGTGCTGAAACTCAACTCTGTATCCAGAGTATGCTGAAGACTTCTCCAGAACTTTGAGGTAAATCTCGGATCCCGATCAGATATAATAGAAAGTGGTACTCCATGCAATCTTACAACTTCTTTTACATATATCCTGGAAAGCTGATCTAGAAAGAAATCCTCTCTAATAGCAATGAAGTGTGCAGACTTTGTAAGACGATCAACTATGACCCAGATAGCATTATTGCCTTTGGATGTTTTAGGAAGTCCTGTGACAATGTCCATAGTGATGTTTTCCCATTTCCATTCGGGTATGGGTAATGATTGTAACATCCCCTTAGACTTTTGTCTCTCAGCTTCAACTTGTTGACAAACCAAGCATCGAGAGACATATTCAGCAACATCTCTTTTCATGCCATCCCACCAGAAGTACTCTTTCAGGTCCCTATACATCTTCGTGCTTCCAGGATGAATAGAGAATGAAGAACTATGAGCCTCATCCAGCAGCTCCTTCTTTAATTCGGGGATGGGAGGAACACAAACCCGATTCCTGAACTTTATTATCCCATCACAATCAAGGTTGAATTCAGGAACATTTCTCACCTTCTTTTGTAACTCGACATCTTCTTTCTGTGCATCTTTAATCTTTACATGTATAGATGGTTGAACATTCATTTTAGAAAGATAATATTTTTCTCCTTCCATTATGATTCCAAGATCCATCCTTTGTAAATCCATAAATATTGGATCTTTTGTGATCCTCATCATGGATAAACTAGCATGGTCTTGTTGACTTAATGCATCTGCCACCTTGTTTGCCTTCCCAGGGTGGTAATGGATTGAGCAGTCATAATCCTTAATCAGCTCCAACCATCTTCTTTGACGCATATTCAACTCCTTTTGTGTGAAAATATACTTTAAACTTTTATGATCAGTATAAATATCACACCTTTCACCATAAAGGTAATGCCTCCAAATCATTAATGCAAAGATTACCACGGCTAACTCCAAATCATGTGTTGGGTAATCTTGCTCATGGATTTTCAACTGTCATGAGGCATAAGCTATCACCATATCATTTTGCATAAGAACACACCCCAATCCCTTCTTGGATGCATCACTATAGATCACAAAACTTTCTCCACTACAAGGTAGTGTGAGAAAAGGTGCACTGGATAACCTTCTTTTCAACTCCTTGAAATTATCTTCACATTCCTCTGTCCAAACAAACTTAACTCCTTTCCGAGTCAACATGGTGAGTGGATTAGATAATCGTGAAAAATATTTTACAAAACGTCGATAATATCCAGCCAAACCAAGAAAACTTCAGTTCTCAGTTACTGTTGTTGGTCTCGACCATCATTCGATAACCTCTATTTTTGCTGGATCCACAGATATCCCCTCTTTTGAGATTATGTGACCCAAAAATGCAACTTTTTGAAGCCAAAATTCACACTTGGTAAATTTGGCATAAAGATTCTCCTTTATCAGGGTCTTCAATATAATTCTCAAGTGATCTTCATGCTCTTCCTTGCTATTTGAATAGACTAGAATATCATCTATAAAGACTACCACAAATTGATCAAGATAGTCTCTAAAGACTCTATTCATTAGATCCATGAAGATAGCAGGGGCATTAGTAAGACCAAATGGCATCACTATAAATTCATAGTGTCCATACCTTGTACGGAAAGCCGTATTTGGTATATCCTCCCTTTTGACCCTTAATTGATGATACCCTGAACGAAGATCAATCTTGGAAAAGTATTGAGCTCTGCGTAGTTGGTCAAATAAGTCATCAATGCGTGGGAGAGGATATTTGTTCTTGATAGTGATCTTGTTAAGTTCTCGATAATCAATGCGGAGTCTCATTGATCCATCTTTCTTCTTAACAAATAGAACAGGTGCTCTCCAAGGTGACGCACTAGGGTGTATGAATCCCTTATCAAGATTCTCTTGGAGTTGCTTCTTCAATTCCTGCAACTCAATTGGCTCCATTCTATAAGGTGTCTTTGAAATAGGCAAAGCACCCGGTACGAGTTCTATTGAAAACTCAACATCACGATTTGGTGGAAGACCTGGTAATTCCTCCGGAAAGACATCATCAAAATCCCGTACGATGGGCATATTATTAATCGTGAGTTTCTCACCAACCATTTGAGATAAATAACCTTCATTTAGTGGAATCAAGACCCATAAGATGGAAGGAATTTCCACTGTAAGGTTATATTCATCCTTGCATCGATAGACGATTGTAGATTGATCTGGAATATGAAATATGACTTCCCTTATTTGGCAATTGATATGAGCTCCATGTAGAGAAAGACAATCCATGCCAAGAATCACATCAAATTCCACTATAGGAAGGATCAAAAGATTTGCAGGAAGCACTTTCCCACAAACTTCAATCAGAGAAGAATTATAAACTTTTGATGCGACTGTTGTGCCATTAGGTGTTTTCACAGCTAACTCAACATCTAATTGTTGAGGTAACAAGATGATACCCTTAGAAATTTTTTCAGAAATAAAAGAGTGGGTGGATCCAGAATCAAATAAAATATTTGCTACTTTAGAGTGGATGGTAAGTGTACCTTTCACCACATCGTTATCGTACTCCACATCGCTAATAGAAATTGCATGTGACTTTCCTTTGTCTTTAGCCTTAAGAGTTTGTTGACGTCGACCATCATCATCAACCCTTGGATTTGGGCATTGATTGGCATAATGACCCATCTCCTTGCACTTGAAACATTGAAGTGTAGTAGGTTCATTCTGTGTATCCCTTCCTTTGTTTGCATCATTAGACATCTTCTTCCCATTATCGCGGCATTCAAATGCCTGATGACCTTCCTTTCCACATTTGAAACATTTAATTGTCCCTTTAAGACAACTCCCTCCATTTTTCTTTCCACACTTTGAGCATAAGGGAAAGCTCATCTTCTTTTTAGTGTGCTCTTTATATTTTCCTTTGAATTCCATTTTCCTCTTCTCATCAAACCCATATGACTGATGGGTTACTCCAATCTCCATCTCGACTTTGAGAGCACATCGAATTATTTCCTCGTAGCTATTGAAGTCCCTTATGGATAACGCCCTTCGAAGACTTGGTTTTAATCCACTAAAGAATCGATTGATCTTACTCTCAGGTTGGATAATAATACCAGAAGCGTACCTTGCAAGAATTGTAAAATTTGCTTCATAGGTACCAATAGATTCATCATCCCTTTTCTTCAGTTCAAGAAACTCTTTCTCCATCTTTGTTCGGAGAATACGAGGGAAGTAATTATTGAAAAATAAGTTCTTGAACTCGTCCCATTCCATGGACTCAATTTCATCCCTTTTCCTTGTATTCTTAATAAGATTCCACCATTGATCAGCATCTCCTTCCAAACGATACACTACTAGGATGACTTTATCATGTTCAGAACATTGAAGAACTGAAAATATCTTTTCAGTAGTGCTAATCCATTTTTCAGAAACTAATGGATCAGTAGACCCGCTGAAAGAAGGTGGACGCTGCCTCATGAAGGATTCAACAGAATGTTGCTCCTTCCTTTGCTCGTTTGGAAGTCCTGCATGATTCATAGCTTGAGAAAGTTGTGTGAACATGGCTACAAGATTTTTCATTCCAGCTCACATATCGTTTGGTTGATCAGGGGGACAATCATTGCATTGCCCATCGCATTCCGCATTAACACGGTTCCTTCGGGTTCCAGCCATTGACTAAAACCAAGAAGAATAGTGTGAGAAAGACTAATTATAATAGGAAAACCACATAAGTCAAGAATAAAATTTTCATGCTTAAGGTCTTATCCTAGGTTATTCATGGCCATTTCTAAAACACTAAGATTGTGTTCTATGCTTAGACTTATCCTTAGGGTTCTTACTAAGGCTTTCACATCCTAGTTTCCAAAGGTTGACAATAACTTTCCTCTGATACCAACTATAAAGACCCATACTTTACATACATTCTTAATACTTCAAAATTGAAGCACACTTATTACAACATATGCCAAAACCACAAAGGACCGTATAGGTATAGTGTCTTTAGAAACTAGGAAACATAAACAACTGGTTCATAAATCTTCTACAGTGTCTCCCATTTATTTCATCATATCTAGGGTCCCTTTTAGCATATTCTACTTAATATCCATCTTCCTGACCTGGGGAAAAGAAAACATACAAAAAAGGGTGATCTCAAATGCTCAGCAAGGGAAAATAAAGGAAATAAAAATCATATCATATCTTTTTGAAAATCATAACCTTCAAAAGAGATCATAATATCTTAACATGGAATAAATCATAGAAGTGAAAATGAGATCCCTATAATCATAACATAAAACTTGAAACTTTGTGGCATGCACACATAATCATGGAAAATCATTTCTTGTTAGTCATGACTCATTTCCAAGACTATCTTAGCGGACAAAGTCCATTTATGAACCGAGTTCACTCCTCGTTTTAGTCCTGTATCACTGAACTGAAATAACCTTTTGTTCCAGCCATGTCTATCTCATGAGATATAAATATTTACCCAATGCATTGGATGGAGATATAGGTCCCACCCATCTTATAATGAATCCTTTCTTATGTGTGCCACATAATCATAAATCACACATCATCACATAAAACATGTAACAAAAATGGGATTCTTGAAACATCATGACATCATAAAACAAATCATATAAGGTAAATGACTTCATAAAAATAATTCCCTCACAACATAATCAAATCAATGTAATAATAGGGATAAAAACAGAACCCTATATTATCTTAGATGGAAAATAATTTTGAACTCCATTCTTGAGGAAAATATCCTTTCTACTTCAAAAACACTTTTCTTTTCATAACATGTCATACAATTATACACTAAAAGAAGTTGATTAAAAAAAAACTTGAAAACTTATAAATGAAGATTCTTGGAAATAATGTTTTAAAAATCCAATCTTGCCGTATAAGTTAAAAAAAACATTCTTCGTACTTTTGTCGGAAAAGTCAAAAAGTACCTCGTACGAAAAACGACAAAAGATTCATTTAATATCCTTTATTAAAAACTCACTGAAGGGTAAAATTGGATTTAAACAATTGTAGGTGGATAGAAATAATATTACATATTGAGTAAACATGGATGTGGATGATAAAATACACCCCAGTAAATACCAAAGTATAAACAATCTCGGATAAAAATGAGATTGTGATATTTCCCTTACCTTAGGTCCGATTTGCTTTGTACATGTCCGAAGCTCCTATATAATGGTTTAAATAATGTTATTTACTTATTCCAGAATCATACATATTGATATGATATCATATATGGTCATATTATTAGCTTCTTATTAGTAATATTTCATTGTTACTTGTTACTCGGGTCTTTATTGCCTTTTGTTCTTATGCATGTTTTTCCGAATAAATTCTTAATCTTCTTTTAAGGTTATATATACCTTATATCCAGAATGGTATTAGTGTAACATATATCATATTTATTCATTGAATTCATTTATATAATTACTATGTAATGATGATCATGTAGAACGAGTCACATCACATCGTGGAGACGATATTCCGTACGTACGCACGAGTGATGATATCATTCCTATGATCGTGGAATTGTATTGGAGTGTATTTATACTATTTCAGAATCAATATCACTTTTTAATAGTCATATATAGTCATTATTTACACTATTATACCCATCCAAGTAAGGTGGTGGTGGAAAATAGATTACACCACGGCGTGGAGACGGTATTCCGTACGTACGCACGCGCGGTGATTTCATTTTTCCGTAGGATGGATAGAAGGTGAATTAGGGTTGTTTCATATTTATAATAACATATAAGTATGTACGTAATACTGATTTTATTACTTAATCCTGAAACAACTAAAGAAGAAGAAGTTGAAGAAGAAAGAAATTGAAAAGATCGGTAATGGATATTACCTCTTCTTTGAAACGCCTCTTTGAATCCTCCACTTAGGGAACTAAGATTGGTCTTTGAAGAAGACCAGAACCTCAATGATTATTCTAGGGAAGTGGAGAAGGGATTTTGTCAGGGGTTGGCCGAGATTGAGTGCTCAAATTGGTGTGAGGAGGAGGGGGAGGAGGTGCCCTTTTATAAGGGAGGAGAGGGGCACCTTAGGAATATCTCAAAATACTATTTTATATTAAAGTCAAAATCAGTTTATAATGGTTCGAAAGGGTCTTATTTCGAAGCTAAAGTGGGGATGGGTCGAAATCCTATCAACCAATAGGATTTAGATAAGTTTAGGTTATTATTTTAACCTTATCAATTAGATTTAACTCTAAGTTAAATAATTTAACTTTTACTGTGTCTTTTTGTTTTCTTACACTATATGGTTAATACACTTACTATAACATGCCAAAAGAACCCCAAATTGTTTATTATTAATATATATATCCTTATCTACGTCATTTGGCCGAACCTTATATTTTTAGGAATAAAATAAAAATTAATAATATAATATTTTATTTGAAAACTATTTTGTGTCAATTTTGACACTATTTGATATATGATTTTTGTGAAAGTCATAACAGATTTATATGTTCGAACCAAGTTGATTAAATCAACAATACTATATCATAGTAACCTAGAAAATTATTGGAATTCATAAAAAGTCTCAAATTACATTTATTTGGGCATTTATAACATCAATTATGTTAACATTTCCTTAAAAGGGTAATTACTGCATCATCGTTGTGTCATAAATAAATTAATTTATTTAAAGTCTAAAAATTATAAATTTTATATCATTATATAGGAAATATTTTTAGCTTTCTAATTAATATTTATAATCGAATTTATCTTATGTATAAACCCATATTAAAAATGTTTTAGTTATTAAACTTTGATTTTAACTATTTTAACTATTCATTAAATAAAATAATATTAAATGTCATAATCTAATCCAAGTGGACCTAAATGGTCATATTATATTCATAAGGTTGTTTTAGGGTAATAGTAATATCATATTTACCCTTAGTTACCCTATTTACTATTAACCGTGGTAAAAAAAAGTAAAAAGTTACTATTCACCAAAAAATTATTTTTATCTCATTGAACCACATTTTACTTACTGACATCAACCGTGTCTCTCGGATTTTTGAAATTCCATTCACAGAAGCGGTAAAATTAATTTTTATGCAAAATTCAGTTTTTAACCTACCACTTAGTGGTTTCACTATTCATCAAAAATTGAAAGTTTTCAGAAAAATACCAAAATTTCACCCTAGGCTAATTTCGGTATTCCGAATCCAAAAATGAAGTCCATTTTGAAAGATAAAATTTCAAAAAGTGGTTATTACGATTCATAACGGCTATTTTAAATAATATTTTAATAGCATATCGTCGTTTAGTGAAACTCGGTATTGCGTACAATGCAAGCTATCGAGGAAGGTCGCGATTGCGTGTAAAGTAAGCCAAGATAGTATGTAGTGAAAGATTCCTTTGATGATATATAAAAAAAATATTACTCGTAAAAATCTCGGGTGTTACAAAACCTATACGGTCCTTGTTTGGTATTTCTTATGTTATGTAATAATTATTCATCAATTTTGATGTAAAATATATATGTTATGTGTGGGCCATTATAATTGGTATCAGATCAAAGGTATAGTTATCCTTTGGAAACTTGGATGTGAAAACCATAGTAATAACCATAAGAATATGTCTATGTATATGATATAATCCTTGTGTTTTAGAAATGAACATGAATAACCTAGGATAAAACCTAAAGTGTCATAAATTAAAATGTTATTCTTGATTATTTGGTTTTTCAGTTATGATTACTGTTTATCATAATATGATTCTTGGTTTTAGTCATTGGATGGAACCCAATGGAACCATGTTAATGCGGAATACAACGGTCAATGCAATGATTGTCCCCCTGATCAAAAAAATTTTATGGGAGCTGGAATGAAAAATATTTTAGCCATGATCACAAAAATTTCTCAATCTATGAATCATGATAGACATCCAAATGAGAAACGGAGGGAGCAACATTATGTTTAATTCTTCATGAGGTAGTGCCCACAATCATTAAGCGGGTCTTCTGATTCATTAGTGGCAGAAAAATGAATCAGTACCACTAAAAATTTATTTTTAGTTCTACAATGTTATAATCATGCTAATGTCATCTTAGGAGTATATCATTTGGAAGTAGAAGTTTATCAATAGTGGAATATTATCAAGAATATAAGGAAAATAGAAAGAATTGAGTCCATGGAATGGGATGAGTTCAAGAAATTTTTTTTCAATATGTAATTTCCTTGTATTCATTAAACATATATAGAGAATGAGTTATATTAACTTAAGAAAATGGATTATGAATCCATTGGTACCTTTGACGAAAAGTTTACAATACTTTCAAGGTACGCTTTTGGAATTATTATCCAACATGAGAGTAAAAATAATAGATTCTTTAGTGTCTTAAAACCAAGTCACTGAAGGGCATTATCTATAAGGGACATCAATAGATATAATGAAATTATTCTCTGTGCTCTCAAGTTTTACATGGGGATTGGAGTAACCCATTAGTAATATGGGTTTAATAAGAATAAAAAATGGAATTCAATGTAAAGTCTAAAGACCACACTGAAAAGAATATGAGTTTTACCTTATTCTCAAACTCTGCAAAGAAACATGGAGTGCATTGTCTTGAAAGTACAAGTAAATGTTTTAAGTGCAGAAAAGAAGGTCATCTGGTAGTGGAATCTTGATGTGGTGTGAAAAATATTTCTACTGATGCGAACTAGGAAAATGCTACAAATAATGCACCTCATACACTTCAATGCTACAAGTGCAAGCAAAAGGGGCATTATTCAAATAAATTCTATAATCCAAGGGTTATTGATGATGATCAAAATCAATAAACTCTTATGAAAAAAGACATAGTAAATTCACATGAAATCACTATCAGTGATGTTGGGTATAATAATTAAGTGGTGAAAGGTAATATTACCATCCAATCTAAAGTAGAAAATGTTTTATTTGATTCTGGATCCACGCACCCTTTAATTTCTGAAGAATTTTCTTAGGGTATCATTGTATTACCTCAACAATTAGATGTTAAGTTAGTTGTGATAACTCCTAAAGGCATAATGGTCACATTAAAAGTTTATAATTATTATATGGTTAAATTTTGTTGGAAAGTGATTTCGGAAAATCTTGGGATTCTTCCTATGTTGGATTTTGATGTGATTCTAGGCATGGATTGGATTTCTCTATATGGAGCTCATATCAATTTCCAAGGAAGGGAGGTCGCATTTCAAATTCCAGATCAATATATAATCCCCTACCAATGCAAGGACGAATATAACCATCCAATAGTTTTTTCGTCAATATTATAGGTCTTGATTCTTAAAAATGAAGTTTATTTATGTCAAATGGTTAGGGAGAAACTCACAATTAAAAATATTCCCATTGTACTATATTTTGATGTTTTTTTTTCAGAGGGAATTTCTAGGTCTTCCACCAAATCATGATGTTGAGATTTCAATATAACATATATCGGTTGCTATTCCTATTTCAAAGATACCTAATAGAATGGACCCAATAGAGTTGTAGGAATTGAAAAATATACTGCAAGATAATCTTGATAAGAGATTCATATTCCCTAGTGCATCACCATGGGGAGAACATGTTCTATTTGTTAAGAAGAAAGATGCATCAATGAGACTCTATAATGATTATCGATAACTAAAAAAGATTAATATCAAGAAAAAATATCCTCTTCCCTACCTTGATGGATAATTTGACCAACTATGTGGAGCTCAATACCTTTACAAGATTTATCTTCATTTAGGATATCATCAATTAAGGCTTCAAAAGTTTGATATAAAAAGGAGACATTCCGTACAAGGTATAGAAACTATAAATTTATAGTGATTCCTTTTGGACTTACTACTTCCCCTGTTATATTTATTGATCTAATGACTATAGTCTTTAGGGACTATATTGATCAGTTTTTGGTAGTCTTTATACATGATATTATTCTATATTCAAAGAGTATGGAAGAACATGAAGATTACTTGAGAATTGAAATGAAGATCCTGAGAAAGGAGAAGCTTTATGACAAATTTTCCAAGTGTGAATTTTGGCTTCATAATGTTTGGTTTTTTCGTCACATAAGCTCATGTTAGGGGATATCTGTGGATCCTGCAAAAAAAGTTGTTTTTGATAGATGTTTGAAACCAACAATGTTAACTGAGATCCAAAATTTTCTTGGTTTGGCTTGATATTATTGACGTTTTGTGAAATATTTTCACTGATTATCTGATCCACTCACTATGTTGATTCAAAAATGAGTTATGTTCATTTAGAAAGAGGAATGTGAAGAAAATTTTGATGAGCTAAAAAGATGGTTAGTCGGTGCACCTATTCTCATACTACCTTATAGTGGAGAAAGGTTTGTGGTCTATAGTGATTTATGCCAGAAGGGGCTGGGATGGGTTCTCATGCAAAATGATATGGTGGTAGATTTTTCCACATGATAATTGAAAATTAATGATCCAGATTACCCAACTTAGGATTTGTTGTTAGATATTATAATATTTGAATTAATGATATGGATGCATTATCCTTACGATGAAAGGTGTCATATTTATATTGATCATAAAGGTTTAAAGTATATTTTCACATAAAATGATCTGAATATGATACAAAGAATATGGTTGGAGTTAATTAATGATTACGACTACTTAATACATTACCACCCTGAAAAAATGAACAAGGTGGAAGATGCTTTGAGTCAAAAAGTCCATGATATATTATCTATGATGAGGATCATGAAAGATCCAATATTTATAAGCTTCGATATTGAAATTTTCATATAAGGGGAGAAATTTTATCTTTCTCAAATTATTCTTCAACAATCTATACAATTGAAGATTAAGAAGGTGCATATTAAAGATGTAGAGTTACAAAAGAAGGTGAAAAATCTTCCTAGATTCAACCATGATTATGATGAAATAATAAGGTTCAGGAACAGGATTTTTATTCCTCTCAAACTAGATTTAAAGAAGGAGTTATTGGATGAGGATCATAGTTCATAATTTTTTATTCACCCTGGAAGCACAAATATGTATAGAGGCTTAAAAGAGTACTTCTAGTGGGGTGACATTAAATGATACGTTGCCGAATTTGTCTCTAAATGATGGGTTTATCTGTAACATCCCAGGTCAATAAATAATATTACTTTTTCATATTTATAATTTTTTTAATTAAATATTAATTGTACTTTAAAAGGGTTGCTATGTTCGATAGCGTACTCGATATGCAACAACGGGTTTCTTTGAAATCTTACGTCACACACTAATAATATAATATTATTATTTTAAATGTTAGTCAAATCCTAGCCATTGTATTGACATGAATGAAAAAAAAACTAAATACAATATGATTATACATGTTTGTTAAATGTATTTACATTTATCCAATAAAAGTTAGAGGCTTAAAATGTGAATGAATCTAATTTTAAGCATAATTTATATTAAAAGGCCGATTTATCAACTTTTAATGGAGAACCCTTTTTAAAAATAGTTTTGGTCACTTTAATACATTCTATATGACCAAATAAAATCCTTTTTTATAATGGGGACATCAAAATTTACTTTGTGTAAATTTTTGTAATTTTTCCGATAAAGTTCATTTGTAATGAATAGTGAAAAAATTGTATTTTAATTCAAAAGTTCCTTTTAATGTAATTTATTTATATGGTTATATTATATTTTTAATTGGTTTTAAAGTGAAATTAAAATATATTTTTACCATTTAATCCAATGTTTTCCATTGGAATTAATTTCACTTTGAAATGGGACATAAACAAGTATCAATCTTTTGATAGTTATTGTTTCTTAAAAACAGGCTATTTGTTTTGATAACGGGAATTAATTTTAAAGTTAATTAATGTCACTTCTATGCTTTGAATTTTTCATAATAGACATCATTTTTCAATTTGGAATATCAAATATAGCTTAGGCTGAAGTTTTGGTATTTTTCCAAAAAACATCAATTTTTGATGAATAGTGAAACCACTTAGTGGTAGTTAAAAAAACTGCCTTTTTCATTTAAATGAAATTTTACCACATCTGTGAATTGAATTTAAAAAACCCGACATACATGGTTGTCATCAAGAAGTAAAATGTGGATCATTAAGATGAAAATAATATTTGGTGAATATTAACTTTTGACTTGTATTTACCACGGTTAAAGGTA
Source organism: Viscum album (assembly GCA_963277665.1). Taxonomy (NCBI): domain Eukaryota; kingdom Viridiplantae; phylum Streptophyta; class Magnoliopsida; order Santalales; family Viscaceae; genus Viscum; species Viscum album. The sequence goes on from OY728145.1 coordinate 917,577,077, forward strand.
AATAGGGTAATTCAACGTTAAAAGAATATTATAATAATTCAAAATTACCTTAACACTTGACGAAAACTTATTGGTTGAGTCATTAACGACCATAATAATCTTTGGGTTGATTTTGGGACCCTATTGAGCCACTTTAAAGTGATAATGACAATTTAGATTAATTAATATAATGTAATGACAAAATTGACATTAACAAAACTCTTTTAGTAATTAATTTTTATATAGTGTTATATAACTAATATTTCAAATATAAATATTCATTGGAAAGATAAAAAGATTTCCTAAATCATGGTATTTTTTTATAATTTTTAGACATCATATAAATTAAATCATTTATGACACAATAATGATGCAGTATTCACCTCATTAATAAATGATTTAAATAAATAAGATTATAATTGTTACAATATTATCCAAAACATGCACACATCTGATTGGATGATTTTATTTCGACCCTGAGTCATCCTATCTTCATCTCTAATAATTTTTGGACCTTTTGAAACCAAATATCATTATATAATAAAATAATATTTTCACACTTTCCTAAAGATCCCCTCCTCTCCCTTATAAAAAGAGACCATTTCTATCCAATTCCTCACACCTCTCAATACATTTGGCTCATCCAAACTCTGACCCATTAAGCTGCCTACAACCCTATCCTCCCCTTAGAAGCCTTAACTTAGGCAGAAGGCACTTCAAGAAGTCCTTTGGTTCTTACCAAAGGGAGTTACCCAAATTAAAGGTAACAATTTCTCTTAAATTGTTTTCTTTTATTTACTTCTACAACCCCTAAATTCTTTTTATTCCATTATTTTTTAACGACACTAGTATCCTAAATATAGTAGTATGTTGTTATGAGAATTATTTGAACTAAACTTACACAGATCTCCGTCTAATGGATGAAGAACATAATGTTTCTGTGGATGGAAAACTAACGCCTCACGAAACGATGATTGTTCAAATATCTCCAACTACCTCTAATGGTGTCCATTACGATGGCACTATATTTATATATGATATATATTATTTTTATGTTTTCTTTATTCTTCTGTATTTACCATTTATAGCATGCATTTATGTTTTCCATAGTGGGTAAATACGATAATCTCATTTGAGGAAGCGTGGACTATCGTCCCCTCAAAGTGATGTGACTCGTTAATGCCTTACGTGGGATTTATAAAGGGTAAAGTTAATGATATTATATATAATAGTATACTGTAATTATAATATACCTATATATCATTATGTTTTAATTCCATTAAAATAAGAAATAGAAATGAATGTACCGTTCATGCGTACGTACAACTTACCACCTCCATGAACGGTGCATTTCTTTTCCTACCCCCAAAATTTTATATACTATTATAAATACATGTATATACTGAATATATATGATCTATATGATATATAAATCATTAACATCATTCTGTATATAATGAACCTTTGACCACATGAACAACTTGTAATTATAAGATGTCCATTTTTGACTCTAGTACCAAATATCGACAAAATGAACATTCTTAACTTAAATGATTACATAATGTTTATAACAAGGTAATAATTGATAAAAATAATAATAATAAACATGAAAAAGTTTCATAATAAAGTAGAAATTAACTTTATTTTATTATCCAGGTGATTAAATAACGATCGAGTCAAGTTGGATACGAGGTAAGGGATCCGACCTCTCTCTTTCTTTTCAAGTACTCTATTTTATGTCATTGCTTTTAAGCTACATGTTCTTATGTTGGGGGATGTTATTTTATATTCACCATAATGTAATTTTTATTTTCATATAACGAGAGACCCCCTATTACTCTAATCAATTCATTTTAAGAACTTTTATGTGGTGCCGTTAGGCTGCTAAATATTTGTAAGAGATTTTCTTATCTCACTTTTAATTCCAAGAGATTTCCATTGTTCACCACTTATTAATTGCATGTGGTGTATTGTGTACTGACATTTGATATATATTATCATTATTATCATTATATTAATGGTATTATTTCATTCATTTGGTGGTTATTAACTTTTTTTCATAAGAATTAGCTGATTACAACGTGGTAAAGGGTTTCATCTCACTTTTTATTCCCGTGAGATTCATGCTATATTTTCCACTATTTCCATTTGTGTGGTGTTGTACTTCCAATTATTTTAATATTTAAGTAATATACGTTCATTTATGAGTATTTATATATTCTTTTTATGATCCTTATTTCATGTGGCGTATGTTTTGTAAGTTACCAAATTGGTAAGGGAACTATTGACCCTCCTCTTTATAAAAGACTTCTTTTTTGTTATGTCTTTTAATTTACATCTTATTATGGTGGGATATGTTCTTCTATATCCTTATTGATGTAAAATTTATATACAATTTATGAGATTCCTTTTTTTATCTCATCAACTCATTTTCTGAATTTTAAAGTGACACCTTTAGGCTGTCGAATTTTTACAAGGGAACCTTTTAACCCAATTTCAATTATTTGTGTGCAACATGTATTTCTGGAACATGTCATCCTATGAATATGTTTTAATGACCACTGATTGTTTTACACTTAATATACACTTATATTGGGTGTATTTATATTTCTCACACATAATCATGTGATTGATTCATCCTTAATTTAAGGATACATTCTTTTTAAGAGATTTCACCCCAATTGACATTTCCACTGAGACTTCATTGTTGTTATGCACCAATTCACACTTATATGGTGTATATACATTCCTTTGAAATATTATATCATGAATACCTTTGTTCTCATTATATTATAATGTTTTGATTAAAATTTATTCTTCAGTTATTTGTATTCAAGCGTCTCTCTTTTTGTTAAAAACTCGTTAACTAAAATATTGTTTTAAATGTTTTAAAGATATATTCTTCTAAATATTTTCTAATTAATGCCCATTTTTTCAAAATGGTTTTTAATATTTTTTATATAAACATTAATTTTTTCAAATGATAATTCATTTATAAGCTTCAAAGTTTTATGGGACACTTTGATTCAAAAATATCTTTTTAAATGGTTTTGAAAATGATTTGATAAAGCATTGTTTATTTCAATATCTTGATTTGATATAGTGGAATGTGGAAATGTTATCTTTCATTTATAATTTGGTAATGTGTTATTATTATGTTATGGTTATTGGGTATTCTTTACGTATACGGGTGGTTCCAGGATAAAACTAGGGCGGGTGAGCCTGAGATAGCTCTTCAATGCATTGGGTAACGTGACGGAGGTAAACTTGATGTTTCTCCTAAGAGATTTAGGGAATATACCGTGATGGGTATTCAAAGTGTAACTCCCTATATATATGTGATAGATATAATGTAAGTTTGATAAGGATTCCATAATTAACCTTTATTATTTATGATTTGTGTGTATTATTCATAAATCTCATGGTTTCATAAGGTATGTTATGATTGAAAAGTATGGTTTCATTGATTTGTATTTATTTATGGGATAATATTTTCCTTCGTTATTTTCTAACCATTACTGATCTTTTTATGCTCATCCCATGTTTTTGAAATGTTTTCCACAGGACTTAAAGATGAATAGGGTCATTGATGGGATCAAGGAAAATTCATGCCATCTAAAACATGGAACTAGACATGTTTCTTTTTAAGAGTTTTTAATTTATGAAAAAATGGATACTGAGTAGTAGTGTCTACTTGTAATATTCAAGTTGTAATTTTATAGTTATGTCCTAATTCTCTAAAACTCTAAACGTAAAAAGATCCTCAATGTAAATTATTTATTTAATTAAATATTATGTAATGTTTAAGTCCGGGTCCTTATATTTCGTATCATAGGTCGGTTTAGATAACTTTAGAGGTTATGGTACAATTTAAGCATAATTGACATTACCATAATGGTTAGGATTTTAGAAAGAGTCATAGTTATATTTATAAAGTGAATGAGTTTAAGATTACATGAATAAGTATATATTAGTGTTTACCCTCTTCATAAGATATTATATTATGATTTTACTCATATAATCACACTAAACGTTTTGGTTATAGTAAATGGTTGGATCTAGCAGTCATCAAAGTAACAGTGGATGTGAAGAAAACTATGACAGTTTTCTGAAAGAGCAGCTAAATGATATGGGAGCTGCAATGAGAAATCTTGTGGTTATTGTCAACCAACTATCTGGAGTCATGATTGAGCACCTGAACCTTAGAAATTTTTATAAGACATCATATATGCGAGAAACAAATCACTATAGATGTTCATGTAATAGTCATACAGGTAAGTATGATAAAAAACCTATGTGTCAAAGATGTGGAAAGAAACACATTGGAAAATTATTCAAAGGGATAGAAAGATGCTACAGATGTGGAAATGAAGGTCATAAAGCAAGAACCTGGCATGGAAAAAGGAAGCATCTAGTTGACTCTAGGAAAGGGAATGAAGTTCTTTCTAAAGGATCAATTGAATGTTTTAAATTTTGTGAGAATGGTCATTATGAAAACACATATACTATGATGAAGTTTTGGGAATGGTATCACCATAATCATACAAATATTCGTTTACCAATACCTAATTCCATTCCTATTGAGGATGAAAAAACTGACAATGACCAATGAAAGGTATGTATTATTTCATAACATATGTTTTCCTATTATTGAAATCTTAGGATATGATTCATGATTTTTTTTTTCAGAATAATGTATTTTAGAATAAATTGGTAAATAATGGTTAATGGATCATGAAGAACATTTAATGAGTTAGAGGTCAACATATAAGGGATTCAAGAGTTATGGTAGATTTCATAATGGTGAAATGCATAAAAGTATTAAGGATCTTTTTATGATGGGATTAAATTAGTAGACTCTTTATAGTATGTGTAACCCTGAAGTTTTATATATGAGAATTTAAGTCAAGGAATAATTATCTTTTTTTTTTGTTTTTATAGTTATAAAGAACCTTTTGGGTTTATATGATCCTTGAATTTGAGGCAAGTACTGGTTAATACATTTTGGGATGCAAAACAGAAGTTATTAGATAAAATTTGTGTTTAAAATATGTTTTGGTTATTTTTGATGAATTTATCTCTTTTGGGAATGTTATAAAATTTTGTAGTTTTTTAAAAGGGACAACACACAAACCGTGTGACAACCCATCACATCGGACGAAGCTGTGGGAATCGAACCCACAACCAAAGTGCGACTGGTATTTATCGCCTACCACTGGACTACATGAAGTCCAATGTTAGTATGACTAATTATTTTTAGTTAGATTATCTTATGAATCAGGAATAAATTGATTTTGGGTTATCTATGGAAATTATTAACCTATCATGGTGGATATTTGATTAGGTTAATTACTTTTCAGTATGAGACATTAAGAGTAACTGATGTTATTTGGAGATAAATGTTAAAATTTACCTTGGAAGACCATGTGATTAAATCCTTTATAGATTTGGGTTTCAATCTTAGTTTGGATTACATTGAAGAATTTTGAGGATAACTATTTATTTAATGGTCTTTCTTGAACCTTGGGTTCTTTTTGTTGAATTTTGGAGATTAAGAGTAGTATTTATTTTTATAAAGGATTGTCCTTTTGGTGATTATCTAATCTTATACTAAAAATTTTGGTTTTAGTTAATATCTAATGACATGGGAAATATATAGTTCATGTTTTTTGGATTATTTGATTCTCTCAAAGTTGATTATAGCAATCTTAATGTGAAAAAAAGTCATCCTGAATATTCATCATTTGGAGAAAATATGAGTTTGTGTTAGAAATCTAGTAAAAGATGAAAGTCTATATGACATGTAAGTCTATTTCCGTATGTTTTTTGTTAAGATCATAAATAAATTCCTCAATGAAAAGTAACTTTAAACAAAAACCTTGTATGTTAACTTTTCCTACTAGGGAATCAAAGACTGTTTAACCCATCACATGTTTGTGATTTTTTGGTAGTTAACTTTCTCTTAAACATGTTTCCTATCACTCTCCATCAGAACATGACCTTTTTTTCTCCACCATATCCATGTTTTCATGGAATATTAGTATGGGTCAACTCGGGTGACCATTTTACTTCTCTTTATTTCTTTTAATGTGATAGTTTTATTGACTCTTTTTTCCGATACGAGACTTTCAATAACGTTTCTGAGCCTAAATTTTAAAATTGTGAGGACCAATTACCAAAAGGGGGGAAAGATGTAACATCCCATGTAAATAAATAATATTAATTTTTCATATTTATTAATTTTTGAATTAAATATTAATTTTACTTTAAAAGGGTTTCTATGTTCAATAACATACCCGATATGCAACAACGTGTTTCTTTGAAATCTTACGTTGCACACTAATAATATAATATTATTATTTTAAATGGTATTCAATTCCTAGCTGTTTTATTGGAAGGAATGAACAAAACTAAATACAATATGATTATACATGTTTGTTAAATTTAGTTACATTTATCAAATAAAAGTTAGAGGCTTAAAATGTGAGTGAATCTAATTTAAAGCATAATTTACATTAAAAGGCCAATTTATCAACTTTTAATGGAAAACACTTTTTAAATATAGTTTTGGTCACATTAATACATTCTCTATGACCAAATAAAATATTTCTTTAGAATGGAGACATCAAAATTTACATTGTGTAAATTTTGGGAATTTTTCCGATAAAGTTCATTATTAATGAATAATGAAAAATATTGTATTTTAATTAAAAAGTGCCTTTTAATATAATTTATATATATGGTTAGATTATATTTTTAATTGGTTTTAAATTGAAATTAAAATATATTTTTACCATTTAATTCAATGTGGGTCATTGGAATTAACTTCACTTTGAAATTGGACATAAACAAGTATCAATCTTTTAATAGTTGTTGTTTATAAAAAAACGCTATTTGTTTTGATAATGGGAATTAATTTTAAAGTTAATTAATTCCACTTCTATGTTTTTAATTTTTCATAATAGACATCATTTTTGAATTCAAAATATTAAATATATCTTAGGCTAAATTTTTGGTATTTTTCTAAAAAACTGCAATTTTTGATGAATAGTAAAACCACTTAGTGGTAGTTAAAAAAACGGAATTTTTCATTTAAATGAAATTTTACCACTTCTGTGAATTGAATTTAAATAAATGGTTGTCATAAAGAAGTAAAATTTGGTTCATTAAGATGAAAATATTTTTTTTTGAATAGTAACCTTTGACTTTTATTTACCGTGGTTAAAAGTAAATATGGTAATTCAAGATTTAAAGAATATTATAATAATTTAAAATTACTTTAACAGTTGTCTGAACCTTATTGGTTGAGTCACTAACGACCATGGGCATCTTTGGGTCGATTTTGGGACCCCATTGAGCCACTTGGGAGTGATAATGACAACTTAGATTAATTAATATAATGTAAAGACAAAATTGACACTAACAAAACTCTTTTAGTAATTAATTTTTATATGGTGTCATATAAGTCATATTTTTTTACTATAAATAGTCATTGGAAAGATAAAAATATTTTCTACATCATGGTAGTTTTTAATAATTTTTATACATCAAATAAATTAATTACGTATGACACAATAATAATGCAGTATTTACCTCATTAATAAATGATTTAATTAAATAAGATTATAATGATTAAAATATTATCCAAAACATGTCCAATTCTGATTGAATGATTTTATTTCTCCCATGAGTAATTTTAGCTTCATCTATAATTATTTTTGGACCCTTTTAAACCGAATATCATTATATAATAAAATAATTGTTTCACACTTTCTTGGAGAGCCCCCCCACTCCCTTATAAAGGAGACCATTCCTATCCAATTAATCACTCCTCTAAAGCCATTTGGATCATCCAAAATCTGAACAATTAAGCAACATACATCCATATCCTCCCCTTAAAAGCCTTACCTTATGCATAAGGCACTTCAAAAAGCCATTTGGTTCAAACCAAAGGGAGTTAACCAAATTAAAGGTAATAGTTTCTCTTAAATTTTTCTCTTTTATTTTACTTATCCAACCACTAAATTATTTTTATTCCATTATTTTGTAATAACAACAGTATAATAAATATACTAGGATGTTGTTATTAGAATTATTCTAACTAAAATTACACACACCTCTATCTAATGGATGAATAACATAATGTTTCTGTGGATGGAAAACTAACGCCTCACGAAACGATGATTGTTCAAATATCTCCAACCGCCTCTCATGGTGGCCATTACGATGGAACTATATTTATATATGATATATATTATATTTATGTTTTCTTTATTCTTCTTTATTTTCCATTTATATCACGCCTTTATGGTTTCTATAGTGGGTAAATACGATAATCTCATTTAAGGAAGCGCGGACTACTGCACCCTCAAAGTGATGTGACTCGTTAATTCCTTATGTGGGATGTATAAAGGATTGAGTTAATGATATTATATATGATATTATACTGGAATTATAATATACCTATTTATCATTATGTTTTAATTCAACTAAAATAAGAAATAGAAATAAAATTAGCGTTCATGCGTACGTACGGCTTACCATCTGCATGAACGGTGCATTTCATTTCTTACCTCTAAATGTTATGTACTATTATAAATACATGTATATAATGGATATATATGATATATATGATATCTAAATCATGAATATCATTCAGTATATACTGAACCTTTGAACACATGAACAACATGTAATTATAAGAAGTCCATTTTTGACACAAGTACCAAATATCAACAAAAAGATCATTCTTAACTTAATTGATTACATAATGTTTATAACATGGTAATAACTGATATAAAAATAATAATAAACAATAAAAAGTTTCTTAATCAAGTAGAAATTAACTTTAGTTTATTATTCAATAGATTAAAGAACGATCGATTCAAGTCGGACATGAGGTAAGGATCCGACCTCTCTCTTTCTTTTCAAGTACTCTCTTTTATGTCATTTCTTTTATGATCCATGTTATTATGTTAGAGGATGTTATTTTATATTCACAATACTGTATTTTTTATTTTCATATGATGATATACCCCCTCGTACTCTCATCAATTCATTTTAATAATTTTTAATTGGCACCGTTAGGTTGCCTAATTTTGGTAAGGGATTTTCTTATCTCACTTTTAATTCCGTGATATTTCCATTGTTCACCACTTATTAATTGCATGTGGTGTATTTTCTACCGCAATATGATATATATTATCATGATTCTCATTATATTCATGGTATTCTATGATTCATTTGGTGGTTATTAACTTTTTTTATACGACTCAGTTGATTACAACGTGGTAAAGGGTTTCGTATCACTTTTTATTCCCGTGAGATTAAGGCTATATTTGCCACTATTTCTTTTTGTTTTGTGTATGTACTTCCCATTATTGTACTCTTTATGTAATATAATTTCATTTATGATTATTTACATCTTCATTTTATGATCCTTATTTCGTGTGGCATATGTTTTGTAAGTTACAAAATCGGAAAGGGAACTATTCACCCTCCTCTTTATAAAAGACTTATTTTTGTTATGTCTTTTAATTTACATATTATTATGTTGGGATATGTTCTTCTTTATCCTTATTTCTGTAAAATGTATATCCAAGTGATGAGATTCCATTTTTTATCTCATCAACTCATTTTCTGAATTTTAAAGTGACGTCGTGAGGCTGTCGAATTTTTACAAGGGAACCTCTTAACCCAATTTCAATTCTTTGGGTTCAACTTGTACTTCTTGAACATGTCATCCTATGAATATATTTGAATGAACTATGATTGTTTTACACTTAATATACACTTATATTGGGTGTATTTAAATTTCTCACACATAATTATGTGATTTATTTATCCTTAATTTAAGGATACTTTCTTTATAAGAGATTTCATCCCAATTTACATTTCCACTGAGACTTCATTGTTGTTATGAACTAATTCACTCTAATATGGTGTATATACTGTCCTTTGAAATATTATATCATGAATCCTTTTGTTTTAATGATATTATAATGTTCTGATTAAATGATATTCTTCAGTTATTTGTATTTAATCGTCCATTTTTTTGTTAAAAACTCGTTAACTAAAATATTGTTTTAAATGTTTTAAAGATTTATTCTTCTAAATATTTTCTCATTAATGTCCATGTTTTCAAAATGGGTTTTTGAATTTTTCTATATAAAAATTAATGTTTTAAAATGATAATTCATTTAAAATCTTCAATGTTTTATTGGACACTTTGATTCAAAAATCCCATTTTAAATGCTTTTGAAAATGATTTGATAAAGCATTGTTTATTTCAATATCTTGATTTGATATAGTTGAATGTGGAAATTTTATCTTCCCTTTATAATTGTGTTATGTGTTATGATTATGTTATTGTTATTGGGAATTGTTTACGTATATGGGTGGTTCTATGATAAACATAGGGTGGGTGAGCCCGAGATAGCTTTCTAATGCATTGGGTAACGTGACGGAGGTAAACGTGATGTTTCTCCTAAGAGATTTAGGGAATATACCATGATGAGTATTCCAAGTGTAACTCCCTATGTAGTTGTGATCACTACAATGTAATTTTGATATGGGTTCCAAAAGTAACCTTTATGATTTATGATCTTTGTGTGTTATTCATAAATCTCATGATTTCATAAGGTATGTTATGATTGAAAACTATGGTGTCATTGATTTGTATTTATTGATAGGATAATGTTTTCCTTCCATATTTTATAACCCTTACTAAGCTTTTTATTCTCATACCAAGTTTTTTAAATGTTTTCCATAGGACTTAAAGATGAATAGGGTCAACGATGGGATCAAGGAAAATTCATTCTATCTAAAACATGGAACTAGACATGTTTATTTTTAAGAGTTTTTATTTTATGAAAAAAAATGGATACTGAGTTGTAGTGTCTAATTGTAATATTCAAGTTGTAATGTAATAGGTATGGCCTAATTCTTTAATACTCTAAACCTAAAAAGATACTCAATGTGAATTATTCATTTAATTCAATATTATGTAATGTTTAAGGCTGGGTCCTTATATTATCAGTAAGATAAGACTGAAGGACATAAGTCTATGGTGATGTTACAACCATTACCGATACTATAATGGAAATGGGAAAACATGAATATAGACATTGTCATTAGAAATCCCAAAACATCAAAAGGAAATAATGATATCTGGGTTATAGTTTTTCACCTTACGAATTTGGAAGACTTCATTTCTATTGGAGAAGATTTCTCTCTTGATCAAATTTCCTGGATATATTTAATGGATGTGGTAAGATTAGAGGGAATATCACTTTCCATTATATCTTATTAGGATATGAAGTTTACCTAGATGTTCTGGTGAACTCATTACCATGCTCTGGATACAGAGATATATTTTAGCACTTCTTATCATCCTCAGACAGACGGTCAGTCTAAGAGGAGAGTTCAATATTTGGAAGACATGTCATGATCTTTCTCTATGGATTTCAAAGGTTGTTGGGATCAACACCTACCATTGGTTGATTTTTCTTACAATAATATATTTAACTTTAATATTAAGAGGGATTCTAATTAATACACCTATGGAAATAAGTGCGGAACTCCAGCTTGCTGGGAAGAAGATGGGGGAAAAACTATTAGGGCATGATCTTGTTGATCAAATAGCAGAAAAGGTCAGATCTATTAAACAACAAAAAAGAGCATCCTAGAGTCAACAAAAAAGTTTTGTTGACAACCGATGAAAAGACCTAGAGTTTGAAGTGGGTGATAAGGTGTTTCTATAAATATCTCCCTGGAAGAGTGTAATGATATTTGGACAGAAAGGAAAGAGGATCCCTTGGTATATCAGTCATTTTGAAATTATGGATCATGTTGGGAAGGTAGCTTACCAATTGGTGCTTCCACCAAATCTCTCTCAAATTCTTGATGTGTTCCTTGTATCTCTCCTCAGAATGTACATACCCAATCCTTAACATATATTATACTCAGAAGTCATAACATTGGAACAAGATATTTCTTATGAAGAATAATTGATAGAGATTCTAGAGCATAGAAAAAAAGGTTTTGGAAACCAGACCACTCACCTGGTTAATATTTTATGGAGGAACCACCAATTTGTTGATGCTACATGGGAAATTGAGGTTATGATGAGGGATAGGTTTACTCATCTCCTTGTTTCTAAGTGAATAATTTCGAGGGTAAAATTCAGTTTAATGGGGTATAATGTAACACCCGTATGTTTTTTTATGAAATATTTTTTTAAATAATTTTCATTCTTCATTAAATTGTGTTCCAAAAAATCTAGAGTTTGAATGAACTTCAAGAAACCCTTATTATAAAATTACCATTATATCTTATTCATTAGGATAACGGGAATAATTATAACTAACTTATGAAAATGCACTATGAATTCTTTGGCTCTTAAATATTTATTAGAAATATAAATAAATTAGATATTTATATTTTTGAGTGAATTAATTTTTCTAATGAAATAAATGATATATATATGTGTTATATACATAATAATATATTTTTGATATTTTTCCAATGGATATTTTAGTAATATGGTATGAATAAAACCCTATTGGATGTATGAAAACCTATTTTTTAAAAGACAAATTTTATATATTTGAATGGCGAACTCATTTTAAATTATAATTTTGATACATTAATAATTTTTTATATGAAAACATTAACATGTAATTTTGAAGCAGGATATAAAAATTTAATTTGGATACATTTCTCATATTTTTCGCATAACATTCATGTTTTGATGAATATTAAAAAATGCTAAATTATAATTGAAAACAACTATTTTCATCAAGATAATTTATATTTTTAAATTATAATGTTAAATGGTTTTAAATTATAAATAGCATAAATTTTTATCATTAAATATAATTTCTATCATTATAATTAATTTCACTTTAAATTCGTAGGTAAAAACATTTCTATCTTTTGTAATGTTTTATCATTTAAAAAAAACATGTTCTCTCATTCTGATAACATGATTTATTTTAAATTAATTACTGAAACATATTTATTTTGAATTTTTTAAAATGGAATCTATATTTGGAATCATTAGTTCAAAATTATTTTAATAGGAAACTTTTATTTTTGGGCATTTTGAATAGTATCTTTGCTAATTATTTTTGTTACTATGGTTAAAGGTAAATCAGGTAATTAAAGGTAAAAATAATAATATAAAATTACATAAGCACTTATAATATTCCATTTGGATGAATAAAATATACCATTATCATCTATTGTGTGAAATGGAATCACCTGATGACCACTTAGCTATGAATATGACATGAATGTAATAAAAACTAATGAATGTGAGAAAATGTCAAAATCGCATTTTATATATGTATATTAATTTTATTATATAGATAAAAATGGGATATTATCGAATATATATTGTCCTTGTAAAGGTAAAATAATTACCCAAATCATATAAATTTTTTTATAATTTTTTAATATTAAATAATTACCATTAATGAGGCCACAATCGTGATATAGTAATTATTTTATTCATAGTAATATCAGTAAGAAGGTGTTAAAAGTATTAAAGGAAATATCATATGAACTTATTAATGTGATCCACGAATTCTATTGGTGAATATGAAATGTTATGAGTGTATTAAATGATTTTTTTTTTCTGAATTTATATATTTTTTGGATTTTTTTGGAACTTAAATAAACAAATAGTGTTAAAATTGAAAATATTGATATTTTATAAAAATAAAATTTTATTAAATTATTTAAAATTCATAAACATATTTAAAAATTACAAAGTGATTATTATAATGTGTGAAATGTCTTAAAATATCCATTTATATTCAATTAACACCATATAAGTAAGTATTTATAACTATTTGATATTTAGAATGTTATTACAACAATTAAAATTAAATAGAATAATTTAGTGGTAATTGAAACGATATTGTTCCAATTGACAAAATAAGTAGTCCAAAATTTATTTTTTTATTACATTAAAACCCTATGTAATATAATATTTTAAATATGTACATTTTTGTGGATTTTGTTTTGGGTTTTATTTTATTATAATTAATTATTTATGGAGTTTCCAAAAGTAACCCTCACCTCAATTATAAAATTTAACGCCCTCCCTCACCTCTTCACATAATTTTGTGCTTTAAAGATCTTCCTTCCCCTAAGATTATTCCTTATAAACTCACCTATTTAATCTATAGAGGTTCCGGTCATCTTCAAAGGCCACCTCTAGTGCTGTAAGAAGAGATTTAGAGGAAGCACATCAAGGAAGAAGTAATATCATCTACCGATTCTTTCAATCTTCTTTCTTCTTCTACTTCCTCTTCAATAGTTTTTTAATTTTAAATTAACAAAAAAATTATCTGAAATATAATTATATGTTATTAAATATATTAAATAACCATATTTCACAATCAATCTATCCAATGAAAAATGAAATCACTGAGCGTGCGTACGTACGGTTTACCCTCTCTACGCCATGTTGTAATCCGTTTTTCAAAACAACCCTACATGGATGGGTATAATGATGGAACTAATATATATATATATATATGACTAATAGAAAATTATATTTATTCTGAGTTAAAATACACCATCCACTTTAATACCATTCAACAATTATGGGAACGACATCGTCGCATGTCTGTATGTGCGGCTTACCGTCTCCACATTGTGATGTGATTCGTTCCATGTAATCTTCATTAAAGAATTATTATATAAATGGATTTAATGAAAAAATATGATATAAATTATAATAATACCATAATGTAAATGAAATAACTATATCCTAAAAATTGGAATAATAACTTATCTGATAAAACATGCATACAAACATAACACAGTTAATACCTGAATAACAAGTAATAATGAAATGTTACTAGAAAACTGGTGAAAATATGATCATAAATGTTATCATAAATTTTTTAAAGATTCTAAAATAAATTAATAACATTATTCAAATCATTATACATGAGTTTGGGATACATACGAAGCATATCATACCTGAGGTAAGGGATAACTATGAAAATAACATTTTTTCTGAGATTGTTCATTCATAAGTATTTACTGGGGTATATTTTGCATCCACATCCATGTTTTCTATATTTTTATTTCATATTACTCTTTATATCATTATATATTTTTTAATGTAAATTTTACCCATTAGTAAATTTTTACTAATTGGTATGAGTGGAAACATTTATCGATGTCGGTATGAGGTACTTTTTGACTTTTCTGGAAAAAGAATGAGAAAAATGTTTTGTAACTTATATGGAATGAATGGATTTTTATGATTTCATAATTTATTATTTCCTTGAATATTAACCAATAATATTAAAATTATATTTTACATAAAAATAATTCTTCTAAAATAGTGTGGCATTTTGAGGAAGGAAAATATTTTTGAAGAAGAAATGATATTTTCCTCAAGAATTAATTCCATCTGTTTTATCAAAATTACATTCCATCTATTATGAAACTCTCAAAATAGGATTATATTTATATCCATGATATTAATATGATTTTATTCTGTTTATTATGGAGTGTTATTTATAAAAATTCATTTTTTTAATATCAATTACGATCGAATGATTTTTAAGAATTCCATTTTATTTCATGGGTTATGCTATGGTGAATGTTTTTATGTTTTTGTAGAATAGGTAATAATGGTTTCATTATGAGAGGGGTGTATCCAATATCTCCCACAAACTAATTGGGTATAGATTTATATCTCCTGATATAGACATGACTTGAAGGACATGTAAATATGGATCTGTAATACAACGGTGAAATGAGGAGTGGACCCAGTTCTGTAATGGACTTCGTCCATTATGATGGTATCGGTAATGACTAATATGAAATGATTTTCTATGATTATGTGTGCATGAAAAAAAATTTCATGTCTTCTATTGTTACAATTGGGATTATATTTTAGTTTTATGATTTATCCCATAACATAATATTGTGAACTATTATAAGCAGGAAAAGATTTTCCAATGTTATGTTCTTATGATTATGATATGGTCGATATTTCATTTATTTACCCTTACTGAGATTACGAGTTCATCCATTCTTATTTTTCATTTACCCAGGTCATGAATAAAGTTATTTAGTAATATATGTAAAAAACGAGTCTAGTTATGAAGAAATAAGAGGGACACAATGTGGATGTTTTATGAACAAGTTTTTTGTGTTTCCTCAGTTCTAAAGACACTAAAACTATATAGTCTTGGTGTGGTTTTTGTTTTGTTATGTAATAATTATTCATCAATACTGATTAAAAATATATATTTAAATTATGGGTCATTATAACATATGTGATTATTGACCTTGCATTAAATTTATTTATTTAATTGGGCCATTTTTCACTCAATCCATTTAAAATATCATAGGGTTAAAGCAATTTCCTTTCATTAGAGTGTCATGGAGAATTTAAAATGAAATCATTTCATGAATCCATTTAGATATTAAAATTTTAACTTGGTTAATTACTCTACCATTATTCATAATTTTAAAGGGGTTCTATTACATGCAACCAATCATTTGTTTCCATTTCAAGAGGCCAAGTCAAAAATATACATTATACATGCAAATTTTATTTGATAGATTGTTAACCAATTAGAAGAACATACCGTATGTGGGTCACGTTTGGTTTAAAATGGTTCTAGAAATGGTAAATTCATAATTCAATAGTCATTTAATATAATAAGGATTACCATTAGATTGTTTAGGCTCAAAGGTACCCAAACACTGGCTCCAAGGTGTCAAAACACTAAAAACCCAACTATGGAATATCACCAGACATGGGGTTGTCATTGTTATGGATGAAACCACCATTATTGAATCACATATATTAAAATGGTCATGGAATATTATCCTAAAGGTTATAATAAATTAAAATAATTAAGAAATGATGCATGATGAAATTGGTTTGATGACACGACAATTTAAAAAATGACGGAAATTGAGAAAATTGTTATAGACCACCTACCCTATGCTCATACAAATCTCCTCATCCAATATCAACCATTAAAAACACTTGGATTAGATTAGATTTGATTAATAGATCAACACCTAAAAATTAGAGAATATGATCCATCATCTAAATAACATATTATATTGGAATAATAATGAAGAAAGATTAAAAAGGAATAGTGAATGTATGGGTGCAGATCCATGAAGATGAATGGTAGTCGAATTGGACTCTAGATAGATGATCTATCTTGATTCCTAGTTTAGGGTTGATAAAGGCTTTAAAATGGATGATTTTGGGTGTTCAATCAATTAGAAATTAAGTAGGATGGCTAGGGTGATATTAAAGATATTTTTTTGTGAATAGTCCTAATTATACACGAATTTTAACCTTTTCATGGTTTGGATTCAGGGTTTTCCAAACCGTGTTCCCAACAAGCATGAGAATCCATAAGAAGGGGAATAGAATATGGATAGGTTGAATGGTTAGAGAAACCATGTCCTAACCATGCGAAATGGATCTTCAATTTGTTTACAACATTTTACACAACTGTGAAACCAAAATCACATTGTTAGACCAAACAGTGCTCCCTATTCCTGCTCATTATCCATCCTATCATGGTTTAAAAAACAATTGTGTGTCCAACCTCACATGGTTTATAATAACTATGAGACAAGGTTTTTTCTCCCAAAAAGTTGGGTTCTTTTCCCCAAATAGGCTTCTTACACCCCTGAGACCTCTAAAAACTCAATAGAAACCCATTTTAGGTCTATAAAATAAAACTAGAACAAAATTTAAAATATCCATACAAGAGTCAAGAATAGTTTTCTTACATTATTCTTATTCCTCTTTATATAAGAGGGACATCTTCTTTATCATACTCTTATATTTATTTTTTATATTCATGAAAATATTTCATGAAACTAGATTATGATATGAAATAGTATGAACTTTTATAAAAATGGACATCAATATAATTTTAGGAAATAAACAAAAAGTGAAAAAAATACTAGTTCTCTTAGTATGAGAATGCGATTACATGGTGTGATCTAGTAAAACCTGTAGTCTCTCAACACATTAGTAAAACCATATGATTGTTACACTATTGTCTCTCGATAGTGTAAAATGTGTATCCCACACAGTATTTTGGCGTATCCCACACTCAGGTACATCCCATACCTTCAAATTTAATGTGGGGGATAAAATAAGATATACTCACACCAATTTATAATTTTTTCTCTTTACTGATGCATTACTCATTATTCTTCTTCCCATGCATAATAACAATTATATTTTTCTTATTTATATACACAACACTATAAACAATGTCATTTTTATTTTCTTTATATTTTAAAAATGATAAGATTCTACTTATTTTTTCCAATTTTATATTATTCTTTTAATTTTATTCTTTTGTGAAAACCAGAGTGCTTATATCTCTTCTTCTGACTATGAAATTATGGAAATCGTTGCTAAATGTTCTTCAAAATCTTTTTCTTCTAGGGAAAACATATTTTTATGAATATCTTCATATCTTCCATCTTCTTATTTTCATCTTCAACTTCTTCCATGCAAACAGAAGTGAATATATCTATTCTTTCCTCTATGATCTTCTTCTACAACTTGGAAATCCATTTCCTACAACTTCTTATTATGTAAAAATATAGACATATGACTTCTTCTCTTCCCTCGTATTCTTTATTTATTATTTAGTGTATAAAAAAATAAACTAGGTATTATTTTCTTTCTTCAACAATTTGATATGTTTGTAAATAACCAGACTTATGTATTTCTATTCTTCTTTAATACCATTAAATGTTTCCTTCAGATAATATATCAGGTCATCAAATACACTCATTAAATTCTTCATCAAAAACCTAAAATGTACATAAATATGATAATAATAATAAAAAAGTTTTTGTTTCTCCTTTATACTATCATCCATATTTTCCTTGATTATTTCTTATTCACAACCAAGTATTAACAAAATAAGTTACTTTTTATTTGAATTCAGTTTGAATGAGACCCAAATTAACTTCTCATTAATTTTATATATTATATTATATGTAATATAAAATGACAAAATTCATTAATTCTGCATGACCATGATATATAATTCATGATATTCTCTATTGAACACATGCCTTAATTGCATCATCATCGTTTATTATTATATAATTCCTTGTTGAAATACCCATTGGAATTAGGTATTATTCATTTTTCTGGATCATATTTTTAACAATAGAAATGTTTCAATTTTCATTAACCATCCACAAAAATCCAATATACCATATCTATTTGTATATTTTCATCGTACTTGCTCTTCAGTGTAGCCCAAATAATCTCACACATCTTCTATTTTCTTTCCTCAACGAGTTCACTATGCTTCCTTAAATCCATAATTTACCACGAATGGATGTGAATTAAATTCAAATATTGAATAACTCAATCAACAATGAATGTGACTACCTTCACATAATTAATATGTCATTTTATTACAATTTATTCAATTTTAAGGGTATGTTGTATCAATATTGTGATTACACCCTGCCTGATTTTCAACATGATGAATAAGGGAACATAATATCTCAATCATTGATAAATTTTCATTTGAATCTTAAAATATGGAAACAATATATGGGATGATATGAATCACAATCATGATATCTCCTCAGAGTGTTCTAAGATAGTGTAAGATCATTAAAATGAATTAATTTTATTGCAATAATCCAATGGTAGCACACTCTTGATAACATACCAATGATAGAACATCAATGATAGAACAAAAAATATAGCACATCTATGATAGCACACACATGGAGGCTCCTGAAGGTATCTCCCCCTATCATCACAATGTTACATTAGAACCTCCAACCATAAGATGGTGAATCCTGAATGAAGATCACACTGGTGGTAAAAAATGATGGTTGCACCCAACAATAACACACCTGATGGAAGAACCTAAAGATAACACTTTGGTGCTAGCGTACTGGTGGTAGCACCATTGTAGTATAACCCTAGCAGTAACATCCTAGTGGTAGTACCATGTCAGTAACACCATATCAGTAGAATACTAGTGGTAGCACCTTGGAAATATCACCTAGGAAGTATCACCCTTATGGTTTCACTCTAGTAATGGAACCTGGTGGTTGCATTATGGTGGTAGCACTCTAGTGGTGGATCCTAGATGTAATACCCCTGTGGTAGTACCTCCTTGTACCACTTTACATTTTATATTTTATTACATCCTAAAATAAATCTATAAAAACATTTGTCATATAATCATCACGTCCCCAATAAAGTGACACAATAATTAGGATCATCTTTGAATGTAATCCTTGGTTATTCAACATTCATGATAAATATATCATCACCTAAGATCCTAGATTATTATTTAACATTCTTAGGTTATCCAATAAACATCGATAATTGAAATAAATTCTTCATCATATTGAATTCAATATATTTACACCACTTTGAAAAAAATACCATATCCACAAATTAGACTCAATAAACCCCCATTTGTATTTGTTTATCAATATGCATATAAAACTTATATGTCAATATTTTTCATTACTTATAACCCCATTTCATATTAACCTTTCATTTCAATTTTATCTCCCCTTATTATTAAGAAATATAAATTAAATGGGAAATGCCATATAAATGGGAAATGCCATATAATTCTATCAACCATTCCACTATATGTCTACTTGATCTATTCACGATGTAGATAGAAAGAGATTTTGATCTATAAAAGTAGTCTCATACAAATAGAATGATACAATATGATATCGGAACTCAAAATATTTTCCTCGAGGATGTATATTTTATTATAGGCTGAGGCAAATTATATATTCCAATGGAATTTAAAAATTCAACCTAAAGCTCCTACACCTACTACATAAAATAGGTTAAAAATAGTCATATAAAAATAATAGGATTTGACAAAATCATTGAATCTTATTCATCCATCCATTTTTCATGACATTAATAAAAATAATTCTATACCATCTTAATTTTAAATCTATTTTTTATCATGTATAAGAGGATAACATTACATACCACTTCAATGAAATTTTCTATCAAACATTTACCAGAATATTAAGACATTCATGAGACAGAAAATTCAAGTATCTTTATCATCACTATTAATATGTATCTCCCTTAAGGAGAAATTCCTAATTATATTAAAAAATCTGGATCTCTTATTTAGATGAATCATATGATATTTTTTGTTAAGTCAACACTACAATAGAACTTAAACTTATTGTTTTCAAAATTTGACAACTTTGACAACTTCACTGATGTTGATTTTCATTAAGGATTATACATAAGAATACAAAATATAAGATCAAAAAAATATGATATATTATTTATCCTTATTATCTAGGATATAATAGATCAATCTCCAACTTCATCAAATAATATTTCCCAAGAGATTAATATTAGGATACCAATTGAGAAATCTCTCAATTATGGTGACATATTACCTTTTTCTATCGATAATTGATTGAATATTTACTTTATCATGATATCCACATAAAAATATGTTTCAACTTCAATTATCTAAAATTCAAGTACAAATAAAATAAATAAAATATAGAATGGAAAAAGGTGGATCTTCTTGTTCATGAACGTGAATATAATGGTTGATATTTTATCATCCATGTTGCTCCACATCCTCCAGTATTCATGCTTCCAAATATACTTTTCAAAATCTAAGGTGGACTTTCTTAGAATGAATATTATTTATTATTTAATTTCTTTATTTGTGAATCATCTCTTTCCAAGATCATTAGGCAACTCGTATCACCGGATAATGTTTTTTTCTTCTTAAATAACTCTTCTTCTGTAGGAATTATTTCATAGCAATTTCTAAGAATTTTTATAAAAATTTTTCACCTCACACATAGTTCTTTTTCCAAATAAGAGTTTTTATTTGATGAAACAAATTCATGAAATTTGGTTTCTTCACATGAAATCATCTCTTTTAATTTATCATTAGTATTTGATTGTGCTTATTCCAATTTTATAACTCTCTCCAAATCAACTGGAAAAATGACTAAGATATCATTGGAAACATTGGATGAATTATTAGAGCCTCAACATGAAACAGTTTGGGTGTTATTCACCTCAGAAATTTTATATGTGACACTCATTCCAGTCTCCCTAGACATGTTTATAATTGGACTCACATTCTAATTTTTGTGTATAGGGGTTTCATTGAGTCCTTATTGGGGTTATTTTTATTAACAAGCTTAGATTTAGTCTAGTTATTTTCCAATTGTTTTTTAATTTCCATTGTGGTATTATATTTCTATTCTCTATTGTTACATGTTGAGATATACATGTATCACTTTTGTGACAACCACCACTACCAATATCTTAGAATGTTTTAGTTGCATCAAATATACTTGATTTAGTTAAATTTTCCAAAATATATTATTATTACATCTTTATTAACATGATACCCTTTTCATGATCTCCCTTTGTGTTTGAACATATAGTATATTGGATATCTAATGAATAATTATGAAATCAATTACATAACTAACATTAACCCACAAAACATGAAAATTTCTATTGAATAAAATTATATATCGAATATATTGATTTGTGGTCATGTTTTTTAGATATCTTTTACCATTTTTAGGATAACTATGGGTATCCTACTTCCATAATAACTCATTTTTCCATCCTATACACGGTGGAAGACTTTTAAAAAAATTTCTTCATCCTTACATACGCACATTTTTTTATTCCTATGGTGTTAATGAAAATATATTTAGATAAATTTTTACAAAAAGTATAGATGGTACCTTTTTCTTCACAACTAATTTAGAGAAATCAATAGGTGATATAATTATACTTTTTCTATATTATGAAGACATTTTTTAGTAGAATTATTTAAAGAAATTGTGTTGTCTATGTTTCTAACTATTTTAATTTTGAAGTATCTGCACGATTCTTTTCAAGATGATCCAATTTTCTCCCAATATAATAAATCAAATACTGAGGAATTTTTTGATCATTAGTAAATTCCATTCTATAACCATATTCCATCATAATTTTCTCGAAATATATTTTATGCAAATGAAGCCTTTTTTTATAATAGCGAGTCATGATCCTTGATACTCTGAGATTTTTTATCTAACTGAGCAACATTGACATTAATGGAATTTTTGATATTTTATTCCCAATCATGAATATTTTTATCCAAAATTTTAGTAGATTCATCCTTATATTTTATTTTTGTGAGCCACTTTTATTAAAACATGTAGCACCCACCATAAGATCCTCATACTCATATTCATTGATAGTAACTTGTTTTGAGAGACTACTGAAAGGAAGAGTTATTTCTCTTAAATCCTTCTTTATGATTCCTAATTCACCCTCATGTCAAGTTATATGTTCATGTTGTCTTTCAAAATTCCCACAAAGAAAAGAAACTATTTATTTGGGAAAATAATTATTCATATTTTTTAATGATTTGATAAATAAATTTATTAATATATGATCACACTAATATTTTTTCTTTTTATAGGTATTTTAAGCTAGAATGTTCACATACCTTAGAATTAAATGAATCAATTTATCCCATTTGGGTATAAATGTTTTCTGTATATTTTATGGAACACCAAACCACATGTTCTTCTTTTTATAAGATAAATATATCTTTTTTTCTTAGAGAACTTGAAAATTCTTTCTATTTTGATAAGAGGGTAAAGTTAATCATCTTGATAGTCCCCTTATTTTTCTTATGAATCAATGTCTTAATTGAAGCTTAATTGTTATCTGAATGAAAAATCACTTCTCTAAAACTATACTTCATTTTAATTTTAGGAATGAAAAAGAAGTCCTAAAAAGATAAAAACTTCAATATAGATAATTAAAAAATATGTTAACCTCCCTTTTATAATTGGATCCATGGAAGGATATTTTAGACCGTAAGAGGAGGAGTTGGGGGGGGGGTGTTGGTGAATCTATGTAAGTCCAATTTATACTTTTAATCCTTTTATCCCTTCTCTTTTATCTCTATCACTAGTTATGTTGAAATGATTCTCTATTTCTATATATAATACCATTATTTCATGATCATCCAAACACAAACACCCCAAATGGACACAATAATTTAAAAGTTTTACCTCTAATTATGAGAAAGACAACCCTTGGTGTGATTTAGTAAAATTCGTGGTCCCATAACCTAACAGAAAAACCTTATGATTATTATAGTATTGTGTCCCAATATTGTATATGTTGAATCCCAAGCTATTTTTTGGTGTATCCCATACTAAGGTGCATTCATATCATTAAAATTTAATATAGGGAAAAAATTATATATCTTCATAATATTTTAGGTTGTTGTATTTCTATTGATGTGTTACTCATTATTATTTTTCCCCATCACTGTTGGAAGTCTGTTCTTCTTGTTTGTTTTTTCAAAAAACCACAAATCATCTTCATATTTCCATCACATTAGAAAACTAGTATACAAATAATTCTTATTCAACTTATCTCTTATTCTGGTCTTATTATTATTATTATTATTATTAATATATGATAATCGGAGAGAAAAAATATCTTATTCTCTATGTGAAATTCTCAACGAACATAGACATTTGTTCTCTAAATTCTTATTCTTCTTCCCATGAAACCAGATATACAAAAATATCTTCTTATCTTCTATATTATCTTTTTTATATTATTCTTCTATACAAAAACGAGTGCACTGATCAATTCTTATCTCTGTGAACTTCATGGATAACTCAGCTAATTATTCTCCTCCTCCTTCATCATGTGTAAATAAATATTCAAATATATATTATTCTATTCTCTATTATTCTTTATTTATTATTTATTGAATAAAATATTGCACTGAATCGTATTCTATTCCTTTAAATAGTTGGGATGTGTACTAACATCCAAATTTGGGTCTTTCTATTATGATTTTATACCACCAAATATTTCCTCTAGACTCCGTATCAGATCAGAAACTCGATAAACTAACTTTGTATTAAAATACTGATAGTATATATAAATAGGAAAATAATAATAACAATAGTATTGATTTCTCATTTAAATTATTATCTATATTTTCCTCTATTTTTTTTAAAAACTTCATGTAACAGAAAGAATAAATTATTTTATTTATTATGGTTTGAATGAAACCTAAATTAACTTCTCAATAATTATGGATATTATTTTCTTGTAGTATCCAAAATATAATCTTCATTAATGTTTCATAAATAATTATTTCCAAATTATGATATAATTCATTTAATGGATGGCTTTAATTAATTTTCATGATTTATTATTCCATAAAACCTTATTTAAATACCCAAAGGACTTTGTCTCCTTATTTATTTTTTATCTACACAGTTTTCCAAAACTGTAACATTTTAATATTCATTAACTATCCACAGAAATCTTGTATACCATGTATGTACATATACATGATTGTGAGTTCCATAGTAAAATATGCATGGTGGTTCAATAATTTTAAACATTGAATAACTCTAAGAACCATGGATGTGACTACCTCCACATAACCCGGTGTCTCCTTTGATTAATATGTATGTAAGTGTAACTGCACGTGTGTAATGAAATTGGTATTACACCCAACAAAATTCATAGCTTTATTAATAGGTTAAACTCATATTTTATAATATAAATTATCATGGAAGGATTCTAATTTAACAACCTTGAGATTTTATAATATGTTTCTCTTTAAATAAATATAACTTCTTCAAAAAATTACAATACACACAAACCCATCTATAAATGAACTTTAATATCGTATACTATTATAAAGTGTTGTATTGGGTTATACAAAATATGCACAAGAAGGGGGGGAGAATTTTGAATTTGACAATTTCATAGAGAATCATGATGATTGCCAAATCTGTCCTTTGACTTTAATTGAATGTTTATGTAGTAAAAGATAAACATATTGAAGAAAGAACATATGTATAGTGGTTCGGGGAAATGATGGCCACTAGTCCACTCCATCAATGCTCAACTACACGAGCTAGGTGATTTTCACTATCTAGTCCTCCCATCAACAGTCCACTCATAATGGAGTGTAGAAATTTGACACCATCACTAGAAAAGGCTAAAAAATAGCCTTTTGGTTCATACAAAAAACCAAATACATAGCTTAGTATGAGAAGCCAATTACTCAAAATGAAAAGAGTGTTGGTCTAAAAATAATTTCCAGTTGTTCTTCACAGTTTCAGCTGCACACAACTATGTGTATATGGATCGTCATCTTTCGAAATGATATTCTTCAAGTAAGATTAGTTCTGAGTCGATCCAGTTGAAAATAGATCCTTAAAAAAATAACCAATTTTAAAAACAATAGATTCACAATAGATCTTCTATGTAGAATAAAAATCATCAACGCATTTCCATTTATTCAGAAAAATAGAGTCTGATAGATCGTGGTTGTAGTAGATCTGTGTGACTCATACATATCTATAAAAATTGTAGTTGTGAAAAACATGAGAGCTTCTTCTTCTAATTTTGTTCCCATGATTCATCTATATTTTTTTAATTCAAAATAACACAAATATTTAAAGAATATAAATGAGCATTTTCTTTTCAAATTTAGATCCAAAAATGTCACCTTAAGAATCATTATATTCAAATGTTTGAATAATAGAGTACTCGTAACATTCCCTAATAATCAGCATAAAATCATCCTCTTAAATTGATCTTTTGAATCACAAATAAAGGGCTCTAAATTAGTCAAAGATGTGATTTAATATCAGGCTTTGAATCAAGCTTAAAATCAGCCTAATATTCTACATATTGACTATTGCATGATAAAGTCTTTTTTTAAATATCTTATTCTAAACGTAGGGTTTATGATATATTATTAAAATGTAAGGTTGATCTCAAATGTATTGATGATCTCAAATATAAGGTTGATCATCCATAATTTTCCCTTCAACATTCAAACATATGGTATATTATCGATACTTTCCTTTTTAGAAAAACGTAAGATAAATGATCCATACTTTTTGATAGAACATACGGTTAATTATAAAAGTGAGGTTGATGATCCATACTTTTTTGAAGGAAACATAAGGTTACATACTTACGAAAGGTTCTTCTTACACACTTTACTGATATTACAAATGAAAAGTTGCTCTACCATTATTTTCCGAACTCCCATAATGTAAATGTTGAATTTTATCCTTACACAACGCTCTTCAACGTAGGGTAAGAACAGTGTTTCCAAAACATGCTAAAATTATTTCTCAACACTTTTTCAAATATTCTACATGGATTAAACACTTTAATGTTATTCAAAAATGGAAATATAAAGAATATTAATTTCCTGAAATATACTCAAAGTAAAATCATTAGAATAACAAACAAGGGTATTTTCCATCATCAAAATCATCATTAAAAGATAAAGAATTGTTGAAAAAATACATGCTCAAAAATCTCCCCAAATCATATTAATATAGAGTATTGTTGAAAAAAACTCTTCTTCCACAATCTCCATTGATCACAAAAACCATGAAATAACCCCTGAAATTAATTTCATATAATTTAGATTTTTTCAAGGATAAAATAATATATTATTTTAACAGAATTATTTCAACAAGAAATAAATAAAGTGTTATCCATAGTCTCCCATTATATAAATAAAATATTTTTTTAAAATTTCTTTAAACTTTCTTTTAGAAATTCTCCCCCCTTTATAAATTAAAATAAAAAAAATACTATTTTGTGTTTATCCAAATGTCTCCCATAAAGGTAAAACATAAAAAATATAAAATGTTGTATTGTAGCTGAATTTTTCCCCCTGATAAAAAGATTTATCAATAGTCTTAAAATATAATATTTTTTTATCTAATTTCTCCCCCTTTTTCTGATATGAAAAGGAATGATAGAATAATAAATATAACACATTTAATATAGCACAGAACATAAGTAAATGTAATCATAATCTATTATTCAATAATTAAATATGGATTCTGGAATTCTAACATAAAAATAATAGTAAAAAAATTAATAACACATTAAAATTAGATTCAAAAATATATTTTTTAAAATATATGAACAAGTACATAATTTTTATAGGAATTAAGGTTCGGCTAAAAGGGTTGAAAACAGGTTTTTATGCCTCTGAACAACTTCATTTAGCTCTACTAAATGGAACCACAATTTCTTCATTAAACTATCTCCCAGTTGAATGATCATATCCCTTCCATCCCGAGTCAAATTAATATCTTCAACAAGGTTTACTCTGCAAAATTCATACAATCATTCTTCCTTCCACATAAACTGATTTAGATTCTCAGTGAATCTGTCCAGTAATTGACTAATACTCGGTTCACCTGAGGTATGATGATCAACAAGGGATTTTTTATATTCTATCATGATAGAAAACGGAATGCCATTACACTTTAAATCTTGTAACTTATCATTCATGTTGCTCATTATATATGTAATGGCTTGAAATATCTTGATTAAATCAGGTGAAGTACCTGATGTACTGGCTTGATATCCTGTGATAGTTGCAAACAGTTGCTCTATATAAATATTCAAATCTACCAAATTGGATTTCAGCACAACTTTATATTTCAACTTTCAAACCTTTTCTAGCAATTATTTCTTAAAAACATTATATTCTTGCTTTGAAACAGAGCTTTCTTTCAGATTTGTAAATATATTTTTCCCTTTCTATAATTCTCTTTTTAATACAGCATTCTCGCCTATAGATATGTTAAACTATATGACATGTTCCTCAACACTATTTGACCTAGAATCAGAGGTACCCTATGCTTGATTAACAATTGGATCTACTAAAATCAATTATAAAGATTGTTTATCATATCTCTGATCTGTAGCCTTATCCACTGGTTTCTCAACCGATTTTCCCTCAGAGTCATGAATTGACTCATCCATAGAAAAATTTTCATTTAAAACATTTTTATGAACATTAGATATATTTTCTCCTCTGTCTACATTTTCATCAGGTTGTTTTTCTTCATAAACATCTTCATTTACTTCCTCTAAAACATGTTCTTCTAGAAATGTTTCTTTTTGAATAACTTCTGCTGGTTGTGCAGACTATTATTGAACAGATTCTTTTCGAGCCACTTCAACTTCTCCAGGCTCTACCAATGCCTAAGGTATAACTTCCTCTCCAATTTGTGGTACCACCTAAATTTGAGAAACATATTCTATTATAAATTTATAGCTTAAAATATCTCCATTTGTAACAACATTTTTTTGAACAATATCCTCACTAGATTGAACCGCTCTATGCCTTTTCCTCTAAATTCCCTCTTGACTTCCCTCAATAGCATGTTCAATTCCTTCTTTAAATATAATTCTTCTTGATGTGTTTGAAATATCACTGGTCTTTGATTATGCTATTATTTCATTGATTTTCCAACTTTTCTCTCCCTGAACAGACTCCTGATCTTCATCAGTACCAACAAGCATAATATTTCCTTTATTAGTGCTAAAGAAAAATCTTATTTTTCTTAAAGTTCAAGCATTGAACATGTTACTATGATGGAATCACACTCTACCATCTAATAATCTCACCACATCAGACTTAGACATTAATTTTGAAATGATCTTCCCCTAGGGATAGATGTTCATTATAGCCTCTGGTTGATTGAAGTACTACAAATACCTTATAATATAATGAGTAAAATTCAGCTTCATGTCACTCAGAAAAAGAAACATCAAATACATATAATGATATAAAATCTTCCCCATTTCAGACATCCTTGGGGAAATCCCTATCTGAATTTTTTTACAAGAATCTTCTGCTCTGGCTCCAGATCCTTGACATACATATTTCTAATATTAGTAGAACAAAATAAAAATGACATAATTTTTTCTGAATTATGTTCATTATCTCCAATGGATTTCAAATAAAAGTGATAAACTCCCTCGTGAGGGATGTTTAAGATTCTATCTATTTCCACAGATGAAATAGAAAAATCATGATCATCAATTTTTTGTGACTACAAGGTCCTCTGTATCTATAAGACTAAACTGAACAGATTTAAAGATATTTCACAACTCTACCTCATATTAAAATTCAATGTTTACATCACTGAACAGTTTTTCAATATTCAAAAAATCCAAATCTTGCTTCAACGTTAGATTGGTCTGGTACTACCCTTCTAAATAAATTACTTTTCCCTGTAATATCTTCTTTCATGTCGAACATTGACACTTGGTATTACTAGCTTCTCCTTCCACAATTATCTTTGTGTTATCCATTTCTATCTCAAAGTTCTGATGGTTCTATGTTTTAGGGTGTCAAAGGTTCAGTCAAAGGTTGATGAAGGCGATAAGGGTTTCAGTGTTTCGAAAGGTTTTAAGAAAATGATTGGGTTTGGAATTTGAAACAAGTTCTGAAAACCTTTATTCTTGTGTAATTACATACATAATAATCATTATATTTTTTAAAATTAAGTAAAAACATATGCAGAAATAAAAATAATGCAACATAGAAAAAATTTAAAATTATTATAATAGCAAATAATAAAATTATTTAAAACACTGAAGAATAAAGTAAAATAATAATTAATATAATAAACTAAGTAAAATTAAAAAATTATAGTTTCATTTAAATTTAAATAATCCTAGCTCCCCCTTAATAAAATCAAACCATGTAGGGGGATGCAGTTTAGTAAAAATACCAGCTAATTGAATTTCAGTACATACAAATTCTATGAATATATCCTTTTTAAGAAAATAATCTCTTAGAAAATGATGGGTGATATCAATATGATTAGTCCTAGAATGAATAATATTATTATTTGAAATATTTACTATGCTTGTATTATCACAAAAATATGTGCATTGTTAAAATTTATTCCAAATTCCGTAAGAGTGTTTTTTATCCACAACACTTGTGCATCGCAACTATCTACAGACACATATTCGGTCTTGGCTGTTGACAAGGTAACTGAGTGTGGTTTTTTATTAGACCATGAAAATAATGATTTTCCAAAAAAGTGACAGTTTCGTAAGATGATTTTCCAATCTTATCTACAGCTTCCAAAGTCATCATCTGATTATGAAATTATAATAAAATCATAAATTTTTTGATAGAGAAGAGATTGAGAAATAGTTCCTTTTAAATATCAAATTTTTTTGCCAACACTTAAGTGAGATTCCTTAGGATTTGATTGAATTATTTCACAAGGACATACTGAGTACATTATATCTATCCTACTAGTAGTAAGTTATAATAAACTACTAATAACACCTCTTTATAACTTTTTGTCAAATGATTTTTCAGTTCTAACCAAATCAAGTTTTATATTAGTACACTTAAGAGTCTTATTTGCCTTGATATTTGCAAGTCAAAATTTCATTAATAAATCAGTAATGTATTTTCTTTGATTAAAAAAATTTACAAAATCATTTTGATAAATGAGATGTCCTAAAAATAATTTAATTCTCCCATAATAATCATTTAAAATTATTTTTTCATTAAATTTTAAAACTCATGACAATGTTTTTCCTATGTTGATCCAAAAATTACATCATCCACATAAATTTGAACCAAAAAAAATATTAGAGTATATTGTATTTTTAAATAATTTAGGATGTCCCATTTCAGCAGTAAAATAATTTTTCAAAATAAAAAAACATAATCTTTAATACTAAGCTCCAGGTGATTGTTTAAGGCCATAAAAATATTTAGTATATTTAAAAACAGAATCCGGTTTTTCAGAATTTTCAAAACCAGTAGGTTTCTCAACATAAATTTCGTCCAATAAATAGCTATTTAAAAAGATAGACTTAACATGCATCTAATATAATTTAATTTTCATATGAGATACATAGGCTAAAAGGATTCTAATGGATTCTAATATAGCTACTAGTGCAAATATCTCATCATAATATATACATTCGTTCTGATTATATCTTTTAGATACTTTCATTCATTATTTCTAGTTATTATTCCTTGACCATCTTGTTTATTTCTAAAGACCCATTTAGTTCCTATAACTGGATAGTCCTGTGGTATTTCAACTAAATTCCAGAATTCATTTCTCTTGAAATGGTTTAGTTATTATTGATTTTTTATCATCCAAATTTAATTAACTAAGGATTATTCTAATGTCTTAGGTGCTAATTGGGAATGAAAAGCAGATAATTCAAATGATTTCCTACATTTCTTCTTGTTTTTATTCTAGTGTCTAGGTCGCCTATAATAGTTTCTAAAGGATGATTCTTTAGGTATCTAGACAATCTAGGTAATACACTCTTTGGTTCATCAGTGTCATGAACTTCTGAAGTGGTCTAAATTTTATTTATATCTTTTTCAAAATCATCTATCATGTTCTCAAGTATCATCTTATCATTAGAGTCAAATTCATCAATTTGATCTTTCCTTTTCTCAAAGGTATAAGATTCATCAAATTTCACATGAACAGATTCTTCAACAATCCTTGAATTTTTATTAATAATTCTATAAGATTTGGAAGATTCTAAATATCCTAATAAAATTCTTTCATTAGATTTTGGATTGAATTTACCATGATTTTCCTTGGTGTTTAAGGTGTAAAACATTCTTCCAAAAAACATTTAAGTACCTTACATTCGATCTTATGTTATTCCATAGTTCATTGGGTGTCTTTTGGACAATATGTCTAATAAAAACTCTATTAATTATATAGTAGGCTGTACTTACATCTTCTTCCCAGAAATTGGTAGGAAGACTGTTTTCATTAAGCATAGTCCTAGAAATTTCTTAAATATTTCTATTTCTTCGTCCAATAATCCCATTTATTTTGAGGTGTTCTTGGTGCATAGAAGGTGTGTTTAATATCTAAATTTTAGCAACAGGAATTAAATTTCAAATTGTCAAATTCTCCACCATGATCAATTCTTAATGAAATTATTTTAAAATATTTTTCATTTTGAACAACTTTGAAAAAACATTATAATATATTAAACATGTCATTTTAATATATTATAAAATAAATCCAAGTAAATCTAGAATATTAATCAACTAAAACATATAGGTTTAATTTAACAGAAAAATGTACTATTCTAGAAGGACTAAAAAATCCATGTGCATATGTTCTATAGGTTTCGATGTAGCAATTTTGTTAGCAGAATTGAAGGATGATTTTTGCTACTTTCCAAGTTGACATGCATCAAAAAAGAAATCACTATCAAATTTATGAATTGGTAAATTAGAAACTAGTTACTTCTTTGATAACTTATTTAAAGAACATATATTGTAATGTCAAATTCTTCTATTCCATATCTAAGATTCATTTATCATAGTAGCCAATCAATTTAACATTTTTTTACATTCGGAATTTAAGTCCAGAGTATAAACACTATCAGTTTTGGGTGCTCTAAAATTTTGCAATTTATCATTAAAAACAGAACAACAGTTGTTAGAAATATCAAAAAAAATAACCGCCATTACATAGTAGTGAGATACTTATCAGGTTTTGTTTCAATCCTAGTACATAGAGTACTTTATTTATTGAGACACCTTTTGGATATCAAACAGTTCCAATGCCAATTATTTTACCTATGGAATTTTCACCAAATGTGAGTAATCCTGCATCCTTTTGAGTTAATTTTTTAAAGATCTATGAGTTCCCACTCAAATACTTGGAGCAGAATATATCCATATACCATATTTTAGTTCATCTTCTGTGACCTTCTAGCAAATGTATTCAAACAAAAGTTTGTTTTGGTACCCATATTCTGTTGGGTCTATTAGTGTCAGCTAGTAATGATCTGGGAATCCAGACATGATGTTTTTCTATAATTAATAGATTCATATAAAATGCATCCAACAAATGATTTCTTAATCCCACTTATTTTATATTTCCTTAAATAATAGTTTTTAGACAGGTGACCTTTTGTTCTACAATAGTTACAAATTATACCTTTTGTACTGGTAAAAAAAATAGTCTTAAACAGTTTTGATTTCCCACCTTTACTGCCTATTCCATATCATTCCTTTTTAATCATATTAATTCCAAGAATTTCATTTCTTGAATTTTCTCCATTTGTACAAACTAGAGATGAATTTTTGTATGTCTCTACATATTTTTGCAGTGTTTTTATTTTTGTTTAATTATCTATACAGTTTGTGTTTGATGAGTTATATTTTTCAATTAACTCTTGATGTTGTTTTAGAAGAGTGTTTCTTTCTCCTAAAACAACAGTGTGAATATTTTTTATTGATTTATGTTTCCTAAATAAGGAATCATATTTCTCTTCGAGCGTATTTCAGTAGGGTACAAGTTTAAAATTTGAGAAACTAGAACTAGAATAAGAATCATATGAGTAATAATATTGTACCACATCAACTTCCACCATAAAGCACATATTTGATTTTAGATTCGGTTCTTTGTTTTCTGAGTTAGACTTTGATGACCTGGTGGAGTCTTTAGAAACATTCTATGTAGCTTTCATTGCACTTTTTTCTTACTTCTGAAAATCATTATTTATGAAAAATTTCGTTTTCTTTTCTCATTTTAATTGAGGATAGTCAAGTATTATGTGACCCATCATTTTTACATTCATAGCATCTGGCATCCTTTGGTTATTTTTCATATTTCTTGAAGGATTTTCTAAATCCCTTATTCTTTCTTTATAATTTACTGAATTTCCTAGCTAACTAAGCCAGTACCACATCAAAATTAAATGAATCATAACTTTTTTGTTTTATCATGAACTCTTGCTTCATATTTCATCTATTCTTTTGGGTTTCTACTTTGAAAGAAGTATTTTCTCTCTTGATAAAGACATTATTCTCATTTGCTTCATCTTGCATCTTATCTTCATATGTCATTAGGGTTATAATTAATTCTCACATAGTTAGATATTTGACTAGTGTTGATTGCCTAATGGATACTGATATCCCATTCCGTTTGGTTGGAAGTACTCTCAATACTTCCAAGACATGATCTACACGGTTAATAGGTTCTCCTATGGTTGTAGTGTTGTTGACGATATCTATAAGACTTCCATTCATCAGAGTGATGATTTCACTATCAAGCATTCTAAATGTATCAAATTTTAGTTTTGGTGTAGCATACCTCATTATATTTGACATTGTCAGTTCCTTCATAGGTAGCTGCAATTGTCTGGAACATCTCATATGTAGTAGGGCATTGAGATACTCGGTTAAATTCATCTGGGCCTAAACCACAGATGATAGCATTCACATCTTTTAAATTTATTTCATACTCTGCTTTAGTAGCTACACTCCAGGTTTTAGGTTTCTCTAGAATTTCATTAGGAGAAAGAATTTTTGAGTAGGTTCTATATCCAAGATTCTTCAGGTAGATGATCATCCTTGATTTCCAACATCCATATTTTTCACCATTGATGTACGGAGCTCAAATCATTAAAATTCCCTCTCATGTATTAGACATTGAGATATCTATATAATTCATTACTTTCATCTTGCTATATATTTAACAAACGAAATCCCTTCCTCTGATACCAATGTTTGGATTGGGTTATACCAAATATGCACAAGAGGGGGGTGAATTGTGACTTTTAAAATTTCATAGAGAATCGTGACGATTTACAAAGTGAATTTGTCTAAAAAACACTTTCCAGTTGTTCTTAACAGTTTCCGCAGCACGCAACTAACAATAGATGGATCAACAACTTCAGAAAAATGTTCTTCAAGTAAGATCAGTTCTGAGTCGATCCAGTTTCAAATAGTTCTTGAAATAAATTCAAAAACCTTAACAAAAATAGATTCATGTTAAATTTTAGATATAAAATTATAATCTTTAATGATTTTACTTTTCTTCTGAAAAACAGAGTCTCATAGATCATGGTTGCAGCAGATCAGTGTTACTCATATATCTTTGTAAAAATTGTAGTTGGGAAAAACTCGAGATCTTGTTTTATAATTACTTTCACCACCATTTATATCTATTTTCATAATTCATAATAACAAATATAAATAAAGAATAAATACGACTGTTTTCTTTTCAAATTTGGATCCACAAATGTCCCCTTAAGAATCATGATATTCAAATATTTGAATAAATGAGTAGTTGTAACGTTCCTTAAAAATCACCACGAAATCCTCCTATTAATTGATCTTATGAATCCCAAATAAAAAGATTTAAATCAGCCAAAGATGTGATTTCTTATCGGGATATGAATCTGGCCTAAATTTAGTCTCATATTCCTCATAACGAACATTGCACGATAAATTCATATTTTAAATATCTGAAGTTAAATGCGAGGTTGATGATCTATTCTTCAAACGTAAGGCTGATCTCAAATATATGGTTGATTTCAAATGTAAGGTTTATCATCCATACTATTCTTTTCAAAATTCAAATGTATGGTATATTATCCATACTTTCCTCTTTCGAAGAACTTAAGATACGCGATCTATACTTTTCAATAGAACATAAGGTTCATTATAAAATAAATGTTGATGTTCCATATTTTTGTGAAGAAAACGTATGATTCCATACTTACGTAAGGTTCATCTTCTATAATTTTCTGATATTACAAACATAAGGTTCCTCTAATATACTTTTCTAAACATCTGTAAAGTAAACATAGAATTTTATCCTTACACTACACTCTTCGACGTCGGGTATGAATAGTGTTTCTAGAACATGCTAAAGTTATTTCTAAACACTTTTCCAAATATTCCACATGGATTAAACACTTTAATATTATTATAAAATATAAATATAATGAATATAAATTTATGAAAATATACTGAAAGTTAAATCATTAGAATAACAAACAAGGGTATTTGTGAGAATCAAAATCCTCATAAAAAGATAGAGTGTTGTTGAAACAATACATGCTCAATAATCTCCACAAATCATAATAGTATAGATATTGTTGAAACACTTTCTCAATATAAATTTGGTGTTAAATTAAAATATTGGATAGTAATAACCATATATTAGAGAAATATATTTATATGTTTCAGATAATAAAAATATATGGATAAATAAGTACTCTATTTTTATTAAAGTCATTATATGTCATAAAATGCAATTTCCTCAAAAAGGTGTTTTTGTGAGTGAATAATTTAATTAGTTTATGAAACATAAAAATTTATTTTACAAAATGATATTAGTTTTTATAATAATCATGTAAAAATTATCTTAGAGTGAATGTTTTATAATTTTTTAAAAATATAGATTTTTTGATGAATAGTGAAAATATTTATTTTTATTGAAAATTTACATTTCATTTAATGAATTTTAGAATTTATATTTAGTATTAAAATGGTTTTATAAGTATAAATATTTCATTTTTTAATTAATAATCCAATTTATTTCTTTGGTATTAATTTTATGTAGTATTTTGATATGAAAAAAATTTAATACTTTGGAAAATAGTTTTTTATGAAAAACATGTTTTTATCGTGTTTGGTAGAGTAAATTATAAATTAAATTATACAAAAACTATGAATTTATTTTTATTAAATATATATCATATTTTTAATTATCTTAAAAAATATTTTTTAATAATTACAATTTTTTTGGTAATAATGAATAGTAAAATCCGTAAAAATCTATTTCAAATATTAAAGTGAAAAAAACTTTTACTGGGGTTTAAATAA
This sequence comes from Viscum album, assembly GCA_963277665.1. NCBI lineage: Eukaryota > Viridiplantae > Streptophyta > Magnoliopsida > Santalales > Viscaceae > Viscum > Viscum album. The sequence continues at coordinate 917,614,615 of OY728145.1, forward strand.
AGAGATAAAGATACATTTTCCAATTAAAATTTTATAAATCCAATTATATAGCCTTATACAAACCTCATGCAATCCCATATTTAAATCTATCATGATCTGGACTCATTTTTAATGAGAATGGATTTATAATATTTTAATCTATTAAGAAATCCATAGTGTGTCCCCCCACCTATAACATGGAACCTCTTTTTATATTACTTACACCTATTTGTGCCTTATATATTTAACAAACCCAAAACATTTATTTAATAAAATTACTAATTAAATAATTACTGGTGATGGTCTTCTTATAATACCATTTTAGGGGTACTTAATAATGGATCTAAAGGAGGTCTATTGAAGAAGTGGTTAACATCCCACCCAAACCCTTTTAATTTATCTATTATTATACATCCATTAAATAAATGGTATTCATCATAATATAATTAATTTTTTTATCTTAAATATACTAAAATTTTATTATGATTATGAAACCACCTTTATTCACCCTCTTATTTGCCAAATTGGATGTGAAAGTATCGCTTGTGCATGCTTGTAGACTACCACCTCCAAATAGATATAAAATTCATTTTCCATCACCATCATTAATGGGTGGATTTTATGATAGATTTAATGTTTAGATACAATATTATTTATATGATCTTGATTATATAATTATAATATCATATCAACCTTCTTACCTTCTAATCCATTGCAAAGAGATAACATCACTTGTGTGTATGTGTGGACTACCACCTCCATGATGAAATGTGATTCATTTTTATTTTTTTCATTACATGGATAACAATAACTATATATTTGGTATATATATACTATTAATTATATAATTTTAGTTCTATAATGATAAAATAAATTCTATTTTTCCTTTATTATTTTTGTTAGAAAATAAAAATAGCATTCATGTGTACGTATGACCTACCGTCACCATGAACAATGAAAATGATTTTTATATATCTACATTGTATGGATATATATATATATCGAATATATATGATACTTATATCATTATTAAAATTCTAGATTTTATGGAACCGTTATCCATATTAAAGGATTAGGAAATCCGAACAAAATCTCTCATGAAAAACAAAATAGATAACACCCAATAAAAATGGTTTACATAAGGAATTTTTAATAAATGGGCATTGAAATTTTATAATGGGAAAAAATATGATATTATAAGTCTCAAATTTAGTTATTAATATAAGTTTATTAAATATAAATTTATTATATAAGATATTATACTACTTTCAAATCAATTCAAACTTGAGGTAATATATTTTTATCTCACATTTATTTTTATGGGAAAAATGCCATATTCCGAAATTCATTTTTTATGTGATGTATATACTACCAGTGAATTTATTTTATTATTCATGTCAATAAAATTTGGTTATTTAAATATCCATATAATGTTATCTCTTTCTTTTTTATTCTAATGTTACCAAAGTGATATGTGTTTTATGTTACAATCTCATTGTTTATCAGGATTGTTTTTTTTATGTTTTTAATAATGAAAATTCGTGATATATCTACAAATAATCACATTAGTTTTATTCTCATAAGGATATAAATAAAATTTTGAATTTTTATTACCATTTTATCTATTTGGTACATAAGATTATATGTAAAATGTTTTTGTAGAAAAGAGACAGTAGTTCATCTTTGGTCATGAAATTTGTTTATTGCATCCCATGTTTTCTAAAAATATTTTCAATAATATGATTCATATTAATTTATGAATTTTTAAACTCATTTTTACCCATGTTATAATTTTAAAATAATGTTTTAAAATTAATCTTGTTTTTATGTTATGAACTTGGTACTTTTGACTTTTTTACTGAAAATCTAAAAGAAATATTTGTATTAACATACATGACATGAAAGGAATTTCCAGCCATAACGACCGAATAATGATTCAAAGCTTCTTTTAAAATTATTTTTGATTCTTATCAAATAATAGTTTTACATTAATTTTCAGGAAATTTCAATATTATAAATAAGATATTTCAAGTTGAAAACTTTATTTTACTCTAGAAATATTCAAAGTGATATTTTAAAGGAATGATTCATGAAAGAAAACATCCTTTTATGTTACATAAGATTTTCAAGGGATATGATCCATTGATAGTGTCATTATTTTTCTATAGATGGTTTTTGATTATGGTGATGAGTTATTTATGAAACACATTTAATTTTCATTGTATATGTTATGACGAAATGATAAAATGTTTATGAAACCTATTTAATTTCCATGAGTTATGATATATGATGAATGATTTATGATATTGTGTCACACATACAGTGGATAATGATTATGTTATGGGAATACCTAGAATTATATATATCACCAATGCTTTGGTTAAATATAGATATATAATGAGTTAATAAGGAATGAACAGGTGAGTGAACCTGGTTTAATAAGAGACTCTATCCACTATGACAGTCTTGGGAGTGAACCTTGACTATGGATTTATGGAATGGAGAGTGATCCCAATCAAATATGGTATTCTTGGTGTGAGGATCCACTTAAAAAAATAATTTTTTGATTATATTTTTGCCCCAAAATTATGTCTCATTACAATGTCATGTGGTCATGAAACATGTTCTTTTATTCCATTTTGAATCATGTTTTTTGAACTAACAAGTTTTAATCCATGATTTAATATTATGAACCATGATATAAAGGGTATGGATTTTTAATTTTTAATTTCATGTTATCATACCCTTATGCTTATATTATACTTCTTTTATCATTCCCACCTCCCTTTTTACCCTTAATGAGCATCTATGGTCACCCTTTCTTATGTTCCATTCCCTAGGTAATGAATAAAATTTTCAAGTAGGGTATGTATTAGAAGAGTAATATTTGTGAATATCGGTATGGTACATGTTGAATTTTTCTTTATGAAATAATAATATTGTGTATCTATTCTCTAAAGACATAATACCTTTACACTCCTTAGGCATGTATTTATAATTAAAATTGAATATTCATATATTAAGATGTAATCCTATGTGTGGAAAGTATGATTCACTAAAGTTATAATCATAGAGAAGTTTAGTCAACCTTTAGAGATTTTGATTTGATAACTAGAGTGAAAACCCTAGGGATAAATATAATTTAATGATGATGTCCTAAAGCTTGGGAGAATAATAAATTATTCGGTTCTTCTAGTAATTCATTCATGTTTTGATACTATAAGTTTTACTCATTTTGGAATATGTCTATCTAAGGTTAATAAACCTGTAAATAGTTGGTTGAGTATATATCCAAAATTATTTTGGTTCATGGTGAGTGTTCCCTTACTGATTGTATGGTTTGACACACCCAAGAGATATGGTTCGATTAAATAACATTTTATTTATGAACCAATATGATGTATTTGAATTGATGATGACCGTGAATGACCTAGGTATAACCTAAGGTTTCATATATCAAAATATTTTTCTTGATTTAGACATCCTATGATTAATTTTTCATGATTATATGATTTATAAATCATATTAATGATTCCTGATGGTTATGGTAACTATTTTTTTTAGTAAGGGATTGAAGATAGAACAATAAAGTTTATGTGTTAACCGGTAAACTCATATATTGAAGTATAATTTTTTAGAATAGTTATATAAGGTCCCTTATATAATTAAAAGTCAATAGATATGTAAATTACAATCCTAAACTAATATATATTTAATTATTTGTGAAAATTCCTAATGGTGGGATGATCACATCTCAATTCTATGATTCTTCTTCTGTTGATGTTTTTGGGAATGTAGTTCCTAAAAATATCATTTATCTCCCTCTAGTTGACTTTAATTTTATCTTTTGTATGGATTTGATATCTTTATATATATCTCAAATGAATTATTGATAACAGGAAGTCATGTTTGATAATTTTAATGAAATTATGATCAAATACCTATGCAAAAATAAATGTAAAATTCCAATGAAACTTTAATCCATTGTATACGTATTGATTTATATTAAAAAGGGGTGTTTATATAATTTAGTTAGGGAGAAACTCAACATATATTATATTCCAATTATATAATAATATATTGATATATTTCTGATTGATATTTCTCGTCTTCCTACGAATTATAAAGTTGAGTTTTCAATAAAACTCATATATAGGAGCACAACTATTTCAAAAAATACATATATAATGGCAATGATTGTGTTATAAGAATTGAAGAAGAAACTCTAGGATAATATTGACAAGGGATTAATTTAGTTAAGTTAATTACTACAGGGTGAACATATTCCTTGGGGGAAGATGAAAATGGATCATTGCTACATTTCATTGATTATTGGGAATTAAATAATATCACAATAAAAAAAAGTATCCTCTATCATGTATTTATGATCCACTTGTTCAATTAGGAGGAAATACATATTTTTCACTATTGATATTCAATATGGATACTATCAATTAAGGGTTAAAAGTGATTATATACTCACATAAACCTTCTATATGAGGCATGGAAACTATGAATTTATAGTGATTCCATTTTTTATTACTACTGACCCGATTATCTTCATGAATTTAATGAATATAATTTTTACGGATTACCTTGATTAGTTTTTGGAAGTATTTATAGATGATATTTTTATATATTATATGAGTAAGGAGGTGAATTAAAATCACTTGATAATTGTGATAAAGACCATAGGAATGGATAAATTTATGAAAAATTTACCAAGTGTGATTTTTGGATACAAAACATTTAATTTTTGTGTCATATAATCTCAATTGAGGGTATATTTGTGGATCCCAAAAAAATGGAAGTTATTAAACATTAGCCTAGACCAACCACTATGACTGAGATCTGTAGTTTTACTAATTCTATAGAATATTATCAATGAATAGAATATAAGATTTCATGGATCTATAATCCTCTCCCTAAGTAAACATGGAAGTGATCCACGTTTCTTTAGGATAGATGAATCTGAGGAAAATTTCAAGGAACTAAAGAGAAGATTAATCAGCTCAACTATTCTTATACTATCCTATAGTGAGATGGTTTTGTGATCTTTAGTGATGAATTAATGGGGGGGGGGGGGGGTCGAGATGCATCTCATGCATAATTATATGTTTATATCTTACGCCTCATGACAATTGAATATTCTTGAGAAAATTACTCAACTCCTAATTTTGAGTTTACCGATGTATTTTTTTCATTGAGGATATAAAAAAATTATCTTTATTGTGAAAGGTGTGACATATATATACTGATCACACATGTTTAAAGTGTATATTAACTTAGAAAGAGTTGAATATTCCCTAGAGATGATGGTTATTTTTTATTAAATATTATGTCTTCCCAATACACTTCCACCATGGGAAAGAAAATATGGTGATCGATGAATTGTGTTAAAAGAATCCTAATAGCTAATTTATGATTAGTAGGAAAATGATCCAATATTTATAAATTAAAAAATGATGGATTTATAAATCTTGAAGGAAGTGGATAAATAATATATTTATCAAATTAGTATTTTACCATCTATCTCAATGACTATTAAAGAGTAGAAAAAGGAAGATACCGAGTTATGAGAGAAGGTATGAAATGTTCCTAATTTCAACCATTATTATGTTGGAATTATAATGTTTAGAAACTATTTATGTGTCTCATTTATTAAATATTTTTAAGGGTATCTATTTTATGATGCTTATAGTTCATAATTCTTTATTTATCATGGTTGTATGAAGATGTATAAAGATATTAAAGAGTATTTATAGTGGGATGACATGAAAAGAGATATTATAGATTATGTATCTAACTACATGGTATGGTAACAAGTTGGGGATTACAGATAGAAGTATATGAAGTTATTACAACCATTACCTACAGCTCAATGTAAATAAAAAAACATCAGCATGATTTTTTTTCAGAATACACAAAATGTATAAAGACCATAATGCCATTTTGGTTACAATCAATCACTTTATGTTGTCATCACACAACATTTCTATCAATAAGTAATTATCTCTTGATTATATTCCCATAATACAATTAATGGTAGTGTTAAGGTTTTTTGAGTAAAACATTCTCTTATATCTAATAAAGATCTGAGGTTTACATCGATGTTATGGAGAATCATTTAAAAAGATCTGGATTCAGAGTAATATTTCAGTACTGTTTATCATCCTTAAAAATATGGTTAGTCAGAGAGTACCATTAAAACATTAGAGGATATAATGAGGTATTTTTTTCCTAATTTTAAAGGTGGTTGGGAATAAAACCTTTCATTATTTTTTATACAAAAATATCTTTCACTAGATGTTTTAGATGGCTCCATATAATGCCTTCTATGGAATTATGTGTAGAACTAAAAAATTATAGGACGAAAATGGAGAAAAAATTCTATTGGGACCTAATTTAGTTGAATAAATGGTGGAAAAATTCATATCCATTTAATATCACTACATGGTATCATAGAGTCGACATATAAGTTATGTTGAAAATTATTATATAAATATAGAATTCCACTTTGTTGAGAAGGTATTTGGATGAATTTATTCCTTGAATAAGGTAATGAGATTCAAAAATAATGGAAAGTTGAGCTCTCTTTATATTGGCACCTCCTAGATTATTGATCAAGTAGGGATGATAAATTATCACTTAGAACTTACACAAAACCATCCCAAAGTTTACAATGTGTTCCACGTATATATCTAGAGAAAGTATAGGCTTGATCATTCACATATACTGAACTCAGTTTCTGTATTATAATAGCCTGATCCATCATAGGAATAACAATCAATATAAATCATGGATAATTGTGGTAAATTGATATGGAATATGACTACTAACCTAGTTAACATTCTTTGGAGGAATCATAAATTTAAAGAAGCAACTTGGGATCTTGAGGATGTGATGAAATTGATATATGAACGTTTTTTGTAACTGATTGATGTGATTTAAAGGGAAAAATCATTTTAATTGGGGTAGAATGTAACACCCAGATATTTTATGATATATTTCTCTTCAAAAAAAATTAATTTCTTTAATACCTTGTGATATAAGAAACCCTAAGTCTTAACAAACCATAATATGATATACCATCATAACCTAGCAACTAAATTTGATGTGTGAATAAGAATAACCATATTTTGTAAAAATTATGCTTAAATATATTTGATAAATCACGTATATTGATAAATAAGGGCCCAAATTCTTGTAAATTAATTATTTTATTTAAAAATACATGTTTCCTCAAAAATGGTTTTTAATGATTTTTGGGGGAAAATAATAAATTTAATTTCCTCCAATTATGGAAAATTTATTTTAAAAAATGAACTTCATTTTTGAAATCATCATGTTAAAATTATCTTATAGTCAATTTTTAATAATTTTCTAAAAAGATTGTTTTTTGATGAATAGTGAAATACTAATTTTCTTATTCAAACATTCCATTTCTTTTAAAGCATTTAACAATTTTCATTTTTATTTAAAGTAGTATTAAAAGTAAAACTATTTCATTCATATTATTTTTAATCAAATTTAGGTCATTTTAATTAATTTTATGTAATATTTTGGTATAAAATTTTTTAATATTTTGGAAAACATTTTTTCATGAAAACTGTTATTCATAATGTTCTGTAAGTATAATTTTAAATTAAATCCTACCACTATTTTGAATTGATTTTGATAAATTTTATTTTAAATTTGTATAAATAGTAATAAATATTAGTTAATATGTTCAACAAAAGGTTTTATTCATAAAGAAAACTAAAAATAGAAAAAATATGTTACTATGGTTAAGGTGAAAATTAGTTTACTAAAGGGGTTAAACAAAAAGATAAGTGTAATTTTCCCATTTAAAATTATCCAAATACTATTTCATGACCACATTTCCACCACATGCTATCAAAAATTATAATATCCTTACATTTGGAAGGATTTATCTTGATAATGAAATTAAAATATTTTAATCTTTTAAGAAATCCCAATTGTGTTCTCTCCCCCACGTATAAAAGGAAATCCATAATATATATTATTTCAAAAAATAGCGACACATAGACAAAAAACCCTAAAAAATTCTCTTATAAACATTATTATCCATCAATTAAAGTTTATTCTCTTCTTAAAAGACCATTCTGAGGGTCCCTAGTAATGCATCTAATATAGGTCTATCAAAGAAGAAGTAATCATCAAACCCAAACTCTTTATATTTATTTCTTCTTACAAATCCTTTAAATCTATGGTATTCATTTGAAAGTAGAAACTTTATTATATTAAAAATAATTAAATTTCATTTCAATTATGGAACCACATTTATTGACCCTCTTGTCTATCAAATGGGAAGTAAATTCACTGCTCTAGTGTAAGTGTGGGATACGCTTCCATATAGTGATATAATTCATTTTCCATCACTATAATCATAAATGGGCATGATGACATGATTACTGTTTGTATATTTTATTTATGAAATATCTATGTTTCTGTAATTTTAACACAATTTCCACCTTCTTACCTTCCAATATGTTGAAAAAACAGTGATGTTGCTTGTGCATACTTTGGATTACCACCTCCACGAAGTGATGGGATTAATTTTTTGGATTCCACTTTAATTTTATGGTAATGGATATATTTAATGAATTTATAATTTAATTAATATATAATAATGATTCTTAAATGATAAAATGGCATCTATCTTTCTTTCCAAGATTTCATTATAATATAAACACATTGTTCATGTCTATGTACGACCAACAGTCTCCATAAACTGGGTAAATATTTTTTATATATCCACATTTTATGAATGAACATATATATATATAATAATATATTTGATAATATATTACTATTAAAAAGTTTTATATTATGGGAAAATTATTATATTTCACGGATTAGAACTACTTAATTGAAACACTCATGAAAAATGATATAGTTAACACCCATAAATGACAATTTTAATATATAATTATTAATAAATGGGTGTTAAAATATTATAAGTGGATCATATATGATATTATATATATGTAAATAACTTTTAAATATAATTATAATAAATTTTTATTTGTTATAGAAAATATTATTGAACTTTTGAAGAAAGTAGAACCTAAGGTAAGAGATTTTCCTCTCGCTTTTATTTCCATGAAACATATGTCATATTAGCTACTTATTTATTTTATATGGTTTATATAGAAACCATGATTTTTTTATGATTTATATCTTTAAAATAATGTATATTTAAATATCAATATATTGTTCTATCTTTCAGGATGTTTTAATTCTATAGTTTCCATAGTGTTAAGTGTTTTATATTACAATTTCATTATTTATTATAATTGATTATGATTAAGTTTATAATGAAATAATTTCCGAATCTAGCTATCAATAATATCATGAATTTAACTATCCTATGGTTTACTGTAGAATTTGTATGTTTCTGTAACATATTTCCTTTTGAAAATTAAAATAAAGCGATTTTTATTAAAAAAATTGAATTTATCTCCTCTTTGGTCGGGAAATATTTTATTCAATATAATTATTTTATAAAAATGTATCCATGAATATTATTAAAATTTTTTTGTTATTTTTTAAATTATTTATAAATTATTTATTATTTCTTAAAAAAATTGAATAAAAGAAAACTTCTCACTATTTTCTGAATGAGGTACTTTTGACCTTTTTATCAGAAATGGAAAAAAAATATTCATTTCAATGTATATGATATAAAAAGAACTTACATTTTCCATGAATTCATATTATTTTAAATATTCCTTACCATGTTTATATGGTACATTTCAAAAAAATGTTTTTATTAATTTTTTGGATTTTTTATATTTAAAATAATTGATTCCAAAATGAAAAGGGTATTTTCATCATGAAATATTCAAAGTGATACTTAAATGTATTTTTCATTAATGATAACATACTTGGATGTAACTTATAGTTTACAAGGTACATGATCCAATGATATTATACTTATTATTTATCTTTTTAGTTTAAGATTATGTTGATGAGATATTTATGAAATCTGTTTATTTTCCAAGGGTTATGTTATGATGAAATGCTGTTTTTTTATGAAACCCAATTCCTTTCCCCAATTTATGATATTCGATGAATGTATTATGATATTTTTGAACACAAATGAATTAATAATGATTATTATATGGGTTTTCCAAAAATTATATAGTACTTTATTTCATTTGGTAAAGATGGATAACTCATGAGATAATAAGGTCACAAATGGGAAGTGAACCGAGTTCAGTAACAGAATTGGACACTAAGATAGTCTTGGGAGAAAAACATGACTAGGGAAATTTTGAAATTGAAAGTGATCCAAATCTACTATTTTATTCTTGGCATTGAACCTTAACCATGGAAATTATTTTTTATGACTATGTGTATGTATAAAACTTATATCTTATTACAATGTTATGATCCCATGGATCATGTCATATGATTCCATTATGATTCATGTCTTATGAACTTCCAAACATTAAACCATGATTTATTATTATGTTCAATTATATTCTAGGTATGGATTTTCAAATATTTATATCATATAATCATTCCCTTATGATCATTTTATCCTTATATGATTATTGATATCTCACTTGTTTACTCTTACTGAGCATATGAACTCACCATTTCAAATGATTTCCTTCCCTAAATGACTATGAATTGTTTTAATTTGGGTATATTTAATAATAATAATATGTGGGATGATCTTTATGGTATATTTTTATGATATTTCAAAAAATAAGAAGATTTTGCATCTATTCTCCGAAGACACTAAATATTTATGATCCTAAGTTGTGTATTTAGAAAAATATTTAATATTAATATCTTAGAATGAAATATATGGGTTATAATATCTAATATTGAAAGAATCTAGGTGATGTTTTATCTCATATAAATGATAGCTACACCTACCTTGTGAATCTAGAAAAATATCCTTCTAACATATAATGGTCATAATAGCTCTACCGCAGTAAGAAACCCAATATAACAAAAAAAATAGCTCGTTAAAGGTAACCCACTAATGGTAGCACATCAATGTCATCACACCCATGGTGGATCCTACTGGTAAACCCTCCTACCATTTCACCCCAATGCTAGAACCGCCTATGGTCACACGGTGAAACCTAAGATAAGATCACCTTAGATATAGAAATAGATGGTAGAACCAGGTGATAACACACATGATGGTATCACATAGTGGTAACACCATGGCTTTAGCACCCTATTTGTAGAACCTTGGTGGTAGCACTCCAATGGTGTCTTCTAGTGGTTTCATATTTTTGGTTGCACCCTAGTGGAAGAACATGGTGGTAGTAGTCAAGTTTAATTACTTCCTTGTAGCATATGACCTTATATTTTATTCAGTAGGATGAAATCATTCAAAACAACATCTATGTCATGTGTCATATAATCATAAGTTTTCCAATAATGTGAAAAAACATAGTATCATATTCTACTCTATGATTGGGTTCTCCATCATTTCCAAAAAATACATATTTATTTAACATATCTTATTGTTATTAAATATTATTTGGTTATATAACAACCTCTTTTAATTATAATAACATTTTCAACATATCCACTTCAACATATTTCTAGCACTATGACAAAAAATACAACTTTTAAAAATGGACTCAACAGTTTATTTATGGAAAAGGCCTTAGTATTATATGAAGGAATAGATAATACTATAAGGGTTTCAAATTATTCATGTTGGTATTTGGTTACCTTTAAAAATGGGAGGATTATTCTACCCCTCAAGTGATTTGTATTAGGATCATTCGATAGAAATGGAGAATTGTTTTTCCATAGTTAATATTAAACATTTACAACAGTTATTCATTTTTAGTTTTTTTGAATTTATATATAATGAAATTAGGTAAATTGAGTATGGATTCTAATAACTTCCCCTAGTTATATAATTATTGATTAATCTCCTCATAAACCATTTAAATTGGTATCTCACTAAACACATGTATGAGGATTCATTATGAAGCATGCACTCCTAGTATACCAAAAAACATTTTGTATGAAACTCCTTAAGGCATACATCACATGTAATCTAGTGCATAAAACCATTTTGTGCCACATGAGAATATTATTTATCTTGGTATAGTCACCCTAAACACACTAATATTATCATTTAATTATAACTTATAATATATCTAGAAAAATATTGATTAGGGATAAATCAAATGTATATTTTGAGAAGATAATTATCATTTTACTTCAAGAATTATATATCAATATATATTTGTATTCATATTACATTAAATAATGAAAATGTGGAGATTTAATTTTATTATAACATGAAAAATTTTACATTCACAAACTCTTTTATAATACTTAACAAAAATATAGAAAATCACATGTGTTGTCATATCATATATGATAGACCATCAGATTAACCTTATGCTTTCTTAAATATAAGGGTTATGTTAAATTCATTATAGTAATAGGTATTTAATATCACATCACTATATAAATAAATAATAAAATAATACCACTAAACTCTTTCAATAATAATATTTCTAACGCTTAAATCCTGGAACATATTCAAAATCCTTAACTTCACAACATCAAATGTCGTGATTTCTATAACTCGTGTTGTCTGTGTAGAATTATTTCAATAAATATTATCATCATTATTGGTACACTTTACATAGAAAAATTTCGTATTTTTTTATTAACTATAGTAATTATTTAAAATAATATTTTATAAATATACATACTAAATTCATTTAGTATATAAATTGACACTCACTGTATATTTTTAATCGTATAATCTTTTATTATATAACGTTGAACTTCAAAAAGTCCAAACATACTACAACTAGCCTATTAGAAACTATATTATTTTTATCATATCATTATAGGATACATAAAATAGTTTTTGATGGAAAATAGTACTAATTTTCATTTATTAGGAATATATAAAAAATAAACTGTTTCATCCATATCAAATTTGGTATTCAATGTTTCTAGATAATTTTCTCTAAAATAATATTATTATTTAAATTTTTTCCTTTATGGTTAAGGAATATTTATTCATAACATTCTGAAAAACTTCTTGACAAACACTTTTATCATGGATAAATTTTTTATCCCTATATTCTTCTCTAGTTTGTTATATAATCCGATGAATCACAAAGTTTGTGAGAAGTTTCATTTTTTCATAATGAATATTTTTTAACAAAATAATCTTGTCATATAAGAGAAATAATATTATTGTACATATCCTTTAATTATATCCATTTCATTATAATAAATAACATTTCATTAAAAGAAATTCATCCTAAGCTTTAGAGACTATAATATAAAATAATTCTTCCCTTGATTTTGAACTCCTGTCTATTTTTATCATTTGTAATGTATATATTTCGTATCATATTCCCATAAAAACTATATAATTAATTTCTATAATGTTGATACCTTACATGGACATTACATAGAGATTCATAACCGCTTTATGGTATTCAGCATAATTGCCTCCAATGGAATTATTATACCTTCATTTCCTGATAAATATAGGTCTTAATAATCTTTGATTGCTACTTGAAGAAACATTATAAGACTCTCAATTATCTTTTTTTATTTTAGTTTCAAATTTTAACAAATTTTTCAAATCAATATATTAACAAAACCAATGAATCTTATACCCAGTTCATCTATTCTGAACAATTTGAGAATTTCAAATAACATTTTCTTGAATACATTCATATTTTTTGAACATTTTCGTCAATGATAATAGAATGAATTCCATAACCTTTAGGATCCTTAGAGGATATTTATATTTTAATAGATTCATCAGAATACTCATTCACATTGAATATATGATTAGAGACTAATGTTCCTTAGATCATTTCTTATTTATTTCTTTTGAAACCATAATTCACTCATTCAATGCATCACATAAGAATCTAGATTAATGTGTTGGAAAATTTTAATAATTAGTTATCTAAGAAAATTTTTTCCAGGAATAGATGTTTCTAACATTAATCTTCCCATTTATAGGGATGGATCGAAAATATGAAGTTGATGATTGCAAATTCCCTTGATTTTTTCAACAATGAAATTCACGTAGAATTTAATTTATTATTCAAAAAATTGCTGTTAATTTTAGACATTAGTATTTTTAAAATCTTGAGGATATGTGTTTATATAAGGATGAATACAAGGGATGCATTTGAGTGTTTTAGTGGGAGCCTGGGTGAGTGCATAACACCTATGGTTTATCTATATTGTAAATGGGTTATAAAATTACAATGGTGTTTAGATTTTTTGATATCCTTGAGCCTTAATTCCCGAGAATAGTGGAGGGAATGGTGCCCTTTATTGTCATGGTGCTCAAAGAAGATCATAAATTGTAATGGTTAGGGAGAAATTCTTTTGATGGTTTTTTGATGAGTTTGGTTCCTGAGGGGATCCAACTTTGGGGAATAAGGGGAGGTGTGAAAAACCATGGGCATTTTACTAGATTTTCGCCCATGGGTGACCAAAACAACAATATAATCTCCACAATGTTAAATAGATCAACATAGTATTAGGTGGATACCTATATTCAACATGGTAAGAATGGAGAAGCCTTGTCTGGGTGGTTGACATGTTAGGATCCTCTTAGTATAGTTGGGGGTGCACCACTATTTAAAACATTCCTATGTGTTGTCTTATTTCTTCTATAAAATTATTGAAAACCCCCACTTTCCCATTTGATTTTGAAACCCCACCCTCCTCTCTTCCTCCCTCATACGTGGCGAAATTTTGGGACTCTCTCCCTTTCATTTCCACCATTATTCCTTTTTTTGGGTGTACCTTGGCATGATACATTAGTGATTCTAGGTGAGTTTCACCTTCAACGTCCTTTTTTGGTTTCCCCAATCAGTCTTGGATTTTGGCCAGCTAGGATTTAGATTTCATTGATGCTTCCATCAGATCAGGGTGTTATCATCCTAATATGATATTATTTTTCTTATTACTGATAGAGGATGTCTCAATATGATGTATGGACGCCATCTCATGCTTCTTTTTTAAGGTACCTTGCCACATCAAGTTTTATAATGGTTTTTCATAAATTACCTAAAATTGGATATTAAATCTGTGTCGGATATTAGAGATTTTATATCTTAGTCCTGGGAGCATTTCAATAGTAGGAAACACCCCATCACTCAAGGTTTTATTGAGTATATTCCACTTCTTAAGCTTTAGGTTTTTATTCCTATTTTGATTGAATTGGGAAATTAAATATAAATTAAAAAATTAATTATAATTGATTTTAAATAATTATTTTTGATATCATAGGGTTATGATAGATTCTACGTTGTAATTTGTTGATATTGGTTATGAATCATTGATCTTATTTTAAAGTTAATAACTACATATTATGGACCCTGGTAGATTATTATACCTTTATAGTTTATGTATGTTCTAGTGGATTATGATATAAAATCACACCACTTTGGAAGAATAAACTGTTTAAATTATAAAAATTGTATAATTAAAATTCAATACATTTGACTTGAATGAATAATGTTCTAAGGCTATGTGGGTCCTTGTGAATTGGTATTATACCTCAAATATGGATGGTTGAGGCCCTCATTATACATATATTTTTTTATATACAGACTTATCAGTGTGAGATTTAAATAAATTAATTGATGTAGTAGATCATAGATAGGGGCACATAGCTCCTTTGAGTAGGGGTGAGTGATGTACTAAAATTATTGGAATGAGTAGGAAATGATAGAACAATTAGATGTCTTAAATCTTATAGGATAACTGATATGAGAAAGGACTGAGTATTCCATCTCCAAAAATACATGAGTGCCTAGGTGGGTATACCTTGGGTAAATTATTGATAGGTCATATATTTTAGGAACAAAACATGATCAACATGAAAATTGATATTTGAATATTTAATCTCATTAGTGTGAAAATTATATGGAAAGTCCTTAGAGACAAGTAAGTCCTCTATGTTATTATAATGATTATGAGGGATGTTATGACCTTTTAGTGATAGGGTGATACCTTGGAGATAATTTGAGATTAAAGAACCCATGCATGGTACTTGTGTTATGATGAGAACAAGGGGATCTTAATGAGTCCCTTAGTGGGATGTTGATAACAGAGGAGGAGTATGCAAGAATGGATATTGATGACTATGGGGGTCACCTTAGAACCAAAATCAATAACGTGTTCTTGGAAAGAATATAATGATCAGAATATGTCATGTAGTTGAGTGTACACCCTTAGTTATAAAAGATGGGTTGGGAAAGATTCCAACCCATATTATTATTAATATTATAATAATTATTATTATGGGAATATATTGGGCTTGGGTGAGTGGCCAACCCAAGTTCCATGAAATGTTAATCTAGGGAGGATATTCCCTTGGTTATATATGATGTGAGTCTTAGTGTTCTAGGGAGGTTGGACCCACCGAGTATGTAGGTTCTTAACTTTTTTATAAGTATTTGGTTCCCCCTAATACATATACTCTATTTTATACATGCATATATGTATTTCATGTGAAATAAGAGTCCAAGAACTAAGGGTAAGATATGAATATCTGGTAATAAAGGCCTAGTACATGGATCCAGGTAAAATATATGACGTCCCTAGGTGTGTAATATATGATAGTTCTGAGATGGAGTGTTTCATGGTGGTTTTATTATGTTTCTAGATGGGTATATTTCCCACAGTGGTTTCTAATGTACCAAGATGAGTATATTTTCCTGGAAGAATTATTATGTACTATGTAAGGTAATATTTACCTTGGGTGGTATTATTTATTCTCAAATACACTAAAAAACTACCCAAAATAGGTTTGGTTGATCTTGGGAGTAAGGATGGCACTCAAAGATCTATGATAGTTTTTTATTAATGCTACAAAACTCTCTTTATTTATAATCTTACAATATTTCATGTGATACACTATATTTACTAGTTATATCCAGGATTATGTTGTTTTTTCTTTACTAAGATATATTCACACCATACTCAGGAGACCATGTAATTTGGGAACCTTAAAAACCTTTATATATTGTTGGTTCTTGTTGGGTAGAATCTTGGTTTTGGATTGTTCAACTAAAATAATTTGATAATATTATAGATTAATGAGGTGTGGATCTGGGATAGAATTAGTGACTTCATCAATAATTATTTTATTTTATTTTTATATGTGAGTTACCTATTATTCTTCTATTATTCTTTTACCATGAGTTTGGGTAATTTATTCTTCGACATTTCATTTGATATATAATGTGTTATTCAATTTTTTATTCTATGTAATGTGATGATTGATGTCATAATATAATTTTTTTTGTTAACTACTACCAGTATTATTCATTTTGATATGATGGTAAAGTCTCTCTATGGTAATAACCTATACAACCATTTCATTTCAGCATCCTCAGGTATGTGGGGAGGTGTTCTTGAGGCCCCAGTTACCCTCCATCCCAGTTACTATAGATTGATTCCGAGGGGGAGTTGCAATTTGGTATCCATGTTTTTATGTAAATGATATCATAGTGTATCAACGTTTTTTTGTCTTACTATTTTGGTATATAGAATACATGTGGAATAAAAATGTGTTAGAGATTGTAATAGATATTGGATGACTGAGTAATAGACACCTTTTCTGAATGGATGTCTAGGTTACTAGGGGAATTCATTTTTTGTTCTCTATTTTCGATTTTATAATAATTTTCTTTCATTCTGGAGTGACACACATTGAGTATTGTATTTATGATATATTAGAGTTTTGGATCTTGGCCCCTTAAAAGGATGCGTGTGTACATGAATCACATTCATCATGTGGGATTCACAAGAAATAAAAATCCTTTATTGTGATTAATAACACTAATGGTAGAGAATCCATCTATTTTCATTTGTAAAAAACTACTTATATGACTTTTAATATATAAATTGGTGGTGGTATACTAATTTTTTGAAATACAATATAATTTTTCTTATGATATTACATGTGGATATTATATAAGTATTCCTCTGGATAATGATTATGTATTCACTTTATATATGGTATTTGTAGTGAATGTAGTATGCCAGTACCAGTATTTGAGACCTTTGTGATGGACCCCTTGTGAGTGATTTTAGTATTGGTTCTCATACTAAAAGGGGTTCATTTTCCTAGTTTTTCAATAATATATTCTATGAAATTTCCACATATTCTTTTTGGTGTAATTTTACATAACCAGGCCACATGAATTGTTTTACCTCAAAAAAATTATTATATGATGATAATATTATATACGTTTGAATGAAATTGTGTATCATGAGGGGGTTGACTCATTAGTAGATTCCAAATTCAGATTACTTCACTAGTAATATGATGTTTTGACATGTGATTCATGATGTGTATACATATATGAGAACTCTATAGTTATTGGTTTAGAATGTGAGTTACTGGTTGATATTTAAGATGAGAACAATGATGTTTCGAACTAATTTTGGCTTATGTGGTATCTAATTTATTGTCATGGTGGGAGAGTTGAGTGATTTGATATGTGACTCAATGTATTAGTGAGGTAGGAACTATGTTTTAAATGAGATATGATATGAAAGGGAAACTTGTTTGGTGGTTATCCTATAATTTTAAATTCCTAATAAATGGAAGCATGTGTAGATGCTTTTATTTAGCAGATCTGTGCAGAGAGGGTTCTACTGGGTATATGGAAATTTTTATAGAGATTCATTAAGATTCATAAAGTAAGTTACTCAATGATATTTTGGGTTATAATGTTTTTTTAAATGGGTAGGATCAGTATGAATTAGGTCTCTATTATTTTGTGTGTGACTCTTGATGGTTAGTTAGCCTTGATCCTAGATAGTTAGATATATGATGGATAGAGAATGGGTAGATATTTTTTTGGTTTTGGAATGGTGTTTAGAATGATGTATGATTTTTTGATAGACCATAGGATGATGAAATACATGATTTTGAGGAGTGATAAGGGATTTTCTAGTTTGAAAGGATTGATATGTTGTGATTCTAGTTTAGTTGTTTAGTGAAGTATGGATAGATTCAATGACATATGACTCATGAGAGTGTGGGATGAGTTCTCTAACTGGGTATTGTGGGAGTGTACCCCTATTGTATTTAGATATGATTCAGGTGGTATGTGATGGTTATTATCAAAAACATTTTTATGGAATTAGTATTATGTTATGTACAATTCAAGGGCAGATTGTTTTGATGAAATTATTATAATAATTGTTTCTTCAAGATTTGAAATGAATTTAATATGTCCATTTATAGTGAGAAGTGACATTGGACATGGATTGGTGTTCAGTGGTGTGGACAACCTGATTGTGTTCCATGACATGTATTATCAGAGATGCGTGTTTGTGGAACCTAGTGATATTGAGCTCATAGAGAAATATAAGGAAACCCATATGGTGGGGAGTTTAGCATTGGATAATTCAGTGTGTGCCCCTCATAGAGAATGAAATATTCCCTGAGTTTTGTGGATGTAAATCTTTATGAGTATGTAATAAGAAGTAATTGATGTTTATATTGGTGGCTGGCTATGAGTTGGATGACCACATCATGTCTTAACATGTGGTAATAGATAGAGCACAAGATATGGAGGCATGACCATCATGTTGGAAGGGTCATGGGAATGATGTGACAAAAAATTGGATGTTATAGTTGTAATTTGGATGCTGATTAGTTGGTGAATTAGATTTATCTAGTTTTGTGATAAATGAAAATTTTGATATATGTATACAGTGTTGGATGGAGTTAATGCGATGGAATCAAGATCAAGGTGGATTTTATGTGATCTATATATGATTCAAATAAAATGTTAATTAGTAATTTAGGAGAGATAATGCAAATAGATTTGGTTCTTTGGTTATCCCACTATAGTATTTCATCAAGAGTTGGGTTCAAAAATTAATGTGGGATATTGAATGATCTCAGTATGCATTTGGGAGTTACAATATCATTATTGTGTGAGGACATAGTTTATCAGAAGGTGTAGTCGAGCATGTTTGAGAAAGGATGTCTAAAAGTGGATAGATCAATGGTTTTTATGATATTTGTGAAATGAGTGGGAAACCAAACCAGTAATATCATTAGACAATTGTAAATATCATTATATAGGTGATTCCAATCATGGGGAGAATCATGGATTGAAATATATCCTTATTATATGAATATTATATAGGGGAGCACTATGACAATGATAATGAATTTGTTGAAAACACCATGTTGTCTTGAGATAAGAAAGCGCATGTAATTTTTATCCTGGTGTTTCAATGATGGTTGTGATGAAATCATAGATTTTAATGTATGGTGTGCCTTGTGTTTGTTGTTTTGTAGTGGAATATTAACTATCACTCCATAGTAGAATTCGATGAGTTGGTTATTAATGGTAGACTAATATTGATTCAGGTAAAGACCATTGAGTATTATCAAATATTAGAAGTGTTATGGTTGAGAAATATTAAAGACCTATATTTTTTGAGCTATGAAATTCATTAATAATTTGGATTTTAATTATCCAATGTGGGGTTAAATTGAGATATTGGGTGTTTGGACATCATGATAATATTATTTTTCAGGAGGATAGGGACCCGAGAGGCATTTGGGTTCTTGAGTGTGTCTGTAAGTGAGTGCATGGAATGTGTGATTTTTCATTGTTAGAGATGGGTAGAAAAATTCTTGTGGTGGTTTTTGTTTTGGCTAGCTCATGGCCATGGGGTTTGAGCATAGAGGAGGGAATAGCACTCGAGGAGCCTCACAATTCAAAATTTCCAGGTATAAATACCATGGATGGGAATTTGGAAGACTATGGCACCACCTCCAGGATTCCAAGTGGTGGGGGAACCTAGGATGGGAATTTCACTAACCATTTTTACTTCAATATAGCAAAAACACCGAAGGGATATTCCTCAATTTATAAATATTGGTGTGTTTTTTGGGCATGATCCCTATCCTTCATGACAATAGAGTGGACCCTGGACATTATCTCAAAAATATTGGGCTCTATGAGGGATGCCTAGGGGTGCACGATAGTGTAACACAAACTGTGGTGTTCCCTAGTTTTCTTTAAATGGGGGAAGACCCATTTTTTATTTTAATTTAAAAACATTCACACATACTCTCTTCTATCCTCATGCATGATGGACTAGGGGGTATCTCCTGAACTAATTTCCTTTGATCCCAAGTGATTTGGGGAGAACTTTTTTGTGAATCATTGGTGATTATAGATTATCTTTTACTTCCTCTTCCACTTATTTTGGTTTTACCTCTTCATCAATAATATTTGGAATCCCACTTTGGGGTTTTTTATTCCACAAGGGGATAGTAGAATCATGTTGATATTAGGGGGATTATTCTAGGAATAGCTACAGGGTTCATAGAGATAATGATTGTACATTATCTTAGACCCTTCTATTGGGGGTACATTACCATATGAATTTTTATTGGGGTTTGTATAAATTAAATTAACATTTATACTGAATAGGTTCCATATGTTAGAGATTTTGAATGTTATAGTTCTAGGTGCATGTTATTAGTAGACTGCACCATGTTGCTCAATATTTTAGAATGTGTATTCTTCCTGGTGTTTTTAGGTTATTATTATTATTTGTATAAAAATTAATAAAATATTTTAAAATTAGATAATTATATATAATTTATTATAATTAATTATTCCATATATCATTGCTTGCGTTAGGGACTTGTAGTGATAAGACATTGCAGGTTGGACATGGATGAGATTGGGAAGGAATCAACGATCATCTTAAAAAGGGAATAACTTCTTATTGAGGTTGGTTAACCTTCAGAATACCTCTATAGTTTTTGAATTTTTATATGGCTTATGGTATTAAATCTCTCAACTATGATTTATTATCTCACTTAAATTATTTAACTTATTTAATAAATATTTAATACAAATGGATGGAATGAATAATGTTCTAAGGCCATTAGGGACCATCAGAATTAACATGAGGCCTTAACTACCAATGGATGAGGACTTGATTATCAATAATTTCAATGTGATATGAGGAAAGATAATGGTGTGATTTCAATGAATAACTGATGTTGTGGAGCTTGTATTGGTTCAAATAGATCCCTTGAGTTAGCATGAGTGATGGATTGATACATTTGGCCTATGTACGCAATGATAGAACTCTAATACGACTTAAAGCCCTTTCGATAGTTGAGTTGATAATAGAGTGAGTGTTCCTCCACCACAGATATCTGATTACCCAGGTGAATATATATTTGGTTGATTATGAATATGTTTTTCATATGAGGACCAACATAGGATCAACATGGTAATTGAGATAGGTGGGTTCCATCTATCTGGAACAGTACCTATATAGATTTTACTTAGAAGATAGTGAAGCCTTTATATGATTATGATGGTTCTGAGAGATGTTATTCCCTTTGAGTGATGATCTTAGACCTTGAAAATAAGTTTAGACCAATGACCCATGTAGGTTGTCTATGTTATGATGAGACTTATTCGACCATGATAACTTTCATAGTGAGATATTAATTGTAATGCATTTGTTTTTGTGGGAATTGGTATTTATGATTATGGGTTTAACCATGATAACTAGTTGGTAATGTGTGCCTAAAAGGGATATTGTGATAAGGACAGGTCATGGTCTTGAGTGTCCATCTTTGGTTATTAAGAGATATATACTAGGTTTTAGTGAGTGTGCAATCTTTCTTCCATGATATGGTGTTTTGGGGAGGATGTAACCCTAGGAATATATGAGGTGTTTATTGGTGTTCAAAGAAGGATGTATTATTAAGTCTATAGGTGCATGAATTGTGTTATTGGGAAGAGGTTACCTTTTGTTTGTGTGCTTTATTTTATATATTCTTATGCTTGAGGTACATGAAATATGGGTTTTTTAATTAGGTGTGGGATATGACCCCTGGGTAATGAAGGCTTGATAAAAGGTTTTGGGTAGAGGATGTGACCCATAGGTGTATGATATATAATAGTTCATGGATGGAGGATTCCCCGGTGGTTTCATTTTATTCCAGGATATGCATATTTATCTGAGTCGTTTCTTATGTTCATTGATGGATATGTTTCCACTTGTGGATTCATATGTTTTAGGGATGGTAATATTTCCCTTGGGTGGTATTATTTATTCTCAGAGACACTTTAGCACTGGCCGAAGTAGGTTTGGTCGAACTCAGGTGTCACATTAAATCCCAATATTCAATGATAATTATTGTTTATACATCCACACTATATTTAATTTATATTTTAATCATATCACATGTGGCCCAATATATTTTACAATTATGTATGGTAATACATTTGCGGTTCCCTACTAATTTTTACTCACCCCTTATCGGGCATCCATGGAACCCTGGTACTCTAGTAGTATTCACTAGTAGTAGGTTTAGGTTTGGTATATGAACATATTTTTATCATTCATCTAGATAGATCAGAAAATATTGGACATTTATGAGGAATTACTCAAAGATAATAGTAGAGTATTTCACATTTATGATTTTATTTATTATATATATGTGATATGCCTAGTGGGAAATAAATCTTGTATGTTGGCATGGCCATGAGTCTTTTTAACTAGTTACTTCCACAATTTCTGTTGATATAACTAGGATTTGTATTTTCTTATTCTATATACTCAGACAGATGATGTGTTATTATATTTTTTTTTTGTTATTTCAATTTCTATTTTTAATTATTATATGAGGGTATAGTCTTCCAATGGCAACACCCAAGACACCTGCTCCTTGTAGATAGCCTCTAGCATATGAGGAGGCACGCATGTGGTCCCATTACCCGTTTTATCTGGTTACTATGGAGTGAAATGGGGTTGGATTTTATAATTATGACGATGATATATATCAATAATATAACATTTCATAATATGAGTATCTTGTTTTACAAACATTTAATATCAGTTTTTAATATTTTTTTCCTAGAAAAACGTAAAATCACATCAAAATCCATCATAACTATTTGTGGGAGAAGATCTATATTTAAATTACCTTTGAGATTATTTAAAATATCTTCCATTACATATCTATTTATGTATAGAATCATCCTAATAATATCATAGATAACTATTTCTTAGTTGAGGGGATAACTCTTTTCTCAATACATTATATGGATAAACCCATCTATATTCCTATAATAACATACTCCTAATATGATCTCCTAGCTATGTGTAACTGAAATAGAATTCTACTAATATGCACTTAATCTAATTAGGTCACCCATTAATTTCTTACACAACAATATTTAATTAAGGGGCACCCAGTTTTGGAATAATTTACCCAGTTAAATGATTGTGATCTTGATTAGTGTAAAGGCGTTTAAGAGTAATATATGTTTTGGGTAGGTTAAAAACAATGGAATTTTATTTGTTTTAATGATTAAAATCTGATAAACATAATGATGAAAACCTAGAATATTTAAGAGGAAATCTTTCACATTAATTTATAGTTAATTTAAAATACAAATTATTTCTGACATGATAACTCCTTTTGATCGATTATGACACTGCTCTTGTCATTCCATTGTTTATATGGAGGATCCATGTGGGGATTCCTCTAGTTTTATCCAAATGTTCTATATAAATTTCAGAACATTTATCTTTGTATTATAGGTTCAATCATGAGGAACCTACTACTTCATGTCATTTTCTATCGAACACAATGAGATGTTTCTCATGTTCTTTCTAGTTTTTGAGAGGGAGGAAGGGAAGTTGTTCGCTCTAGGTCTTGAAGGTATTTATAGAGTCTCATTGTTGTGCACAAAAAACCTTATTATCTAAAACAATATAACCAATTACATATACCAAGTGTTTATCCTTTGATATTTTCACAATGACCCTTTATCAAATATTAATTCTATGTTATTCCCGATGTAAAATATTAGTTATAATAATATTATTATTATATCAATTTTCATGAACATATTTAAAACCCATTTGGTAAATTAATATATTAACATTTATTTTGTTTTTATAAAATAAAATAAATCATTTATTTTAAGCACTTAACTCAGCCCAAAAAATCCTACAATGAATTTATTAAACATTTAATAAAATATATTTAATCAATTAGGGTCATTTGTTCAAAAAATAAATACATATTATATTTAGTAATATTAAGAATAAATATTCATTATAACATTCACATAATTAGATAAATATTTTTATTAGTTAATTTAAAAAACTATTGAAAAAATATAAATTTATTTATTACCTTGTGAATAATAAATAAGATATAAATTTCAACACACATATTCTAATCTTGAATATTTGGGGATTGAATTTATGTGATCAAGTTAACCTAAATAATAATTATTCCATAAACATATAATAATAATTATTTTTAATATTTAATTCAAAAGATTTTATTGAGATACACGATACACTTAGTGAGTGACCCTCTAGGTATATTTCTCAGCCACATTAGGTGAACTTACATATAATCCATGATCAACATTTGGAAACATGCCATGTCACCCATAGATAATATAGTTGACGTAATAATGAAGACAAACTAAAAATGAACACTACTGTGTAATATAATCATTTTTCATGATATCACATCAAGTAGTATGCATACTTATTGTATCACTAAATATTCTTGATTTATCTTTCTTCAAATTTATAAATTGAACTCGATGATGAAATAATATGGCCATTGATTTAATTATAATGTTTCATTTCAACCAAATGGTCTAGATATATATTCTTCTATTAATTATAGAAGGTAAAACCTTTATTTATTCAATTATTCTCATATCACGTTTGACACAAATAAAATAAGCTACCTCTATACAAGAATATTCCCTAACAATTTCTTCTCATACAATAAAGTATATGATTTTTGATATACAATAATAATAATATCTAGTGTAGGTGAAATACCCACATCTATAGATAAAAATATCCAATGACACATATAACATATTTATTTACTATTTGTAGGTCTGTCCCCATAACCTTCCAATCATAGAGACTACCATGTGTGAATTTTATAAGATGAAGTCTGAATGTATTATGAGACTCTGACATGGATAGTCAAAAAACTAATGAGTCCCATCAGATTAATGTTTCCTAGACAATAATACATAGGGTTAAAAATATATTCATAAAATTTATAAGTTCTCATTAAAAAATATATTCTTATAATATTAAAGAATATCTTATCATATGATGTTTATTTTTCAATGTAAAAAATACTCTAATGAAATTATAAAATTAAATTTACACATAATAATAATCATCATGTGATAAGATATTCCTTAATATTATAGTAATAAAAATTAAAAAACTGGTTCTAGGGTACCAACTACAACAAAGTTTTCACTTTGGAGAGAATAAAACAATTAGTATTTTAAAGTGTATCTAATTATTACAATTTTATCTAATGTACTCCCTTTATATGTATTCTTGATTATAATGATTTACTATGGGACCATTTTCCTTCCACCATCTCAATCCTTTAAATCCATATTGATGTGTAACGCTTTAAACAACTAATTTCTTGTGTTATTAACTAATATTAAAATCTAAATATATTTATATATATCCAAATACATCATATAAATAAAGTATATTAAACCCTTTCATGTTTGGGTTTATAAATAATTGAAACCAATAATACCCATTTGAGTAATCCTGGATCCACAGATAACCCACACTCACTTTTCAAGAGAAGGCATAAACCTCATAGACGATGAAATGTTTGACAGAAATTGATTATACCCTAGGATACTTTATTTATGTGACATCTAAATTCAATCATAATTATAAAAAATAATATGTATAAATCATAACTAGCAACTTCATTAAATCTCATAACTCAATATAATCAATATTCATGGTAGAGGAAATCTAAATTAATTATCATAAATATCATTTAACTCCTTATAGACATGGATGGAAATTCATTAAGAAAATTAAAAATTTATATGAAATCATACACATATTCATAATATAAAAATTGTATTTTCAAAAAATCCTTGTAATAAAATAAAAAAAATGAAAAAAACCATACATTTAAACATGAGATAAAAATTTATGAACTATTTATAAAAAAAGAAATTATAAACACATGATAATTAAATCATTCATTATCTAAAATCTATGATAAAATAAATAAAAACACATTAAATTTATTACAAATTTTAACTCTTCATTTTATTATATATAATTTACATTAAATATATAATATTTTATGAAATATTATTATATTGTATTTCTTTTAAATTATGTGATATTTCATATAATCTAAATATAACAATCCATCCAAAAATAAGAATTTTATTAAAGAGGATAAAGATCCTAAGGTATCAAGGAAGTTTAATGTAAGGTAACCAGAGAGTCTACTCTCATATGAGATTGAAAAACCCAGGGGGAAGAGAGGTTTTTCTAGTAATAGAAGAAGATGAACCACCAGAAATAACCCAAGAATCTTGAAATTTAGTTGCTTTATTCACTTCACTCCAGGTGTGGATAAATTTCACATGATTGTGAATGAGTATCTATGATGTATGAATATGATAAGAAATGTACCATGGAATTGTGTTATTCTCCTGGAGAGAGTTGTGGATCCTGAAAGAGTATGTTTCAAATGTGGTTAGCTTAATTCTATTCGAGTGACCTAGCTTAATCCCATTATGAATTTCACGAGCCTCTTTGAGGAGGGTGTATCCACATCTATATAATGCAGATAATAAAAATTGACCCCCTAGGGTCTTAAAAACACCACCCTCATAAGAAAAAAAGATTTCAATACCAATAAAACATGAGTTTAAGGGAACTTTTTGGAATGGGGTTCCAATTTATCCATTAGCCTTGTGGTTACAGACTGTGAATAAAATGGTAGGTGCCCATGTCACGACCCGCCCTCGGGGTCCATGCCGTGACTACCCCAAGCCCGCCTTCTATAGGCCAGGGGCTGGCGACTAGCACCAAGGCGTAAATCCCGGTAAAAAGCGAAGACATTGCCTTTGTAAAGTAAACAAACACCATAGAGTAAGCAAGCGGAAAGTAAACACTAAGCAAAAGCAGAGTACAACTGAAAGTGTGGAAAAGTAAATGGGCCAGTATACAAACCCAAACTAAAAGTAAAGTACAACTCGAAAGGGAAAACAACAACTGTAAGGTAAAAGCTGCTACACCGAGCTGTCCACTGGAAATCCCACCTGAAGGGTGGGTACAGATAGCTCCACTGCTCCACGGGTCCTGCCGTCCGCTCCGAGCACGTCCCGCCCAGTGGTCCACCTCCAGGTACCGTCCTGCTCTGCAAGCCTCAGCTAAGATCAACGCTGTCCGTCGTCTGCAACCAACACAACGTAGTGCGGGCAAAGCCCGTGCAGGGGTGAGTATAAGCAACTCAGTAGGGACCCCGAGACCCCTGAAGGTCTCTCAAAATCCACAAAGGATAAACCACAAAGAAAGGTACAATCACGAAGTAACAACCGACACTACTTAGGTATATGCCCATACATATACCTAAGTCATCAATTTCAAATACGCTCCAACCTCCGAGCCCAAGTACAACTCAGTCCACACAAGAAAGTAAACGTATTCCACACAGGAAAGCAAAACGTAATCCACACAGGATAGCACAACACAATCCACACAGGAAAGCAACAGGATTCAGCTCACACAGGTATACTTCTTCGAAAGACGATAAAGATGATCTCTGATCCATCTAAGTCATCGGACCCATGAAGGATCGATAGGTAACTAACCCCCGCAAAAGACCCACACAGGATCGGGCCCACGTAGGACCTGTAGATAAGCACCGCAAAGACCCACACAGGATCGGGCCCACACAGGACCTGTAGATAATCACCGCAAGACCCACACAGGATCGGGCCCACACAGGACCTGTAGCACTGATCCACGTAGGACCGCTGAGTGATGTAGTCGTCGTCGTCGAATCCACACAGGATCTCTGTACTGTCGTCGTCGCAGTCACAGTAGCAGTAGTCTCAGTAGTAGTCACAGTAACTGTCGCAGCCAGCACTAGGGTTCCTGCACACAGCAAGCTCGATCGGAGGGTCCGCTCCACGAGCCGAGAGGCTGATACATCAACTGTCACAAAGTCCAGAGTTGATGTATCCAAAAGTTCCGTATCGTCAACAGGAACTAAACGCAACAGACGGCGCGTCAATCGGACGCCCGGTCTGAGAGTTATTGGCATTTTCATCCCCGGGGCCCGGTTGGTTTTTAAGGCAAAACCTAACCCGACCGTACTCCACCTGCGTCCAAACCTCGGGCTGAGTATGCCAAAATATCTGACTCACTTAGAGGAATTCAACGAAACAGACGGCGCGTCAATCGGACGCCCGGTCTGTTAACTATTGGCCTTTCCGTCTCACACCCACCCTGGGAAACTTCCCAGGAGGTCACCCATCCTGGTCACTACTCTAGGCCAAGCACGCTTAACTACGGAGTTTTAACCACGTAGGCTCCCGAAAAAGAAGGTGCACCTTGAGTATAGTATACCGAAACGACCGTCTCGATCCAAGGATCGTGTTGCCGCTGACGGCGCGTCGTTCGGAGGCTCGAAGCTCAAGTTATGAGCATTTGAACGAAATCGATTCGAAAACGGGGGGTCCGGGTCCGGGCCGACCCGGCCCGACCCCCCTGGTCTGACCCGAACCGGGTCGACCCGACCCGGATCCGAACCGAACCGGGTCGGACCGACCCGGTCCGCTGGACCCGGCCCGGCTGGTGGCGGCGCGGCCCGGCCAGCGGCGGCGCGGCCAGGTGTCGCGCATGTGCTGCACGCGGGGGGTATAACCCCCCCTTTTTTCGGATCTCGGCCGGCCTAAGGCCGGCCGTTTCTTCTATCACGCGGGACCCGCGGGTCCCGCCTCCTAACCAAACCGGCGGCCGGCGAGGCCGGCCGCCCCTGGCTGCTCCGCCGCGGCCGTAGGGCCGTGGCCCTTCTTGTTCTCCGGCGCCGGCGGCGCGGCTGCCGCCGGTCTTCCCGTCTCGCCGCGGCCCGGCTGCCGTCGGTCTTCCCGTCTAGCTGCGGCCCGGAACCGGCCGCGGTGTTCGTTGTCCGGCGCGGTGCGACGACACCGCGCCCCTCCACAGCGCCTTCGATTCCCCTTGACGCGGCGCGATGGCGTCACGTTCTTGATGATTCTTCCATGGCGCGGCGCGACGGCGCCGCGCAATATAATCGCACGATTATCCGCGTGGTGCGACGGCACCACGCCACCTTGTTTCCACCCGCAAGGTAAATCAACAAGAACGATGGAGGGGGTTCGTCCGTGTTCATGCGGTCCGGCCCCCCTCACGTTAAATGATAACCCAACTTAAATATCCTTTCGTTAATCAAGCTAGAACCACGAACAAGAATAAATAATTAAACAAAAAAAATCAACAACCCCTACCTTGGGTATAGGTTCGAAGATTTGTCAACGTCCCGCGGAAGACAACGTCGCGGAGGTCGGGCGTCACGGTAGTCGTTCGTCAAATCCGATGACGAAGAGGTACGTCCGAAGAGGTACGTCGTTGGCGAATCTTCGTATGCCGACGAAGGGAGTCCGAGGAGGAAGCGGCGTTCCCTTTCGTTGACACGGAAGACGAAGAAGAGAGGAGCGGCGTTCTTCGTCGGAGCTTGAGCGTTCTTCGTCAAAGTTTGAAGAAGAAAGGAAAGCTCTCAAATCTTCACAAGATGGATAAAGAGTTCTAACCCAACAAAATTAGGATAAGAGCTTAATTTATTCACAAAGTTAACAAAAGAATTTCAAAGGTTTGAAATTCAAAAAGGATAACTCCAAAATTAAACTCACTTATTTATTATACATGAGTTGTATAATTAAATAAATGTTAAGTTGACAAGCCTTTAAGAGGGAGAGAGGGGAGTTAAGGGAGTTTGGGAGAAGTTGAAAAGTTTTAGGGTTCGTGTGGGCCCCACCACACTTAATCCTCTCAAGGGAGGTTAAGTGGGTGTGGGTCCCACCCCTAACTCCCTTTGAGAGAAGTTAACCCACAAGTTTAAATAAAATTTTGTATTTCACAAATTTTATTTAACTTAATCTAAAAACCCAAAAACTAACTTTCAACCCGAAATAAACGCAACTTCCGAAAAGGTCTCCGTAAGCGAATATCGGCACTGTGAGTTCATCGGTGCCCTCAGATTTCAATTCCGAGCACCGGATCAAAAGTTAGAAATTCCCGCTCGTTCGTTCACTGAACGTACCCGATCCAAACTTCGGAAATTGATTCCGGGCACTCCGGGCCTCGGAATCAGGTGCCGTCAGAAACCGCGCTCTTGTAAAATTCCAAAGAAAATTAAGAAAAAATTTCCCTTGAATTTTACGGGTCTTTACATTACTCCCACCTCAGGGCTTTACGTCCCTGTAAAGATACATCAAAAACTAGGGAAACAAATGAGGGTACTGAGCACGCATCTGAGCCTCCCGCTCCCATGTGCTCTCCTGGAGATTCCCGTGCTGCCATCTGATGCGCACAAGAGGAATCGATCGCCCACGCAGGACCCGCTCTTGTCGATCCTCTATCTCCACCGGGACCTCCGAAAAAGTCGCCCCATCGTCAACGTCAAGCTCCCCATGGTCAATGATGTGCGTCGGGTCGTGCACGTATCTCCTCAGCTGGGATACGTGGAAGACGTCGTGCACCCGGTGCAACTGAGGTGGCAGAGCCAGGCGATAAGCCACCTCGCCAACCCTGCTGAGGACCTGAAAGGGTCCGATGAAGCACGGAGATAACTTGCCGCCTCGGCCAAATCTCCAAATACCACGTCGAGGTGAGACTCGCAAGAAGACGTGGTCGCCATCCTCGAACTCTAGTGGCCTCCGCCTCCTGTCAGCATATGACTTCTGCCGGCTCTGAGATGTCCTCATCCGCTCCTGGATGACCTGGATCTTCTCTGTCGTGGCCTGGACCATCTCCGGTCCCACCAGTGCTGACTCTCCAGGGTCTGTCCAGCACAAAGGAGATCTACAAGGTCGGCCGTACAATGCCTCGTACGGTGCCATCCCGATGGTGGAGTGGTAGCTGTTGTTGTACGCAAACTCCACCAAGGGTAGGTGGTCCTCCCAGCTACGACCAAAGTCGAGGACACATGCGCGGAGCATGTCCTCGAGAGTCTGAATGGTCCTCTCCGTCTGACCATCCGTCTGAGGGTGAAAGGTTGTGCTCAGACGTAGCTGTGTCCCGAACGCCTCCTGTAACCCCTTCCAAAGCCGGGAAGTAAAGAGAGCATCTCGATCGGAGACGATAGATGATGGCACACCGTGGAGCCGCACAATCTCCTGAACGTAGAGACGTCCCAAGCTCTCCACTGAGCCCTGCTCTCTGATGGGTAAGAAGTGTGCCGACTTGGTGAGTCGGTCAACAATCACCCATATGGAGTCGTGACCTCTGGAAGTACATGGTAGTCCAGTCACGAAGTCCATAGATATGTCGTCCCACTTCCACTCCGGAACCTCCAAGGGCTGTACCAAGCCCGCTGGTACCTGATGCTCTGCCTTCACCTGCTGGCAGGTGAGACATCGAGAAACGAACTCTGCTACTGCCTTCTTCATGCCCGGCCACCAGTGCTGTCGTCTGAGATCCTGGTACATCTTCGCCACTCCAGGATGTACTGTCAAAGGAGAAGTGTGAAACTCACTCAGCACTTCCTCTCGCAAAGCGACTGGTACCATGGTACGTCCTCTGAAAAGGATGTCGTGCTCTGCTCCAAGGGAGAAACCATCAGGTGTCTGTCTCGAGGATATCTGTGCACGCCGTGTCTCACAGTCAGTGTCCTCACGTTGTGCCTCTCTGACCTGCTGTGGTAGAGGAGGGGTGACTGTGAGAGACTGGAGGAAGGCTGCTCCATCTCTATCCACGAAGGATATCTGCAAAGAAACTAGCTGAAAAGATTTCTCCTTTGCCGAAAAGTGAAATCCGGTCTCATCCCCTGGATGAACCACGTTCCTTTCCTAATACAGTCAATCCCGTCATGATTAGTTAATTCATGGCATGGATGACGTCGTAAGGCCTCGACGCTTCTACCAAGAGATCCAACCGTTACTCTCGCCTCCAAGGGTTGAGTCACACTATCGGCATCAGTGTGTGGTCACTGGGTTTCCTCCAGTACGAATCTCGCAAGTGAGGGTCAAGTCAACAATTTTTAACCAGCACCTCTTAGTAAAAATAAACAAAAGACAAGATAACAAAAGTTACCAAGGTAAGTATCTTTTATTACTTCAACTTAAAGTACAAGGACACAAGGCAACACAAACTACGAAGCTAGAGGCATTATGGGCAAAGACCTCTATGCCTGGAGCTAGTCCCGCACTAGTCCACCCGCTTCCGGAGCTCCATGATCGTAAGCTCCAGCTGCCTGAAGTTGTGCTCTCCCCTGAGGTCGGGGTGGACCTCCTGGTGAGCTGATATAAGTAATCACAAAGAAAACTTTGAAACATACACGCAATCAATGTTTTCGTGCATTAAGTCGGAAATCAGAAGTCAGGGTCCTGGTGTACGGATACGTCGGCCGCCGCACCAACACTGGACTCCCTGGACTGATAACCACACTCAATAAGCTAAACATTATTGCTTCACATAGAAAAGATCAGAGTTCGCGGTAGAACCGAACTCCTCTGATACCAATTTGTCACGACCCGCCCTCGGGGTCCGTGCCGTGACTACCCCAAGCCCGCCTTCTATAGGCCAGGGGCTGGCGACTAGCACCAAGGCGTAAATCCCGGTGAAAAGGGAAGGCATTGCCTTTGTAAAGTAAACAAACACCACAGAGTAAGCAAGCGGAAAGTAAACACTAAGCAAAAGAAGAGTACAACTGAAAGTGCGGAAAAGTAAATGGGCCAGTATACAAACCCAAACTGAAAGTAAAGTACAACTCGAAAGGGAAAACAGCAACTGAAAGGTAAAAGCTGCTACACCGAGCTGTCCACTAGAAATTCCACCTGAAGGGTGGGTACAGATAGCTCCACTGCTCCACGGGTCCTGCCGTCCGCTCCGAGCACGTCCCGCCCAGTGGTCCACCTCCAGGTACCGTCCTGCTCTGCAAGCCTCAGCTAAGATCAACGCTGTCCGTCGTCTGCAACCAACACAACGTAGTGCGGGCAAAGCCCATGCAGGGGTGAGTATAAGAAACTCAGTAGGGACCCCGAGACCCCTGAAGGTCTCTCAAAATCCACAAATGATAAACCACAAAGAAAGGTACAATCACGAAGTAACAACCGACACTGCTTAGGTATATGCCCATACATATACCTAAGTCATCAATTTCAAATATGCTCCAACCTCCGAGCCCAAGTACAACTCAGTCCACACAGGAAAGTAAACGTATTCCACACAGGAAAGCAAAACGTAATCCACACAGGATAGCACAACACAATCCACACATGAAAGCAACAGGATTCAGCTCACATAGGTATACTTCTTCGAAAGACCATAAAGATGATCTCTGATCCATCTAAGTCATCGGACCCACGAAGGATCGATAGGTAACTAACCCCCGCAAAAGACCCACACAGGATCGGGCCCACGTAGGACCTGTAGATAAGCACCGCAAAGACCCACACAGGATCGGGCCCACACAGGACCTGTAGATAATCACCGCAAGACCCACACAGGATCGGGCCCACATAGGACCTGTAGGCGCTGGTTCACATAGGACCGCTGAGCGCAAAGACCCACACAGGATCGGGCCCACACAGGACCTGTAGCACTGATCCACGTAGGATCGCTGAGTGATGTAGTCGTCGTCGTTGAATCCACACAGGATCTCTGTACTGTCGTCGTCGCAGTCACAGTAGCAGTAGTCTCAGTAGTAGTCACAGTAACTGTCGCAGCCAGCACTAGGGTTCCCGCACACAGCAAGCTCGATCGGAGGGTCCGCTCCACGAGCCGAGAGGCTGATACATCAACTGTCACAAAGTCCAGAGTTGATGTATCTAAAAGTTCCGTATCGTCAACAGGAACTCAACGCAACAGACAGCGCGTCAATCGGACGCCCGGTCTGAGAGTTATTGGTATTTTCGTCCCCGGGGCCCGGTTGGTTTTTAAGGCAAAACCTAACCCGACCGTACTCCACCTGCGTCCAAACCTCGGGCGGAGTATGCCAAAAGATCTGACTCACTTAGAGGAATTCAACGAAACAGACGGCGCGTCAATCGGACGCCCGGTCTGTTAACTATTGGCCTTTCCGTCTCACACCCACCCTGGGAAACTTCCCAGGAGGTCACCCATCCTGGTCACTACTCTAGGCCAAGCACGCTTAACTACGGAGTTTTAACCACGTAGGCTCCCGAAAAGGAAGGTGCACCTTGAGTATAGTATACCGAAACGACCGTCTCAATCCAAGGATCGCGTTGCCGCTGACGGCGCGTCGTTCGGAGGCCCGAAGCTCAAGTTATGAGCATTTGAACGAAATAGATTCGAAAACGGGGGGTCCGGGTCCGGGCCGACCCGGCCCGACCCCCCTGGTCTGACCCGAACCGGGTCGACCCGACCCGGATCCGAACCGAACCGGGTCGGACTGACCCGGATCCGAACCGAACCGGGTCGGACCGACCCGGTCCGCTGGACCCGGCCCGGCTGGTGGCGGCGCGGCGGCGCGGCCCGGCCAGCGGCGATGCGGCCAGGTGCCGCGCATGTGCCGCACGCGGGGGGTATAACCCCCCCTTTTTTCGGATCTCGGCCGGCCTAAGGCCGACCGTTTCTTCTCTCACGCGGGACCCGCGGGTCCCGCCTCCTAACCAAACCGGCGGCCGGCGAGGCTGGCCGCCCCTGGCTGCTCTGCCGCGGCCGTAGGTCCGTGGCCCTTCTTGTTCTCCGGCGACGGCGGCGCGGCTGCCACCGGTCTTCCCGTCTCGCCGCGGCCCGGCTGCCGTCGGTCTTCCCGTCTAGCCGCGGCCCGGAACCGGCCGCGGTGTTCGTCGTCCGGCGCGGTGCGACGGCACCGCGCCCCTCCGCCGTGCCTTAGATTCCCCTTGACGCGGCGCGACGGCGTCACGTTCTTGATGATTCTTCCACGGCGCGGCGCGACGGCGCCGCGCAATATAATTGCACGATTATCCGCGTGGTGCGACGGCACCACGCCACCTTGTTTCCACCCGCAAGGTAAATCAACAAGAACGATGGAGGGGGTTCGGTCGTGTTCATGCGGTCCGGCCCCCCTCACGTTAAATGATAACACAACTTAAATATCCTTTCGTTAATCAAGCTAGAACCACGAACAAGAATAAATAATTAAACAAAAAAAATCAACAACCCCTACCTTGGGTATAGGTTCGAAAATTTGTCAACGTCCCGCGGAAGACAACGTCGCGGAGGTCGGGCGTCGCGGTAGTCGTTCGTCAAATCCGATGACGAAGAGGTACGTCCGAAGAGGTACGTCGT
This sequence comes from Viscum album, assembly GCA_963277665.1. NCBI lineage: Eukaryota > Viridiplantae > Streptophyta > Magnoliopsida > Santalales > Viscaceae > Viscum > Viscum album. Next base: position 917,650,981 of record OY728145.1, read on the forward strand.
TGGCGAATCTTCGTATGCCGATGAAGGGAGTCCGAGGAGGAAGCGACGTTCCCTTTCGTTGACACGGAAGACGAAGAAGAGAGGAGCGGCGTTCTTCGTCGGAGCTTGAGCGTTCTTCGTCAAAGTTTGAAGAAGAAAGGAAAGCTCTCAAATCTTCACAAGATGGCTAAAGAGTTCTAACCCAACAAAATTAGGATAAGAGCTTAATTTATTCAAAAAGTTAACAAAAGAATTTCAAAGGTTTGAAATTCAAAAAGGATAACTCCAAAATTAAACTCACTTATTTATTATACATGAGTTGTATAATTAAATAAATGTTAAGTTGACAAGCCTTTAAGAGGGAGAGAGGGGAGTTAAGGGAGTTTGGGAGAAGTTGAAAAGTTTTAGGGTTCGTGTGGCCCCCACCACACTTAATCCTCTCAAGGGAGGTTAAGTGGGTGTGGGTCCCACCCCTAACTCCCTTTGAGAGAAGTTAACCCACAAGTTTAAATAAAATTTTGTATTTCACAAATTTTATTTAACGTAATCTAAAAACCCAAAAACTAACTTTCAACCCGAAATAAACGCAACTTCCGAAAAGGTCTCCTTAAGCGAATATCGGCGCTGTGAGTTCATCGGTGCCCTCGGATTTCAATTCCGAGCACCGGATCAAAAGTTAGAAATTCTCGCTCGTTCGTTCACTGAACGTACCCGAGCCAAACTTCGGAAATTGATTCCGGGCACTCCGTGCCTCGGAATCAGGTGCCGTCAGAAACCGCGCTCTTGTAAAATTCCAAATCAAATTAAGAAAAAATTTCCCTTGAATTTTACGGGTCTTTACAGCCCATACCAGATGTGATCTTAGGGGATTTTGCAGATCATTTTAGGAGAGTCACTATGTTAGCTACTAGATTTTTTCCCCTAGCCACAAAATCCATCCACATGCTAAGGGATTATTCAATGTATACCTTGTTCCTTCTGTTCTAGTTTAAATAATAGTCAACTACCAAGATAATCTCTCTTTTCTTCTTCTTATGGGAGTTTTTTATATGTTATGGAATCAGATATGGAGAAACTAATCACTTATGAACTCATGGAATTATTTCACTATGAAATAACTAATGGAGTATCACATCAAATCCTCCATGGACACCACATCTGACCTCCTCGATCTTCTGATGCATTGGTGCTCCTCTCTTTCATTATCTACTGCTGGTTTTCTTTGCACCCTGGCCTAGATCATTTGGGTTCGGCGCAATGATTCGGTTTTCCACCAAGTCCATAAAACACCTGACTTGTGGATGGAAGGAGCAATTTCATGGATGGAGGGCTGGAAGGACCACAAAGGACATTGTATTCCGGGTGTTACCCCCTACTTCCCACATCAATAGACCCCCAATGGAAGGGAGGTCTAAACGTAACGTGGACGCTTCTCTTCCCAAAGATAGGCCAGTTTCTCTCGGCCTTCTGGCTCGTAATCATTTGGGGCAGATCATTGCAGAAAAATATGAATTACATCACGCCCTATAGGAACCTGCAGTGGCAGAAGACTTTGTTATCCGTGTAGGGATGCCACTCGCTTTGGAGTGTGGATGGGCTGATATCATCATTGAGTATGACTGCCTTACTATTGTCAATGCTATTAACCACCATGATGCTGGACTCCAGACTTTTGGCCTCATTTTCAGGAGAATCCACTCACTTTTCCAAGGCTTCTCTTGTTGCACCTTCTCCTTTACCAAAAGGGAAGGAAACAATGTAGCCCACTAAATTGCGGCCTCAGGTCCCTTCGATGTTAACCAGCTATGGCTGGACAATTTCCCTTCATGGCTCTACTTATGTACGACTGCGGATCTTCATCATTAATAGTACCTCTTTTTTTTAAAAAAAATATTATGTATGGAGCTAGACACTCCAAAAATCCAATAATAAGCCTCTATGAATTGTGATTCTAGATATTGATTTCTTAATAACCAATGATCTAACATGAATAGTTAAGATGTAAAATATGTCAATATGGATGGAATTCCGTAATTATTAAAATCCCCACTTTAGAAGGATTAAGTCCATATAATATATTCACCCAATGAAATTGTCCCAAAGGGGTTATTATTCCATAATAACCTCCCATGTCATCTTAGCATGAAAATAATGTATCATGCAAGAGGCACTAATTAGGTTAATTCTCCCATTTCACTATATTATTTATCCTAGACCATGAAGCCCAATGGAATATACCATCATAATGCAAATCCAAAATAAAACAATACATGTGGTATTTGATATTCTTAATAACAACATTTGGAACCTTAAGAATAGACAACACAATTACAGGAATATAAGTGAGAACATAGTATAAACGGGTGATTCTGACACCCAAATATAGAAAATAGTTCATCCATTTATTGATATAGTTATAGATTTTCTCAGACACCCTTAAAAATGTGGAAAACAAATTCTACTAGAAGGGATTATAGATTCCTTATAGTCTATGGGGAAGAACCTCTTGTAAACTCCAAGGTTAGCATCTATCATCTTAGAATGTCCCCAAAGAAAAATTTTTAAATGAAAACACTTGAATTCTAATGGTTGATTATCTAACCAATCAATTTTCAATAATTCTTCAGAACCCTATTGAATCCTTGAATTGATTTATGACATACATTAAAAATAATACCTTATCATCTATAAATAAGAGGTGGGATAATTCATTGAAGTGAGGTCTACAATGTAATGAGAGGATTAAACTATTGTGAATGAATCTAAGAAGCTATGTATTGAGGGAATCCTAAACTAGAATAAATACACTTGGAAATAATAGGTTCCCCTACCTTATCCCACAAACCCACATAAAGAAACCAAAAAATATTCCCCATCAAAGTAATAGATATACAAAGGGAATTATAACCATAACATAAATATCACATATTAAAATTATTTAAACATTTAATATATAATTTATGAAGACTGATTTTTATATATTTTAAACAAATTTCCCAACTTGATAGTTAATTGGAACAAGTAAAATTAATTACTTATAAAAAGTTCTTAATTTTAATATAAACTCAATTATATTTTCCCTTCATTTTTAATTTATAAACCATTAATAAATTATTATTATTATAATTTCCATACAAACTCATTATTTATAAATAATAATTGGTTCTACATAATTTCAAAAGGGTATTTCAATATTAACATTTAATTTTTCTGGATATTTATATATAAACATATCAAAAAAATTAATTAATTAATTTATATAATTTTTATTTCAATAATCTATAAAAAAGTTTATAAATTAAATAAATTTCTCAAAATAAATTGTTTTATAAATTATAAAAAATTATAAATTATTACCATTAGTTAATAATTGAAAATTTAATTATTTTTTCCATAATATATCATTTTTGATGATTAGATTATGTCATAGGAAACAATAGATGAAACCCAAATATGCACTATCAACCATATATGAGGATTAATAAAATGAAATCTGTCTATCATAAGGAATGATAATCATATAAATATTATTAACTCAATGTATATAACAACCCTTACCTTTTTTACATACATAATCATGATATATAACATAAAACCATCACTTGATACAACATATATTATTGAGAGGTCTAGTGTCTTTGTGTATTAGGATCATTACATAACAACTTAAAACATAAAATGTAACATCAAATTGAAAACTTCATTTACATGACCACATCATTCATTCGTACTTTAAATTGAATGGGATAACCTGAGAACATGCATAATAAAATGGTGATCTATAATGACTAGTAAGGGAGTAAAAAGGCACAACATGAACAATAAAATAAATGTTAGGAAATAGACATATTAATGGATAATAAGAGAAACATGAACATAAAGGTATTATTGGTCAGAGTGGATACTCAAGAGGGGGGGGGGGGGGGGTGAATTGAGATCCAATAAAAATTACTGTTAAAAATATTTCTCTTAAAATCCCCCTATTTAAAAACAAGTTAATATATAGTGAATTTATACAGATCGTAAGTGTTCAATTAATTTCTCAAAGATTTATTAGGTCTTAGTCAACTTAATTAGAAGATTAAATTATATTTTGAAACTAACTTACTTGTTCACAATAAGTATAAACACTTCCTAATTGAACTATCAAAGTAACATTAAAACAAATTGTATTTAAAAGTAATTAGCAGCGGAATATGAAATATATATGTAGTATTCTTTTAAACTTAAACAAAGATACATATCAGATGTAACCAAGAGGTTCATTATCAAGCTGATACTTAGTCCTCTCAAACAATTTATATAAATTTGATCCACACCCTGGATCGGGGTAAACAACAGTGAAATCACTCTCCAGGTACAAAGACCACTACCACAATTCTTCGTGGGAAAACCAACAACAGCTCACAAGATGTCCAGGTCTTACTTGAACTCTACCACTATCCACAGTGGGATATAGGAGAGTTATAGAGTTTGAATGAGGATTTATAAATCCTCCAGTTTAGCATAGGAGACAGTGTGTGTAAGAAATATAAAGAGTATACACACTGCTCAAAATGTAAACGAGTAATGCACAATAGATCTAAATAGATAGAAATGAGTTTAGAGTTCTTTATGTGTTGTGAGTGAAGATCTGGACTCCTTGGATTGATGTAAATAAAGCTCTGAGTCCTTCTCTATTTTTTTGTTTGAAAAATAGAGGGTCGTTTTCTTCAAGCTCAGTTTGACCAGATTAAGTGCATCAAGAGTTCGTTGTGGCTCTTCACTCTTGACTGAGGTGCAGCTTGTCTTCTCCTATAGAATGAATGGATTCGGGTATGTCCAATGCTCTTCTAGTATGACTGTATCTTTTTCCTTTTGTGTGAATGGACCACATTTTCAATGTTGTTAAGCCTTTTTTTTACACCCTTCTCGTGCCTTCTTAGTTCATGATTCATCTATTGTGTGTGTGTTCCTGTCCGGTCTTTGTCCTTCCATTTATAGCTATCAGCTCTGGTAAAATGAATGATTACATTTTTCACGGTTACTAGGTACGGTTCCCTAACATGCCAACACATATCATTAAATAACATTGATTGCATTAAAATCATAAAAAATAACAGTTTCATAATAAATAAAAATATTGAGAGTATAGAGTCTGACTGGTCAAGCATTTATTATTAGCTTTATTAGTATAAGTGTAACAATGGTCTTTGTATAGATGGAACTTCTATCGGTAGCTCTTGGTCTATCGGTAGCTCTTGGTATCAATAGCTCTTGGTATCGATAGCTGTTTGATCTTGTATTGATAGCTCTATATACCTGTGACTTCTTCTATCGGTAGACTTTGCTTCTATCAGTAGACTTCGCTTCCATTGATAGCTTCATTTTGTATCAGTGACTCTATATATCGGTAGAATTACTCTGTTGGTAACTCTGGTGTTAATGGTAGCTTATATTAGTATACCTTTAGTCTGTGTATATCGGTAGCTCCGTTTGGTTCCAGTGAAGTATATATATATCGGTAGACTTACGCATACCGGTAAACTTTCTCAATAGGTAGATCAGTTTCTGTCGGTAGCTGTCTCTATCGGTGGACTTGATCTATTAGAGACATGTGCTTACTGGTTGACTTATACACATCGGTAGCTCTGCGTATCGGTGACCTTTTCCTATCGGTGACTATGTCTATCGGTAGACTAATTTTATCGGTAGAATGTCCTTATTAGTAGCTATAGGAATATTAGTGACTTAACAATTATCTGTTTTATGCAGAACACATCTGATTGAGTTAGAATTTATTCAAAACTCATATAAACATAGATAAACATTGATTAATATATTTCAATGATTATTTTAATATAATTATCAACTTGATCATAGATTAAAAGAATTAATATATAGATACACATTATTTGGGATTAACAAAGTATGTGAAAGCATAATTAGGATTATCAAAATAGGTGAGGTCAACAATCTCCCCATTTTTTATAATCACAACATATGAAATTATAGTCCCAATATAATCAATAATGAATCAGAGGATATATCATTAATGTTAATTGTATCAGAGAAAAAAATATAAGATGTGAAACATGCAATGTACTAGAGGTAGAATTAAATGCTATGGTATCAAAGGGACAAGTTACAAAGCAGATTAGCTCTCCCTTAGTAAATATTTCTCCTCCTTTCGCATAAAAGATATTATTCCCAGATCCCTTAAAAATTTTCACCCCTTTTGTGATAATCAAAAAGTGGGAAACAACAAATAGAAAAGGAACAAAATGATACAGAAAATAAATCCATATCTATTTCATGTTACAAAAAGGTAAAAGAAAATAAAACAAAATACAAGTGATTCCTATCAAATATCTTAGCCACCTATTCAATCCACGTCCTCTATATGATATTTTCCCTTTGTATTAGAAGAGGATTAAGACTGTGTGGATGCAGGTGAAGGATTAGGAAGTCCAGAAATGATCACAGGAGGCTGAGCCACTGAAACTATTCCTGGCCTGTACTGAGTAGTTCTTTGAGTGATCATAAGAGTAAGGATTCAAATAGCTTGGGCTGGAGTCATCTGAACATGAGAAGAAGTAGAAGAAGAGGCAGGAAAAGCTGGAGGTATAATTACTGTTCTAGCATTGACATGCAAGAAAGGCAACAAAATATTTCTAAAATCTATAATTATTCCTCCTCTCTCCATAGAAGATATTAAATCATCCTTGTTCTCCATGAATTTGTCCAAGGATGGAGTCAATTATCTTAGCTTACTGACTTCCTCTCTGAAGGATTGATTAACATGAGGTAACTTCAGGTTTTCTAATAGAAGTTTGAAGTGATTGTTGAGCTGATGTTTTGTATAAATCCTTTGGAAATAGTAGTCAACCTTTTCTTTCACTTCTTTCTGAGAGGTAGAGGCTTCTCTCATATTGTCATAGACTATCTTCATTATTTCTCTAGCTGAATCTCTAGTAGAAATCACCACTTTTCTCTGGTCGAATGAGTCCAAAGAGCCACTGTTTGAGGATAAACCAAGATCCTCCTTCTTCACAGCTCAAATTTGATCCAAATCTACTGAAGTTCGGGAGGCAAGAGAACCAACACAGAAAGTTACTATTTCATTGAAGTTTTTGGTCAACCCACTGATGAGATTTTTGACTTTGGAGTCCTGGGAGTTGACATGATCTTTCACAGAGGTTTTAAAACCTTCGACGACAGATACCATCTAGCTCACAACACCTTTGACATATGCTAAATCTTTATCAGCTTGGGATTTAGAACTCATATAAGATTCTAAAGAGATAACAGATTTCTTAACATCTTCAACACTTTCTTCCAGTCTAGATACTTGAGTATGGAAAGCTGTTACTTCATCCACTATCTCTACCACAAAGGTAGAGACATTAAATCCGAGAGAGAGTTCAAAAGACTTTTCCAAGTTTCTCAATTCTTCAACTAAGTGACTCCTTAACCCAGCAATAGAATTACTCAACAACTCCTTCATCTCAGCCTTTATGGATTCAAGATCACCCCTGGTGATCATACAAGTAGGTGCAACCATAACAGGTTCCCATTTAGATACTATACTGGTCACTGAGTCATTCATAATCGATTGAATTAAAGACACTAGTGAGGGTTCCATTTTCTTTATTTCTTCCACAAAACTGATTTTGAGATCAGACATGAGCTTGTCCAGATCATGCATTCTGAACACATCTTCAGGTAACAACTCAGTATGAATATCATAATTTGTTTTTGGTCTATTGAGGGATGCTTCATTATCAGAATCTGGATAGTCTAAACCACAAACCACAAAACCTGGGTCTTCTGCCCAATCCAAAATTTCAACAGTCACTGAAACACTACCAAATCTGGTTTAATGGTCCCCATCAACTGGTGCATTCTCTTTCACAGCAAGATCATTCTCAGTAGGTCTTTCTTCATAAGATGAATCTTCTACTATCAATTTTATCTCTATAACAGCTGAAATTGTAGGATGCTCCTCTAAATTAGGCATAGGTCCTTCCATCTCTATCACTCCTTCAACATGCACAACTGAGCTTCCAATCAATGGACTCAAACTTAAGCAAGAAGAATTAGATGCTTCAGATTTTTCCCTTTCTTCTTAATTCTCAGGGACTGGCTAGTCTTTCTCATTAGCAGGTGTCTCTTCCTCTAAAGATTCCTTTTCTGAAGAGACAAATTCAGCAGCAGGACTTTGAGGCAAGTCCAGATCCCTTCCATTAGCCATATAAGTCTACTCTTCATCAGTCTCATCACTGTATTCATGTTCTTCTTCATCAGGTCTGAGACCTAGATCCCTCACATCCTTATGTCTTGAAGGATGGTTCACAGGATTGAATTTATCATAAACCTTATTGTCATCATTAACCCATTCTCCTCTCCATGGGTTCCAATTTATCTTTATATATTTGCAAACTGTATCGGTGATACAAAAATTATTCTTTACTAGCACTGTCTAATCACGAGACTCAGCTACTCCTTTCACATTGATAATAACTGAGATCAACTTGGAAAATAATAGGGAATTTTTCTTTGATTTTGGCCTGGTCATGTCTTCCATTTAACTAATTATCAATCTACACATATTCACTTTTACACAATGTATTAAGAGATGTAGGAGATAGATATCTTAATATCTTAAATTCGCAAAGTCCCCTATCCTTGGTATTAAGACATGCTGAAATTTTTTGAATAGAAATATGTTCTCTCCATCCATTTCAGTATCCAACACTTGTCTTTGATTTCCACTACCCATGAGATCCTCTAGGGAAGTTTCACAATCGAATATATCACTTGTAGCTGGTATTGATTTTGAGACATATCCAGAGACACCTTCATGTGGAACCTTCAGGCATTCATCCCACTCAACAGATGAAAAAGATATCTTCTTTCCATTCACAAAGGAAATCACTCGGTTCTCATCTTATGATTTCCCAAAGCTCACAAACTCATAAAATTATTTCACTAGCTTTGGATATTAGGGGCCATTGTTATTCGAAAATAAATCTACCAACTTTTGATCTTCTATGACCTCAAGCACTAACTATTTTCTAGCAAACAACCATTCCACGCACAGCTCTATCTCTATCACAATAACACTATTTTTCAAATGAGGATTCACTGGTCGCCTCCCTGATCATGTTCTACCGACACTACCACTTTCTTTGGGCTCTGTCTTCTGCTTCTTCGCATTCGTCTCTTCAAAGTTATCTCTGATGGTAGGGATTTTGGTTTTTTCCATCTCTGGTTCGAGGGATTTAGGGTTTTCGAGATATTTGGGATCTAAGGATTGAGGGTAAAGGAAATATTCGGTGGATTGAGAAGTAACTAAGACTGTGATTTACCATTTAGTAATCATAAATAAAATAAAATAAAAACGATTCATATTCTAGCGGCAAACAAAATTTTAAAACAGTGCACTCATCAATAGGGTTTATCAGTGATAATTCCTATCAGTGAGGTGCATCGGTGAGGTTACATGGGTGAGGTTACATCGGGGAGGTTACATCAGTGAGGTTACATCGCATCGGTGATCTACCTACCGATCAAGGTTAATCATTCCCAAATTGTGCCTAATGTAACTTAACCTATCCGATCTTAAATGTTTGGTGAAGATGTCAGCTAATTGATGTTTAGTACCTATAAATTCAAGAGTAATATCACCTTTTTGGTAATGATCTCTCAAAAAGTGGTGCCTTATATAAATGTGTTTGGTCATATAGTGAGATACAGGGTTATTTGAAATGTTTATTGCACTAGTGTTATCACAGTTAATTGAAACATGCTTAAAATCATATCCATAGTCCAAAGGAGTGTGTTTCATCCATAGAATTTTCACATAGAAAATACCAGCAGCTATATATTATGCTTCGGCAGTAGAAAAATCTACAGAATTCTGCTTCTTACTACACCAAGATACTAAGGACTTACCTATAAAATGACATGTTCCAGATGTGTTTTTTTATTCAACTTGCAACCAGCAAAGTCAGCATCTGAATAACTCATTAAGTCAAAAGATTGTCCTTTTGGATAAAAAAACCTAAATTTACAGTGTGTTTAAGATACTTAATAATTCTTTTAACAACAATTAAATGAGATTCTTTTGGATTAGCTTGAAATATTTCACACATACACACACTAAACATAATATCAGGTCCACTAGCAGTAAGGTAATGTAAGCTTCCAATCATACCTCTATTATTAGTTTGATCCACTGGTTTCCCAGTTTCATCTGTATCGAATTTACAGACTGTACTCATAGGAGTATCACTTTTCATAATACTATCCAAACAAAAATGTTTTAAAAGACTCTTTTTACATTTACTCTGATTTAAAACAATACCATTTTCATTTTGAAAAACAAGAAATCCATGAAAGTATGTGAGTCCTCCCATTAAACTCATTTCAAATTCATTTAGCATACTCTATGAAGAATCAGTACATAATGAATGTTTAGAAGATCCAAAAATAATATCATCAATATAGATTTGTACTATTAAAACATCTATATAAATTATTTTAATAAAAAGATTTGGATCAGCAATCCCTTTAGTAAAACTTTTTGAAATAAGAAAATTACTAAGTCTATCATACCAAGCTCCTGGATATTGTTTCAAACCATATAAATCTTTCGATAGCTTGAAAACTTGATTTGGAAAATGAGGATTAGTAAATCCAGGTGGTTTTTCAATAAAAACATCTTCAATTATAAAACCATTTAGAAAAGAAATTTTGACATCCATTTGATAAAATTTGAAATTTAGATGAGCTACAAAGGCAAGTAAGATCCTAATGGCTTCTAATATAGATACAGGGGCAATGGTTTCCTCATAGTCTATTCCTTCCTCTTGACTATATCCTTGTGCAACTAACCTAGATTTGTTTCTAACTATGTTTCCAGATTAATCAATTTTGTTTCTAAAAACCCATTTAGTGCCTATTGTCAAAGTGTCATTAGGTCTGTCAACTAATTCTCATACTTTGTTCAAATTGATTTAGCTCTTCTTGCATATCCATTACCCAAGATTCATCATTGATTGCATCACTAAAATTTTTAGGTTCTAGCTGTGAATGAAATGCTTGATGTTCAACCTGGTTTCTTAGAGAAGCTCTAGTATGTGTCCCTCTATCAAGATTACCAACAACAGCATCCAAAGGATGATTCTTTAGAATCCTAGTTGATCTAGTAAATGTAGGACTAGAAATTTCAGTTTCATCTATAGGTTTGGTTTCAAAAGAAGTAGATTCTGGAATATTTCTAGAACTGGTTGTTTTTACCGCAGATTATTTAGTTTTATCATAAAGGTCTACAACAGTCAAATCTTCTTCAAGATTTTCAATAGAAGGCTTAGGTTCATGTGGATTAGTTTCATCAAACATGAAGTGAACAGATTCTTCCACACATTTTGTTCTTTTGTTAATGACTCTATAGGCTTTTCTAGTTAGAGAATAACCCAGAAAAATTCCTTCATCACCTTTAGAAGAAAACTTGTCAATATTATCCTTGGTATTTAGAATAAAGAAATTACAACCAAAGACTCTAAAGTAACTAAATTTAGGTTTCCTATTGTTCCACAACTTATAAGGGGTCTTTTTAATAACAGGTCTAATCAAGAATCTAATGATGATATAACAATTTGTATTCACAGCTTCAGCCCAAAAGTAAACAGGCAGGTCATACTCATTAAGCATAGTTCTTGCAATTTCTTGCAGGGTTCTATTTCATCTTTCTACTACACCATTCTGATGAGGTGTTTTAGTGGTAGAAAAGTTGTGAATATAGCCATTATGTGAGAAATAATATTCAAATTCCTGATTTTCAAACTCACGGCCATGATCACTTCTCAGGGTTTTAATCATAAGTCCACTAAGGTTTTCTACAGACTTGGATTATTTAATAAAGTAAGAACAAGCTTCACTCTTGTGAGCTAATAAGTATACCTAATTATATCTAGAGAGGTTATCTACGAGGACATAGACATAGTTCTTCTCATTTAAACTAGATACTCTAGAAGGTCCAAACAAATCCATGTGAACCACCTCGAGAGGTTGAGAAGTTGAAACTTCTTTATTTTATTTAAAAGAAATTTTATGATTCTTTCACTTTTGATAGGGATTACAAACTTTGTTAGTTGGGAATTCAAGTTTATGTAGGTCTCTATGTTTTTCTTAATCAGTTATCTAAGTGAATAAATTTTGCAGTGTCCTAATCTTCTGTGCCAAATCCAGGATTCTTTATGAAAAGTAGTTAAACAAGTAACATTTTGCTTCGATAAAGAATTCAAATCAACAGCATAAACATTTTCATTTCTCAAGGCAGAAAATACAAAATCATTTTTAGAGTTAAAAACATTACAATAATCATTTTCAAATTTAACATTAAATCCATCATCATATAATTGAGATATACTTAACAGATTATACTTAAGTTCATCAAAAAAATAATTTATAAATTAAAACTGAAATAATGTTAACAATCTGGCCTAGGCCAATGATTCTTCCTTTAGAGTTATCACCAAAGGTGACATAGCCTCCATCAACCTTTATTAAGCTCTTAAAGCACGAGTAGTCTCCATACATGTGCCTTGAACATCCACTATCCAAGTACCATACCTTCTTGTGAGAACTCTTCAACCAAGTCTCCTACAAAACAGGTTTAGATAGAAAATGATTTTGGTACCCAGAGCTTCTTAAGTCTAGATAGGTTTGCAAGAAAAGTTTTAGGTACCCATATTTTTCTTATGGATCTCTTATAATAAATAGATTCAATATATTTTGAGAGATAAACTCTATTTGATCTATAACAATGTGAATAACTAGTCGAGTCATATGAATTTCTAGAACTAGAGATAGCAGAATTTAGTCCAGATTTAGGAACAAATCTATTTTTGGTAAACTGTCTCTGTCCAGGTTGGTATCCCAAACCAGTAGTGTAATTTGGTTCCACTTATTTACCTAGAATTTGTGTAAGTGTATCTTTTCCATTTGTGAATATTTCCATGTCCTTTCTCAGTTGCTCATTAAGAAATTTCAGTTCGGTATTTTCCTTCAGTAATTGAGCATTCTATTCCTTTTCAATATCAAGGGCAGATTTAGGAGTGCTGGATAAATCATGCTGTTTCTTTAAGGATTTTTACTTGTCCTTAAGTTCATTACATGTCTCTTCAATAATATTACAGTATTCAAACAATTCTTCACTGAAAATATTTTCAGATTCAGAATCAGAATCAACTCAAGAAAAATATAAATTTAAAGCAGGAGTGTCCAGTATTACCTCAGAAGTGTTTGTCATAAAACACATGTTAGATTTATGATAATATTCATCCTTAGTAGAATCAGAATCACTTGAAGTGTCTTCAGAAGTACTCCACATTTCTTTCATTGCTTTCTTATACTTGTTGTCCTTGTAGTCATGTTTCTTCTTGAACTTCAATTTTGGACAGTCAGCTTTTACATGTCCTTTTCTTTTGCACTCATAGTAGACGAATTTATCACTTTTATCAGGATTCTTCTAGTCCCTCCAATGAACCTTGTTATCATATTTACCTTTGTAGTTTGATTTTCTGAATAATTTCTTCTTCCTATAGAATTTATTAAATATTATGGCTTTCTGAACCATCTAAGCATCACTATCAGAGTCTGAAATTTCACTTGTTGAGCTTTTAGTTTGAATGTGAACTTTCTCCTTATCCTTTCTCTTTGAGGCAGTAGACTTAAAAGCCACTAATTTCCTTTTAGGTTCGTAATCTTCATCCTTATTCATCTTGAGTTCTTTTTCAGGCATCATAAGCTTACCAATAAGCTCCGTAATAGGTAGTGAACTTATATCACACAATTCTCTTATAGAGACAGAGGTGCCTATCCATCTTTCTGGTAGACATCTTAATATCCTCATAATTTGTTCCTTTGGTGGAACATCCTTTCCAAGGGAGCTCATAGTGTTGACAATCTCATTGAACCTAAGATACATGTCAGAAATAGGTTCATCAGGCTTCATTTTAAAGTTATCATATTTAATAGTTTAGGTATTCAGACTCATTTCTTTCACATTTGTTGTTCCCACATTGGAAATAGCCAAAGTGTCCCAAATTTCATAGGCAGTTTTACAAGAAGATATTCTATTAAACTTTTTATCTCCTAGAGCACAATACAGGGCATTCGTAGCTTTACAATTATTATTGTAAGCAGTCTTAGTAGGTTCATCCCAAGTATTTCTATCAGTTTCTAGAATTTTATATTGAGTCTCTATTACAGTCTAGATATCAAATCCCATACATTCTAAATGTATTTTCATTTTCCACTGATCATAGTTGGTACCATTAAAGAAATGTGGGTTGTTGGTAGCAGCACCCTCAAGTCTATTATCCATAGCTAGATTTTATAAGATAAATATTTAAAGAGATAAAATTTAGAACTTACAGAAATTTAAGATCTTTAAAGATGATACTAAAATCACAGTCGAAAAACAGCTTGTTTTGAAAATCCTTTAACAAAAACAATCCTCTGATACCAAATGTTTGTCAGAGTGGATACTCAAGAGGGGGGGTTAATTGAGTTCCAATAAAAAAATTTGTTAAAAATATTTCTCTTAAAATCCCCCTATTTAAAAACAAGTTAAACTGTAGTGAATTTATACAAATTGTAAGTGTTCAATTAGTTTCTCAAAGACTGATTAGGTCTTAGTTAACTTAATCCGAAGATTAAATTAACATTTGAAACTAGCTTACTTGTTCACAATAAGTATAATCACTTGCTAATTGAACTATCAATGTAACTTAAAAAAAAATTGTATTTCAATGTAATTATCAGCGGAATATGAAATATATATATAGTATACTTTTAAACATAAAAAAATATTCACAGCAGATGTAACCAAGAGGTTCAGTCTCAAGCTGAGACTTAGTCCTCTCAAACAATTTATATAAATTTGATCCACACCTTGGATCAGGTAAACAACAGTGAAAACACTGTCCAGGTACAAAGAACTCTACCAAAGTTCTTCATGGGAAAGCCAACAACAGCTCACATGCTTTCCAGGTCTTACTTGACCTCTACCACTGTCCATAGTGGGATAGAAGAGATTTATAGAGTTTGGATGAGGATTTAGAAATCTTCCAGCTTAGCATAGGAGAAAGTGTGTGTAAGAAATATACAGAGTATACACACTTCTAGAAATGTAAATGAGTAAAGCACAATAGAGCTAAATAAATATAAATGAGTTTAGATTGCTCTATGTGTTGTGAGTGAAGCTCTGGACTCCTTGGATTAATATAAATGAATCTCTGATTCCTTCTCTGGTTTTTTGTCTGAAAAACAAAGGGTTGTTTTCTTCAAGATCAGTTTGATCAGCCTGAGTGCTTGAAGAGTTCATTGTGGTTCTTCACTATTGACTGAGGTGCAACTTGTGTTCTCCTATAGAATGAATGGCTTCGTGTATGTCGAGTTCTCTTCCAGTATGAATGTAGATTTTTTCCTTTTATGTGAATAAACCACGTTTTAAATGTTGTTCAGCCTTTGATTTCTACACCCTTATCATATCTTCTTAGTTCTTGATTCATCTATTGTGTGTGTGTTCCTACCCGACCTTTTTCCTTCCTTTTATAGCTGTCAGCTCTGGTAAAACGAATGATTACCTTTTTCATGGGTACTATGTACGGTTCCCTGACATGCCAACACATATCATTAAATAAAAATGATTTCATTAAAATCATCAAAAATAACTATTGCATAATAAATAAATAATATTTAGAGTATAGAGTATGACTGGTCAAGCTTTTGTTAGTAGCCTTGTCGGTATAAGTGTAACGGTGGTCTTTGTATAGTAGGAGCTTATATCGGTAGCTCATGGTCTATCAGTAGATCTTGGTATCGGTAGCTGTTTGATCTTGTATCAGTAGCTCTATATACTAGTGACTTCATCTATCGTTAGAATTCGCTTCTATCGGTAGAATTTGCTTCCATTGATAGCTTTATTCTATATCGGTGACTCTGTATATCGGTAGACTTACTCTGTCGGTAACACTGGTGTTAACGGTAGCTTCTATCAGTAGAATTTTAGTCTATGAATATCGGTAGCTCTGTTTGGTTCTAGTGAAGTATATATATATCAGTAGACTTACGCATACCGGTAGACTTGTTCTATCAGTAGCTCAGTTTCTTTTGGTAGCTGTCTGTATCGGTGGACTTGATCTATCAGAGACATGTGCTTACTGGTGGACTTATACACATTGGTAGCTCTGGGTATCAGTGACCTTTTCCTATTAGTGACTATGTCTATCGGTAGACTATGTTTATCAGTAGACTATTTTTATCAGCATCTATAGGCATATTAGTGACTTAACACTTATATGTTTTATGCAGAACACATCTAATTGAGTTATAATTAATTCAAAACTCATATAAACAAAGATAAACATTGATTAACATATTTCGAATATTATTTTCATATAATTATCTACATGATCATAGATTAAATGAATTAATATATAGATACACATTATTTGGGATTATCAAAGTATGTGAAAATATAATTGGGATTATCAAAATAGGTGAGGTCAACAGGTATGATATTGCATGATTATCATAACTTGGAAAATTTCCATCAACATTTAACATGATATTAGCATGTATGAAGGCTCATTACACATATATCATGATTAAACCCTCATTTCACGTGAATTAGAATGAGTAAACCCCCATTTAACTTTATGTATCATGATACTAATCTTTACCCAATTCATTGGAGTGCTATTAGGGCACACCCTTCGTAATCATTTCATTTCATGCATAAGTTTTCACATGGATCATAAAATAAGGAATTAATCAAAATCATCCCATATTAGAAGATAAAATAATGTGGAATAAATACATCAAACTATATAATCAATAAGTAAATTTTCATAAAGGTGAATACCCTTGATAGAGGAATGGGCATGGTAATCACTACACATTGACTTTGGCATGGAAAATCATAGCATAATTTTGGCAGCATAATAGTGTGACATAAGAATTCCTAAAAATGGTTGATGAGAAACAAAGGAATATATCATCATATGTACATGAAATAGATAGTAAGTGGTAATATAGATACATGTCCCAAAATATTTAATGGAATTTCGATACATAGTAGAAAAGAATTTATTGAATGTAAATTGGGAGAGAGAAATCCCATAAAAAATTTCTTCATGGTAACGGGTGTACATGGGAGGAATTAATGAGGGAGAAAGGGGTATCTCATAATTAAATCATTAGTATGGAAGTATTAGGGAGGTGAAAAATCATGCCCCATCATTTTTAATTGAAAAAAATTATTTAAAAACATAATGGAATTTCGAAAAAATGAGATAGGATGAAATCCTTTACATGGAAGTGTGATCCCAAAGGCTTGGGAGAGGATTGAGAGAGGCATCATGAGAGATTAGGTACCCTTTTTAGGATTATAGAGAGATTAGTATATAGGCCTGTTGATACCCAAAGTATTTTATTTAAGAGAAAGTGGGATCTTGGGAGGTTTTATATAGGAAAAGTGAGGGAATTGTTAATTATTATTTTTTAGACCGTACACCTTAAAGTAATAAAAATAAAAAACCAACCAATGGGTTATTACAAAGTTTTGTTTTCCAATGTGGAGTGTAAAAAAATATTTTCTAAGTCAAATTTTCAAATTTATTAAAATATTAGTCTTACTTATATGGAGGTGAGGCACACTCTTAAGGAAATCATTTTAAAAAGATAAAACGTTTTAAAAGTCTTGGAGGGTCCAATAAGGCATTGTAAAATAAATAAAATAAACATAAAATCACATTATTTTAATTTTAAAACATATATTAGTTGAAAAACCCATTTATAGTATATTATTACACCACCCGTGGGTCATTATGCTATCAAAAAACACAATATACAATTTAATTGAATTTAATTTTTACCAAACAATTTGACTGTATCCAAAAATTATGAAAAATTAATTATGGGATAATTTAGATATGCTGAATCCAAAAGAAATATTAATTTTATCTAAATAATTTTCTAAATATGTGAATTTTTATTTTTAAAATAAAAACCAACATTTATTGAAATTTTATGGATTTTGAAAAAAAACCGCTTTCAAGCCTTAATAAAAATTACAATTTTATTCATAAAAATCATATGGTAATTTTTATTTAATAAATTTTTATTTAGTAATAATATTTTATTAAAATATTATTTAATTAAATTATCCATTAATTCATTATAACAGATTTTCCATTTGAATATTAACTAGAAATACTAACTATGCTTTAAGAAAAACTATTTTCAAAGTAACAATAATAAAATGAATGTATATTCTCTATAGAAAATTATAAACATAATCATAGTTCTAGGGACTTATTACATAACCCCTTATAAGACCTTCATTAGTCCTAAGGGTATGGTGTGCGATGGTGGCATACTCTAGGGGAGGCTCAGATAACATCACTCGGGTGGTAATCTCTATCAACTTCCACTTCTCCTGTAGACTATTTCGTTCGAGCTTAACATGTTGAGTCTCAACATGGACTAGGTCAAGAGCAAATCCTAGTGACTCTAGCTACTTTTTGAGCTCTAACAAATGGGATTCATATGGATCAATTCTGCTGGATGAGGCCCTCACTTCCTTTTTCTGAGTAAATAGGATTTGTTAAAGGCCAATATTTATACTAATAATGTGATTACTATTCAAATGCTATATTAGCAACATTTATAAATCGTAACATAAAACCAAGGAAGATCATATTTTATATAATCATTTTATAGAATAAGACATTTAATTAGGTCAAGAGAAATTTTCATTAATAAAAATATTGGTTGTTAAAATATTCCCCCATTAAGAAAATTCACCCTTGAAAAATATTTTTCCCATAGTAAAATAGATGTCGGTAACTCTACTTCATCACATCCTCTGAATGCCACACTACTTCTTCAAATTACTGGTTTGGCCATAACACCTCGACAAGGTTCATTGTCTTATTTAGTAGTAATTTTTCCCTATGATCTTAGATCATCACCATATTCTCTTAATAAGAGTGGTCATTCTCCAATGGTACCTCATTTAGATTGAGTACATGCAATCGGTCAGGTATGTACTTTCTCAAAATTGATACATGGAATACATCATTTACTTGAGATAGATTTAGTGGTATTTTTAGTCGATAGGCCACTACTCCAATGCAATCAAGGATATCAAAAGGGCTGATTTACCTTAGACTAATCTTTACCTTCTTCACAAATTTCATAACTCTCTTCCAAGGTGATATGCTATGAAATATGATGTCTCTAACATAAAACAATAGGTCTCAATGATGATTATCTTTATAGATATTTTTTCAAATCTGATTAGATTTAATATGCTTCAATATGGTCTTATCCTTCTCCACCATTTCATTAACCATTTCTGGACCTATGTGTTTTCTCTCCCCAACATCATCCAAAAATGTCAATGTTCAATACCTGTTCCCATAAAGGGCCTCATAAGTATCCATTTGGATGCTTGAGTGGAATCTATTATTATAAGAGAACATAACTAGAGGAAGATGTTGATCCCATCCCTCTTTTAAGTAGATTGAGAAACCTCTCCAAATTTCATCATGTGTTTTGATAGTCTACATATATTTGACCATAGTTTGAGTATGATAATTCGTACTAATGTTCAACTTATTATTCATATCATGTTGAAGACTCTTCTAAAACATATAGGTGAAACTTGGATCTCAATCAGATATAATAGATAGTGGTACTCCACGAATCCTTACCACTTCTCTGATATATATCTATTCCAGTTGATGTAATGAGAAATCCTCCTGAATTGCAATGAAGTGTTCAGTCTTTGAAAGATGATCCACAATAACCTAGATAGAATTATTTCATTTGGATGTATTCAGAATTTCGGTGACAAAGTCCTTGGTGATTTTTTCCCATTTCCATGACAGTATGGATAATGGATGCATCATCCCTATAGACTTCTTCATCTCATCCTTTAATTTTTGACATACCAGACACTTTGATGTATACTCAGTGATCCCCTTATTTATATTATCCCACCAATAATGCTCGCAGAGATCCCAAGACATCTTTGTGTTTCTTGGGTGAATGGTGAATTCAAACTATGTGCATTATCCAAATTTTTTCTATTTAACTCTGGATTTTATGGAGATCATAGTCTTGACCCAAATCTCACAATTCCTTATTCTTTGACATATAACTCTAAGGATTTATTTTTTCTAATTGTTTTCACTTACATCTAAATTCCCCCACCATCCTTTTGAGAATCCTTTAACCATTCCCAAAGAGATTTTTGTGCAATAATTTTTTAAAGGATTGATGTTGTTCTATTCTTTATGATTCCCATGTCCATCTTCATTAAATGTAAGAAGATTGGATCCATTTTAATTCTCATCAATGATTTAATTGTCGGGTCCATTATACTTAGAGAATCCTCCACCTTGTTTGCATTCCCAGGGTGGTAATGGATTGAGTAGTCATAGTCTTTGATAAGATCTAACCATGTTCATTGGTGCATATTCAACTCTTTCTATGAGAATATATAATTGAGGATTTTTTGGTCTTCATATATTTCACATTTCTCCCAAAAGAGGTAATGCCACCATATTTTTAAAGGAATGATCATTGCATCCCACTCCAGATCATGTGTTGGATAGTTTTTCTCATGAACTTTCAATTGAATAGAATAATAGGAAACAACTTTGTCATTCTCCACCAACAAACATCCCAAGACCTTCTTCGAAGCATCTCTAAATACCAAAAAAAATTATCCACTTGTGGGTAATGTGAGAACGAGCACAGTGATAAGCCTATTATTAAAATCTTTAAAATTTATTCGCATTCATAAATCCAAGGAAACATGACTCCCTTCTGAGTTAGCCTGGTAAGAGGGTTTTACAATTCTGAGAACCTTCTCACAAATCAGCAATAATATCCAGCTAATCCCAACAAGCTATGAATATCCATTAGTAATATTGGACTCATCCATCCCTCAATTGCATCTATCTGGGAGGGCTCCATAGATATCCAATTTCTTTTGATTATATAACCCTAGAATGATACCTCCATCAACTAGAAGTCACATTTTCTATACTTTTCATAGAGATTATCCTTCAATAACGTCTCCAATATAGAGCTTAGATGCTCCTCATTATCCCACTGGGTTTTGGAGTATATTAGAATATCTTCTATAAATACTACAACAAATTTTTTGAGGAAATCTCTAAAGACACTATTCATAATGTTTATAAAGACTGTAGGAGAATTAGTGAGTCCTAAATGAATTACTATGAATTCATATTGCCTGTATCATGTACGAAAAGTAGTCTTGGGGATATCATCCTTCTTCTTTAGTACATGGTAATATTCTGACTGAAAATCCACATTGGAGATCCACATAGCTTATCGAACAAGTCATCAATTCAGGGAATTGGATATTTGTTCTTTATGGTGATTTTTTTGATCTCATGTTAATCAACGCAAAGGTGCATTGACCCATCCTTCTTCTTGACAAAGAGGGCTGGTGCACCCCATGGTGAAGTCTTGGATGTTTAATCCCCTTATCTATATTCTCTTGTAGTTATTTCATCATTTTGTCAAGCTACACAACAACCATTTTATATGGAGTCTTGGATATTTTCAATGCCCCAGTCATAAGATCAATTGAGATTTCAACATATCTTCTCGAAAGAAGACTAGGATTCCCTCGGAAACAATTCAGAGATTTCCCTCACAATAGGAAAGCCTTCATGGTTGGCTGCTTCCACTGACTCAATCTTCTGAGCCAGATATGCATTATCATAGGGTAGTAATATCCACTCTTGAGATGATGGTGCTAAAAAAATTGATCCTCCTCATTCCACTTGTACATAATCAGGGGTCAATTCCCCATATAGAGAGTGACTTCCCTATCTTGGAAATTTTTGTTGTCCTTATATATGGAATGCCAATACATGCCAATAATTTCCTAAAATTACACCAAAGGGAGTATTAAGAGGCTTGCAAGAAAGTTCAATCCAGAAATTATGATAGCGGTAGAGTTATATCCATGGGATGCAATGATTTCCCCATTTACCGTACACACTGACATCTTTACTTCCATGATTTTTGGTGGTGTTAGGATTGATCTTCAAAACTTTTGGGATATAAAAGAATTCCAAGAACCAGAATCAAAAGGTAAATTCCATATTACTAAAAGAATAACTAGAGTACATGTCCCCAGTTTGTTGTTATGGTTCACTTTAGTGATAGTGATGGAAATATTTGTGCCTTGCTGCCTTGGAGGTTATTGGTTGCCTCCGAAAACCCTTGGCTTAGTACACTATCTGAAAAGTTCCCTAGTTCTTTGTATTTGAAGAAATACACAATGTGTTGAGAGTAAAATTGATCATTCATCTCCTATATCACATCCTTGGGTTTCTCTGGTCAGCAGTTAATAGCCAGTTGCCCTTCTCTTCCACACCTAAAGCATTTCCTCATCCCATTCAAGAAATTTCTTCGGTGCTTCTTTCCAAACCATGGGATTGTGGGGTTCTAAATTTTCTTAACACCTTTGGATTTATCCATCGGACCTCTAGAATTTAATTCCACCATAGGGTTATAATCCCCATGATACCACTAAGATTCATTGATCTTTATTTTGAATTTGAGGGCACACTTGACAATTTCTTCATATCTCTAAAAGTTACAGATAACTAGGACTTTTCGTATGCTAAGTTTTAGCCCACACAAGAAGCAGTCAACCTTGCATTCAGGGGTAACAGCAAAGCCTAAGGCATATTATGCAGGCCTTGTGTACTTTTCCTCATACGCTCCAACAGATTCATCATCTTTTTCCTTGAGGGAGTGGAAGTCCCTTTCCATCTTAAGTCGAAGGGTGTGAGGAAAATATTTGTCGAAAAACATTTTTTTGGAAATATTTCCATTCCAACACCTTAATTTATTCTTCAATCTTTATATTTTTGATCAATGTATTCCATTGATCAGCTTCACCCTCCATATGATATGAAACCAGAAGAACCTTATCTTTTTCAAAACATTAATGCATTTAGAAGATCTTCTCAATGGAGTCGATCCATTTTTCAAGGATTAAGGGATCAGATGATCCATTTCAAGTAGGAGGCCATTGTCCCATGAAGCTCTATATTTTGAATTTTTCTTTCTTCGGGGGGTTTGAACATTCCTCTGGACCCACAATTCTATTCAAAACATCTATTAACTGAGAGTTTATAGTGAAAATGTTCATGATCCCCTCTCCAATCAGATTGGGAATCTCATTAGAACAATCATCAGATTGATCTTCTAATAGATTTTTAGCTCGAGTCCTGATATTACTGGCCATTAGTTTGAATAAAAGAAAATTTTGGGGTAACACATAAAAGGGTAATCCATGTAAAAAGGGATATCTTATAAATTAGTTTCATTTCCTTAACTTATGAATTTATAGGATTCAATCCATGCTTTCCAAGATCAACTTTCCAACATATAATCTAAGTGTATTTTTTTAATTCCCTTAATAATAGTTCATTCTATGATTTTGAATTTACCAAATCATATCCCTCGGGAGTGTCAAAACCAAGAGTGCAGCAAGGTTCGTTATCGTGTTATAGTTTCTGTTTGAGTTTAGCCGAAAGTAGTGTTTTCGGGTTTTACCGCTAGATACATCTGTGCCAGAGTAGCCTCTACCTATTCATATTCAGACAGAGATTTATATTATTAATAAACCACTTACTCAATACTCACAAAACATTAGGGATGTTTTTATCATACTTCATCTTATCCCAAAGTCTTTCATTAGGGTTTTTCTAATCCTAATCACAAAAATAACAAAACATACCCTATAATACCAACTATAACATCCTTGCTCTTTATTAAACACTTAAATATAATTTTTTACATAAAAACATCACTTGAAAAAACATATAAGATCGATAGTTCTAGTGTTTTTGGGGATTCAGAAAATTACATGACAATATAAATCATAAAACAGAACATTTTATTGATAACTTCTTTTACATGACCACATCATTCCTTTGTACTTAGCATTGTATGGGATAACCTGAGGACATTTATAACAAAAGGATGGGCTATAAATACCAATAAGGGAGTAAAATGGCATACCATGAAAAATAAAATACATGTTAGGAAATAGGCATATCAATGCAGCAAAAGAGAAACATGAACATAAGGGCACGATATATTATTATTATCAAAAAATGGAAATGTGGCATCAACATTTAACATGATATTAGAATGATACAGGGATCATTGCACATGGAGAATGAGTAAACCATCATTAATCTTGAACCAGAATGATTAAACCCTCATTGAACTTGACATATCATGATACTAACCTTTACCCAATGCACTGGAACGCTATCGGGGCACACCATTATTAATCATTTCATTTCATGCATAAGTGTGCCACATGGATCATACAACATGGAATCATTCAAAATAATCATTTATTACATGATAATGGAATTTGGAATACATAAATGAAACAATATAATAAATATTTATATGTGTGTGAAGGTGAATACACTTGATAGAGGATTGGGCATGTCATTCTCTACACAATGACTTTGGCTTGGAAAATCACGGTGCAATTTAGGCAGCATAGCAATGTGACATAAGAATTAATGAAAATTGTTGATGAGAGAGAAATGGATATATCAACATATTTACATGAAATTGATAGTAATATAGTCATATAGATTCATGTCCCAACATATGTAATGGAATTTAGAAGCGTAATATAATGTAACTACTTGAATGGAAATGAAGAGATAGAAATCCCTTACAAAATTTCATCATGGTAACAGGTGTACATTGGAGACATTTATGAGAGAAAAAGTGGTCTCTCATCATTCAAATATAAGGAAGGCAGTATTGGGTAGGTTTGGAATCATACCCCAACTAGTTTAATTGAAACAAAATGGTATAACAAAATAATGAAATTTGGATAAAAATAAGAAAGGAATAAATTGTTTACTTGGATGTGTGATCCCAAAGACATAGGAGAGGCTTGAGAGTGGCTTCTTGGGAGAAAGGGGTTCCTTGGGAGGATTATAGAGAAAGGATGGAAGAGGTTGGTCATGCTCCAATGGCTTTGAGTGAAGAGGAAGTGGGAGATTTGCTGGGTTTATATAGGAAAAGAGAGGGAATTCTTTATTATTTAGGTTTTGGACCCTACAAATTAATCTATTCAAAACCACAAACCATAAAATGGTTTTTGTCCATGGTTTTTACCAAATAGTATTGGAAAAAATTATCTTATAAGTCCAATTCGATAAATTATTAAAATATTGGGATTGCTTATTTGGAGGTGATTCACACTCTTAATGAAATCATTTTAAAAAGGTAAAATGTTTTATTAGTCTTGGAGGTTCCACTAAGACTTTGTAAAGTAAATAAAATAAACCTAAAAACATTCTATTTTAATTTGGAAACCTATATTGGATGAAAAATGTATTTATATTAGTTTATTACATCACTATTGGGTCATTATGAAGTCCTAAAACACATTATACAATTAAACGATATTTAACTTCTATCCAAAAATTTGACTATCTCAGAAAAATATGAAAAATTCACCTTTGGATAATTTTGATGTACTAAATCCATAACAAATATTCATTTTATATAAATAAAATTGGAAATATGTGAATTTTGAATTTTAATATAAAAACTGACCTTTATCAAAAAGTCATGGGTTTTGACAAAAATAGCATTCATGACTTATTAAATATTACAATTATATTCATAAAGGTAATACCATCATTTATATTTAAAAAAAATAAATTCTATAATAATATTTTATTAAAATATTATTTAATTAAAAAATCCATTAATTCATCAAAAAATATTTCTAAATCGAATATTAACTAAAAATGATATTTATGCTTTAAAAAAATTTATAAAGTAATACTAATAAAATTAATGTATATTCTCTATAAAAAATAAAACACAAAATCATAGTGGTTGGGTATTGTTTCATAACCCCTTAAAACACCCGCATAATACCCATGGGTAAGATGTACGATGATGAAAGACAGTTGGGTAGGCTCAGATAACATCACTTGGGTGGTAATCACTATCAACATCCACTTCTCTCATAGATAGTTCCATTCTAGCTTAACGTGTTGAATTTGGGCTTGGGCTTGGTGAAGAGCAAAGCCCAGTGACATCACCTCCTTTCCGAGCTCTGACAAATGGGCTTCATACAGAGCAATTCTAATGGATGAGGCCATCACTTCCTTCGTCTGATAAGAATGAATTTTTTAAATCCCTATATTTATATTAATCATGTGATCAATGTTCAATGGATATATTAGAAATGATAAAATTTCATAACATAAAACCAAAGAAGAGAATATATCATTTAAAAAATTTACATAATAAGACATTTAATTAGATTGAGATGAATTCCTATTAATAAATTTTGGGGTCATTACAATGAAAACCTCACTACCAAAAATTATGATAAATCTTCCGAATAGGGTTTATCCTTCTATTCTTGGTATAAAATTCAATATATAGGTCATCAATATTGAATTTATGATACAATGCACTATTTTGAAACTATGGAGAAACTATGTCACTGGATATGGAATCAAGAATATTGTATGATATGATACACGAAAAAACAAAATAATTACACAATTTCACAGCCTATAATATCTGATATCAAAGGTAGGGTCCCCATTATTGGATTGAGTTGATCACATAGTATAATACAATGACACAACCACATATTACATTATATTATAACATAATTTGGTTACTCAGTGAAGATTTAACTATATCATAACATTTTTGCATCTGAAAAAGCATATTTTATTATTAAGAAAACAATATGAAAAACATTCTTAAACCTTTATTTCAACAATATTTAACAAATCAAAATACATGGTAGAGACCTGATACCACTGATAGGTTTCGATGAATAGTTTAACAATCAAAACAATCATAAAAAATGTTTAGAAACCATATATCCCAAGAATCCTATGCATTTAATAATAAAATTAGATAAATAAGGTAACAAATAATGTTCACCCTACATCTAAGTTCATTTCCATCTCCACTTATGATTAGTTATTGATGAAGATCACTAATGGGGAAACTTAAAGGATCTTTCCTCTAATGTTTATCCATGGGTTTCACCAAATCAACACAATTCATTTCCAAGGACCTTACAAACCTCCATGATATGATAGTATCTATAAATACTAAAGAGGATGGAAGAAGAGGCAATTAAGTGAGAGATAGAGTTGAATAAACATTTCTTAACGATCACACCCCAAATACTCATGTACAAATATATATTATATAGACAACCATGATTGTTCCAAATCCTTGTATTTACTCATACATTTCATATACATATGAGTAATTCCTTTAGTTAATTCTGATGATACCCGCAACCATTAACCCATATAAATTCCATTTTATGAATTATCTAATAAATGGTCACTTACATTTAAGAAAATTAAATGTTGACTTGTTAACACCCTAAAAGATTTGGTGAATCATATTTTTTCATGATAAATTATACTACATGATTTATGGGACTACAGATCACCCTTTTGTATAACACAACTACTCTAGGTAGTGATTATTTGATATCCTTTTGTAATTAAATATAATATAATCAAATAATTAGATATAGGAACATTTCCCTATTTATGTTATACTCTTTGGAATACTATATCATACTATATAGTGTAGTAATTATTTGAGGAATATTCCATTCAAAAAACGATCTTAAATGATGTCCCAAAGACAAAATAAAAAATTGATATTATAGAAATATCAAAAACATTTTTGAATATTGGGAGACAAGTTATCTCTAATGATAAAAATACTTGAAAAATAAAAGGAGAAAGTATAATTGAAAACCCCATTAAAGAGGCATATTTTCTAGAAGAAATATGTAATTTATGTTTTCTTAAAGAAACACATAATGAGAATCATAAATAAAATCCAAAAAATATAGAAAAACTTGAATTTCATGAAAATAAGAAAATCTATTTTAGTAATTCCACCATGCGAGATATATGGAATTAATGTAAAATAGATAATATTAATGAAATATTTTTATATTATATACCACATGATATCAAGAATGAAGATCTCTAACCATGGTCTCTTATGTAATGTTAATAAAAACCTAACTATAATAAATGTAAAGAAATAATGTAAGTTGAATTAAATTTACTTTATAGACGTGGGTTCATTAAGAATATTATGATTAAACTATATTTTTTTATGTTTTTTTATATAAATGTGACTTTGTTTGTAAATGTAATTGGAAAAAAAATAAAATTTTAAGATAAATAACTCACCTTTTCGCACAAGACTTTTCCAAAAGTCCCAAAATTGATTATTAAGAGCCTCATTTCCTATTGTTAATGCTATTATATTGTAGTATCCAATAATCCTTGAAGATACTAAAAAGGATAGTATGCATCTTATAGATGTTATTATAGATTATTTGTTAGGGTTACTTAATAATAGTACATATATTTGAGAATCCCCAATGCATTCAAAATGTTGGGTGCAGAACATATAATATGAAATTATCTATAGAAGCTTCAAATCTAGCAACAAAGTTACAGAACTAAAATTGGAATGAACACGTGTTAATAATTTTTTTGGAAATATGAAGACAAATAACTTAGGCTACCCACAAATATGATCATGTACACACCAAAAAACACTTTCAAAATAAAATGATAAAATAAAAAATAAAAAAGAGAAAGACATTTATTTTATGTGGTTCAGATGAAGTCCTACATTAAGGAAAGAACACCAAAAAAATATACTTTTTTTAGAAAATGAATCCACCCTAAATTTTATAGTAGGATCTATCAAAAGTAATCAGTTCAACTTCCTTCCATATTTTTGGAACACATATCCAATGGTACTAATTATTTTGTTATTATCTCCACCATGGTCTAAATTTAGAAGCCCATAAAAGATTAAATCTGTTCCAAAATAGAGAGAGAAATATTTTGAGAATTTGATATACCATAGGATCCACCTAATTTCTTCTTAGCATTCTCTTCATGGATTATCCATGAATTTGCTAATCAATCCATCTTCATGGGAAATTATTTTCCACGTATAAACCATGGTGTATAATAGTATTTTTATAGTAGATGCAAAAGTAATATTTTCTATTTACTCAACCTATTCTTACATTGGTTATTTATATTTTATTAACATAATGTGTCTGACCTAGGTAGTGGTAACTAATTATTCATAACTCATTTTGAGGAATCTAAATAACTTCAGATACAACAAGACTATGTTACGAATAAAGTCTCGGACTTTAATTATCATAAAATACACACACCAAAATAATTATATTATAGGATCAAGATCCTTGATCATGAATCTTTAAGATATTATAGCATTCATCACCTTAATATTTTTCTTTGTTAGCCTATTATTAATAATTGCATCTATATAAAGATGTAGAATGATGAAACTGCTATCACTATACCCATTTTTGGAAGTAACAATGTTCTGTATTTGTATAAAAAAATTCTAACCCTCCATTAAGGCATTGAACACCTGACTATACTTTATTAGTTACTGTTTTAACCCATAATTGTGATGTTTTATCTCATGTTGAATACCCTTATTATATTTATTTATGGAACCCTTCGACTAATTCATGTAAATATCCTCATATGTCTCTTTGTAAAGGATGGTAGTTTTTATATTTAACTGCTCCATATGTTACACTTTCATGGAAAAAATCTTGATTACTTCTGAATCATCATGTGATTAACAACTAGAAAAATTAGTTTTAAAAAATATATACCATACATTTTTTAAAAACTCTTAATTAAAATATTTTTCACCTACCACCTTTTACTTAACACATCATCCTTCATCAAAAAATTATTTATTCTAACGAAATATCGTATAAAAAATTCCTTTCTTTTCCCCCATGCACTAGAAACATGTTAATAATCCATTTTATCCCTCATATATGAATCCTACTTACTCGATACACTCATAATTGCAACCTATTCTGAAATTTGAGGTTTTATATTATCTAAAAGAATAATGTAGTTTAGGTCACTTTTTCATATCTTCACTTGTCACAAAATCCTTGTAGACCACTAAAAATAACTATATTTCTCATATCATTCTTGAACCACTACTTTTGGAACGTCACCTTCTGAAGACATCCCTTGAGCTTCCACAATTATTGATATTTTAAATACTTCTAGCATTTGAAACACCATCAAAACTTCAATTCTATCCAAAATTTCATCAGAATAGTTTTGTATTTATAAAAATATAAAACTCCCAAAATTTTATGGGACATGTAAAAATTTTGAAATTATATTCATAGGATCATCACCATATTATGATTTTTTATGACATATAATTATTCAAAGTAGTTTAAATCATTCCACAATATCTCTTCATTCAAGATAACATTTATAATTATAACAACTTTCTATAAGTTATTATCCTATATAAAAAATCAAAATCTTTTATTGACATACCCTACAAAGATACATAGTTAGGAATTAACCTACAAATTTTCCCTTTCTTTGGAATCAACATGGATATTGGGGAGTAAACCAAAGACATTGAGATGTGAAATTTAAATCATCATTCCAAAATAGTAATCATCCTAAAGTCACATCCCAATGGTGAATACAAAATTGTATTCGTGAAGTAGGGAAAGAATTATTACATATACACAAAAATCCTTTGGGGAATCCAATGTATAACCTCATACTACTTTCCTTGTCTACTAATTTCTAATTCATACTCTATATGATTTATTTTTGTTCCAAAGATCAAATAATTGTCATCTCAAATTGTATTCCATTTTATAAACAGAAAATTTCAAATTCTCTATATTTCTATTATCCACTGTTGTCACAACTTAAACTTTTTTTATTACATCCAGGCCCCTTTTCCACCATGGATCTACATCACATGATGATTCAAAAAAAATTCTACATGTACATGAGAAAGAATAGTCACACCTTGTGTTTCAAATTTTTAGACGAAGGTAACATATTAAAATGACCCTCTATGACAACACCAGAGCCCACCCACCTACGTCTACATGAAATTACTCTATATTTTTATCTTTATGAATCTTTCCTTCCAATTTGAATGACCCATTATATTTTAACCTGAGAATACACTCTTCACAAGATCAATAATTCATTATTTTGAGTTTCAGTATGCCCTTAATAGTAAGGAATTTCATCCATTTATTACTTAAGTGAAAAGTACATCTATGCCACAACTTTTACAATGATTTTTTCCAACAGGAATTTCTCCTTTTGAAACGCGAATCATGTACAATGTTCTATCTTTCACTTTTATGGACATCACCATGAAACCACATGTAACTTTACATGTTTCATATGAAAATATATCACAAAATATATATAATTCATCTATCGTTATAAAATAAAATTATTCCTTAACTTTGTTAATTTCTACACTGATTGAAATTCCATCAAGCATTCATTCTGAATTAAGATGGAAACATCACCATTACCCACATTATCAATAATTTTACTGTATGCATGATGTACCTTGCCAAATTCTATGGTGGTATGATTTATCATAGTCATTTTCTTCGATATAGAGTGAAAATATGTCTAGAGTATATAATACAATAATCAAGTGGACTGATGATATTCGAAAAAATAACACTTGTATATAATAAAACAATATTTTGAGATGCACTTACAAAAGTATATATTCTACAATTACCTCTCACCTGACTGTAATCTTTATTAAAATGACCCTCATTTTATAATTTCAACAAATGAGGCTGGATTCATTTTAATTTTTCCAAACTCTACTTGTTTGTAATTTACCATCCTTGAGACTCTTCAATGTAATGGAATGTAATATAATTTTTTGGTAGAACCCAGAATCTCCTTCAACTAAATCAACTTCTTCAAAATTAGATCTTGAAGTTCCAAAACCACTGTGTTAGGATTACAATTTGAGTTACTCACCATGGTAATGATCTCACCCTAGAAATTTAAATGTATTGAAAGCAATAGAAACTACCACACTTTATTAATTGACATTAACTTTATCTATTTTAAATGAATCCAAACCATTTTGAAGACCTTTATGTGAACCATAATTGAATTTACCTTGAACATTATCTATCAAAATAATTTCTATAATAGAAATAAATTATTTAATGTAGTTGGATTATTATAAATTTTTTAAAGAGTATTTATAATTTATGAATCCATATTAACATCATGGATTTTTTAGGGCACATTTTGGGATAGTTAAAGTTTAATCAACCCTAGTGATTTTTTACCCATCAATTCCCATTCTTTATTATTCATAGCTTTTGACTTGGTTCCCATCATCAAAACTTCAACATCCTTCTAAAATATAAAATTTTATATTTACATTTTCTAAAATCCGAAATCATCCCACAAGACTTCTCAATCAAGACCTTCCCCTCACCCAATGACATGTGTTGGAATCAGTGAATTCCTAATAAATCTAAATCCAAAAACTACGAGAAAAAATAAATTATCAGAACTATCCTGAAATATTGTGTGTAGAATAACATATCTGGACTAATATTTGAAACACCTTTTCTAGAGTCCAGTGGATCCAAAATCTACAAACAAGCTATATTACCCTGTTTTGGGTCTAGAACCCTCAGTCCAAAATGTCTCTCCAAAACATTTGAAACATAAAATAAAATTATTGAAGTACTAATATTATAATAAATAGATGTATGTGATGTGTTTGGATATGGGAAGACAATGAACCCCAACCCTATATCAAAACGTTCACATACAAAATAAAGAATATCTTTCCAAATAAAACGATGAAAAAAATAAAGGGAAATAAAAAAACCATTTTAAATGGTTAAGACTTAATCCTAATCCTTGGGGAAAATGATAAATAATTTATTAAATAGTAGGTAGAATATTTAAATATAAAATATTTATCAAAATATTACTCCACCATGTAGTTTATAGTGATTCTCTACCAGTGAAATAGATTCCACAACTTTTTCAATGTTTTGTGGGATCATCCACTATGGTTTGATCACTAAATGAGTTCATCTTCCTTAAATGACTCATATGGGGAATATTTTACACATATAAAAACAATGTGAGTACTCCATAAATTTAATTATTAAGAAATTATATTTTAGACTCATGAAAGTGAAGAACATATTACATAACATCATAATTTATTCTTATATAGGTCTTATGTGTCTCTACAGTTCTACATTCGGGACTCATCATTGTTTTTATACTTTATTTGGTTTTATAATTTTATACTTTGTTTATTCCACTCCACTATATTTATCCAATTTCATATATACACTTTTGGATACAATACTGCTAATAGTTCCAACACATTTTCTAGAAAATGGTTTGTACACTAGATAAACCTAACAAAATATTTATAAATCATACAAATAAATAACTAAATGAATATATTCAATAAAATTGTATAAGTAATAGTATAAACTAAAGAAATATGTTTATATGTGATATAATATATTTATTGAATATTTATTAAATAAATGATAAGTAAATGATCCTATATTCCAATGTATTTTTAATATGAAAATAATATCTGGATATTAAATCTTTCATATTTTTAATGATTTTAATATCATCAATAATATCAAAGATATATAGGAAGAAATGATAAATTAAAAGGATTAATTTTAAATGAATCACTCGAAGAAAACTATTATACTTGTTTAAAAATCGCGTATATGCCTGGGGGCATATATTTTTCAATTAAATGAAATTGAAAAGGTCTTAAAATTAGTTAATATGGATAATGATAATACTTTATGTAATCCAATGGTTGCTATATATTTAATAGATGATAAATATCAAATATAACCATGTAAAGAAACTAATGAGTTGGTTGGTCTAGAAGTATCATACCTCAGTTCTGTCACAACAGTTACGTACCTTGATAATTACTCGCATCATAATATATCATTCATTGATAATTTATTCTAACAGTTTATTTTAGCCTCTATATGAAAAAATACAATATAATTAAGAATATTTTTCATTTTCTTTATGGAAATGCTCATTTGGGTTTATTATATTCTAAAAATATTGAAAAAAAATATTCAAATGTATAGATATAGGATATTTATCAGATCCACATAACGTGTGATCCTATTTTGGTCATGTGTTTATTGTTCATGTTACATACATATCTTAGAGATCATATAATTATACATTGTTTGTAAACTATTAAAATCCTACATAAATGATAGAATTTCCCAAGGAATTTTGAGAATGTTTTTGGTTGTACTCTATATGTAACATCCCAGGAAAATAAAGAATAATACATTTTCATATTTATTAATATTTGTGAATTAAATATTAAATTTACTTTAAAGGGGTTGCTATGTTTGATAGCGTACCCGATACGCAACAACAAGTTTCATTGAAATCTTACGTTGCACACTAATAATATAATATTATTATTTTAATTTGTAGTTAACACGTAGTCGTTGTATTTGGGGGAATGAATATAAATAACTAAAATATGATTATATATGTTTGTAAAATGTTTTTACATTTATCCAATAATGGAT
The DNA here is from genome assembly GCA_963277665.1 of Viscum album. NCBI lineage: Eukaryota > Viridiplantae > Streptophyta > Magnoliopsida > Santalales > Viscaceae > Viscum > Viscum album. The sequence goes on from OY728145.1 coordinate 917,685,599, forward strand.
AAAGGCTTAAAATAAGAAAAGAATTCAATTTTAGGCATAGATACTCTAATATTCACTAAAAGGTTGATTTATCACCTTTTGATGGCGAAACCTCTTTAAAAATATTTTTGGTCACTCTTATACATTCTATTGGACCAATAAACTCCTTCTGTAGAATCGGGACATCAAAATTTACATTGTGTATGTTTTTGTTATTTTTCTGATAAAGTTCATTTTTAATGAATAAGTGAAAAATGTTGTATTTTAATTAAAACCCGCATTTTAATGTAATTTATTTATATTATTAGATTACATTTTGAATTGGTTTTAATGGGAAATTAGAATATATTTTTACCATTTAATCCAATGGTTGTCATTGGGATAAATTTCACTTTGAAATTGGACTTAAACTAGTTTAAATATTTTGATATATATTTTTTCTTAAAATGCATCCTAGAGAATATTTATCTAAGTCTGGAAAGTGCTTTTAGTGTGGTAAGTCTTGTCATATTGCTCGTAACTATAAGGAAGATGATCAAGCAGGCAATGAAAAGACATTGGTAAGATGTTTTAAGTGTAACGAAATGGGTCATTATGCAAATGAGTGTCTAACAAAGAACTCAAATGAGGGAAAGCAGCCAGAATACATGTAGAAAGGGGTGGTGAAATCCTTTTCAACTACTTCAGTATATTTTGGGTCATCGAATGAAGTAGTATCAGGTACACTATTTTTTTTTCAAATTATGCTAATGTGTTGTTTGATATGGGATCTACACATTCTCTCATTTCTGAGAAGTTTTCTAGTAAATTGGTAATTCCATATAAAGATATGAATCCTAAACTTATGGTAAAAAAGCAGGAGGAAACATAGAGACAAAAAAATAAATTATAAGAACCTTCATATCCTTGTCTGCGGAAAGAATCTACCTGCAAAACTTATTGTTTTTCCTCTAGTAGAGATTTATGTTATTTTGGGCATGGATTGGCTTTATGTTTATCATACTAAGATTGACTATAGAGATAAAGAGGTTTATTTTCAGAAATATTTTTAGTTTTTGTACAAGAATGAACCCTTGATTTTGATAATATATCAGGAAGTTGAGAAACTATTAAAAGATGAAAATAAATGTTACATTGCACATATTATTCAAAACAAAGGAACTTATCAAATTAATGATGTGCCAGTGGTAAATGAGTATCATGATGTTTTTCTTGATGATTTGCCTTGTATTATTCATGATAGGGAAGTTGAATTTAATATTGACTTAGTTCCTGATTCTAAGACAATTTCAAAACCCCCTTATAAAATTGCTAAAGTTTAACTTTTAGAGTTAAAGAAGAAATTACAGGAGTTATTAGAAAAAAGTTTCATTTGACCTAGCCCATCACCATGGGGTGATCCTGACTTGATTTATAAAAATAAATATGGTTCAATGAGACTTTCCATTGATTATAGAGAATTGAACGACATCACTGTTAATAACAAGTATCCTTTTCCTCATATCGATGAATTTTTTGATCATCTCCAGGGAGCTCAGTATTTTTCAAATATTGACTTGAGGTCGGGGTACCATCATTTGAAAGTAAAAGAAGAAAACGTTTCAACAACTGCCTTTCGTACTAGATATGACGATTATGAATTTGTAGTTATACCTTTTGGATTAACCAATGCACCTGCTATATTCATGGATCTAATGAATAGAATTTTCCAGGAGTTATTGGATAAGTTTTTGGTTGTGTTCATTGATGATATTTTTGTGTTTTCTAAAATTAAAGAGGAGAATAAAAGTCATTTAAGGTTTATCTTGTAAACCTTAAAAGAAAAGAAACTGTATGGAAAATTCAGCAAGTGTGAGTTTTGGTTACAACAAATTTTTTTCCTGGGTCACATTGTTTCAAAAAATTGCATAACTGTTGGTCCTACTAAAACAAAAGTTGTTGAAGAATGCCAAGACCCACAAATATAACCGAGATCCATAGTTTTCTTGGTTAGGTAAGTTATTACTGGAGTTTTTTTGAAAATATTTCATGGTTATCTAGTCCAATGACTATGTCAACTTTAAAAGGTTTTAAGTTCATCGAGACAAAATAATGTGATGATTGTTTTCATGAATTAAAACGAAGATTGGTGAATGCTCCAGTTTTGGAAATTCCTTCAAAAAATTGTGAGTTTGTTATCTAAAGTGGTTCTTCGTTGAAGGGACTTGGTTGTGTCCTTATGCAGAATGGTCAGGTAATTGCATATTCTTCACGTCAGTTGAAAACTCATGTGTTAAATTACACTACACATGATTTGTAATTAGCTATTGTTGTTTTTTCTCTAAGAATTTAGAGGCATCATTTGTATGGAGTAAAGTGTGAAAGATATACTGATCAAAAAAATTTAAAGCATATATTCACTTAGAAATAATTGAACATGAGACAGAGGAGATGGTTGGAATTAATCATGGATTATGATTGTAAAATTCATTACCATCTGGGAAAATCAAACAATGTGGCTGGTGCTTTGAGTCGAAAAAGTAGTGCTACATTAACCATGCTACATTTGGAACAAGATCCTTTAGTTTATGATTTGATGAACTTTGGAATAGAAGTTGTTGGTGCAAAAAATTTTTTTTTTTGTTTCCGATGTCAGTGAGATCATCTCTATCAGACAGAATTAAGAAAACGGAGAGGAAAGACAGTTGGTTGCAGAAAAAGGTAGAGCTGGTTCAGAAGGGTAAGATTCCTAAATTTAACATTGATAATGATTGTGTTTTGAGGTTTGGGAAGTGATTATGTGTGCCTTGTGATTAACAGTTGAAGATTGAGTTGTTATGTGAGGCTCATAGTTCCCCTTTTTCAGTTCATCATGGAAGTACTAAGATGTACAGAGATCTGCGGGAGTATTACTGGTGATATGGAATGAAAAGAGATATTGCTGATTTTACTATGAAGTGTTTGACATGTTAGCAGGTTAAAGCAGAGTGTTTGTTACCGAAAGGGATGCTTCAATCATTACCGGTGCCAGAGTGGAAATGGGAAAATATATCCATGGACTTCGTTGTGGGATTACCAAAGACATGTCAAGGTAATAATGCAATCTAGGTTATTGTTGATCGATTGAATAAATCATCTCATTTCATTCCTATTCAAGATACTTTCTCTCTAGATCAACTTTCTCAACTGTATCTTAAATAGATAGTCAGGTTACATGGATTTCCCCTCTCCATTGTATCTGATCATGATCCCAAGTTTACTTCTATCTTTTGGAAAGGCCTTCAAAAGTCATTGGGTATGGAATTAAATTTTAGTCCAGATTTTCATCCACAATCAGATGTGCAGTTTTAATGAACAATTCAAACTTTGGAGGATATGTTACGTTCTTGCACGATGGATTACCAAGGAAGTTGGGACCAACATCTTTCTTTGGTTGAATTTTCTTATAATAAAAATTTTCATTCCAGTATACAGATGGCTCTGTTTGAGGCATTATATGGTAAACAATGTCGAACTATAGCTTTTTCGGATGAAGTAGGGGAAAGGAAGATGATGGGACCAGAATTGGTAGATGAGATGGTATAAAAAGATCAGTTGATTCAAAAGCACATTAGAATAGCTCAGAGTAGGCAGAAAAGTTATGCGGATAACCAAAGGAAGGATCTATCTTTTGAGGTAGGTGATAATTGTTTTCTCAAAGTTTCTCCATGGAAAAGTGTGATGAATTTTGGAATGAAATGAAAGCTGAGTCTGAGGTTCATCGGACGTTATGAAATCCTAGATAAAGTTGGTTCAGTTGCATACATAGTGGATTTACCTCCATGTTTATCCCAGGTACACAATTTTTTTCATGTTTCAATGTTGAGAATGTATATTCCAGATCCATCTCATGTTTTGAGCCCTGAGGTAGTTCAGTTGGAAGAGAATATCTCTTATGAAGAACAACCATTCCAGATTATTGACCGAAGAGAAAAAGTGTTGCGAAATAAGGTAATTTATCAGGTGAAGGTTTTATGGAAAACCCATATGGTTGAAGAGGAAACGTGGGAATCTGAAAATGCTATGAGGGATAAATACCCCCACTTATTTTGATAAGTGAATAAAATTGAGAGGACGTAATTCCCAAAAGGGGGGGAAGGATGTAACATCCCAAGTAAATAATGAATAAGACATTTTCATATTTATTAATATTTGAAAATTAAATATTAATTTTACTTTAAAAAGGTTTCTATGTTCAATATCGTATCCGATATGCAACAACGAGTTTCTTTGAAATCTTATGTTGGACACTAATAATATAATAATATTATTTTAAATGGTAGTTAACACATAACTGTTGTATTGGAGGGAATGAATAGAAATAACTCAAATATGATTATATATTTTTGTTAAATGTTTTTACATCTATCCAATAAAGGATAAAGGATTAAAATAATAAAAGAATTCAATTTTAGGCATATATACTCTAATATTCACAAAAAGGTTGATTTATCGCCTTTTGATGGAGAACCCTCTCTAAAAATAGTTTCTGTCACTCTTATACATTATTTTGGACCAAATAAAATCCTTCTTTAGAATCGGGATTTCAAAATTTACTTTGTGTATGTTTTTGTTAATTTTCCAATAAAGTTCATTTTTAATGAATAAGTGAAAGATGTTGTATTTTAATTCAAAAACTCATTTTAATCTAATTTATTTATATGATTATATTATATTTTGAATTGGTTTTAAAGTGAAATTAGAATATATTTTTACCATTTTATCAAATGGTGGTCATTGGGATTAATTTCATTTTGAAATTGGACTTAAACTAGTGTCAATCTTTTGATATATATAGTTTCTTAAAAACACGCTATTTGTTTTGACAATGGAAATTAAATATGAAATTAATTAATGCAACTTATATGTTTTGAATTTTTTAAAATAGACATAATTTTTTAATTTGGAATATCAAATATAGCTTAGGGTCAATTTTTGGTATTTTTCTGAAAAACGTCAATTTTTGATGAATAGTGAAACCACTAAGTGGTAGTTAAAAAACTAAATTTTTCATTTAAACAAAACTTTACCACTTATGTGAATTGAATATCAAAAGTACGACATACATGTCCATCATTAGTAAGTAAAATGTTGTTCAATGGGATGAAAATACTTTTTTGGTGAATAGTAACTTTTATGTTTTATTAATCGCGATTAAAAGTAATTAGTGTACTTTAAGGTAAAAATAATGTTATAATAATATGAAATAACCTTGAAACGTGTCCTAAACTTATTGGATGAGTCATGGACGTCCAAAAAAATCCTTGGGACAATTTGTGGGACCCCATGGAGACACTTGTGTAAGATAATGACATTAATACCTTTTATTTAAAGTAAAAATAAAAATGTCACAAACATGTATTGTTGTACTAAAAATTTTTTTGCATTAGGTTATACAAGTTATATTTTTGACTATAAATATTAATTAGATATATATAAATATTTCCTACAACATGATAATTTTTTTATAATTTTTATACATTAAATAAAAAAATTTATTTATGACACCATGATGATGGAGTGATTACCTCATTAATGAACGATTTAAATAAAATGAAACGATAATGTAAAATATAAGGCTTAAACTTGTCTAAAACCTATTGAATGGGTTTATTTCAAACCCTTATCACCTTATCCTATAAATATATCATTTTGGGACCTTTAATATCTGAAAAGAAGTTCATAATAAAGTAACATTTCATGACATTCCAAGAGTGCCCCTCCTCCCTCTTATAAAAGGCCCCCACCTCTATCCCCTTAATCACACTTCTCAAGCCATTTGGATCGCCAAAACACTACTCAAATAAGCTTCCAATATCCCTATGTTCATTATATAAGCCTTACCTTTGGCATAAAGCTCTTCATAAACCCTTCTGGTTCAAACCAAGAGGAGTTACCCGATTTAAAGGTAATGTCATCTCTTATGTTCTTTTGTTTTAATTTGCTTCTCCATCCCCCTAAACTATTTTTATTCCTTTATTTTGTAACAAAACCAGTATCGTAAATATACTAGGATGTTTTTATGATAATTATTAGAGTTACACTTACACACACCTCCATCTAATGGTTAAAGAACATATTGTTTCTGTGGATGGCGAATTACTGACTCACGAAACGATGATTGTTCAATCTTCTCTTAACACCTTTTATGGGGGCCATTAAGATGTAACTTTATTTATATATGATATATATTATGTTTATGTTTTCCTTATGCATCTGTATTTTTCATTTATTTAATACTTTTATGGTTTCCATAATGGATAAACGTGGTAATTTCATTTTTGGAAGTGCGGACTACCGCCCCTGAAGGTGATTTGAATCGTTAATGCCATATGTGGGACATATAATAGATGGAGTTAATAATATTATATATGATATTATAATGGAATTATAATTTAACTTTATATCATTGTTATTTCATCCCATTAAATATAAAATATAAATGAAAGTAGCATTCATTCGTACGTATGTCTTACTGTCTCTATGAACGGTGCATATCATTTCTTACCTCTAAATGTTATGTAAAATTATAATTACATGTATATGACGGATATATATGATATATATGATATCCAAATCATGAATATCATTCTGTATATAATGATCCTTTTACCACATGAACAACATGTAATTGTAAGAAGTCCATTTTTGACTTGAGTACCAAATATGGAAAAAAGAAACATTTTTAACTTAAATGATTAAATAATGTTTATAACATGGAAATAAGTGATATAAAAGGAATAATAAACTTTAAAAGGTTCTTAAGAATGTAGAAATTAATTTATTTAATTATTCATGATATTAAAGAGCAATCGAGTCAAGTCGGACACGTGGTAAGGGACTTCGTCTAAATCTCCTTTCATTGAGGAATATTTTGTTTTAATACCATACTTTCTTTTATTCACTCTATAAACACATTTGACTATTAATTTCATTCAAAGGGAATCTTTTTCTATGAAGAATTTTACTAATAGACAAAAAGGAATGTTCCTTTTAACGTATGTGGTGACAACGTCCTTTCCGCCACTACGAGTATTATTTGATCTTTGGCTTCCTCAACAAGCCGTAATGTCTTTAAAAGAAAATAAATACCATATACTCTATTATGTATTTTGGTATTTAATTTTTTTTGATAATGGTTGTGTTATGTCAATATATTTAAGTGATATATTGTGTTTGAAATGTGGAAATGTTCTTTTTTCCATTATATTTGTTTTATGATTTTATAATGGTACCTGGACATTTGACGAGTGGTTACGTGATAAACCAAAATACGGGTGGTGCTGTGAATACCAGGATGGGTGGTTACGTTATAACCTCCAATGCATTGGGTATGGAAGTCGGCCTTATGGCTATTCTAATTAGTGATATGTGTGGAATTCGGCCGTATGGTTATTCCATTTATGTATGTTTATGTCCTAAGTTACCTTTATATGTTATGTGTTTTTTACATGGTTTTTATGGTAATAATTTGGTTACAATAGGGTTAGTAATGATCTTTTATTCAATGAATAGTATTTACTACTTCATAAAGGTGAAAATTATTACTTATGTTAATGTATTCATGGTTTACATGTTTTTTTTGAAGAACTAACAGTTTTTATTCTTTGTGTATCCCTTACTGAGCTTTTTATGCTCACCCAAAGTTTTTGAAATTTTTTTCACAGGACATAATGTGGAATAGGGTCAAGTATGGGATCAAGGAAAAGTCATGTTGTCTTAAACATGGAACTAGACATGACTCTTTTTATCAAGAGTTCATGTTTTGTAAAAAAAGGATACTGTGTAGAAGTGTCTACTTTTTAATCTTTTGAGATGTAATAGTTATGTCCTAATTCTATAAAACTATAAACCTGAAAAGATCTTCAATGTGAAATATTCACTTAATTAAAGATTATATAATGCTTTAAGTCCGGTTCCTTAAACAATAGACCAACTCAATCGATAATCAAGTGAATTACCTATAGATAGTATTAGGATGATTTATTTTAATGATAATGATTTAGGTATTTTAAAATTAAATGAAGGATTCACAAAAAAAATATTAGATAAACCAAAAAGCACCAAAATATTTCTCCTTCTCATAAGAATTAATGATAAAATTGGATATGTTCATGAAAGATGTTGAACAGTTAAATGTTTGTGGATTTATTGAGAAATTATTTTCTAAGTGATCTCTTTAAAAAAAATTAGAAGATATAAGGTTGTTTATATAATAAAATTCGTACTTGTTTATATAATATAACATTTCAAGGGATTTAACATTACAATACTATTTTCACTATTCTAGTTATTCCCCATATGGGTCTTTCAAAAACAATTTAATGATAGGACCACACAACATATATGAAATTGTATGGAGTGTGAAAATGAAGGGGGAGTGTTAGGATTCCACATTCAATGGACGCCAAAGACCAATAGGGAAAGGATTCCCTCACCCCACAACAATCTACCTTACCCCTTGATTCATTTTCTATAAAACTAAAGTTCAATAATGATTAATGAGTTAAAAAAATGAGAAACATAGAAAAAGCACAATAAAAGTTTCATAATCAATCAATTTTCATTATTTATATATGATATACTTTTTTATTTCTTTCTTTAAAATAATTTTTAGGTGATAAAATTTTTATTAATATTTTTAACATAATAGGTAAATGTATAGATTTATATATCATAATTCTTTATAATTAAATGCCAATATTGAAATATAAATATATTTTTTAGGGTTTCTCTAAGGTGATTCATTGACCATAGAGATGGGGGTGAATTAGTGGTCATAATTAAAATTTTTATCACTTATATAAAACACAATGATATCAATCTAGATATGTGAATGGATATTCAATCAATCAAGAGAATAATGATAATGATGCGAAAATATAGTAAGAGAAAAAAAATATAGGAACAAAAGATTATATGGTTCACCAAATATTTTTAATAATTGACTATGTTTATAGTGTTCAATGGTTGTTATCCCTTTTCACATGGTTTTATTTTATTATAAATAAATAAAAAGTGTTGGGATTAAAAATATGTCCATGAACTTCTAAAAATATGAAATATTTAATACAAGGAAAGTGTGATAAGAAATGAACATTTAAAGAAAGAATGATCTTCTTCTACCATTCTTAGGTGCCAGTGATCCAAAAAATATTTGTGCACTATTCTAATCTTAGGAATGACATTTTTTGAGTAGTTTTCTCTCTTATTTCATCATCCATTAGCATAATGTAATCATCATCTATATATAGAGATATTTCATAGCTCAATTTCTTCATCAACTATTTATGATCTATCCTTGAATCCAAAATTGAATCATCTTCCTTTATGTGACATATCCATATATTACCTAGTAAGAAAGTATTTTAATTATTCCAAAATATCTCCCTAAAATCTCTAAATCCATTTAAATAATGTTACACATATAAATTTATATATTTCTATATTTTACCAATTCAGGATGTAATAGGGTGTTTAATAGAGATTTCTTTTAATATTTGATATTAAAATTCTAGATGAAATATTATATTTTTATCCAAAAAATACATAACTGAATATACCAACTCTACACGTATATAGAAAACATTATTTCATGATGAGTTTCATTAAAGTAAATTAATTTATGCTTTTAATCCTCTAGAAAAGTACAAAAATTCAATATCTTATTCATTAAGGAATTTTTTATTGGATATGATGTAACACCCAAAATTAGATTGAAATGATATATTGTGAGTCTTTAGATAAAATTCCATTGAATAATTTTTTTCTGAGAAAATATAAATGGTGGTTGTGGAGTAATTTATATGTAATATTGAAATCATTTTTTATCCTTAAAAATTAAAACCATTTTCCAAAAACTCCAAAAAAACTATTATAATTTTGACCTAAATATTATAATGTATCCCTTTTATATTAAAATGTATTTCATGAGAATACTTGATAAAATTCATGATAACTAAATCCCCATTCAATGATATTCCATAAAACCATGAAAGTATCTAAACCTATTTATTTCCACACCCAACATTAATAAATTTTTATGAACGTCATCAGGTTTTGAATAAATTGAAACTCATATTTCCATTTAAGCCTCACCCTTTATCATCATCCATGTGGGACTTGTTTATGATGCAACAAACATAATGTAAAATCACGTATATTGAAACCATAATATTACATGCAAGAAACAAATCAAAAATAAATGTATATAATACAAATCAGTGTTTCGTAAGCTCATAATATCATGTAGAATCCATTTTGGACTCTGTTTATTTGTTTTTACAACCACACCACTTAATAAGATAGTTTTTAGGAATATTCATCTCTAAAAATGAAAATATCAATGTATCAAATAGAAAAACTTTTCATCGTTAAAAGGATTCATAAAATATATATTATCCTTTAAAATATTTGTAAAAACACCTTGTAATATATCAAATAGTTCTTATTCTCAATGATATAGCATGACCTCTGGTAATGTCCAATATATTCTTTGACATCTACAGCTAACGTAGAAAATCCTTCTACATAATATCGTGTATAATGACAGATCATAATATATATATATATATAAATCTACTCATATTTCTCATAAATCCATCGTACATTTCACACTATCCTCCATCATCAACTCAAACAATGATTTATTATGTGTTTTTGTCAATAAATCTACCATGTAATCAGCATGGTAAAAGATTTATAATGCACCACATTATATTAACAAATCAAACATGCATTTAATTTTATGAACATCCAATTTAACAAGACATGCATGAAATTATCAATATATTTTTTACAACATGAATAGGAACAACAATTTTAATATTATTTAAATTGGAAATTGATAAATGATTTATAAATATAATTATTTTAATTTAATGTAATGAAAATGAAATAATTTCTCAAAGTAATATATTAATTAAAATCCTATAATGGAGGTAAAACATTTTGTTTTGCAATGAAGAAATATTTTTTTATTAATTTTATGAATCTTATTTACTTTATAATTAGATTTATAATAAAAAAATTGGATTATCATCCCCATTAAAGAGAAAAAATTAGAATTTTTTAAAAATGAATTCTTTTCTAATAAAAAGTGTTTATGTTTTCACAATAGAACTATTTTATTTATTATGATATATTTAATACAAAATGATATTTGAAATCTTAAAATTAGAATTGATATGTTTTAAAAAGTTATTTATTTTTTAATATATTTTTATCTTATGAGATCAAATGTCAAAAAATAAATTAGTAATTATTTTACAACATTAATTGTATGTATAGTGAAAACTGTGATCCGTTTTGAATTTATATTAGAGGTCTAAATAGTTTTGATAATTGATCATGAAAAAACTATGGTACTCTTATAAAAAAACATATCAATGTTTTTATACATAAATATTCAAATTATGATAAAGATGAATGAAAAATTTCTTCATTGAAATATTTCATTATATTAATTTTTCATTATGATAGTGGATAAATTTTTATAGTATTGACAAATCATCAATTTCTTGTAATCAAAAAAACATTTGTTTGTTTCTTAATATTTTCCATAACCGTAGTGATTTCATTTAAAAAATTAAATATATTACAGTATATATTATATTAATTAATGAGTCTCGTTAATATTGTTCAGGTATATAATACTATTAATTTATCCAAAAAAAATATGGATGAAGGGTAAACCCATTCCAACCAAATATTATTATTAAAATAAAATATCCATGACATTGGAAATGATACTTAAAAAGATGGGTATGACATACACCATGCACATATGCATCAACAAGTTGTGAGAAAAATTATAATTTAAGAGAGAACCATCCTGATCTTGCCTCTGTAATGGTTCTCTTTAACAGTGTATTAGCTGTAAATCCCCGAAAATAAAAAGTAATATCAGTTTATTTGATAGCATGTATGATACGTAACACAAAGTGCATTAGGGAATATAATATCCCATGACTTTACAATATTATTAATATTTTAAATAAATTTAAACTATCATATCACTTGAAATTCATGCAAACAATAATTTATCTTTCCTTACACTCAAGAAAAACATTTTTTGATTTCTTTCATTTCAAACCAGACCATGATTTACTTAACAACAATGTATTATTAAAATATCATTATTTAATAAAATAAGATATAACAAATACATTAAATTAGTAGTTATGAATATTATTAACTAACATTCGAAAACATATGGTTTACACAAATAAAAAATTAATTAATTGGTTATAAATTAATTAAAATTAATATATTAACCAATTAAATATGATAATAATATTTATATAGAATTTTAGTTTTATTCCCAAAAAGTTGTTTTACCCTATCAAATTAAATTAATTGTAAATAGTGAGTTATATTATTGATATATATATATACATATATAGCTAGTAAAATATTTTTTATATTCATAAAATATATTTGATAATCATGAGATAAGAACAATCGATTTATGACACATAAATCCTATATTTTTTATAAGTCACTTTTAGAATATTTTAATGGAGAACCTATTTTAAATACAATTTTTGGAAACTTTTTAGATTTTATATGTGAAAAATAAACTCAATTTTTGAAATATGAACATAAAATATAGGATAGGGTAAATGCTTTTCATTTTTCTGTGAAGTTTCATTTTAATAATGAAAAGCGTGTAATAATGAATTTTAATTTAAAATATTCTTTACATATAATTTCATTATAAGGTTAAATTATATTTTTAATTTTTTTTAAGTTTAATTAGATTATTTTTTATCTATTAATATAATTTATTTCATTATAATCAATTTCACTTTGGAAATTGACTATAAAAACTTATAAAACTTTTGAACGTTTTTTCATTAAAAACATGAATCGATGTCATGTGTGTGGGATTAAATTTAAATTAATTTCTACATATTATGTTATTGGAATTTTAAAAAATTGATTACATATTTTTATTAAGAATGTTTCCTAATGTCTAATAGGGTCAATTTAGTTTTTAAAAAGTCATATTAGTAAATTTAATTAAAATTAATTACAATGATTAAGGTGAAGTTAAGCTTGACAAGGATCTAAACCTTACACATAATAACCAAAATGACCTTTATATTCGTTAAAAATCTGTTGTATTTAAATATTTATACACTATACATACTTTTATATAATTTGGTAAATTATTGGATCCACTTTAAATGAGAGTAATGTGGGTGGAATTCCCGTTTCCAAAAGTCACAGGAGTGCCACTCTTTCTCCACTATAAAAAGGCACTCAAGCCTCCCAATTCCTCACACATCTCAGGCCACATTGAATTAACAAATATCTAAACCTATAGCTCCAAAAAATACCTCCCCTTAACCTATAACACACGAATTTGGCATAAATCCATCCAAGAAATCACTTTGTTAAAAACCAAAAGGAGTTACCCGAATAAGTGTTAACATTATCCAACAAACACCTTTATTTTATTTCATTTTCCACCACTAAATTATACTAATAGAATTTTTATATAAAAAAACAAGTATCCTCAATATTTTAAGGTGTTTTTATTCAAGGTTTATATCTTACACTTACACACACTTCCATCTAATGGGTAACAAACATGACATTTATTTGTACGACAAACTATAGCCTCACAAAATGATATTATTAGTTTTTTCCTTTATCTCCTCACATGGTTGGTAATTATGATGCATAATTATTTGTTTTATATATTATATTTATAATTTATTTATAATTATACAATTATTTTATTACACATACCTTTATTCACTCCATTCTATGGGAATATGAAAACATTGTTTGTAGAAGTGTGGACTACCGCCCCCTTAAAGTGATGTGATTTCATCACACTATACATGGAATGTATAAAGATGGTTTTAATAAAACAATGTAACATATAGGATATATATATGATACTATTATAATAATATACATATGTATATCATTTTCTTTTCATTATTTTAATATTAAAATGAAATGAATGTAGCATTCATGCATATGTACGCCCTACCGTCTCCTTGAACGGTGCATTTCATTTCATAAAACCAAATATTATGGATTATTATAAAAACATATATTTTGAATAATAAGTTATTTAAATAATTTTTTAAAATATTTATATGATCAATAAATGATATAATTATTTCTAACAATGAATAACAAATCAAAATATACTTGAAAGAGTAGGAACGTAACACATGAAATAGTGAAAAAAATGAAATATTGTTATAAAAAGGGTAACATGTTATTATAAATATGAATATGGTTTTGAAAAAAGTTATTAACACTCTTAAAACCATTATAAATGAGGTTAATTTATTTTCACTCAAAATGGAACCCAAGGTAAAAGATATCATCAAAATATACATTCCATTGAGGCTTATTGGTTGTTTTAAACCTAGTTTCTTTTCTATGATGCGCATACATACCTTTGATATTGAATATCATTAAGATACTTATTATCAGGATATTGTAAGTTTCATTTAAATTTATTCCTTCATGGATATTATGATTTAGATTTTCTAAAGTTGTATGATACACTTTGGAATGATAAATGAATATTCTATTCAATAATGTTTTTATTGATCATCATCGAAATTCCACATCCTTTTGTGATTGTTAACCATATATTTAAATAATAAATTTATTTTTGTGCACATAATTTCTTATATAAGGTATAAATAATTCCAATTTGTCATATAATATCACAATTCATTCATTTTTCATGATATTTTTAGTTTCATCATCATTTATTTCATCTATATGGATTTACACATAAAGTTTCCCAAGGGGAAAACATTTCATAACCCGTACACTTTTTATCGGTTTATACTACATCCTATTTGACATTAATATAATATAATTATATGTACAATGAATTTTACTCTCAATTTATGTATTGCTACTTTTATATTTGGATTTATGGTTGATTCACAAAATTTAATCTTTTGAATGATTCTCACTCCAACATTATAATCTTTTAAAGTGTTTAATTTACAAAATCATTTTTGTTCCAGATTGTTTACACTTGAATTTACATAAGAGAAAATTATTTTATAATTTTTTAATAAACACTTTAATATTCCTCTCATATGGTTATTCTTGCCATTTTTATAGTATTAGTACCATTTTCAACTCTTGGGTACCCAAAATGGTATAGAAAATATTTTTAAGATAAACTGAATTCATTTATCTCCTTAGTATGAGAAGTTGTTTTATTCCAAAACAACTTTTTTCTAATTTTTTTTAAAAATTGGTGTTAACCATTACAATTTTTTTTATTAAATACATTTTTACCCTTTTTTACAAATTTTTCAATGGAATCTTCTTCCCTCATTCCAAACATGGAATTTTTTATACATTTTACTATTAAAAAGGAATATTCTTTTTACCTCATACAATATTTGTGGATATTCCCACCATAATTTCTTTGAAGCTTCCTTCGCATGTTTAAATAGTTACCTTTTAATAAAAAAATCAAAAAAAATTTAAATACAAAAAGATATTTTCAAAAATAATGGTTTTAAAATATATTTTTATAATATTTACATTCATCAAAGAAGACAACCCTTTATTTTCGTACACATTAGATATGTTGTATTGATACCATCGTTATTCTTCCTTTGGGTGTTTTATGATTGATTTCTAAATGGATTGTATTCACATTCACTTCCACGATCCCTATGTTAGTACCATTGAAATATTCAATTAACTATGATAATTTTTGTTTAATTTCCCATAGTTATCCATATCATTTATCATGGATATTTTCATTTCCCAAACAAAATAACATTTTCTATAAGATATCTACATTGTATGTTATTTTATTATTTTAAGAAATATTGATAAATCTATATCTTCAACCCCATACAGATATTTGATAAGGCACATTGTTAAACTGATTATTCAATACATGAGTAATTATTTTGACATGTATATTATGGATGTGGCCTTGTTATAGATAGACCCCCAATATATTGATCGTATCATGAGGAAAATTAGTTGCAAAAATTAGTTGGTTTTCTACCTGATATGATAAAAAATCTTTTCAAATGTCTTAATGGTAATGGTTACATGTACTATTGAAAAATGGTATCCAATAATTAATCATTTCCATCATTTAGTTTCAATTATTATTCATACACAATATTTTTCATTGTCATATATATGGATACATTTCATTTTCATCTCATTGAATAAATGGAATGTGTTACAGTTTCTTTATATGTTATATTGATTTTTCCTTATCTAGTTATTTTAATGGCATGTGTTTATAGTTATTTAACTTTCCATATTATTTACTTAATTTCTTCTCAGTTATTGATTACATGGAATGTGTTCTCAGTTTTTTACCTTTCCATATTGATTATTCTCATTGATACATTATTTCTTCTACTAAACATACCATTATAATAATTTTTTCTTACCCTTATGTTTATTTCTTTTCCCCATGAATCCAAGAATAGTACTAATGATTTTATTCAAGGATATGCTAGAAGGAAAAAATTTATCCACTTAAGAAAAGAAATTATGTTTCAATTAGAGTTTTCATTTGCAATAAAACACTCTTGTATGTATCTAGTTTACCTAGACTTCTAAACTATGGGTTCTATAGGGATTTAATTCCTTGTAATCATGCAAATTAAATGGTATTTAACCCTAACAATGGACTTTCTAGGGTCAGGGTGCCATAGTTTGTATAAAAAGCAGTTTATTTCTAACCTTGAGAACTAGACATAGGAAAAAAAGATTAGAGAACATATACCTAAGGTAGAATATGAGTGTATGTATATAAGAACGTTTTAATGTTTTAGTTAGTGAGTGATTATGTGTTTTTCCTATCAATACATCACTTTAAGGATACTAAAAGTTACCATGGTTATATTATAGAATTACATGGGAGTAACTACACTGATAAGGTGTGTCGATCTTGACTTAGTGTAACCTGGTACTTGATAAAGGGAATTACTTTGCACCTAGTTTGACAATCCTGGAGGATATGATTTGGATAATTTAAAATTTCATTACAAACCATTATAAAGTTTTTTATAGATAATGACATTGAATGACCTTGGTTAAAACTTATATTTATTATATTGAATATAATGTGTTATGATTTAGGCATCCTAAAAATTATTATATTTTATTTTTAGGAATATGATAATAGATACTGACACATCAGTTTTTGATTTTAGGAAAACCCCCCTTCAAAAGGATAAACACTATACCAAGGATGAATCTATGTTTAAATAGGTGGATGAATTTTTTATATATTGGTATTTTATTGAAATCCTTAGTTAAAAGGCTATTTAGTGATTAATATTATTTTATGTATATCCATCAAATTTATTTTGTAAATTATATTAGTATTATTTTAGATATGGAAAACCAGTATGTCGGGTGAAAACCATTCAATTCTGACAAAATTTTATGAATGAATATTAATTATGAACCTGTATTGTAACTTTTTATGTTTAGAGATTAATTTATTAACCATTTTTGATATAAATAATAGTTAGATACAAATATTTATATTCATAACTATTTTATGGGTCTTATGATTGGTTAAGTATTATTCTATGTTCTAGATGAATCAATGTTAATTTTTTGATATCCATTTCATAAAGTAATGGATGAATTATAATTTTATTGAATAAAAACCTAAGGATGATATTATGTCTAAAAATAAATCAATTAATTATATTTCCTTATATTCTTGGTCAACAAATTAATTTCACAACAATAAAAAAACCATAAGAAAATTTATTCCCTTATACCTTAATTTTTGTTGAAATGATGGTTTCCCAAATCATCACAAATTTATAGATTTGAAAACCTAAAAATTATTTCACTTTTTTTTGATTTGGGACCTCAATAACACCAATAAATATTTAATATTTTTGTCCATGTAGGTATCTCTACTTTCAACAATTGTTCTCCTACTCAGTGACCTAGTTGTGTGTTAGTCCTTGTGAACTTTTATCTTATCATTCTCTCATTTCTTGTTGTTATTTTATGAAACCATTTCAAGATGTGGGATTTCATAATAGGAAAATTCTAAAAATTTATTTCAATGTTCATTTTTAAACTGTGGGGACACAATTTAATTAATATTGGGAGAATGTAACACCCATTAATTCTAAAGTAAGAACATTCTATTCAAAAACATGTATGACATGAAGCACCAAGAATGCAAGGAAGTATAATATCCCAATACCATACAATTATATAAATATTTTTATATAAATTAAAACTATCATATAGCTTTAAATTCATTCAAAAATGAAGTTATCTTTTTTTATACACAAGAATGAACTTGTTAGATCGCTTCCGTTAGATGCAAGACTGCATTTAACCAAAAATAATTTATTTATAAATTATTTTTATTTAACATAATAATATATAATTTATCCATAAAAATGATATTAATTTATGAAATCAGAACATAAAAATTAGGTTATGATGATTTTTTTTATTTTTCAATGAATCTTAATATTTAATGAAGAGTGAAAAATAATGAATTTTAATTTAGAACTACTTTTCTATTTAACTAATTTATATGGTTAAATTATATTTTCAATAGGTCTTAATTTTTTATTCAATTAATTTTTATCAATTAATCTAATTTAGATCATTGTAATAATTTTTTTTTGAAATTGAATATAAAAACTTCATAAACGTTTAAATGTTTTTACTTTAAAAACACGCATTGTCATCGCATCTATAGGATTAAATTTATATTAATTTATACCAATTACATGATTGAAATTTGATAAAATGGACAACATATTTTTAATCATAATAATTTATAATGTCTAATCATATCAACTTATTTTTTGACCCCAAATATTAGGGAAAGTAATTAAAATTAATTTCAATGATTAAAGTGAAATTATGCTTAACAAGGGACTAATCCTTAAAATTAAGTGCAAAAATGACATAGAAACTTTCCAAAAATATATTTTATATCCATATTTTTACCTTATACTCCCTTGTATTTAATTGTTTTTATTATTGGATCCACATTAAATGGAATAAACATAGGTGGAATTCCTTTATCCAAAATTTACAAGAGTTCCATTGTTACTCCACTAAAAAAAGGAACTCAAGACTCCTATTTCTTTGTACCTATGAGGACACATTGGATTGTCAAATTTTAAATAAAATATCTCCTAAAAATTCCTCCCCTCAAACATGAAGCCTCAACTTTGGCGGAAATCCATAAAAGAAATCCCATTGATGGAAACAAAAAGTAGTTACATGAATAAGCAATAACATCCCTCTTCAAGCTCCTTTATTTTATATTCATTATACCCTTCCTCAATTATTCTCATGAAATTATTTTATAACAAAACCAGTATCCTAAATATAATATGATATTTTTATTCTATAGTTTTGACATACACTTATACAAACATCCATCAATGTGGTAAATAAATTATAGTTTATGTGTCGGGTGAACTACCGCCTCACGAAATAAAGATATTAATTTTCCCTTTAGCACCTCTCATGGTTGAAAATTATGGAAGAAAATATATTTATATATGTTATATATGATATTTATAATTTATTTAATGTTATTTAATTCTTTTATAACACATACTTTTACACACTCCATTTTTTTGGGAATACGATAACATCGTTTATGGAAAAAAGACTATCACCCCTCAAAGCGATGTGATTCATTCACACTACACATATATTATATATAATATTCTTCTAATAAAAATGTATAACATATATTAAATATATATGTACTATAATTATCATATATATATATAAATATATATAAATTTATTTTCATTCTTTTAATATGAATAAGAAATGAAAGTATCGTTCATGCGAACATACGACCTACCATCTCCATGAATGGGATATTTCATTTATTATCTATAAATATTATAGATGATTTTAAACACATATATTCTGAGTACATGTGACATTTTCATCATGGTTTAATTTTTTTAGATGATTAAACCATAATCAAATTAATAAGAACGATAATTAACAAGTCAAAAACATGCTCGAAAGACTATGCAATTAACACTAG
The DNA here is from genome assembly GCA_963277665.1 of Viscum album. Lineage (NCBI taxonomy): Eukaryota > Viridiplantae > Streptophyta > Magnoliopsida > Santalales > Viscaceae > Viscum > Viscum album. The sequence continues at coordinate 917,705,643 of OY728145.1, forward strand.
AAATTGTGAAAATAAGAAAATATTGGTATGAAATAGGTAATAAGTTACTATAAACATGAATATGGTTTTATAAGAAGTTAATAAAACTCTTAAAATATTTATACATGATGTTAAATTCCATTAACCCAAAAGAAAATGCATGTTAAGGGATATCGTCTCAATATATATTCCATTGCGACTTATTTGTTATTATGAACCTAGTTTATTTTATATGATGTATATAATACCCTTTGATATGTTATATCCTGAATATACTAATTATCATTATATATGAAGTTTCATTTCATTTTATTACTTCATGGAGATTATGATTCGAATGTTTCAAAGTGGTATGATACCCTTTAAAATGATTAAATATTATTCTCATCACGAATGTTTTTAATGATCATCTTTGAAATCTCACTTCCTTTTATTATTGTTAACATTATCTTAAAATTGTCACATTATTCTTGTGAACCTAATTTCATATATATTTTGTATGTAATTCCACATTGTCAAATAATATAATGATCCATTCATTATTCATTATATTATTAGTTTCAATTTTAATTATTTTATCTTTGTGGATTTACATTTAAAGTTACCCAAGTGGAAAAAAACTTTCATAACCCAACTCCTTCTCATTTGGTTATACTACTTCATAATTTTGGTTAATATCATATGAATATGTGTATAATTAATTTTACTATATATTTATTTATTTCCACATCTATATGTGGATTTATATTTGATACACATATTCTAGAATTTGATTGATTATCACTCCAAAATTACAATCTTTTAAAGGGTTTAACTTACTATCTCAGTTGTTTTGGGATTTATTACACATGAATTTCCATTAGAGGATATTATTTGAAAAATTTTAATTAACCATTTAATTTTTATATCATATGGTTATTCATGACAGTTTTTAATTAATTGTAGCATTTTCCCCATATTTGGTACTCAATATGTCATAGTAAATATTTTTACGAAATCCTGACTTAAATTCTTTCTTTACTCGGAGAAGCTATGTTCTTCTAAATACCCAGTTTTCTAAAAATGTTTAAAAAAATGTTTATAAACTTTCCAAAATTATTTATTAAACAAATTTTACCAATTTTTTCTTTTACCAATGTTTTTAACGGAATATTATTTTTTATTACAAAACAAGGATAGTTTCTATCCTTTTCACTATTAAAATAAGTACTTTTCACCTCATTTGGGATGTCTAGATTTAACTGATGTCATTTATTTAAATCATCAATATCATTTTAAAGAGGATACATATAAAATAAAATATTTTCAAAAGTGGTCTTCCAGGAAAAGTGGTTTCAAAAGGTATTTCGAAAAAAAATTATATTTTCCTCAATATTGTTTTTAAAATATATTTTTATAATATTTCCTATAGTCAATGAAAAAAACCCATTATTTTAATCCCAATTTAATTTGTTGTATTGATACCATCTTTACCATTCCTTTGGAAGTTTTATGATTTATTTATCCAAGGATATTAATCAAATTCACATCCTTGATACCTTTGTTAGTCCATTTAAAATATCAAATTTTATATGATCATTGGACATAAAATTTCCCCTAGATATCCATAACATTTATCTTGGATATGATCTTTCCAAAACTGTATACAAATTCTAACATGGTGTTTACAAAGAATGTTATTTAATTATTTGGGATAATAATAATAAATATATATCTATACTCTATAAAAATATTTCATAAGGAACATCATTAAATCGATTTTTTGATATGGAAGGAATGATTTGGGATGATGTGACACGAGTGGGGACTAGTTATAGATAATCCCTTGGTGCATCATTAGTATCATAAGAAAAATTAGTTTTGAAAATTAGATGTGCTTCTACCCAATATTTTAAACTGTCTTGTAAAAGGTCTTGATGGCAATAGTTCCATGTACCTAATAAACATGTTGTCCAATACTTAAGCCTTTCCAACATTTATATTCAATTATTATTCATATATGAGTTCTTTTGTTGACATATCTATGGATACATTTTATTTTTATCTCATTGAGTAAGTGGCATGTGTTTTAGTTTCTTACATTTCTATATTGAATTTTCCTTATCTAGTTATTTGAATGATATGTGTTTATAGTCATTTTCATTTCCATATTATTTAATAATATTATACTTAGTTTTTGTTTACATGTAATCTGTTCTCAGTTATTTTCCTTTCCATATTGATAATTTTCATCGATTAAATATTATTTTCTGCTATAATTTTTCCTTACAGAGCATTTGAGATCACCCTTATTTTTGTTTCCTTTCTATTGCAATCCAAAAAAGTACAAGGAATGTTATTAAAGGATATTATTGATGGAATAATGTTATCCTTAATAGAAAAAACAATGTAGTAATTAGTTTTTTTCATTTTTTATACAATACTCTTATATATATCTGGTTCACATAATCTACTAAACACTTCAATACTTTTGGACATGATTCTTTATAAACCTAAAAATGTAATAGATGTTGAAACTAAATCTAGTATCTCTGAGGTCAGGGTGTTACATAATAAACCATATTAGTTTCTCTATTATAATGTGTCACATTAATAGAAATATGGTTCAAATGTTTTAGACTTTCAATCCAAAGTGAACACATTTTCCACAAGACATTCCTAGAGCGGTTCCTCAGAATATCAACTACCACAACCAAGAAAGATTATATAGAGAGAAAATTCTATCCCAAGTGAACAACATGTTTGATATCATTAATCTTCTACAATAGTTCATATTCATTGGAACTTCCATTTATAATAAAGTCTTAGAAGTAGCCTTAAACAATTCCATAATGGTTACGAAATACAACACCACATCTTGAGGGTCTGGGTGTACCTAAGGCCACCCCATCCCCATTAATTTTCTATTAAGAGGTGATTGGGGTGATCCACCTGACTGAACTCAAAACCAATGGTTTTCTGGTTTTTCCTGGAACACCAATGTTCTATAGAATAATGAGATCAGTAACATAATTTTTCATGTAGCTAGCATGGATCATGGAGTTAGTAGATATGGACCTATCATTATCCCTTAGTCCTACATGAATGGTGGGTGATTGGTTCTTACATAGTAACCCATTTTGTTCATACCAGACATAGACAAATAGAGTAACTATTAAAATAATTAACATACTCTTGGAATGTTCATTATTTATAATAGAGGTGATGGATTATAGGAGTCCTTCTCTATAGTTCATATATAGTCTGAATCCTTGAATCTTCTGTAGATAATTCTAGATAATGTATATGAAACATTAGGTAACAAAGATATGTTAAATTTTCTCTATATATTTCAGACAATAGTTGTAATATCCTGGATTTTTACATGAATTATTGTCAAATATTATGTGGAATTAATTCAACACCAAGTGTTCAGATGGTGTGTGATATTGAGGCTCGATGTGCCCGAAATAATTGTTTAAAATATGGTTTTCGAGAAAATGGGGAATTAAATCTAAATGGGTTACCATATATGAAATTTAAGGGCACCATTTCATTTAGGTCATCGACTTTTCTTTAGGTGAGGTCTAACATAAGCCAACACTGGCCAGTTGAGAAAGTTAATTTTAAGATGACTTAATAAAAAAAATAAAAAACATATTTATTTTATATTAACATTACGCAGTGAAACAATGATATGGTTTCTATTTTTAAATAAACAGTTCAGCAAGGGATAGAAGTTTAGAATTAGAAACCTTGGAGAAATCCCTCAGATCTCTGTAGAGGAACCATAGGGAAATCAATTGATGGATGATGAAGACATAATGAATCAAGATCATTCTTGATGTATCTCCATCAGCAATGAATCCACGATAATTAATTATCCAAAACACAAGTAGGGAATTTTTATTTTAATTTATTCATTCTTGTTCTTATAATCAATGAAGATTATGGGTTATCCCACAAATAGGATGACCCATGGTTCGATCATTCTTTTGGGATGTGTTGAATGAAGAATTTATTTGTAGATAATTTTGATTATTGTTTTAATTAGCTAGTTGTTCTTTCTTATGGGAAATAATCGATTCCACAATTAACAACAACAATGGTTCATTCCACGGGATTTTTTTATTTGAATTTATTCACCTTTTCCCTATTCATAATTCATTGTTCACTGGATATGAACAGATGTTCATTGCGCCATTGATTCATGGTGAAACAATATGAGATTTTAGATCTAACATCCAGAAAACAAAGAAGCGGTGCGATGGGAATGGAAAAAAATGGATCAAATTATCTTGGGTGATATATATTTTGAGCGTTCCTCTTATGGGTGATCAGAATTGGATTTCAGGGCCGATTGAATGCCCAAAAATCACCAATTCGGTGCTATGACGAAGAGGAGAACATGGATATTATGTTTTGGGATGAAAAAACAAATGGATTGGGCATTAGAGGATCTACCAAGGCCCATGGAGGATGAACTATGATTATGTAATATCATTATGAACATGGCATGTATTCTGTTATACATACTGTGTGGGCCCCGCTAAGTGGCAGTTAGGTTTTTGGGAAGCCTTAAAGTGTTAACACGACATGTGCATCCTTCACATGACATGTGGGTCCTTCCCCAAGACTCAACATGTATCTCGAGGAAAACACGAACACAGGGCAGAGTGCACGACATTTACTCCACCATGCGGCTAAACCTAGACCAGTTACAGAGGCTACCCCATGTACTAGCACACAGGCAAGGAGACACATGTTGAATATGTGTACTAGCACATGGCCAGTAGACAAGGAGTGGACCCTAAATAGAATGTCATGGCATGTGAACCTTTCTACACTCCATGTGTTCCTTTTTTCATGACATATTCTCTTGACACATGTTGTTGAACACGCGTTGTACTCGAGGTTATGGGAAATGACGTGTGGCCCCACTAAACATTGTGTGTCCCTTTATACCTAGATTGATCTCTTTGCCGACCATATCTTGGAAATATTTTATAAGGGTTGGTTCCCTTGATCGATCCCCAAATGGCTAGTTGGTATCATTTCCTACTCACAAGATATTGATCCCTTCAGGAGGAATTTCTAGTTAGAGTAGTTAGATTCCCCTTTGGGAGTCCAGAGGAGGATCTTTTAAACAACCATGTTCCCTATGTAGACTCTTGGTATTGGCATGACCAATCCTACCAGACATCGATCCTCTACTTATTAAGTGGGTCTGGAGGACTCGTGGTATAACCTCATGGCCCTAGTAGAGATTATCTTATGTGTATCGTGATCTTCCCCACTTGTGGAGTTTGTTGTCCCAGAATGAGTGTATCATGTTCTCTCTTCAGATCGATCAGTGTTTCTCTCATATGACGGTTCCCGATGAATAGTAAATCTCAGGCAAATGTCATCACTGCTCACAGACTCAGGCATGTGTTCACCCAGATGAGTGATTGTGGAATATTTGGATTGAATCTATAGTGATGGTATGCGGTAGTTGTGTCCTACCTCTAGACTATGGGTCTGGGATTGTGTATATACGGATATTATTATTATATGTGTTGTAGACATATACTGTGTAAATATGGTTATGTTTTCCGTTATGAATTTATTTTTGGTTTCAAGGAGTCCTACTGAGTATTATTATACTCACCCTTGCAAAGGATTTTCTAGCACGTGTCATGTCTTGTGTAGATGAGCTACCTTTTGATGGAGTCCAGGGTGGTCCAGGACTAGATATAACTTTTTGTTTTCAAAAAGGACAAGGTGTTCCATTGGCATTGAGCAGCAGTCTTAGTACATGTTTTAATTACTAGTTGGACTTTTCAGTTGACAAGATGTTTCTTTTGGTGGTATTGTATTCTATCCCGGTTTACTTTAATGTACTTTACTCTCATTTAATAATATGTTGGTTGGGTTTAGTGGTATGCGTTCATTTTTTTCATTAGTGGTTTTTATATTTCATCATTTGTGGCTTAGATGTGTGTGTGTGTGTGTGTGTGTCTGTCTGTGTATGTATAGGTACTCAAGAAATGCCTCCCATGTTAGTGATTTTCCAACTCAGCACAAGTCACCAGCCCATGAACTATAGAAGGCGGGCTTGGGGAGTCGTGGCATGGGCCCTACTCGGACAGGTCATGACAGAGTGTTATCCGAGGAGGTATATTAAACCTTAGGACCAAGAGTCTACAATATTTGTTTTGGGAAATAAGGCTAAGTGGTTTGAGTTCAGATTTTAGTCTTGGGACTCCAGTATTGGTGTGGGTGGCTAATGTATCCATACACCAAGACTATGATAACTAAATTTTTGACCATTTACATGTGACTTATAGTTACAGAGAAAAAAAATGTTACATAAATGACACTATAATGGGTTGGGGATTCCATGTACTTCTTCAGTAAGCTCTGTAGATATATTCTTCGACCGTGGAACATCTTGTTATCTTACAGTATGCCTCCATAATGTATACAATCTATGATTCAGAAATTTGATCATGAGGATGACCCCATAAGAGACGAGGCTTCGACATAGGGGTTATATCCCTAGAAGTTACCACAAGGTGGTGAAATAGTTATACCAACACCTTTGGAGAAACACGTGGTACCTTCAGTGCCAGCATAAGAGGAGCACATGCTGAGTGTTATCCATGCGTTTCAGAGATAGAGACCCCTTAGGTTATAAGGTGAGACTGACCCCCAAGTGACTAAGTAGTAGCATGATTCAGTGGCCAGAGTCTTTCATCTAGTGAGGAAACTAGTGTACCAGATAGAGATCATGGCAGAAATCCTTCTTCAGGGTTCTGTAGGGAGATGGTGGAGTTTGACCATGTAGACTCATGATGAGGAGACTCTTTTATGGAAATATTTTGAGCATCTAATGAGAGATTATTTCTCTATGGTTATGATTAAATTATTGTATATACAAGTGCTTCTTTAGATCCAAATGTATAGATTTTTGGTGGCTGACTATTCATCAAGGTTCACCAACCTCTCCAGGTACTCGATGGATATGGAAAAGGATCAGTACATCTAGGCTCGAAACATTAAGAAAGGTCTATGTCAGTACATTTAAGATAGTGTGGTACCTCTATGCATTCCATCTTATGTTGGATTGATTGAGTGATCTTTGGTGGGAGAGAGTATTTTGGAAGAGATGATACATCCAGTGACATTAACCAATAGTTAGACATGCGCAGAGACCCTGGACGTTAGGATCTGACATCAGACAATGGGATCTAGACATGGGAGATGTTACAGGACGTCCCAGAATGGGGGATCTACAGTTAAAGTATCTCAAGATGGATCCAATCATACATTTTAGAGGCGATGATACACATGTTATTGTAGGGGACATCTCACAAGAGATTGCAAAGCCTATCCAGCTACTGATATAGGGATGATGGATGGACCACTAAGGTAGATCAAATAAGTGGAGAAGGCTGATACTCTAGGTAGTGGATGTGGAATCAGAGTTGGTAGTGCTGTTGAAGATGGAAGGCATTCTGATATACTACCACCACCACCACCACCTAGGAGGTCCATGCTTGGCTCATGGAGCTAGAGAATAGGGCAGGGGAAGATACATGCGGTTAAGTAATACATCCTAGGTACTCCAAGGATGATCTGAGGAATGATTTGTGTCTTTTATAACTTATCTAATGTACTTATAGAAACATGTTCCAGTAATTATTTTCTCACCACATACATTTTATGAGATAATGAGATTCTGGTAGAACTGTTGACTCAACCCTTATACTTGGATACACCTATGGGAGGAGACTCATTGATCATACACTTGTGCAGATAGTGTGATCTAACCCTTAGATGTGACAGTTTCGGTTGGAACCTCTTGGTGGCAGCATCAAGGCCATTGGATATCTTTTTTCCATTCCCAAATTGACTGTTTTAGGCAAAAGGTGTATTGTATCCACAATTAGGGGACACAATTTTTAGTTGTTGGTGAAATAGAAACCTAGGTTTCACAAGGAAGAATCATGCCTGGGAGGGTGAAACTGATATCTCATTAGTTGGCCAGCCTTACCCATAGAGAAACAGATGTTACATGATTTTAATTCGCATTAGTAGTGGTAGAGTATGATAATGTATTTCAAAAAGATGTTCTAGGTTTACCTCCCCATCTGGATATTGACTTATTCATAAAATAAAAACCATATATAACATCAATATCTACACTAGAATATCAGATCTCTCCCATATAGCTTCGTGAGATGAGGTTGAAGTTAGAGGATTTGCAGAGGAAGGGCCTCATGAGACACAATTACTCACCTGAGGAATCCCTTATTCTATTTTCCAAAAAGGAATATGGGAGCTTGTGGTTGTGTGTGGACTACAGACACTTGAACCAGGTGACTGTGAAGAACAAATATCCACTAATAAGGATCAATGAGCTGTATGATCAGTTGAGTGGGGAATGAATGTTCATGAAGGCTGAACTTTGATCATGCTATCAAAAGATGAAAGTACGGGGTTAGGATATAACGAAGATAGATTTTAGATGCTGATATGGTTACTATGTGTAAAGGGTGAATCCCTTTGGCTTGAAAAACACCCCATAAGTGTTCATGGGACTCATGAACTAGATCTTTAACCCTTACATAGACTGGTACATGGTAGTATTCATCGATTATATCCTTGTCTACTCTGCCTCCAAGTAGGAGCATGTGAGACACCTTCATATGATTCTAGGTGTACTCCAAGAGAACCATATTAATGAGAAACTCTCATCAAGATAGTTCTAGATTTAGGTGGGCCACTTTCGGTGACATGTTATCTCAGTAGATGGAGTGGATATGGACCTAGCCATGGTGTAGGAAATGATATCATGGGAGATAGCTAGGAGCATGATCAATGTGAGGTGCTTCTTTGATATAGTAGGATGTTACTAGAGATTCATAACTTATTTCATTAGGATATAAACACCTACATAAGATTTGAATCAAAAGGGAAATCCTTTCATATGGATAGAGATGTGCCAACATGCTCTTCATTAGTTGAGGAAGAGTTTGACGAGCACTCCAATATTGAGATTTATAGAGCAGGGTGTTGAGTATGTAGTGTTTTGTGATGCATTTGGGACCAGACATGGTTGTGTCCTGATGAAGAGGAATGAAGTGATTACCTATGGTTCATTCATGTTGAGACCACATGATCACAACTACACAACCCATGATCTTGAGTTGGCAACAGTTATTTTCGCATTGATGATGTGGTGACACTACCTAATGGGAGAGCAGTTGATTATGTACTCTGACCCCAAGAGTATCATGTATATCTTCACTCAAAAAAGTCTGAAAATGAGATAGGGGACTTTCCTATAGTTCTTCTAGGATTATGATATTTGTATTTTCTATAGTCTTGAGAAGGGGAACGTTGTGGCATATTCTCTCCATAGTAGATATAGTTCACAGTTGCTAACAAGGTGTCAGGGTTATTGGACCAATTAAAGTTATTCTATGTGGATGGGGATGATGTAACTTACCTTTAGTCAATGGTTCTCACCCCTCCACTATTACAACATTTCATGGAGGCACAACTTTGGGATACCGAATGCGAGACCCTACATGCTTAGATGTCAATAGGGCATTCTCCTGATCGATATTCACAATGTGGGGAGCACTTTGTCCTTTTTAGGGGACATACAATAGTACTGTTGGTGTTACATGAGGAGGTCTGAGGGGAGTTTAATACATCTCATTTAGTAGTACATCTAGTTTTTGATATGTTGTACAAGAAAATTCATTGTCCATTCCGGTAGATGGGAGTAAAGAAGGGAATTGTGGAGTTTGTTTCTCAATAACTCAAATGTCCACATGTGAAGGCTGAGCATCAAGGTCCAATGGGTTTTAATCAACCAGTTAAAGTGCTAGAATGGAATTGTTATGTTATATTTATGGAATTCGTGATGGTTTTACCACATATGTCCAGGAGACACAATTCCATCTGGGGGATCATTGATCGACTCACCAAGTCATCCCACATTCCATATATCATAGAACAATGTTCATTGGAGATAATGAGGAACATTTATGTTTAAGAGATAGTTCAACTCAATGGAGTCCCATATATGATAGTTTCTAATCATGATGCTTATTTCAAATCTCGATTTTGGAAGGGGTTATAGTAGGTGTTTGAGACACAATTAAACTTGAGCACAACATTTCATCAACAGACGAATTACCAAATAGAGTGAACCATTCAGGATCTGAGGGATATGTTGCAGCAATGTATCTTGGACTTCATTCATAGTAGGGAGGACCACCTAAAACTATTGGAGTTTTCATACAAAAAAAATATACCACTACACCATTAGTATGAAAACACTCGAGTATTTGTAACAGTGACCCTACATGTCACCACTCTACTGAACTGACCTAAAAGAGTTAGTAATCATATGGTCAAAGTTTTTATGAGCTAATAACAATATGGTGCAGATCATCTTGGAGAATACGAAGACCGCATAGATCTGTTATAAATCTTATATTGATAGAAAGTGGTGAACATTGGAGTTGGAGGAAGGAGACTATTTCTTCATTTAGGTATCACCCCGATGAGGGTTATGATGATTTTTTGGGGTGGAATGTTATATCTGATGTTTATAGGAACTTTTTAGATACTGCATAATGTTTTTTAGGGGCTGTATCACTTAGCTCTACCCCCATAGTTGGTCCGGGTACACTACATCTTCCACACGTCATAACTGAGGTGGTTCATGTATGACCCATCACACATCATTGACTGGGGAGATATGGACATTAATGATGGAGAAACATTTTCTGAGTGAGCATGAGAGATCGAGGATCAGTAAGAGAGGAACATAAGTGGGTGAATTATTCCCTTGGAGCGTGTTTGGTGGTAGCATGGGAATCTCTAGGAGAGCACATGGGAGCAGGAGGCTCAGATTCATTCACAGAATCCACATCTTTTTTAATAGTTTTTTTGTATTTTTTGGAATGTAAAGATGCAAGTTTGGGAGAATATAATGTCACAGATTTTTCCATTCATTATGATTAAATATTATATATAATTAATTTGAGACCAGTCATTGAGATGACATATTATTTTGTGGCCCGATGTTCCTAGAATAGATGTTTGAAATATATTAAATTGCGCTCGTGATAGGTTTTTGGGAAAAAGTGGAATAAAGTCTAAATAGGTTCCAATATTAAATATTTGAGGGCACTCTTGTGTTTAGAGTGACGACTTTACCTTATGTGAGTCCTAACATTGGTCAGTGGGGGTCGACTATTAAGGTTAAATTTTGGATGTTTTAAAGAATAAAATAAATTAATGATTTATTTTATTTTAATGCTATGCACTGAAAAAGAGATGAATTTTCTATTTTTAAATAAGAAACTATACAAGGGGACTAGGGTTTGAATTCCTGGAACTAGAGAAATCCCTATGAGCTCTAGAGTGGAACCTCATAGAAATATCTCCACAGATATCGAAAAGATGGTGGATCAAGAACGTTCTTGACAGATCATCATCAGAAACAAATCCTCAACAAAGAACAATCCAAATCCCAGGTAAGGAATCTTAATTTCAATTCCTTCTTTCATGTTCATAAAATCAATGATGAATTCAGAACAACCCACGAAAAGCTTGAACCTTGGTTGGATTGTTCTAGAGGGATGGTTGATTGTGAGATTAATTTGGGGATCATTATTATTATTATTTTGATTATCTTGTAGATCATTATTATAGGAACATATCAAGGCCATAATGAAAAATTGTTGAGGTTATTTCCTCGAGTTTTTTATATGTGAATTTATTCACCCTTTTCTAACATGTCTGTTGTTCATCACATGATATTATTGGATTATTGTTGCATCATCAATTCACAAGGTAACAAAATGAGATTGTAGATCTAGAATCAGGAAGAACTAGTGGGAGTGAGATGATGATGTTGATAGATGGATAAAAGTATTTCAGGAGATATCATTCTTAGAATTTTCTTCATGAGAGTGATTTTAATTGGATTTGAAGGCTGATTGAAGGCCAAAAACTCACTGATTTGGTGCTATGATGATGGGGCAACCTTATATAATCAGTTTTGGGATAAAAGGACCAATAGATCGAGTAGTGGAGGATTGGCCAAGGCATGCAGTGGAAGAACTGTGGTTATAGAAAATCCAGATAAACATGGCCTTTATTCCATGATACAGGCGATGTGGGCCCTGCTAAGTGGCATCTAGGATTTTGGGGATCCATAAAGTGTCAACAAGGTGTATGAAAATTTTCATATTACATGTGGGCCCTAACCTATGACTTAGAATGTATTTCAGGGGATCAAAGGAAATGAGGTGGAGTACACATCTTGTACTCCACAACACATCTAGCCCTCGATAAGTTACATGGGATACTCGATGTACTGATACAAGGGCATGTAGACACGGGTTAGTGCCACGTATGGGAACAAGACCAGGTGTCATGGAGAGAACCCCAGATAGTATGACATGTCTTTTGACCCTATCTACATGTCTTGTTATCCTTTTTACATGACATATTCCCCTCACAGGATCCATTGATCATAGGAAGTACTTGGGGTCACGGGACATGGGATGTGACCCAACTACATTCCATGTATCCCTTTCTTCATCACTTGATCACCTTTTCCGCCATATCATGGAAATGTTTTGTTAGTTTTGGGTCCATTGATTCATCCCATCATGATTTGATGGTATCATTTACTTCTTACTGGAGTATGATCCCTTCTGTAGGACTTTCTGGTTAGAGTAGTTGTAATCCCCTCTAAGAGTCTTGGAGAAGGATCTTCTATCCATTATTATCCAATATGTAGAGTCTTTTTATCAGCATGAAAAATCCTACTAGATATATAACCTCTACATAGATGGTGAATCTATATGAGTCATGGTATCACCCCATTTCCCTGGTAGTGACCCTCATCTATGTATTATGGTCTTACCCACTCATGGAGTGAGTTCTCTCAGAACAAGTGTATCATATTATCACTTTAGATCTATTAGTGTATCTCCCTTATGAAGGTTCCTAACAAAGTATAATTATTTGGAAGATGTCATCAGTGCTATCAGACTCAGCAGTGTGTTCTCCTGAATGATTTCTATGTGGAGTCATTGGAAAAAATCCCTAGTGACGGTATATAGTAGTTGTGACTTAACTATAGACTACGGGTCTGGGCTTGAGTATATATGGAAATTATTGTTATATGTTTTTAGACACATACTCTATAGAGTTGATGATAACTTACATTTTTATTATTGTTTCAGGGTTTCCTACCGACTATAGTTATACTTACCCCTACACAGGCTTTCCCCGCATGTGTTGTGTTTTGTGTAGAAGAGAGACCTTTTGAAGGTGTCTAAGTCGGACCAAGACCATACATAGATTAGTGAGTTTATGCAGGCTGAGGTTCTCCTATGGATTCAAGAAGCAGTCCTAATACCTATTTTTTATATAGGAAATGATTTCTATTTTTCAGAATCTATCTTTTAGTGGGATTTTTTCGAACCTAGCTTACCTTACTGTATTTTAAATTCCTTTCATACTTTGTTGGTTCGGTTTAGTGGTATGTATACATTCTGTTCTGTAGTTATTTTTACAATTCATTATTTGATTCGTGGAGATGTGTGTGTGTGTGTGCACATACAGAAGAAATTCCTTCCATGTTAGTGATAGGCCTACTCAATGCTAGGCACCAGTCCCTGATCTATTGGGCTGAGCCTAGGGAGTCGCGACATGGGCTCCACTAGAATGGGTCATGATAGAAGTAGCAAGCTGAAACAAGATGCAACCTAGTTTTTTCAATAGGTTGTGAGTGGGAATCCTAATATTCTAGAATCTCCATATATAAAGGAAATATGAAGGATGAATTTAAGCCTTCTTAAAATTAATCATCCACTGAGGGGCAAGGATATGGCCCCCAAAACTATGCTTGTACCATTCCTTAGTATTGGGATTAAAAGTGTAATTTTTCCCTTATGAGAGCTTCCATGTAAATGAATTCAAACCTATATAAATCAACCAAAAAATTATTTTGAATAAAGCTATAAAAATTAGTATTTGAATATTGGATATCATCAATGGAGGAATGCTTCATATGTTTGGAAACATCCACAACCTCATGAAGAAGACAATTCATCCAAGGTATAATCCATGAATTAATGTGAGAAAAACATTCGAATAAATATACATGAAAGAAACTCCACTAAAATTACCATGAAAGTTAGAATATTCCAAGCGATATTTCTGAGAAGGGCTCCATTAAAATGTTTTAAATCATTAATTCACAAGCCTCCCATATCAATTGGATTGATAAACTCATTGTAGGCAATAAAAACAAGGTTTTTATCTCAAAAGGACTGAGTCCATTTAAGATATGTTATCAAACCATGAATCTCATCAATGCATGAATTAGACCACCTATATAAAGAGTAATCATAGACAAACATCTAGGAGATAACTGGGTTGAAAAATGAAATTCATCCTACATAAGACATATATTTTCACTTCAAATTTTCCATCTGAGAAATAATTCTATAGTATGTACTTTCCAAGTATCCCCTTTTAACCATGTCCCAAATGAGTGGAAATCCTATGTATGTAAAGCATAGAGAACCTCTCACCACCCCAATAGATCTGGAAACTATATTTTTTTTATGGGAACACCATACCTAAATACCAAACCTTATTTTTTACAATAGATAACATACACTTCAAATGTTCGTAATTCCCAAAGTTTCATTTGATAGAAAAATTTGTTCCAATTTTATATAATAAAAAAATAAGGATATCATCAGAATATAAGATATGAAAGGGAGAATAATGCCATTTCCCAGCCATTATCTGCTTATATAATGTTTCTGGTATAAGATCCTGGAGATATGAACTTAAATAGTTTTCATCTTGGGAAAAGGGAGCCATAGAGGGGGTATACATAAGCAACACTCCAAGAACATTCGAAGAAGCCACATGGGGATCCATTGATAAGGATAGATAACCAAGAACATTTGATAAAGTTTTGAATCAAGTTGTGAAATGTGTTATTAAATCCATGCATTTTCAGTATTGTGAGAATAAAGCTCTATTTTATGGTGTCAAAGCCATTGGAGATGAAATGTTTCAGGGAAAGATTACTATTCATCACGTTCTTCCTCATGAAATTGATGCATTCAAAGGAATTGATAATATAATTATAAATATTAATTCTAGGAAAAAACCCATGTGGGCCCATGGTAATGATTTCCCTAGTAACATTCCCCATCATTGTAGTGATATTTTTATTGATGATTTTTGTTACGGTATTTCCGATAACAAAAATTCTAAATTACATGATATCCAAAACATTTTTATTTTTAGGGATGGGAACAATGAAGCTAGAGTTAAATCCATATGGCTTGGAACTATGGCTAAAAATCCCCTCACCTCATTTGTGACATCATCTTTCATGATTTCCTAATTTAATATAAAGAGTTTATTTATAAAACCATCCATCCATGAGACACTATAAATGTTTAGGGATAATAGAACCAACTTTATCTCATTCAATCCGGGTGGGCCAACAAAATTTTTGGTTTTTTGATAATAAATTATGGGAGTAATTTTATCAATGACCATTTGAGTATTTACATCTCAACTCTTTGAGTACATTCCCTAAAAATATCAAGCCACAATATTGGAAATATTATTTTTTGAGGTGAGAAAGAAGCAATTGATGTTGAGGGTAGTGACCCCTCTACAGATATTATTATCTCTATAATGAAGATGAAAGAACAAAGAGTTTCTATCCCCAAAATCTATCATATAGTGAATTGGGAATTATAAAAATTCTCTTTGAGGTTGATCAAGTCATCATGTTTAGATCGAAATAGTATTTCATCTAAAGAAATCATTTTTTGAAGTTGATTATTATTTTGGAAATGGAGCATATTATTTTTAGAATTCATGAGGACCTAAAAAATCTTAGAGATGGAGGATTTAATTTATTATTATAACAAAAAAAATTCTTTAATTTGGTGGATAATATCTGAAGAGTCATTTCAAAGTTCTAAAATTTCCAATAAACTTGGGAGATCTCCATGCATCTAAGAATTACCAAACAATTATTTTTTAATTTGAAAAAAGGTGGTTAATTTTCTTCAGAATAGAGGATGTAAATCATCATGAGGTTGTGATCAGATTGAGTATTTTGAAGAATGAGACTAGATAAATTAAAAATCATATCCCTATCATCAACTTGGACAAAACTCTAATCCAATTGTATGGCTTTCCATCCATTTTGGGTGTATTTCTCCATGTAAAATCAAAATCAACATTGGATAATTCAATGAAGATAAATTTTTTAATATATTAGGAAATAAAATTAGTTGTTATCCTACAAAAATGAGATCTAGTTTTTTCATTAGGACTAGGAATAATGTTTAAGTCACCAAATATAACCCAATTTTGATAAATTTGGATAGAAATAAATTTCAATTCATTCGATAGTTTATTTCTTTCGATATAAGAGTTTGTGGCATAAATAAGGGACATAGAGAGGGGAGAATTGAACATGTCAACAGAGACTAGAATTTATTCTCATAAAATTAAATATTGTGATTTAAAATACTAATAAAATAGTAAAACAAATTGTTAAACGTTTTTTTTG
Organism: Viscum album; assembly: GCA_963277665.1. NCBI lineage: Eukaryota > Viridiplantae > Streptophyta > Magnoliopsida > Santalales > Viscaceae > Viscum > Viscum album. The sequence continues at coordinate 917,722,243 of OY728145.1, forward strand.
AAAAAAAATATCAAAGAATAAATTTCAAAAATGTTTTTCCCAAAAATATATAAATCACATTCACATATGAAATATAATAATTTTAATATTTGTATGATTAAAAATCTATTTGTTTCTCAAAACCCTACCATGTTGAGACTCCAGCTAATCCAAAAATGAAATAAAGTATGAACCACTGATGAAAGCCATTAATAGACCAGGTTTTGGAAACTAGTACCTAGCGTATATCATCACACATATATGGAAGTCATTACCTTTTTAAATTAAAACCCCACAACTCTATTGCCAATACAAATTCAAATTCACAACCATAATTTCCTAAAGAATATATCAATTTCATGTTATATAAATATAAAATTAATAGTTAATACAAACACAAAACCCATATAATTTTTATACATCTAATAAGGACTAATATAATATAAAATTAACCACAAAAACCCATATATACAATGTTATGATTTTCTGAAACCTCCATAAATTATATCATAATGATATTAAAAATAGTAAATAAATTAGATGTTTTCATATAAGTATACTCAATACTTCCCTCTAAATAACATTTATTATTATATGTGAATGAAAAATGTAAATGAACCTATAAATGGAGAAAATAATGGAAAATAATAAGTCATCATTCCCCTAAGGATAACCAAAAAACCATGCCCATCACATGAATTAGATCCATAATATTTTTATGAATCACAATTCTTTCTTATGGAACCACATCACATAGTTATAAAGAATCCACGAAAGCATTATAAAATATAATTTCGTCCTCTAAAAGAACACACTTTTGGAAAAAGGTCCCTAGACGGAAACCATACAATGTCACGACCCATCCCATGGGGCCCATACCGTGACTACCCCAAGCCCGCCTTCCATAAGCTAGGGGCTGGCGACTAGAACCAAAGGTGTAATTCCCTAACACTGGGAAGGCATGGCCTTTATGACCTGTAAACACACACAATAGAGCACAAAATTGTATATAAAACACTAAGTAAATTGTATAACAAAAGCACGCTGAAATGTAAAAGGGGCTGGAAATACAAGCCCAACTGTAGATTACAAGGAACTAGAAGTACAATTACCCCTGAATAAAGGAAAAATAGATGTTGGGTCATCCTCCAAGATTTCTACCTAAAGGATAGGTTAGATAGCCTCTAGAACACTCCATGTCCGTTAGTCTCCTTCGTGTACCGACTCGTCCTAAGGTGCACCTCTGAATTCCGTCTAGTCCTGGTACTCTCAGCCTCAGTCAGCACTATCTGTCTTCTGTATCCAACTCAAAAATGTGAGAGTATATCCCATGTACGGGTGAGTATAATAATACTCAGTAGGTATCCCGAGACCCTCAAGGTATCACAAAATCCAACAAAGATAAACCAAAAAGTCTTAAATTAACAGATAACCGTACTTAGTTATATGCCGATACAAATACCTAAGTTATTAAGTAATCCATATCAATCATGAAGAGAACACAAAATTACTGACACAGCTCAACAAGAATTTTATATTAGGGGTATTATTTAGTTACATCCCTAGTCACATTATCGAAATCTCAGCTGCTGGAGAACTCCTACACAATTGAGTACAGTGGGCCTACCGTGATAGCAAGCGTGCTTCCCACAAACCTTGTAAAGCTGAGGTACTCCTCCTATCGAGTACCATGGGTCTGCTATGACACCCATAGGTGCTCCCCACTGCAGTTCTGCTGCAACACCTAGGCGCTCTCAATTGTACCCTACGGAGGTACACCTCATGTTGAGTACCGTGGGTCATCCTCATCACTAAGAACGCTCCTCCACCATGGGTCTAGCGCCACAGAAAAGCACTCCCTACTGGGCTAGTAGAGTCACTCTGAGTCCAACGGTCGGTAGTCATTAGATCTCATCCAGCTACTAGGGCTCCAGACTCTGCTTGCTCACCACTGGAAGGATCCTCTCCATGAGCTAATGGTCGACACAACAAATAACACGATGTCCCACAAAGAAGTTTCTCAAAGGACCGTCACGTCATAGGGGTCTCAACACAACAGATGGCGCGTCAATCGAACGCCCGGTCTGTGAGTAATCAGCCTTTTAGACCCGGGGGCCTGGTTGGATTTGTGCCCAATCCAACCTGACTGTATCTAAACTATACCCCAAACTCTAGTGGGGTATACTCAAAGGGGTTGTCATACTCTAAGATTTCTAGGGCTGCTGACGGTTCATCAAATGGACGTTTAGTGCCAATGATATGACCAAAAAAACATAAGGTGTTGTAGTGGGCCCGGGTCCAGTCTGACCCAGTCGGACCGACCCGGCTTGACCAAGTCTGGGTAGACCTAGTTTGGGTTGATCCGGGCAGCCAGTTAGGTTCGGCCCGGCCTGCGGGGCCCGGCCCAGCCGGCCGTGTGGGTGGGGACCGGTCGTGAGGGCGCAGTTCGGCCACGGGTTGGTGCGAGGGCAGCTCGTCCTAGAAGACGCCACGAGGGTGGCTCGACCCGGAGGGCGTTGCAAAGGGCCGGTTCGGCCGGGGTGTCTTGAGGGCGCGGGTTCAGCTGGGGGATCTGTAGCCCAGCGAGCTAGTGCAGCAGGGGTACCGTGCGGCTGAGGCTGGTTTGTCCGGTGGTGGCACGGGGCTGGCGGGTGGGCGCGGCCGGGGTGGCTCGGGAGGCTTGTGTGGTTGGGAACTGGTTTGGTTGGGGGGATGAGGTGCCAAGGCTAGTTCGGCCAGTGGATGGCATGGCCAGAACAGCTCAGCCTATCCCTAGGCAGCTCTGTCAGAAGGGTGGAGACTGCGGGGGCGGTTCGGCAGGGGCATCGTGAGGCGGCGGACCGCTTCAACCAGCGGCGGCGCCTGTCGCGGAGGCCGTTGGTGGCACGACTGTTGCCTTCGTCACCTTTTTTGCTGTTTTCTCATTCCTCCATTTTGAAGAACACCACAAAAGAGAACGACAGAGGGGTCGGGCCATGTTAGTTTTGTTCTCACCCTCCGCATTTAATGTGGTAGCATTTGACTCACAAGAACAAAGCACAACAAACCCTCCCACAATGAATAATCCCAAAACCCACAAAAATCATATGTGGATCAATTAGTTATAAGTTGATCAGTGTTCTTTGTTTGGGATGGAATGAATCATGGGAATAAAAAATCAATCACAAAAATCCCCTACAACTTCCCACAACAATTTATTCCCAAATCACAAGGAAAACATCCACGGATCAGCATGATAATAGGTTTATCTTCATTCTTTGTTTTTAGATGGAAAGAATCACAGGAATATAAAATCAATCACAAAAATACCCTGCAACATCCCACAATAATTTATTCCCAACCCGCAAGGAAAACACCCGTGGATAAACATGATAATAGGTTGATCTATGACTTTTTTTTAGAAGTAATGAATCAAAGGAATAAAATCATACTTAATTAAAACCACTACATTGTCCGATGTTGGATTTCATTGGTGCGAGAAGGCCGCCGTCAATTCATTGTAGACTAACACGTCCTATGTTGAAGGAAGTTATGAGGAAGAAGGTCGAAGTCATCGACGTTCTTCAAGGGGGAAGCGTTATTCATTGGAGAAGCTTTCTCCCAAGAGCTCCTCCTCTCCCCAATTCCACCAAAGTAAATTCATAGAAAAAATAAAACATTCAAATATCTATAAATTCATTTTCATATTATTCAAAAACGTTTAAATAAATAATTGATGTGTTAGCTCAATTAATTAATGGGGAGGATTTGGAACAATTAATAAGGTTTGTTGGCACAATTAAAATTTTAGATCTATTCAAGAGGATCCACTCACATTTATGAGGAGGATTGAGTGGTTTTCCTCTCTATCCATTAATAGGGGGTCGGGTGGTCCCCTCCATAATAAATCAAGAAGAGGATGTTTAGTTTGGGGGGACCCCACCCCTGAACAATCTCATGGTGGGTGGTTACAACAAAATAAAATAAAATATGAGATTATTTTATTTTATTATTTCTACGATAAACCCAAATACTATCGTTCACTCCCGAACCACTACCGTCATGGTGAAGGTCTTCTTAAGAAAATAATGGTGCTGCAAGTTCAATAGTTCCCTCAGATTTCAATTCCGAGAAACGGTTCATAATTTAGAAAAACCCACTTGCATGTTTACTGAACGTACCTGAAATATGGTTCAGAAATTTATTCCGGGCACTCCAGACCTCATAATCATGCACCGTAAATTTTCACAAACTCGTAAAATTCCCATATATTTAAATAAAAATACTTGGAAATTTAGGGTCTTTACATTCTCCTAACCTTATGCATTACATACCCGTAAGCCACAAATCAAACTAAGGGAACAAGTGGGGGTTCTAAGCATGAATCTGAGCCTCCCACACCCATGTTCTCTCCTGGAGGTTCCCATGTAGCTAGTGAATGCACAACAGAGGTATCGACCCTCAACCAAGGACCCGCTCTTGTCGATCCTCAATCTCTACAGGAACCTCCGTAAAAGTTTCCCCATTGTCGATGTCCATCTCCCCATGGTTGATGATGTGATAAGGTTCGTGCACGTATCTCCTGAGATGGGTTTTGTGGAAGGGGTAATACACCCAATTCCACTATGGTGGAAGAGCTAAGCGGTATGCCACCTCGCCAACTCTGATGAGGACCTAAAAAGGTCCAATGAACCTTGAAGATAACATGATGCATTGGACAAATCTCCGCAAACCTCATTGTGGTGAGACACGTATAAAGACATGGTCACCATCCTCAAACTCTAGAGGTCTTTGTATCCTGTCGGCATACGACTTCTGCTTGCTTTGTGTATTCTTTATCCACTCCTGGACGACTTGAACATTCTTTGTGGTAGCACGTACCATCTCTTGTCCCAATAGTGCTGACTCCCCTGGGTTTGTCTAGCACAATGGTGATATATAAGGTCGCATGTATAATGCCTCACAAGGTGCCATCCCAATGGTAGAGTGATAACTGTCATTGTATGAAAACTTCACCAAATTCAAGTGTTCCTCCTAGCTGCGACCGAAGTCGAGGACATAAGCATATAGCATGTCCTCAAGTGTCTAAATGGTCCACTCAGTCTAACCGTCCATTTGCGGATGGAAGGAGGTTCTCAAAGGAAGATGCATCCTGAAGGCCTCCTGCAACCACTTAAATAGTTGAGAAGTAAAGCGTGCATCAGGATCAGAGACTATTGTTAAAGGTACTCCATTTAGCCACACAATATCCTACACATAGAGGCATCTGAATCTCTCTACCGAACATGGATCTCTGGTCGGTAGGAAGTGGGCTCACTTGGTGAGTCGATCTACGATAACCTAGATAGAGTCATGACCCCTAGATGTATGTGGAAGTCCTAACACGAAGTCCATGGATATCCCATTCCCCTTCCACTATGGGACCTCTAAAGGCTGAACCAAGTATACTGGTACCTGGTGCTCTGCCTTCACTTGCTGACAAGTGAGGCACCGAGAGACAAACTCTGCCACTGTATTCTTCATTCCCGGCCACCAGTGCTGTCGTTGGAGATCCTGGTACATCTTTTCCACTCCTGGATGTACTGCTAGAGGGGATGTGTGGAACGCCCTCAACACCTCCTCCTAAAGTGACACTGGTAACATAGTACGTCCTCTGAAGAGGTTGAAGTGCTCCCCACCTTAAGGAAATCCATCAATTGCATGTATTTTGGATATATGAGCATGTCATGTCTCGCAGTCAGCGTCCCCATGTCGTGCCTCCCTAACTCACTGAAGAAGTGGGGGAGTGACTATAAGAGGCCGAAGGAAGGCTGCTCCATCTCTATCCACAAAGGATATCTATACAGCATCCAGCTACACCGTCGCCTTGCCTAGAAACTGTATACCAGACCTCCTGCTGAGTGTATCTGCAACAAAGTTCCCCTTCCTAAGAGTATAGACTATATCGAAGTCATAGTCTTGGAGGAACTCAATCCAATGTCGTTGTCTTAGGTTTAGGTCCTTCTGAGAGAAGATATACCTCAGAATCTTGTGATCAGAGTAAACGGTAAAACGCTCGCCTATTAGATAGAGTCGCCACATCTTCAAGGAGAAGTCCACTGCTACTAATTCCAGGTCACAGATAGTATAGTTCTGCTCATGCTATCTCAGCTATCATGAACAATATGTGATCAATGCTTGCTCCTGCATTAGGACACATCCAAGCCTAGTCTTTGATGTATCGCAGTAGACTATGTACCCTATTACTTCCTCTAGAAGCCTCAAGATGGGGGCACTAGTCAGCCTCTGCCTCCGCTCCAGAAAGCACTACTGGCATCCCTCTGACCACACAAAGGGTTTCCACTTTTTTTATAAGGATGATAGTGGTGCTGCAACTCTGGAGAAGTCTGGTACAAATCTCTGGTATTAACCAGCCAAACCCAGAAAACTCCGTACCTCTATCACACTCCTTGGTGGCTCCCAATCATGTGCCGCCTCAATCTTCACTGTATCCACTACAACACCATCCTCTGAGATGACATGACCCCAAAAGGGAACCTCTTGGATCCAAAACTGGCACTTCGAGATCTTACCGTAATGTTGGAGCTATCATAGTGTGTCTAGTACTACCCGCAAGTGATAGGAATGCTCCTCCTTAGTAGTTGAGTAGATCAGAATGTCGTCGATAAAGACTATGACAAAGAAGTCAATGTATGGCTAAAAGATCCTGTTCATGAGTCCCATGAACACTGCTGGAGCATTGGTCACACCGAATGGCATAACCATGAACATGTAGTGGTTGTACCGACATCTGTAGGTTGTCTTCTACACATCCTCATCTCGAACTCTGAGCTGGTGATATCCTGATCTGAGGTCTATTTTTGAGAACCACTGTGTTCCCTACAAGTGATTAAAGAGGTCTCCAATCCTTGGGAGTGGATAATTTTTCATCATGGTTACCTAGTTTAGGAGCTGATAGTCAACAAAAACCATGAAGCTACTGTCCGACTTCTTGGTGAATAGAATCAGGGCTGCCTAGTTAGAAACACTAGGCCGAATGTATCCCTTCCCATGCAAGTCCTCTAGCTATACCCGTAGCTCGTGAAGCTTCGAAGGAGCCATCCGATATGCTGGTGTAGATATCGGTGTCGTCTCGGGTTACAATTCAATGTAAAATTCTACCACTCTATAAGGGGGTAGACCAAGAACATCATTAGGGAAGACATCCACATACTGGTCCACCACAAAAGGATATCTCGGAATCTCCACATCAACTGCTCCATGGGTAAGGCTAGCCATCTAATGAGTGATCAGCTGCACACTCCTTCGAGTAAGTCCATCATGTGCTGCAAATGCTCCCTTCTCACTAGTGAAGGTAAACCTGGTCTCAGTTGCCTAGAGATGAGCTATCCCCTGTCCACCTGCTCCCTGCGGTCGGGGTGCACCTCCTGGTGGTGGTGGCGTTAACAACTCGAAACGTCTCCCACTGCCAGCTGCTCAACCAGCTCCTCTTCCATGTCCATATATGCCCTGTGGACTACCTCGATCAAATCTCTGTCTTTGCCTGGGTGGTCCTTCGATGGTCTACTGATCATCAGTACGGTGGGTCGGACAGTCACAGGCAATGTGACCCTACCCGCCGCATGAGTAACACTGCCCGATCCTGGCATTATGTTTCCGCTTCGGGTGCCCCGCACAACCGATCCTGAGTCATGAGGTCATCCACCTATATGTTTGGTCCTCTTCGACATCTATGACATCTGTCTGCTTCCAGCTGCAGAAGACTCCACTATCTGTTGTCTGGTGGTGGATCTCACTTCTAGAGACTACACAACAAGGAAACTCTCCACTAGGAGGGCTCTCTCTAACACTCCCGCCTCTGTCGGGATGCTGAGTGAGATCACTGAAGACCTGATCTCCCACCTGAGTCCATGATCAAAGGTATAGGCCCTGAAGAAGGGTTCCTCTACCATATCAGTGGAGTATCATGAGAGGTTTGTGAACCTCGCTGAGTACTGAGCTATAGTGATGTTTCCCTGCTGTAGACGAAGTAGCTCATGTATGTGCATTGTGTGAAGAGTCGCTAGGACAAACTATGCCAGGAACAGGCTCTTGAAGTCTGCCTAGAGAATCGTCAACTCATCATGAACCTAGAACATCATGATCCCCCATCTTCCTGCTACGGCCTATAGAAGGCTGGCGGCAAGGATCACCATGAGCTCGGCTGGTGTCCCTACGAGTTGGAAGACTCTCCCCATAGCCTCCATCCAATCCTCATCCACCTGTGGGTCCGTCTCTCTCCAAAACCTACGTAGACTCTGGAGCTCAAACTAATTCAACGCTCCCAAGAGGCGTGCAACGTCTTCTATTGGGGTTGGTGGCATTAGTGGCCCAACGGGGAGTGGTACTGATGGCGCCTCTGCTGGAAAAGGGCTATGCACCAAGGCCTCATCGCTCGGTGGGCTGTCTGCACGTACGACTCTCTAAACTCTAGCTAGTTATCTGCATCAAGGAATCCAACAAAAAAATAGGTGCACTATGGTTAAAAAATGTATACTTGGTGAGATAACCTAGTGATATGACTTGAAGAAAACTTTTGAAAACACACATAAAATCAGTGTTTTCGTGCACTAAGTTGGAAATCAGAAGTTCGGGTTTTCATGTATGGATACATCAGTGGCCACACCAACATTGGATTCCCTGAACTAAAAACCACACTCACTACACTTAACACAATTTCTTCAAAGAAAAGAAAGTCCTATGTTCTGTGGTAGAACAGACTCATCTGATACTAATTTGTCACCACCTGTACCCTAGGGCTCGTGCAGTGACTGCCCCAACCCCACCTTCCATTGTCCAAGGGCTAGTGACTAGTACCAAAGGCGTAATTCCATAAAACTGGGAAGGAATTACCTTTATAACCTTTAAACGCACAAAACAGAGCACACAACTGGATATAAAACACTAAGTAAACTGTATAACATAAGTGTTATGAAAAGTAAAAGGGGCCAGAAATACAAGCCCAACTGTAAAGTACAAGGAACTGGAAGTAAAAGTACAACTGAATAAAGGAGAAACAACTCTTGGTTCATTCTCTGGGATTCCTACATGAAGGGTAGGTACAGATAGCCTGCTCAGTACTCCACATCTTTCAGTCCTCTGAGTGTACTAAATCGTTGTAAGGTCCAACTCCGGGTACCATCCAGTCCTGCTACTCTTATCCTCAGTCTATGATGTCCATCACCTGCATCCAACCCAACAAGGTGTGGGCATAGCCCATCCATGGGTGAGTATAACGATACTCAATAGGGACCCTAAGACCCTCAAGGTCTCAAAAAATCCAACAAGGATAAACCATAATGTATGAAATCAATAGATAACCCTACATAGGTATATGCCCATAAATATACATATGTTATTAAGTAATCCATCTCAATCATGATGAAAACCCAAAAGTATTGACTTGGATAAACTAGGATTTTATTTTAGGGGTAGTATCTAGTAACATCCTTAGTCACATTATCGAAACCTCAGCTGCAGGATAACTCCTGCTCAATTGAGTATAGTTGGCATGCTGCGACACCAAGCGTTCTTCCAACTAACCTTAGACTGCTGAGGTACTCCTCCTATCGAGTACTGCGGGTCAGCTACATCACACAAAGGAGATCCCCACTGCGGGTCTCCCACCACACCCAGGCGCTCCCCCTCATAGCCTGTTGAGGTACTCTTCCTGTCGAGTACCGTGGGTCTTCCACATCACCAAGTGCGCTCCTCTATCGTGGGTATGCCACCACACCCAGGCGCTCCCCACTAGGCTAATAGAGTCACTCTGAGTCAAAAAGTCTGCGGTTTTCAGGTCTCATCCAACTACTAGGTCTCCGCACTCTGCTCACTGGAAGGATCCTCTCCAAGATCTACTATTAGATAAACCAACTGAGACGAAGTCCCATGAAGATGTATCTCAATGATCTGCCATGTCATAGGGAACTCAACGCAACAGACGACGCATCAATCAGATGCCTGGTTTATGAGTTAATAGCCTTTTAGACCTAGAGGCCCAGTTGGATTTGTGCACGATTCAACCGATCGTATCTCAACAATACCCCAAACTTCACTATGGTATACTCAAAGGGACCATCATGCTCCAAGATTACCAGGTCCAATGACAGTTCATCAAACAGATGTCTAGTGCCAATGATATGGCCTAAAATGTAAAGGGTCATAGTGGGCCTGGGTCTGGTCTGACCCGGCTTAACTCGTTGCGTCTATCTCGGCCCGTTGGGTGGGGTATCTCGTTATGTTCGACCTGGCCCACTAGGCGCAACCCAGCAGGCCGTGAGGGGTCACAGAGGGCCGCGTGGGTGCTGACTGGTCACGAGGGTGTGGACAGGACATGGGTCGACACGAGGGTGGCTCGGCCTGGATGACACCGCGAGGGGATGGTTTAGCCGGGGGGCCACGAGGGTGCGGGTTCAGCCGGGGGCTCGGGAGGTCAGCGGGCTGGCGCAATCGGGGTGCGGTGCAGCCAGGGCCGGGGGCGGCACGGGGCTGACGGGCTGGAGAGGCTGGGGTGGCTCGGCAGGCCGGCGTGGCCGGGAGCCAGTTTGGCCTGGAGGTCGAGGTCACCGGGACTGTTTCGGCCGTCGGACGACGCGTCCAGGGAGGCTCGGCTCGACCTGTGGCGGTGCGGTTGAAAGAGAAGAGACCGCGGGGGAGGTTCTATCGGGGCGTCGTGAGGTGGTGCGGCTGGTTCGGCCGATGGCGAAATGGAAGGTCACGGGGGAGACACGGGTCATGGAGGCCATGGGTGGGGCGACCGTTTCCTTTGTTGCCTCATCCCCATTGTTTCCTTCCTCCCTTTTGAAGAACACTGCAAAAGAGAACGACAGAGGGGTTAGGCCATGTTGGTTTGGTCCGCACCCCCCATGTTTAGGGTGGTTGCATTTGGCTCACAATAATGAAGCATGACAAACCCACACCTGTAATGAATAATCCCAAAACCTGCAAAATGAAAACATATGTAGATCAAAAAGGTATAATTTGATCTGCGTTCTTTGTTTTATAAGGAATGAATCACATGAATATAAGATCAATCACATAATTTCCCTACAACTTCCCACAACAATTTATTCCCATCCCGTAAGGAAAAAATCTGCAGATCAACATAATAATAGGATGATCTGCATTCCTTGTTTTTAGAAGGAATGAATCACGTGAATATAAAATAAATCACAAAAATCCCCAACCACTTCCAACAACAATTTATTCCCAACCCGTAAGGAAAATATCCACGGATCAACGTGATAATAGGTTGATCTGCAGTTTTTTGTTTTTAGAAGGAAAGAATCAAGGGAATAAAATCATACATAATTAAAAAACCTACATTGTTCAATGTTGGTTGACATTGGCATGAGAAGGCAAGCATCAATTCATTGTAGACGAACACATTCTTCTTCAAAGGAAGTTCCATGAAAGAACATCAAAGTCGTCGACATTCTTCATGGGGAAAGCATTCTTCATTGGAGAATAATTCTCCCAAGAGATCCTCCTCTCCCCAATTCCACCAAAGTAAATTCGTAGACAAAATAATATATTGAAAAATCTATTAATTCATTGGCATAATATTCAAAAAGGTTTAAATAATAAAATTATGTGTTGGCTCAATTAATTAATAAGGAGTATTTGGCACAATTAATAAGGTGCGTTGGCACAATTAAAATTGTGGAGGTGTTGAAGAGGCTCCCCCCACATTTATGAGGGGGGTTGAGAGGTTTTCCTTTTCTTCCATTAATAGGTGGTTAGTTGGTCCCCACAACAATAAATAAAGAAGAGGAGGTTTAGTTCCGGTGGACCCCACCCCTGAACATCCACATGGTGGTTGGATACAACAAAATAAAATAAAATATGAGCTTATTTTATTATATTATTTCCAAGAAAACCCCAAAACTATCTTTCACTCTCGACCCACTACCGTAGAGGTGAAGGTCTCTTTAAGTGAATACCATCTCTACGAGTTCATCAGTGCCCTAAGATTTCAATTTCGAGGAACAGTTCAAAATTTAGAAATACCCACTTGCACATTTACTGAATGTACCCGAAATAAAGTTCAAAAATTCATTCTGGGCACTCGAGGCCTCAGAATCACCCACTGTATATTTTCGTGGACTCATAAATTTCTCATATATTTTAAAAAAATTACATTAAAATTCTGTGTCTTTACATACATGTTCAATGTTCCAGAATTAGGAAAAAACACATTCAATATAATAACCTCATTAATTTGTACATAATCAGGCATGTTAACTCCAACCCACACAAACATTCAATTGATAAACATGAAAGTAAAGGAAATAAAGTAAAGGACATAATAAGGTTTTATGTGATTTGAAATTTTATCCCACAACACATGGAAATTGATGCACAAGTTGACATTATCTGAGGTATAAAATTCTAGTATCTATAACTACTCATTCAAATAGATCACTAAAAATATTAATTCCATTACATCATAGGAAGGTGGTTTCACCCCTTTTAATATAGTTCCCCAACTAGTTTTTGTTTCACCTACATCGTATACTTATATAAGTCCATCCATTGCATAGAGCAATAGAAGATTCCCTATAAAATTCCTTGTTCTAACTGATAATAACTATTAAGATAATAATTTTACCCATGACTCACCTATTTTCTATATAACCTACTAAAAGTGATCCAATCACCGGAGCTTCCTCCTTGTGGTGATTAAAAAATATTACTAAACATCTGGTATATTGAACACTAGCTTAGAATTCATCTAAAATTCACATCTTCTGGTAACCATACTGCCATCCTACTAAAGACTGTTTCCATTTCTCTAACATAAATAAATATTATTATTAATATTATCATTTTTTAAAACTAACTCTTGTTATTGAAGGGAATTATAAATCCCAAAAATTGAAGTGTGATTCAAGGACTTCAAGTAATCTTTAAAAAATTTAGAAAATGACAATATACCAACTTCTATTATTTAAAATATTGCAATTCATTTTCATCCCATTCCCTGATTTCCAATTAAGGAATGATGGTAAATCAAATTCCTCTAGACTAAACCATTGGTAAACATATACACAATACTCTATCCAAAATATATCTTTCACAACCTCAACACTCCTTCCTCAAGAAACATCCGGATATAAAGGTACTTCAGGTATATGTGATTCATCTTAACATTAATCATTGATTTTTTTGGATAGGTGTATTGCACATTGACCATTATATTAAGAAATGTTTTCTCTTAGCTTCTTTTGATCTATTACATTGAATGTTTCATCACAACAACTTCCTAACATTATTTTGTTGATACCAAATACTCTACTTATATTATAGATTGATTAATCATTGATGTATCCTTTACATCCAGTTAACCAGTGTTCAACTGAAGGTAAAGAAAAGTTAAGTTGTAGTTATCCATAAAGTATAGCCTCCATCAAAGTCCACCTCAACCTGCCCAATTAAGGAATCATCATCTTAGAAGAAAAAGGTTGTACCTTTTTTCCTTAAAGATATCATGGAATATAATTCAAAACATACCAATATTATTTCATCATATTTGAAATGACCTGATGATAACAACCACTACATAATCAATATTAGATTTTTTATAGGCCATGGAATGCATAAGACTTACTACCACTATTGCATACAATAATCTCGCCATGGTCGCTTCCTCTTACTCAATCATGGTTCTTATTATTTTTATAGTTTTAATTATTTTGAAAGAGATCTTGAATTATCTTTATATTAGTTTTTATAGTCCTAGTGGACCATATAGTCACCCTTATAGGGTTATTGGGGTGATTTGGGGGTGAAAACATTTAATAATTAAGTTCAACATAATATCTTACTTTCTTTAATTTGATTGAACCTATATTATAGGTGGGTATGTATGGATATTTTACGTTCTCCTTCCACATTTACTACCTTATGAAACACTGATAATGTGAAATAACCAAAATAAAATGATTTATACGAGGTCCAACCCTAATGTAAGAATCAAAATCCTTACAATGTGAAAGATGTTTTAATAATAACTTATTGATTTTATCAATATAATCATAAAGGGGAAATGAATTATCATTTCACCCAAGAATAAGGATTAACCTAAGCTTGGGAGAAAAAATATTATACATGTGGTTTAGCTACATAAAAATATAGACCTCTAATTTTTGGTTGGAATGGTTGAGTTATTTAATATTGGAACCACTGGCCAGTATTAAATTGTTATCTTTAATATTCCCATTGGAATGATATAGAGTACTTTATGAACACTTCCTATAGGTAGTTTCACATCAACTTGTCCATAATTTTGGTAATTTAATTCGAGGGCACTCACATATTTACTTCATTATCTAGTAAATATGTAGGTCAAATCATGAAATTGGATTGATTCACCTCATTCTAGTAATTTTTATTTGAATAACTAAATAAACACTTCAAAACCAAAATTAATAATATTATCACTTATTTAAACATTATGATATTATAGTGTGTACATAGTCGGCTAGTTCCTTAACTTTTATTTCCTAAAAATTTCTTAAAATCATCACTCACTCTATGTCTTTAGTCAAGCACTATCAATGATTTTAAAGATATCATTGATTGAATTTTTCAAAGACACCACATAAAATTATTTCAACATTCTTAAGCTATTATAAAAATATTAACTAGGATTAAAAAAAATACATAATGGTATTTTATTACTTGAAAGTATATATTAACATTATCACCTTGAGTATGACTTGATTATGTTTATGTGAAGTCACTAAATGTATTCTATTAAATTTAGTTCTCTTGAATATAATTCAATGAAATTATTCCTCTACTTAATATTTTACATCCTTCAGTTCTTTGAACATAACCTAACATGTATTGCGCAATTCTAGTGGTATCCATCCATTTTACTTTCATTATTTTTGAACATCATCCTCATCCTACTTCTCCTTAAATACTCTGCTTTGTATTTTCATATAACTTATTAAAATCCATCCTCTATCTTTTGATTTATATAGATTTATTGGTCTCTAGACTTCAAAAAATCCTTTTATACTTAATTCATTCAATACATGGACCATTCAACCATGTTCATTACACTTTTTCCTTCATCCAAACTCATCAACTATTCTGTCATTCTAAAAATTCAGTTTCTTATCTACTACTATTTTTTATTTTGACAGACTCAAAGACAGTACATACTTAATTGTAATCATCCAATGATTATAGAATTATAATTTTTTATTCCATCTTTTGATTTATGATTTAATCACAATTATCCTTCTTCCAATGTGATGTATTTTTTATGAACAATCATCGAATGCATCAACTGTCTTATCCTTAATCCATTAAATTATCTTAATAATTTCAACTCACTTACTAGTAATATCTTTCATTGATTTTATAACTTACTATTCATAGATAATATTTTAGAAACACCCTAAACTATATTATTTTTCTTTATTATTTGGTATAAGATCAATATCGAGGTCCTTTTAAATTATTTAGTGTGATTCGTCCACCCAAATATCACTAATTATTCAATCAACTAATATATATTTTGTAACATTAAGTTAATTAATTTTATCTAATATTAAATCAAATATAAAATCACTCAAATTGGGACTTCAATCATTAAATATTTTGGATTCACTACTTAATTGGATATTTGAAATATCCCATTGAATCTTTCAATCCATGTACTTGTTATAGAAAAGTTTTCGTCAACCATCAACCCCTAATCATTATCTTTAAGAAAATTTCATCAATTATAAGATGTGTATATGCTTGTTCAATTAAATTTAGTGAATGCCTCTATAATCTCTAGAATCATTAACTTGCATCTCTTTGTACATAATTTTGGTGACATGGACCATACATCTTTCTGTAATAGATCTTGCATCTACGATACTCTTATTTACGATGGTTCCACTATATAGAGTTTGAAGTTTTATTATACATACGTAAAATATCATCCATAGGAAAATTCAATTTCAACATAATCATTGACATTTCAACAAATGAATGAAAATAAATATAATATATCATCATTATTAACATTTTGGTACTTCAAACCACCCCTTTATATTTTTTTCCAATTCCAATTAGAAACTAAATTCCATTATATTTTCCCACATTTTATCTATAAATTCAAAGTATATTCTATTAACATCTTTGGAAAAAATTTAGTGAAGTACCTTTATCATGATTTATTTATTAATTTTCATTTTGTTTGACTAAAAACAATCATAAAATCCTTTTTGGAAGGATGAAATAACATATCTTATATAAATGATCCCGATATCACCCAACTCTATGTCTATGTAAGATAATAAAAATATTTAAAAAATGATTAATTAATTATGAACAAAATTACTATCCTTAAAACAATCAAGTGATACCAATTGGGAAATTTTCTTTCCTATGGAAAGTTAAATGAATTTTCAAGGAATGATATATATCTTTCTCACCAAATTAATTAAAATGATTCAACCCGAAGTAAGTATGTCTCTCTCCATTTACAAGGTGATTCATACTTTGTTATCTATGATCAATTTAAACTATTTTAATATAAAATAATGTTTTCATATATGGATGAGAGAGTATAGATATGTCATCTCACCTTCTTATTATATAACTTTTCATCACATTTTATAAACAGAGGATCTTTATATTCTAGTGTCCTGAAAAAAGTACATAATACCTGAAAACATAAAAAAAAAGATTTTAGTCCACATTAATGGCTTAGAGAAATGTTTTTACTATGTAATATTACTACTTCTCATAATTTGTGGACATACATCCAAGGAAAGGGTGAGAAGAATCCCCAATAAGGGTAAACATGGGAATCAATTTACTTGTGATATTAATAATAACATGATGAAATAGATAAATACATGGGAAATGGAAATAAAGTCATGTCATAGTAAAAAAATGAATAATTACATTAAAATGTGGCTAAAACATGAAATATATAAATTCATAGTCATATCACTAGGTTCCATCAACATGGTGTCATAGAAATTACCAATGTTATTCACCAAGGTATCATAAAACTTTTCGTCTCTAGAGAATAATTTATTTATTCAATGAATTAGGTGATATGATAGAAAACCCTTAATATGTATTAATTTTAATGTGATCCAAATAGATAATTATATAAAATTTCATAAATAACCCATATAGAATAAAATAGATGGGTTTTATATCAAAATCACGGCATTTTGAAAAGTTCTTAAAACATGATCATTATATCATTTATTTCCCATGGAAAAGAAATGAAGGTTTTGTGTATTTAAATTCCAGAATAAAATATATAATTTTAATGTATTTATTAATACCCTAGGAATAAAATAGGATTGGGTATTTACATAAATAAAATAAGATAATTTCTTGAGAAAAAGAGAGATATTTAGAGATGAAAATTCTACAGCATAACGACTATACAACATGGTTTTAGAAAACATTAAAAATAAAGGGAACAAGGGTCACTAATTTTTAAAAGACTAAAAATATAGTATAGGGACATAATAAAATGTAAATAAGAACATGGTATGAAATATTTTAATACAAACCAAATAGAAGATAACTTGAATGGATTAAAAGATGTTGAGAATTCACTTATGAAAATTCTACAGCCTAACTGCGTCACTTAAAAATTCAGAAAATGAGTTACTGAGAAAAAAAGGGTATCTCATAATAATAAAATAGAATGGAAATAAATGAGTATATAAAAGAAAATACCTATATATAATAAAATTGAAACTAAAATACATAACATTAAAGTAGTCTTGACTAAAAAAAGAGGGTGAAAGGCTCCCTTAACATGAATAGTAACTTCAAAAACTAGAAGTTAGGATATTGGGGGCCTAAGGGACCCCTGGTAAGACTAATTGGGAGGTAAAAAGCCCAGATCATTGTTTTGGAGGAATTTTTAATGAATGGAATGATGGAATGGGTTGGTATTTATAGCAAATATGAGGGAAATTTTATTAATTTTTGTGGGACAACTCATTCGTGGTATTTGAAAAAACATGGGCTTGAACACAGTATTTTCCCATTGTTTATGAAACATGTGACACCTCATATAATATTATAATCCAAAAGTTGAGACTAAAATTTTAAATTATACAGAACATTATAATGATGTCAACAAACACATCGACAACACAAAAAACTATATTTTTACTGTTCACCAAAAAATAGAACATATTATAAAAATCGCATTTATACACCCTAACCTAATATAGATGTTCTGAATTCCAAAATTAACTCTATTTTATGAAATTAATTTTCTAAATTTTAGATTTTTACATTTTATGTAAAATAACTATTTACCCAAAAAATGCTAATACATAACTAATAATTTCTGAAACATTTATTTACTTATGATATTATATCACATAACCATTCATGATTCCAAAATTAAATTTATACTTAATTAAGTGAGGTTAATATTCAATTGGTCATATTAAAATTCATAATGGTAATTTTATTATTCATAATTTACTATTCACCAAAAGTTATTTTGATCTTATCAAACTCCAAATTTCTTACAGATCACAATTGTATATGTCCGTTTTTGGAAAATAATTTCACATTTTGAATTGTTTATAGAATAAAAGATTTTTTAAAATTATTTTATTTCAATATTCACTAATAATATAAAACATCGAAAAATATCATTCTATATTTATTTTTACATTTTAAAATCAAAATTGTTTCCATAATAAGAAATAATAACTATATAAAATGGTTACAAAAAAGTAACTAAGGCCTTGTTATATGGCCCCTTATAATACCTACATAAGACCTAAGTGTATTGTGTGAAATGGTGATAAAATCATGGGGAGGCTCAGAAAACATTTCCTGAATGGTGATTTATATTAGATTAAACTTATCCTAGAATATATTACATTCAATATTTACATGTTGAAGCTCAGCATGGGATTGTTCTAGAGAAAATCCCAATGATGCTACCTCCATCCCATGATCTAACAGATAGGCTTCACATGGCCTGAATCTTTTAGATGGTGCCATTGAATCTTCTTTATGTATTAATTAACCATGACCAGTTATATTTATGAAAATAATCAAAACCTTAAGTGTTTAGTTTCAAACGTTTATATTGACCGATAATCATATTACAGTTGAAACCCAACAGTCTCATTTTAATTACACACACTTCATTAATAAAATGGTATAGTTTTTTTGGAGTAAAAAAAATAACACCCAAATTCAGGGAAAAAATATTATTCCAATGTTTAGGCCATTACATTCATCCCCCCTTAAGAAATTTCATCCTTGAAATATCAACTCATACCCTTAGAAAAGAAATGGTATGGGTACTTCTACCTCATAGACACCTCTGGTTCCCATGTAGCTTCTTCATATTTGTGGTGCCTCCAAAACACCTTAACAAGGTGGGTAGTCTTGTTGTGTAGATCATTGTCTCTATGATCCAGGATCTACACCAGATACTCCTCATAAGAGAGGTCATATTTCAGTTACACCACCTCTGGATTTAGTACATGTTATGGGTCAGTTGTGTACTTCCTCAAAAAAGATACGTGGAAGACATCATGAACTTGTTCTAGATTTTGATAAAGATAAAGTTGATAGGCCATTGATCATATGCGATCAAGGATTTCCTAGGGGAAAATGTACAAAGTGATGAGCATCAATTTCTTCCCAAAACTCATGAATCTATTCCAAGGTGAAATTGGAAAAAAGGCTTTATCTCTATCACAAAACTCCAAGTCCCTTCAACTGAAGTAGGCATATCTCTTTTTCCAACACTGAGAAGCCTTAATGTGTTTATGGATGGAATGAACCATTTCTATCATCTCTTTCATAAGATCAAGCCCAATAATTTTTCTCTCACCAGCTTCTACCTAATAAGATGTAGTTCTACAATGCTTCCAATATAGAGCCTCATAGGGTTCCATTTGAATTCTTTAGTGGAAACTATTATTGTACCAGACCTGAAAATTAATTTTTTATTTTCAAAAACTTTTAAAGGAAAGTGAGAACCTAAACCGATACAAAATACAGAGCATTAAACATCAAAAGAGATAGAAGTCTGTTTACCTCGAATTTATTTTCAAACACTTTTAAACAATTGAAATCAAGTTTAAGTCTATAAGATACATTATTCCAAGAATGTTTCCAGAGAAGTCTGTTTACTTCGAATTTCGTATCATCTTTGATAAAGTCCCTGAACCAAAATAAAATATTGTCCCTTGTCTGTATGAATTCATCCATGTTTAACATCCATTCATTAAATCCTCTTTCCAAGATATGATCTTTCTTCTCGATCCACTCCGTCAGTACCTGGGTAGTGGCCACACGAATTGATCTCTCGGACTTCTTATCAACGTCATCTTTTGGGGTGTTGAATGGAATCAATTTCTCCAGCATTTCTTTCTCATAATGGATAATAAGTTCCCATATCTCCTCTTCATGCTTCTATCTTGGAGGAAATACAACCTCCTTCACCAGCGCTACATCCTTGAAATGTAGAGGTGTCTCTCTAAACTGAACCTCCAACCTCTCATCTGCAACCCCCAGAGGGTTCTCTAAAACGTCCCTTCTATCCTCTACCTTTGAAACCTCTGTGACATGATCTGAAGACCCAGATTCTACATGATGGACCTCCTAACCTTCAACTATCTGAACCTCATGTTCCTTGGATTTACTTTCTCTTTTTGATGAAATTTTCTCTATTGACTAAGGAAGATAAGAGTAGTCATTGTGACCCTTTGGTTTCTACATAATGGAAACAATGCATCCCCCCAATCCCTATTTTCTACACTACCCTTCTTTCTCCTTGGGTTTTGCAGGCCTTTATTGATCTCTCCTATAACATTGTCATCAGAGATTTGTCCTTATTTATTAGACTTGACTTCTGTGGATAGGAGGAATTGAAATAAACCCATCCATTAGACCGCAAACACTCAAAGCGGATGTTCAAATGGATACAGGATATAGTCTTCCTCGGATTGGGTCACTATATGGGACTTAGCTACTTAATCAAAGCATAGGCACCTCCAACTCCTAGACATCTATAGAGTTTCCACTACCAGATGTATGTATCACCTTTCTGGGGTTGCTACAACTTTTTACACACATAGATATAGCGTAGGTGCAGGAACTTGGGAACCTCTCATGCTTAGAAGTTAAAACCTTAGCTCTAAATAATTCAATTGGAGCAGGTGGTCTCTCCTTGAGCATATCCAGATTAAAAAATTCCATTGCACTAGGCTGAGAATCCCCTACAATCACGTGGATTTCCGGGGGACTTTCCAGGTCTCTTCTTAGCCTGATAAAAATCCCAGCTACACTCGGCTCAGGAGGTAATAACTTAACTTGATTTTTCTTCACCACTTCACCCAAACAAACAGTATGAGCATTCTTACCTAGATCTCAAACTGATCTCTCACTACCATCAACAGACCTATCACCATTCATATCCATGCTCTTTCCTCAAACATCAGAAGAAACACTCGGGGCTTTATTCTCCTCAGATTCAGGTTGAGCCAACTCCTTCCTAGAATGATAATCATTCGATAAGTGACCCAAAAGAAAAAAGGATGAGCAGTAGTTTCCCTAGGTTTCAAACACCACTGCCTGATGAACTATGGGTTCTTTGTCCACCTCAATCCTAACAGAATCCATTGGATACCAGTGACAATTTCTATCATTATATAGTCCCACTTCCATGCTGGTATGGTGGTTGTAATACCCCTTTAAGAATTTGTCACTCTACATTTACTTTCTAACATACTAGGCACCTTGTCATATAGTCATCAATCTCCCTTTTCATATTATCCCACCAATAATGATCATGATAGTCCCTAAACATTTTTGTGATTCTATGATGTATAGAGAAAATAGAGCATTGAGATTCATCCATCATTTTATTCTTTATTCCCAAAATAGATAGAACACATAGTCTTTTACGAAATTTAAGTACACCTACTTGATCTATATTGAACACATGAAACATTCCATCCATCACATCGTAAAACTTTTTCTGTAGTAAAGGATCTTAATTCTAATCCATACTGGTCTTCTATTGTAATGATGGTTAAGAAATCATTTGGGATAGGGTTGATGATGTCCCATCCATTATAATTACCATGTTCAATTTCACAAGGTTTTGGATCAAGGGATCTATATGAATCCTCATCATTGATTGAACAATTGGGTCTTTTCTAATTAATGCATTCGCAAATTTATTTCATCTTCTGGGATGATAATGAATTGAACAATCATAGTATTTAAGAAGTTCTAACCATCTCCTTTGTCTCATGTTCAATTCCTTTTGCATCAAAATATACATCAATCTTTGATGGTCTATCTATTTACCACACTTGTCCCCATAAAGATTGTTCCTCTATGTCTTTAGAGAAAAAACAACTACATCCAGCTCTAGATCATGAATTGAATTTTTTTCTCATTAGTCCTCAACTGTCAAAATGCATAAGCAATAATCTTTTGATTTTTCATAAGGAAGAACCCAGGCCCATTCAAAGATGCATCACTAAAAATAACAAATTTTTCTCCACATGAGGGAATAGTTAAAATGGGTATAGAAACTGCTCTATTTTTTATCTCTCATATTATTTCCTCATAATCCTTTGTCCAGATGAACTGAACTCCTTTTAGAATTATCTTGGTTAGTGGATTAGAAATTCATCAAAGGTTTTTTGAAAACCTCATATAATATGCCGCTAATCCATGGAAAATATGAATATCAGTTATTGTTGTACACTGAGGCAACTTTTAACAACTTTTGTATTTATATGGTCAACTATTATTCCTTTAATGGTTATAATGTCCCTCATGAATGGAACTTTCTATAACCAAAACTCACACTTGCTGAACATTGAAAATATCCTCTCCTTCCTATGACTCTATAATATAAACCTTAGATGATCTTCATACTCCTCATGAATTTTGGAATATAATAGAATATAATCAAAAAAACTACCACAATGCTATCAAGGTAGTCCTTGAAGACTCTTTTCATCAAACCCATAAATATAGAAGGTGCATTAGTCATTCCTAAGTGCATAAAAAAAATTCCATAATGCCTATATCATGATCAAAAGGTGGTATTTGGAATATATTCCTTCTTCACCATCAATTAACGATAATCTTATTGAAGATAAATCTTGGAGAATAATTGAGCCCCCTGAAGTTGGTCAAATAAGTTATCAATTCAAGGAAGAAAATATTTGTTCTTCACTATGATCTCGTTCAGTTATCTATAATCAATGCAGAGCCACATTGATCCATAATTCTTATCGACAATGAGAATAGGTGATCCCCATGGAGACACAGTTGGTCGAATAAAACTCTTATCCTAGAGATATTTGAGTTTCTTATTTAATTCCTCCAGCTCCATATTTTCCATTTTGTATGCGGTCTTTGATATCAGATGAGATCCAAGTACAAGTTCATTGGGGAACTCTACCACACTTTCTAGGGTAGGTTTGGGTAACTCCTCAGGAAATACGTCAATGTATTCCTAGCCGATGAAGAAGTTTTCTATTCTTAAACTCTCATTTCCTTCTTCTTCATCACTGATCAACACCATATAGTTGGCTATAGGAGGTGCTTCTAGAAAATGACTAGGTCAATAAATCTCTCCTTGGAATATAACTGTAGGTTTCCCATTCAAGACTACTAAGATTTCCTTACTTTTTTATTTGATCGCAGCATTATACATTGAGAGCCAATCCATCCCTAGTAGAATGTATAATTCACATATGTGAATGACTACTAGATTTTCAATAAGACTATTCTCACTAAATTAAATACTAGAGTTTTGAAATACTAATAATACTTAGATAATCCCTTCATGTGTCTTTCCTAATAACTATACTTTTAGAAATTCAGGGGTTTATCGTAAATTATATTCAATAATAGATGAAATAAATGAATTCTTAAAACTAGAATAAAAAAAAGTACTTGAACGCTTTGAGAGAACTAGAAGTGTACCTACCACCACATCATTTAAAGTTTATACATCTGTTTTCATGACTGCAAAAGAAATACCTTTCTCTCTTGGCCTTTGCTAAGGATTATGGTGATTCCCCTCCACTACCCTCAGATTTAGAAGGTTATTAGAAAAGTTCCCAAGCAGTCCACACTTGAAGCATTGGATTTTAGGTAGGGCCTGTACCATCTTTCCCTTTTCATTAGCATTGGGGTGTTTTGGATTCACCTCATTATGATAATTTTGTGCGATATGGCCATATCATCCACAATTTTCTCACTTATTGATTCTAAGAAGAAAGTTCCCCAAATGAATATTCACACATTTATTACATGTGTGATGTTTCACTTTCTTTCCTCTTCTTCCCTGATCAAAGATTCTCCCAAAGCGTAGATCTATTTATTTCTTCTATTCATTGGATTTATGAGACCACTACATCTCACTGAACTGTAGATTGAATTTCATAGCACTACACATGATCTCCTCATAGAAATCAGTGTCTTCACTGGTTATATTCTTCTGTAGATGAGGAATTAGTCCACTAAAGAATCACTCAACCATCCCATTAGAATCCATGAAAAAGCACCAGGTGTAACAGGAATCTCTAGTGAAGTTCATCTCGTAGCTTCCAACAGATTTATTATCCTTATTCTTCAGGTCAATAATCTCCTTCCCCATTTTTGTTCTCATAGAATGAGGGAAATACTTGTTAAATAAGATACCTATATACTCTTCCCGCCCCATAAATTCATCCTCCACTCTTTGAATCAAGATATTAATCAGTTTCCACCACTGATCAACTTCTAACTCTAAGAGGTAATTATCCATGGTTACCTTTTCTTTTTCTGAAAAGTGGAGCACATAAAAGATCTTCTCGATAGTGGTGATCTAGGGTTCAAAAATGAATGGGTCAATAGCTCCACTAAAGGTTAGTAGTCGCTAACACTTAAAAAACTCTATATAAAGTTGTTCAATTCATAGTGAAATCATTCTCTCAGCTTGAATTAAGTTATATCCCATAACTTGAGTCAGTTGGTTCATCATTCTAATGAATGTTTCCCTACCCACTTTTATCAATGGTCCGTCAGCACATGGTCCATTATAGTCACCATTTTTTAGATTCAACCTATTTCCTGCCATTTTCTAAAATATTAAAACATTAGTTATAATATTATTTCATTTATGAATCTTTTATATGTAAAGGTTTTTTATATATTAAAACACCATACATAAACATATTATTCTTTAACAATAATTACATTTATATATAATTACATCATAATGATTCAGAATATGGTTATGATTAACCAAACGTATCCCCCAATAATGTCAAATCAAGAGTGTAGCAAGGATCGTTATTGTGCACCACTTCCCATTTGAGTCTAGTTGAAAGTGGTGTTTTTGTGTTTTACACCTAGATACATATATTCTAGAGACACATCCACTTGTTCTTATCCAGACATCAATCTATATGTTCAGAAACCACTTACTTAACATTTCACCCAAATACAAGAAATTATTCCTATATTTCAACATTTATATATTGTTCTTTTTGAGGTTTTAATATCCCAATTCCCACAAATAACTAAACTATTCTTTGATGACTACTATGGAAACCTTCCTTCTTAATACATAACATTTCATTACATTTAAAAAGAGGATCTTTAATGTCTAGTGTCTTGTAAAAAAGGTACATTATACATGAAAACATAAAAAAAATATTTTTTATCCACTTGAAAGTCTTGTTGAAATGTTATTCCTAAGTACAATTACTACTTATCATAACCTGGGGACACACATCAATGTAATGGGTGATCATAAGTCCTAGTAAGGGTAAACAAGAGAATCAGTTGACTTGTGATATCAATAAGAACATGATAGAATACATAAGGAAATGGGAAATGGAAAGAGAGGTATGTCATAATAAAAAGAAAAATAATTATAACATGAAAATGTGGCTACAAAATTGTATTTATAAATTCAAAATTATTTCAATAATGTATATCCCCCATGTTTCATAAAAATTACCAAGTTTATTCAAAAATGTATCGTAAAACCTGTCATCTAAGAGATTAATTTCATTACCAATTGCATTAGAGGGATATGAAGGCACACCCTTAATGTGTTTAAATTTTCATGTGATGCACATATATTATAAGAAAAAATTCATAAATAACCCATTGAGAATAAAATAGATGGGTTTTATATCAAAATCACAGCATTTTAAAAAGTTCTTAAAAACAAGATCATTATATCATTTATAACCCATGGAAAGGGAATGTGGGTTTTATGTATCTTAATTCATGAATAAAATACATCATTTATATTTTTGGATGAAATCCCCATGAAATTAAATAGTTTTGTGTATTAACATAAATAAAATAAGATTATTTTTTTAGAAAAAGAGAGATATTATTAGTCAAAAATTATGCAGCATAACAACTATACAACATGGTTTTGGAGAACATTTAAAAGAGAGAAAATGAATGTCACCAATTAATAAAAGGATAATAATATAGTATAGGTATAGAATAAAATGTAAATAAGAACAGTTTATGCAATATTGTAAGACATACCACATAGAATAGGACATAAATAAAAAAAGATGTTGAGAATTCCCTTACAAAAATTCGGCAGACTAACGATGTCACTTAAAATTTTCAAAAATGTTTTCATGGGAGTGAAAAGGGACTCTCAAAATTTAGAAATAAAATGGGTAGAATTTTGGATGTAGTAAAATATACCCCAAAAAAATTAAATGGGAACTAAAATACATAACATAAAATAATTCTTCACTAAAGGATCAGGGTGAAAGTCTCCCTTACCTTGAAGAGTAACTTCTAAAACCTGAAGGTTGGGACCTTAGGGGTATAAAGGCACCATGAAAGGACTTATTGGGAGGTAATGTTACTAGATAATTGTTCGGGATGAGTTTTTAATGAATGGAATTAAGTAATGGGTTGGTATATATATCAAAATCATGGGATTTTTTTTAATTTCCAAGGGATCCCTCATTAGATGTATTTGCAAAACCATGGGCTTGACCATGGTATTTGACCATGGTTTTGGCCCCTTGGGACACCTCATTTAATATTTTAATCCAAATGAGTCTACCAGCATTTTAAATTATATATTACATAATTATAATGTCATAATACACATTAAAAACACAAAAACTGTGTTTTACTATTCACCAGAAAACAAAACATTTTATAAAAAAAATCATAAATTCAAACTTACCTAATATAGATGTTATGAATTAAAAACTGAACTCTATTTTATGATTTTTTTTTCTAAATATGGGATATTTAATTTTCATGTAACATCACTATTTAGCTGATAAAAGATAATACATAACTAATAATTTCTTAAACAATTATTTACTATTTTTGTTATATCATATTACCATTGAAGATGCCTAAATTATATTTATAATTAATTGAGAGAGGTTACTATTCCATTTTTTATATTACTATTCCTAAGGGTAATATTGATATTCATAATTTAATATTCAGAAAGAATTAATTTGATCTTATTAGACACTAAATTTCTTACTAATCAGAACTTTATATGTCCATTTATTGAAAAATAATTTCACTATATTATTTATTTAAAGTATAATAATATTTTAATATACTCGTTTATTTTTCAATTTGATTCAATAATTTGAAACTTTAAAAAATCAATCTATATTTTTTTGACATTTTAAATTAATTTTTTTCCATAATAAGAAATAACAATTTTATTTATACAAAAGGATTACACAATATAAATAAGGCCTCGTTACATAACCACTTATAACACTTCCATAGGACATAAATGTAAGGTATGCAATGGTGATATTGTATTTTGGAAGATCTGGAAACATTGTCTGAGTGGTGATTTCTATTAGCATGAACTTCTACCAAAGGAAATTACATTCATGCTTAACACATTGAAGCTCAGATTGGGCTTGGTCCAGAGAAAATCCCAATGATGCACCCTCCTTCCCAAGCTCTAACAGATGGGCTTCATAAGGCCCGAGTCTACTGGATGAGGCCCTCGAATATTGTTTATGTTTAAATTAACCCTGATCATTTGTATTTATAAACAATAATATTAACAATAAGAGTATTGTTACAAAAGGACATATTGACCAACAGTCATATAATAATCGAAACCAAAATGTCTCATTTTAATTATACCAATGTCATTAATAAAATCATACAGATTTTGTGAGTAAAAAATAAAATAACACGCAAATTCTAAAGAAAAATATTATTCAAATGTTTGGGTTTTTACATTAGAAATTATACCTCATGGATGAAAACAACATAATTCCCTGAATATTCAGTATCTATAACATTATCATCATTAGTTGATGGGTTTGGATTTCGACACATTAATCTTCATTCATCTAGATTTATAGTATCTGGTGTCACTACTCATTGATAGAAAGGAAGTATACTTTTTAAAATCATGTTTCTAGTATTTCATAATAACCATATTTACTTTCATTCCCCTTAATGGGGAGAACTCCATCTTCCCTATTCATCAAATTTGGTTCCATACTGAGATAAATTCTTCAAAGAATGATTTTTCCTAATAAAAATAAATCATTTTTCATATATATTAATTTATATATGCATCTAGATTACATAAAATTTATTTCCCATTGTCATTAAATATATATATATATATACCATGTGTAAATAAGGTGGATCTCGTGTTTATTTATTTAGAGAACATGGCTGTGAAATTTTTATCAAATTGGAAACTACATTTACATTATCTCAATATTTATTCATCCATTCAACATTAATTTACTAATCATTTTACTTCATGGGAAGTATAAAATTATTATATTTATTTTCACCATTAAATTTTTGATAGGACATTTTAACATCTACTAAAAAAAACATAATCCCTTTTCTCACATCTAGTTTCATTTCTTCTTCCAACTAATCAGGCCAAATTATCATTCAAAAATTTCAAAAAAATTAACCATTAATCTTGCACCATGAATTGTTTTTTTAATTTTCATTGTTTTCAACTCAAGGTAGACATATAATATTTATTTCTTTCATTTTCCATTATCATTTTTATCATAATTCTGTTATTTATAGTTTATTTTTGTTTGGTAGAGGTAAACTAGAAATCCTCATAATAATGACCTCTTCTTCTACAACTCCCATAGAAAATATTAAGATACTCAAATCTGTTGGTTGCTATTAAAATTTTATTCTATTGTATTATCGGGTTTTAAATAGATTGATTCTTCATTTATTATACGTTTACTCAGCTTGAAGGTTGGCAGTCTCCATTTTTTAGAAGTTTAAAAATAATGACAATAATGAATGACTCAGTTTCCAAATTTTTCACAAGACATGTAATATCCATGTAATGTATTGTTCTTTCCTTGAGTGTAATTTTTGATAGGTGGGGGGAGCAACCAAAAAATTCCATTTTGGACATCATGATGGAATAAAATTTGTTTTTCATTTTTAAATTCCACCATTATAGAAATGGGGGATTCCTTCATATTTTTCATTACCCATTTTTATTTTTATTTAATAATATCCCATCGAATCCATAGTATTGTAAATAGTAATTTTTTACTAGAAAATAATTTTTTTATTCTTTGTTATATCATAATATTTAACTTTATATGATTTTACATTATTCATTCTACTAGAATGAATATCATGGGTGGTAGGAATTACCTTTTGAATTTTGAGAGTCATTCTTTTTTTAGCATGATGTTATGTTTTGAATTGAGTATCTAAACTTTTTCCCAATATCACCACTATATCAATTCACTTTACATTTAATGCGGTTTTATGATCTTCAAGTCACATAAAATTATATTTACATCCAGAATTAAAATTTTTCAATTTTTCTCACAGAATATTGCTTACCACTATCAAGGAATCATCTAGTTCTTTTATCATTTTTCCAAAATATATGATTAAGTATTATTAACACCAAAAATATAAATGAATGTATATTTTATTTCAGGGAGTTTTTACCAAATGACTTTTATTAACATAACCTTTTCAAATAAATTCATCAATAATGATTTATATGTAGGATTGAACTTTTCATCATAGAGTGGCTCAAATTTATCCTTAAGATAAATTATGTTTTTGATTGTTTCACAAATATTTAAACTTTGATGTTTTCTTAATTAATTTTACTATCATTTAGTTGTTTTTTGAGTTCTTTTATCCTTAGAGTTTTTGACTTCCAAACAAGTGTTATTGAATTAAATCGTTGCTTTTAATGCAAGTAAAACTACTGAAAAAAATTCCAATGAGATTTTCCTCATACATAATTATTTCCAATTCTCCTTATTCTAGGTAAAATATTTCATTATATATTCTGAAATACGGTTCCTTTTCAGCTACAAGATTTTTTAGGATTTTTCATTTTTAATATTATTTCCCAATGTATATTATATTTTTTGAGTCCTGATTCCAACTATACTTTTTCTTTATATAGTCCCTTGATGAATGAAGATATATGTGGAACATTCAAGTGAAAATTTCATTAGGTAGTAATTGACATTTATGGATAGTACATCATTAGATTCAATTGAATCAAATCATCACTCCTTGAAAATAATTTATTCGAAAGATTTATTTTTATGGATTTTTAAATACATATTGAATTTAGTTAAGTCGTAGTATTGGTGTATTATCCGTCCACTATATTTTAGTAATTAACTTCTGTTTTATTTAAGCTTGTTTCTTCTTCTGATTCATCAATGTCGTGGTTGAAACTTCAATTTTTCAGCACGTAAAAGTTTCTTCGATTTACATTATTTCTATCCCAATATTATGATCTTCAAGGGAAGATATTCCATTGAATTTTTTAGATTCAAAATGATTAGTTTATTTAAATTATCAAAATAATAAATTTATATAAATTATTTTTATATAATTGGGAATAGAATTAATGATGTAAAGAGAGGGAAAATGGTATTGATAACACTTGATTGTCACATTAGATCATCCTTTCACATTGAGATGTGTGAGTGGGTGAATCAACAGGGTCAACATTTACTAATTACACTAAATTTAAATGATTATATACTTTAATATGATAGATCTTGTGTTATAATTAGCATATATGGACCCTTTATGTGTCCCTTAATACTTACCCCCTCATATAATGAAAATAATTTAAAGGATACAACACCATCAAATTTTTTTAAAGTCTGACATAAGTGTGGGAAAAATAATCCCTACTATTCATGAAATACTCGATGCATTGATTCTTCAGTTTAATGTAAGAATTAAAATTAGGAAATTCATTACATTATAACCCAAGTGAAGGGATATATTACCCACCTTAAAAACCAAAATATTAAAAATATTTTTGAGTTATCTCCCCAAAGTATCATTATACCTTTATATAGAAACATTGATATTTTTTATCTTTGTCAGTTACATAATTATTGAGAAATGACTTCATCAATTCAACATTTTTTACTTGAACATGTCACTGCTTGATGTCAGCACGAATCTCCACCTTCCTTTCTTTTGAATTTGGAGAACTAAATTTAATGTTATAAATTTCAAGTTCCAATATTATTGCTTATTCAATTTTTTTGTCTTCTGGAGTGTACTTGGTTATTATTTGTTCCCAAAAATTATACATGTAGGAAGACAGTTTAACTAAATTGGAATTTGATATAAAGAAAATCCAGTAAAAAATCGAAAAAAATGTTTAACGAGACGTGACTATGAAGAATGAATCCCTTCATAGACCACCACTCTGTATGGTGTTCATCCACTTCATTGATCAGCCTTAGAAGAAAATTGTTTTTGGGATAAGGCAGTATTCGTGGCACTAAAAAAATAAAAAAAACACATCTTTCAGGGCTAGGAAATGATTTATGCACCCAAAAATAAACATCCCCAATAACTAAGTAGTTCTTGGGATGAGGTGGAACCCCCAACACCTGCAAAATATGGGCCCCACTAACTAAGTCCTTTGAAGGCTGGGGCTCCATCCTTGGGCTCCCGTAAAAGAGGCATGTGGCCCATTATGAACAACCATCCATGCCAGTACTTGACACCTTTATTATTCTATAAATAGTAATGGAGGGTAACTAAAAAGGGATATCTCATAAAATGCACAAAAAAATATGGAGGAGGTGTGTGAGAGATTCCTCCCACACCTGAAGCTCTTCACTGATTCCATCCAGCAAACTATATACGGATGTCCCTTCACATACTCCATCCAATGAACCTTATGAGGAAGACCCGCCAAAGAAGATTACAAATAGAGACATTGTCATTTGTGGATTGAGTCATTAATTTATGTACCCCATAGAAAGAATAATTTGCTTCATTGACGATCCACTTCGCGAATAGAGTCTTTTTGGTGAAACCCTCATGGTTGTTTCTTTATAGAGTCCCCATTCTGGATACATCATTGTGGATGATCCCTCAAATGCATAAAATGATCCACAGAAAGATCCATTGAGAACAATCCTTTATGGACAATTTCTTATGGATGGTATTTCATGGATGATGCCTCATTGTCGATCCTATACTGCCAACCCAAATGTGGTCGGCTCTTATGCTTCTATCTCCTTCGTAGGCGGTGCTATGTAGATGCTGCTTCACATATGATCCTTTGTGTCAAACTCTTACGTGGCCAGTCCAATGTAGAAAACTTTATACACAAAATCACTATGGAAAAAATGGGTAATTGTGATAGGTTATTTTCGATGGGTAAGGGTCCCATCGGAAAAAGTCTATCGGGAGGGACTATTGGCGATGAGACCCTATCCCCGTCGTAAAATGGTTTGGAACATACTGCGTACGAAACTGCGGGAAGGGTATTTGTGACGGGAGGAACCACCCATAAAAAATACCCTTCAGTGGGTTTTATTACTTGCAAAGGGTCCTGTCACAAATACCCTTCAGTGGTTTTTTGAATTCGCAACAGGACCCGTCACGAATACCTTTTTACCCACCATACTTTATTAATCTAACATTTGTGACAGTTCCCGTTGCAAATTCTATGTAAGTAGGTAGTTATTTGGGATGGGTCCCATCATAAGTACCTTTTTAACAGTTGCCCCTCATTAATAGGGGGTTAGTTTTTTCGATGGGAAACCCATCGCAAATACCCCCTCTGCAAATAATCATACCTATATATACCCCCAAATGTTTTTTTTCTATTTCACAAATCTCTATTCTCCACTCTCCCTCTCTACTCTCAAATTTCTCTTAATTTTTTAAGAGTTTTAAAATTTTACATGAGAGTGATTTTCAAGTCTGGCAACGTAAAAAAAATTAATTTTAAAGTATTTATCTATTGATTCTATTTTTCAGTTAATTCATTTAATTTAATATTAGTTATAATTATTTCCAATTAGTAATAATTACATAAAATTAGAATTATATAGTTTTATTTTCAATTATTTATTTTTAAAAATTTATCGTTGCATTAGTAAAAAATAATAATAAATTGTAAAAATTAGTTGTAAAGTGTAATAATTCATTCTAATTAGTAATAGTTAGCAACAATTAACAATAATTAGTAATAATTAGTAGTAATTTGTAAAAATTATCGATAATTATAATAAATTGTAACAAATACTAACAAATTGTAATAATTATTAATTATTAGCGGTAATTATTAATAATTGTTGGTAATTAGTAAAATTTTTTAGTAATTACAAATAAATAACATTAATTATCGATAATTTGTAATAGTTCACTGTAATTATGAATAAATAGTAATAAATATGATAAAATAGTAATAATTATTAATAATTAGTAATAAAAAGTATTAAAAAGGAATAATTTTTAATAATTATTTATAAATAGTAATAACTATTAATAAAGATGAATATATAAGAATAATTAGTAATAATTATTAATAAATACTATTAAATATTAATAACTATTAACAAATTGTAATAATTATAAATAGAGAGTAATAATTATTAATAATTATTATTAAATAGGAACAAATTGTAATAATAATGAATAAATAGTTATAATTAGGAATAAATAGTAATAATTATGAATAAATAGAAAAAATTAGTAATAAATTGGTATAATTATGAATAAATAGTAATAAATAGTAATAAATAATAATAGTTCCTTATAAATAATAAAAATTTGTAATAAAAAGTAATAATGATTAATAACATGTAACAATTAGTAATAAATATTAATAAATATTACTAAATAGTAATAAATAGTAAAAATTATTAATAATTAATTATAATTAAAAATTAATAGTAATAAATAGTAAAAAATACTAATAAGAAGTAATAAATAGAAATAAATAGTAATAAATATTAATAAATATTAATAACTAGTAATAAAAAGTAAAAAATAGTAAAAAATATATTAAAAAGTAGTAAAAAAATATTAAAAAGTAGTAAAAAATAGTTAAAAGGTGTAAAAAATAGTAAAAAATAGTAAAAAATAGTAAAAATAGTAAAAAATATTAAAATATAGTAAGGAATATGTATAAATAGTAATAAAACAGAATAAATAGTAAAAAAATATGAATATATAACATTATTTAGGGTTGGTCGGAGTGGATACTCAAGAGGGGGTGAATTGAGTTCCAATTATAAATTTCTATTAAAAACTTTATGATTAAAATCCCCCAAATTAAATAAAAATTACACTGTAGTGAATTTATAAAGATTGTAAGTTTTCAATTGGTTTCTCAAGAGATTGATTATTTCTTAGTTAACTCATTCTGAGGATTTATTAACTTTTGAAACTAACATACTGGCTAACAAAATTTATAAGCCCTTGATAGTTTAACTATCAGAGTAACAATAAAATAGATTTATATTTCAAAGTACTTAGTAGTGGAATATTCAATATAGTTTAAAACAAAATAAACCAGAACAACAGTTTTAACCAAGAGGTTTAGCCTCAAGCAGATACATAGTCCTCTAAAATAGTTTATATAAACTTTGATCCACACCCTAGATCACGGTTAAACAACATCACAATGACTATCTAGGTCCTATGACCTCTACCACATATCTACATGGGAAAACAGAACAATAGCACAAAGGCTATCCAAGTCACACATGACCTCTACCACTATACACAGTGGGAAACAAGAGAATTATAGAAGTTTTCTGTGTGGATTTATAAATCCTTCAGTTTAGCATAAGATTCAGTGTGTGTATAGAATATACAGAGTACACACACCACTCAAAAGTAAGTAAAAGAATCACTATGAAAGAGTAGATATGAATTTAGAATGCTCTAGTGATTTGAAGTGAAGCTCTGGACACCTTTTGATTAAACAGAAATTCTTCTGAGTCCTTCTCTGGTTTTTGTCCTGAAAACAAAGTGTCGTTTTTGTTCCTTCACTTCTAGTGTAGATATTCAGCTCGAGTCACAGAGTGTTCTTGGAAACACTTGAGATTCTTCTTTGAAAACTTCTGCTTGACCTATATGAATGTTCTTGGAGTTCTTCTTGTGTTCTTATTTACGATTTTCACTTCAGTTGTCACACACTTCCACATGTATATTCCTATCCTTTTCATCATTAGCTTGATATTCCTTTTATACCATGAGTTCCGGAAATGGGAATGATCACCTTTTTACAGGTAGGAGGTACAGTTCCTGAAATTCCAACCACTATCTTTAATTAATAGCAGGTGCAGTAAAAACATCAAATATGACTGTTATCTAAATAAACAAATAGAAATAGAGTTTAAAGAAGCAGTGAATGGTTTCCATTTGTAGCTCTTAGTATCAGTGAGCTTGTTTCGGTGGACTTGAGTCAGTAGGTATCTGTAGCTGTTAGTCTTTATAACGGTGGATCTATGTATCGGTAGCCCTTTTCCATTGGTAGCTCCTTTTATCGGTAGCTCCTTCTATCGGAAACTCCTTCTATCAGAAACTGTCTATATGTATGTATCGGTAGGTGTCTTCTTTGTGTATCGGTAACTGTCTGTATGTATGTATCAGTGACTATCTGTCTGTATGTATGGGTAACTATCTATCTGTATGTATCGGTAACTATCTGTCTGTATGTATCAGTAACTATCTATCTGTATATATCAGTAGTTCTCTTCTATGTTGGTGACTATTATGCATACCGGTGGACATATTCATATCATTGGACTTACTCTATTAGTAGACTATGTACCAGTCGACTTGTGCTTACCTGTAGATTTATTCTATCGGTAGCTCAGGCATAACGATGACTATCTGCATATCGGTGGACATATGCAAATCAGTAGCTGTGTAACTGTTTTTCTGTATATATCGGTAGATGTCTGTCTATACATATAAACATAGATGAACATTTCTTAATATATTCCAATGATTATTTTGATATTTTAATCAACTTAATAGTAGGATTATATAGATTGAAGTAATTAATATATATATAAACATTATTTGGTATTATCAAAGAATATTGAAACATAATTGAGATTATCAAAACAGGTGAGCTCAATAATCTCCCCCTTTTTGATAATCACAAATTTTGATATCATAATCCAAAAAATAATTAGTAAATTATTAGTATAAAATACAATGGGTCTTATTTCTCAGTGTGAGTAATGACATTTTGTAATGGGAGATTTTAAATTTATCAGAGGATATAGTATTAAATGCAATTTTATCAGAGGTACTGAAACAAAAAAAAGTACAAGATTTACAAAACAAATATATCAGAGAAGAGATTGTATCAAAGAAGCAATTATTTGATGGAAATGTATCAGAGGTATGAAACAACTGTATCAATGATAAAAATATAAAACAAATGTACCAGAGGAAAATGTATTATGCTCATAAAATAAAATGATTCTTCATATCAGTTCTCCCCCTTTGTATTATTTCTCCCAATATTATATTATTTCTCCCTTATTTCTCCTCTTTAGATATTATTTCTCCCCCATTGTGATTATCAAAAAGTGGTACAAAAAGGAAATAAACGAAAAGAGAAGTAACAGAAGGTAAAATAGATAATGAAAGAATTTATATATTACAAGAGGGAAAAAAATACATAGAAATACAGAAGTGAACCAAAAAGAATAAAAGTGATTCCCATAAAAGGTATGTTCCACTAATTAATCAACCCCCTGGATAGAAACATTGGATTTGGATTTGGGTTAATAGGTATACTCAAGATGGCTAGCTTCCGTAGAAGGCTTGGGAATTCCAGAAAGCACGACTGGTGGTTGAGAAATAGAGACTGTTGCTGGCCTGTAGTGGGTAGCTCTCTATGTGATCATAGGGGTGAGGCTCTAGATTGCTTTTACTAGATTCATCTGAGGAATGGAGGCAGACTGAGCATAGGTAGGCAGAGCTAGAGCTGCAATGATAGGAGTACTGTCTACATGCAAAAATGGCAGTAGATTCCTAATGTCCATAATGATTCCTCCACCTCATTCCATAACATAAATGAATTCTTCCTTATTCTATGTAAACTTTTCTAGAGCAGGAGGCAACTCCATGAGCTTGCTTACTTGTTCTTTGAAAGCTTGAGTGACTGGGGGTAGCTTCATGTTTTCTAACATAATCTTGAAATGGTTGCTGAGATGATGCTTGGTATAGACCCTTTGGAAATAGTAATCCACGCTGTCTTTTACCTCTTTCTGAGAAATAATGGCCTCTCTCATAAAATTCTGAACAATTTTCCTTATATCCCTAGTGGTAGTCACCACTTGAGTTAGGGAAGATGAGTCCATGGAGACACTTGTATTTGCTGAACAAAGTTCCTCTTTCATCAAAGCTCGAATATGATCTAATTCTACTAAAGGTCTGGAAGCAAGAGAACCAAGAGTAAAAAACCACAGTTTCCTTTAATCTTTTAGTTATCCCACTGATAAGATTTTTCACAAGAGAGTACTGGGTGCTGACATGCTGCTCCATGGATTTCATAAATCCCTCAAAAACATCAAAAAATTTCCTTCCTACACCTTTAATATAATTGATATGAATATTTATTTGAGCTTGAGAACTACTCAAGGTAGTCAGAGAAGCAAAAGACTGCTTCAAGATAACAATGACTCCTATCCAGCTCTCAATCTGAGAATGACACACTCTGATCTCATTAATCATCTCTTTCATAGGGCCTGACACCATACATCTGAGAGAGAGTTCTAAATATTTTTCCATGTTGATTAGTTCTTCAATAAAATGGTTCTTTAAATCTGCAACAGAAGCAATCCAAGTCTCCTTCAATTGAGCCTTAAAACATGTAATATCAGCCTTAGTAACCAGATTTTTTGGTACACCTACAGGTTCTCTTTCTATCACAATACTAACCGCAAAGTCATTTATAACATATTGAATGGATGATATTAAATAAGTTTCCATTATTCTATTCTCTTCCACAATCGAGGCCTTAAGATCAGACTTCAACTAATCCATATCAGCTTTTCTTACCACATCCTCAGGTAAAAACTCAAAAATGATATTATAGTCAACTTGTGGTCTATTGATGGGTGTTTTATCTTTAGAATCAGGATAGTCCATATAGCATCCCGTTTTCTTATAACATAAAATTTCATTACATTACACAAAACTGAGGATCTTTAAGGTTTAGTGTCTTGGAAACCAGGAACATAATACATGAAAACAACATAAAGCATTATTCTTAAACACTTGAAAGGCTTCTCCTTAAGTTCATCCTAGGTTCATTACTGCATCTCATAACCTCGGGACATACATCAAAAGAAAGGGTGAGCAGGAGGCCTAGTAAGGGAAACAAGAGGAACATTTTACATGTGAACTTGATATACTTCAATAAGAACATGAAAAGAACTTTAAGGCATGAGAAACAAATCATGAGGCATTTCATAATAAAAATAACATTTTTCATAACTTGAATATGTGGCTACATAATTTAACATAGACAATGATGAACATATCACCAAGGTCCATCCCCAAGGTGTCATTTGAATATTACCAAGGTTATTCACCAAGGTATCGTGAAAATTGTAATCTCTAGTGGTTACATCATTACCCAATGCATTGGAGCGCTATCAGGGTGAACCCTTAAATTTGACTTTATTATCATGTGAGCCACATATATCATCATCAAACATTTCATAAATAACCCACATAGAATAAAATAAATGGGTTTCATTTCGTAATCATACCGTTTTAAAAACTGCTTCAAAGACATGATCTTTACGTCACTTTAAAACCCACGAAAAGGGAAATTGGGTCTCATGTATGTTAATCACAGAATTTAAAATAGAAAATTTTGATATATATGTGAATACCCTTGTATAAATAAGAGCTTTGAGTATTCACTTTATAACTTAAAATAATTTTGAAAAAAGAGAGAGGCATTTTGAGACGAAAATTCTGCATCATAATAGCTATGTTTCGGGGTTTTAGAAAACATTGAAAAGAGAGGGGACATGGGTCACCCACTCACA
The DNA here is from genome assembly GCA_963277665.1 of Viscum album. Taxonomy (NCBI): domain Eukaryota; kingdom Viridiplantae; phylum Streptophyta; class Magnoliopsida; order Santalales; family Viscaceae; genus Viscum; species Viscum album. The sequence continues at coordinate 917,761,602 of OY728145.1, forward strand.
ATTGATCTATAAAACAGTAGGGGGACAGAATAAGAAGGATATATGGACATGGTAATGAAGTTTTAAGGACATACCATTTGAAATGAAAAACATGGAAGGAAGACAAAAATTAGATTTCTCTTATGAAAATTCGGCAGCCTAGCGGCGTCACTTAAACTTCAATAAAAACGAATTGAAAAGATCAAATAGGGTCTCTCATCATATGATCATAATAGATCAGTATGATAGATATAGAGATCATACCCCAACATAATAAAAAGGAACTTGAAAGACTTGACATGAAAATCGAACTTGAAAAAATGAGAAGGGTGAAAGAATCCCTTAAAAATTCGGCAGCCTAACGACGTCTCTTAAACTTTCATAAAATGAAATGATGAGAGTAATAGGGGATCTCTCATCATATAAGAATGAAAAGGGAAGTAAGAGGAATAAAAAAGAACATCCTATCACATAAGAACATGGAGCATAAAAGGAATGACATAAAAGAGATTACATGAAAAGAAAGAGAGAGGTCGGATCCCTTACCTTAAAATGTGACTCTTGAAACTAAAATTTTTGGACCTTGAGGGCTTGGGGGCACCTTGGGAGGACTCCTTGGAAGGTAAGAAGACCATAACTTCGTTGGGGGAGAGTTGGGAGTGAAAACTAAAGGAGGAAAGGGTGTGTATTTATAGGGAAAGTGAGGGGACAAGGCATTAATGGCCAAGGGACACCTCACTAGTGGTTTTGGAAAAACCATGGGCTTGCCCATGGTATTGGCCACTTGGGACACCTCATAACTTATCTTACTATTCATAATTCGACCATATTGAATATATACTTAATACATCATTTAATGATGTCATTAAACACCCGTAACATAAAAACTATATTTTCACTATTCATCGAAAATTAAACTTTCTCAAGAATAATCCCAAAATTTCACCTTAACCAAATATCAAGGCTCTGATTTAAAAAATGAAATCCATTTTATAAAAATAATTTTCTAAATATTTTTATTTTAATTTTTAAATAAAAACACTATTCATCGCGAATTCATTTTTTTCAGAAAAATCCTCAAAAATTACCTTAACATAATATCGATGCTCTGAGTTCAAAAATAAAGTCATTTTTATAAAAATAATTTTCTAGTCATTTTTAATTAAATTTTTAATTAAAAAAACACTATTCCCCTGAAAAAAACTAATACTTGATTAATCATTTATGAAACCGTTATTTACCCATTATATTGAATCACATTACTTAATCTAGGTGTCTAAATTATATTAAAACTTTCTTTGAGTGAAAATACTAATCCATTTGGTCACATTACTAATCCTAAGCGTAAAATCACTATTCATAATTTAATATTCATCAAAAATTAAGTTGATCTTATTAGACTCCAAATTCCTTACTGAACACTTTTGTAGAAGACCATTTTTTGAAAATCATTACACATCATTAGTTATTTAGGGTTTACATAAATATATTAAAATATCCTTTTTTCCAAATTCATCAATAAAATACATTCTAAAATTATCTAGACATTTGAAATTTCACAAACATCACTAAAGGAAGAAATCTCAATTCATTCACCCGAAAGGATTACACAAGGAAGCTAGGGTCTCGTCACATAGCCCCTTATAACACCGGCATAAGACCTAAGTGTAAGGTGTGTTGTGGTGAGAGAATCTGAGGGAGGATCAGATAACATTGCCCTAGTAGTAATCTCTACTAACTTGAACTTCTCCCACTGGCGTTTCTGTTCATGCTTGACACGCTGGAGTTCGGCTTGGGCTTGGTCTAAAGTGAAGCCCACAAATGCTACCTCCTTCCCAAGCTCTGATAAGTGGGCTTCATAAGGTTCGAGTCTACTGGATGAAGCCATCGACTCCTCTTTCTGCATTAACCATTAACATCTTATTAAATCAATAAGAGTAAGTTAATATACTACTAAAAAATATTGGGTCGTTACATTCTTCCCCCCTTAAGAAATTTCATCCCCGAAATTTATACTTGAGGCCTAGTCGAAAAGGTGAGGGTACTTTTGCTTCATCGTTTCCTCAGGCTCCCAAGTCGCTTCTTCATACTTATGATTCCTCCACAACACTTTCACAAGGTGGGTAGTCTTGTTTCGTAGAACCTTGTCTCTACGGTCCAAGATCTCAACTGGTTGTTCCTCATAAGAGAGGTCATGTTCCAGTTGTACCACCTCTGGGTTCAGTACATGCGAAGGGTCGGGTATATACTTCCTCAAGAGAGATACATGGAAGACATCATGAACTTGAGCTAGGTTCGGTGGAAGTGTTAGACGATAGGCCACTGCTCCTATGCGATCAAGGATTTCATAGGGGCCAATGTACCTAGGGCTGAGCTTCCCTTTCTTCCCAAACCGCATGACTCTCTTCCATGGAGAAATTCTAAGGAAGACTTTGTCACCAACACCAAACTCCAAGTCCCTTCGACGATTGTCAGCATAGCTCTTCTGCCGACTCTGAGCAGCCTTTATGTGTTGTTGGATGGAATGAACCTGTTCTATCATCTCTTGCACGAGATCAGGCCTAAGAAGCTTCCTCTCACCAGTTTTATCCCAACAAGTAGGAGTTCTACACCACTTTCCATACAGAGCTTCATAGGGTGCCATCTGAATACTCGCATGGAAGCTGTTGTTATAGGAGAACTCCACTAATGGGAGGTGTTGATCCCATCCACCTTTAAATTTCATTAAGCATAATCTCAACATGTCTTCAAGTGTCTGAATAGTCCTTTCATATTGGCCATCAGTTTGAGGATGATAGACCGTACTAAAATTCAATTCAGTATTCAGAGCATGTTGCAGACTTCTCCAGAATTTTGATGTGAATCTTGGGTCACGATCAGATACGATGGATAGTGGTACCCCATGCTGCCTTACCACTTCCTTCACATATATCTTGGCAAGCTGATCCAGAGAGAAATCTTCCCGAATAGAGATAAAATGGGCTGTCTTGGTGAGACAGTCCACAATAACCCATATCGCATTGTTTCCTTTGGATGTTTTTGGGAGACCAGTTACAAAGTCCATGGTGATATTATCCCACTTCCATACTAGTATGGGTAGCGGTTGTAATACCCCCTTAGGAAGTTGTCTTTCTGCCTTTACTTGCTGACACACCAGGCACCTTGTAGTGTAATCAGCAATCTCCCTCTTCATGTTATCCCACCAATAATGATCACGAAGGTCTCTATACATCTTAGTGCTTCCCAGATGTATAGAGAAAGTAGAGCTATGAGATTCATCCATCAGTTCTTTCTTTATCTCCGGAATAGATGGGACACATAGTCTTGTATGAAATTTCAATACACCTTCTTGAACAATATTGTAATCAGGTAACTTCCCATCTTTTATAGCTTCCAACTTCTCCTGCAGCAAAGGATCTTCTTTTTTGAGCCTTCTTGATCTTCTCTAGTAATGAAGGTTGAGAAATCATTTGGGATAGGGTTGGTGATGTCCCTTTCCTTATAATTCCCATGTCCAGTTTTACTAGATCTTTAATCAAGGGATCTCTTAAGATCCTCATTGTTGCCAGAACAACATGATCTTTCCTGCTTAACGCATTCGTGAATTTGTTTTCTCTTACAGGGTGATAATGAATTGAACAATCATAGTCTTTAATAAGCTCCAACCATCTCCTTTGTCTCATGTTCAATTCTTTCTGTGTGAAAATATACTTTAGACTTTGGTGGTCAGTGTATATATCACATTTCTCCCCATAAAGATAGTGCCTCCATATCTTTAGAGCAAAAACAACTGCCGCCAGCTCTAGATCATGCGTAGGATAACTCTGCTCATGAATCTTCAACTGTCGAGATGCATAAGCAATTACCTTGTCATTTTGCATGAGGACGCACCCAAGCCCTTTCGGAGATGCATCGCTAAAAATAACGAATCCTTCTCCGATAGAGGGTAGTGTTAACACATGTGCAGTAACCAATCTCTTCTTCAGCTCTTGGAAACTTTCCTCGCATTCCTTTGTCCAGATGAACTTAACCCCTTTTCGAGTCAACTTGGTTAGTGGATTAGAAAGCCGTGAATTTTTTTTCACAAACCTCCTATAATATCCCGCTAAACCAAGTAAACTACGAATATCAGTTACTTTTGTGGGTTGAGGCCACTCCTCCACAACCATTGTCTTTGCAGGGTCAACCGAGATTCCTTCATTGGTTACGATGTGCCCCAAGAAAGCCACCTGTTGTAACCAAAAATCACACTTTCTGAACTTCCCAAAGAGCCTCTCCTTCCGCAGAGTTTTCAATATAACCCTTAGATGATCTTCATGCTCCTCACGACTTTTTGAATATATCAAAATATCATCAATAAAAACTACCAAAAAGTTATCAAGGTAGTCCTTAAATACTCTATTCATCAAATCCATGAAAATAGCAGGAGCATTAGTCAAGCCGAAGGGCATAACAGTAAACTCATAATGCCCATATCTTGATCGGAAAGCGGTCTTTGGAATATCTTCCTTCTTCACCCTCAATTGATGATAACCAGATCGAAGGTCAATCTTAGAGAAGAATTGAGCCCCACGAAGTTGGTCAAATAAATCATCAATTCTTGGAAGAGGATATCTGTTCTTCACTGTGATCCCGTTCATTTCTCTATAATCAATGCATAGCCGCATTGATCCATCCTTCTTCTTCACAAAGAGAACTGGTGCTCCCCAAGGAGACACACTCGGTCGGATAAACCCCTTCTCCAACAAGTCTTGGAGTTGTCTCTTTAACTCTTCTAGCTCCACATTTGCCATTCTATACGGAGTCTTTGATATCGGTTGAGACCCAGGTACGAGTTCAATGGAGAACTCTACCTCTCTTTCTGGGGGAGGTCCAGGTAACTCCTCATGAAATACATCCATGTATTCCTGAACAATCGGAACATCTTCTATTTGTATGCTCCCTTTTCCTTCTTCATCATCACCGATTAACTCCATAAAGAAAGCTATAGGAGGTGCTTCTAGATAGGGATCAGTTCAGGATATCTCTCCTTGGAAGATAACTGTAGGTCGTTCATTCAAGACTACTGAGATTTCCTTACTTCTGCATTTGATCTTAACATTATACTTTGAGAACCAGTCCATCCCTAGTATAACGTCGAATTCCAACATGGGAATGACTACTAGATTTTCGATAAGATTGTGCTCACTAAAGTAAACACTAGAGTCTCTAAACACTATTGATGCATGGATAATCCCACTTGGAGTCTTGACTGACAACTCTACCTCAAGCAATTCGGGGACTGATTCTATATTCCTTGCAAACTTGGAGGAAATAAAGGAATGCGTAGAACCAGAATCAAATAAAGTACATGCTAGTTTTGAGAGGATGACAAGAGTACCTGCTACCACATCGTTTGGAACATCAACTTCAGTTGTTGTGATAGCAAAAGCACGACCTTGCTCCCTTGGCCTCTGCTGAGGTTGATGGTGATTCCCCTCCACCGCCCTCGGATTTGGACATGGATTAGCAAAGTGCCCAAGCTGTCCACACTTGAAGCATGTGACTTCGGGTAGGGCCGGAACCATCTTTCCTCTGTCGTTAGTGTTGGGAAGTTGAGGCTTCACATCACTACGACAATTCCGAGAAATATGGCCTTCTCTTCCACACCTGTAGCACTTATCACTTCTGATCAAGCAGTTCCCCGGATGCTTCTTCCCACACTTATTGCATGTGGCATGTTTCATATGCTTTCCACCTCTTTCCTAATCAAAACTTCTTCCCAGGCTTGGTTCTAGAGTTCTCTTCTTTTCATTAGATTTGTGAGACCACTGTGTCTCCCCAAACTCTAGTTCAACTTTCATAGCACTTCGAACTATTTCTTCATAGCTATCGTAGTCCCTGTTGGCTAGATTCTTCCGTAGATGAGGTCGTAGCCCGCCAAAGAATCTATCAACCTTCCCATTAGGGTCCATGACAAAGCTTGAGGTATAATGGGAAAGCCTTGTGAATTTCATCTCATAGCTTCCGACAGATTCGTTCTCCTTCTGCTTCAGCTCAAGAAACTCTTTCTCCATTTTCGTTCTCATGGAACGAGGGAAATACTTGTTAAAGAAAATTCCCCGAAATTCTTCCCACTCCATAGCTTCCATCTCTCCTCGTGGCTTCGTGTTTTTTATCAGTGACCACCACTGATCAGCTTCTCCCTCTAGGCGGTAAACAGCAAGGGTGACTTTTTCTTGTTCCGAACAATGAAGTACAGAAAAGATCTTTTCAATGGAGCTTATCCATTATTCCTCAACCAATGGGTCAGTAGATCCACTGAATGTTGGTGGTCCTTGACGCATAAAGGACTCAATAGAAAGTTTCTCCCTTCATGGTGAGATCAGCCTTTCAGCTTGATTCAAGTTATTACTCATAACTTGAGTCAGTTGGTTCATCATTCTCATGAACGTTTCCATTCCGGCATCCATCGGAGGGCCGTCAGCAAATGGTGCATTGCGGTCACCATCGGCACGGTTTCTCCTATTGCCCGCCATTTTCTAAAAGAATAAAACCTTAGTGAGAAACTTATTTCAATTATGAATCTTTTAACAAAGACTTCATGCTTAGACAAGTATACTTCTCTATAATTCCTTCATAATGATTCATAAAAAGCTTGTGATTAACCAAACATATCCCCCGGGAGTGTCGTAACCAAGAGAGAAGCAAGGCCCATTATCGTGCACCAGTTCCCGTTCGAGTTTAGCTCAAAGCGGTGTTTTTGAGTTTTACCCCTATGTACATCTGTGCCAGAGCCGCCTCTACCTGCTCGTATCCAGACAGGGATGTATTTTTTTGATAAACCACTTACTCAATACTTACCAAAATACTAGGAAGTTTTCCTATATTTAAACTTTTATATAGGGCTCTTCCTAAAATTTTTATATCCTAATTTCCACAAATAACTAAACCATTCTTTGATAACAACTATAGCATCTCGTCTACTTATAACATAAACTTTCATTACATTACACAAAACTGAGGATCTTTAATGTTTAGTGTCTTAGAAACCAGGAACATAATACATGAAAACAACATAAATCATTCTTCTTAAACACTTGAAAGGATTCTCCTTAAGTTCATCCTAGGTTCATTACTGCATCTCATAACCTGGGGACATACATCAAAAGAAAGGGTGAGCAGGAGGCCCAGTAAGGGAAACAAGAGGAACACTTTACATGTGAACTTGATATACTTCAATAAGAACATGAAAAGAACTTTAAGGCATGAGAAAGAAATCATGAGGAATTTCATAATAAAAATAACATTTTTCATAACTTGAAGATGTGGCTACATCATTTAACATAGACAATCATGAACATATCACCAAGGTCCATCCCCAAGGTGTCATTTGAATATTACCAAGGTTATTCACCAAGGTATCGTGAAAATTGTAATCTCTAGTGGTTACATCATTACCCAATGCATTGGAGCGCTATCAGGGCGCACCCTTAAATTTGCCTTTATTATCTTTTGAGCCACATATATCATCATCAAACATTTCATAAATAACCCACATAGCATAAAATAAATGGGTTTCATTTCATAATCATACCATTTTAAAAACTGCTTCAAAGACATGACCTTTACGTCACTTTAAAACCCACGAAAAGGGAAAGTGGGTCTCATGTATGTTAATCCCAGAATTTAAAATAGAACATTTTGATATATATGTGAATACCCTTGTAGAAATAAGAGCTTTGAGTATTCACTTTATAACATAAAATAATTTTGAGAAAAGAGAGAGGCATTTTGAGATGAAAATTCTGCAACATAACGGCTATGTTTCGGGGTTTTAGAAAACATTGAAAAGAGAGGGGACATGGGTCACCCACTCAAAATTGATCCATAAAACAGTAGGGGGACAGAATAAGAAGGATATATGGACATGGTAATGAAGTTTGAAGGACATACCATTTGAAATGAAAAACATGGAAGGAAGACAAAAATTAGATTTCTCTTATGAAAATTCGCAGCCTAGCGGCGTCACTTAAACTTCAATAAAAACGAATTGACAAGATCAAATAGGGTATCTCATCATATGATCATAAGAGATCAGTATGATAGATATAGAGATCATACCCCAACATAATAAAAAGGAAATTGAAAGAATTGACATGAAAATCGAACTTGAAAAAATGAGAAGGGTGAAAGAATCCCTTAAAAATTCGGCAGCCTAACGGCGTCTCTTAAACTTTCATAAAATGAAATGATGAGAGTAATAGGGGATCTCTCATCATATAAAAATTAAAAGGGCAGTAAGAGGAATAGAAAAGAACATCCTATCACATAAGAACATGGAGCATAAAAGGAATTTCATAAAAGAGATTACATGAAAAGAAAGAGAGAGGTCGAACCCCTTACCTTAAAACGTGACTCTTGAAACTCAATGTTTTGGACCTTGAAGGCTTGGGGGAACCTTGGGAGGACTCCTTGGAAAGTAATAAGACCATAACTTCGTTGGGGGAGAGTTGGGAGTGAAAACTAAAGGAGGAAAGGTTGGGTATTTATAGGGAAAGTGAGGGGACAAGGCATTAATGGCCAAGGGACACCTCACTAGTGGTTTTGGAAAAACCATGGGATTGCCCATGGTATTTGCCCATGGTATTGGCCACTTGGGACACCTCATACCTTATCTTACTATTCATTATTCGACCATATTGAATATATACTTAATACATCATTTAATGATGTCATTAAACACCCGTAACTTAAAAACTATATTTTCATTATTCATCGAAAATTCAACTTTCTCAGAATAATCCCAAAATTTCACCTTAACCAAATATCAAGGCTCAAATTTCAAAAATGAAATCCATTTTATAAAAATAATTTTCTAAATATTTTTAATTTAATTTTTAAATAAAAACACTATTCATGGCGAATTCATTTTTTTCAGAAAAATCCCCATAAATTACCTTAACATAATATCGATGCTCTGAGTTCAAAAATAAAGTCATTTTTATAAAAATAATTTTCTAATCATTTTTAATTAAATTTTTAATTAAAAAAACACTATTCACCTGAAAAAAACTAATACTTGATTAATCATTTATGAAACCGTTATTTACCCATTTTATTGAATCACATTACTTAATCTAGGTGTCTAAATTATATTAAAACTTTCTTTGAGTGAAAATACTAATCCATTTGGTCACATTACTAATCCTAAGCGTAAAATCACTATTCATAATTTACTATTCATCAAAAATTAAGTTGATCTTATTAGACTCCAAATTCCTTACTGAACACTTTTGTAGAAGACCATTTTTTGAAAATCATTACACATCATTAGTTATTTAGGGTTTACATAAATATTTTAAAATATCCTTTTTTCAAAATTCATCAATAAAATACATTCTAAAATTATCTGAACATTTGAAATTTCACAAACATCCCTAAAGGAAGAAATCTCAATTCATTCACCCGAAAGGATTACACAAGGAATCTAGGGTCTCGTCACATAGCCCCTTATAACACCGGCATAAGACCTAAGTGTAAGGTGTGCTATGGTGAGAGAATCTGAGGGAGGCTTAGATAACATTACCCTAGTAGTAATCTCTACTAACTTGAACTTCTCCCGCAGGCGTTTCCGTTCAAGCTTGACACGCTGGAGTTCGGCTTGGGCTTGGTCCAAAGCGAAGCCCACAGATGCTACCTCCTTCCCAAGCTCTGATAAGTGGGCTTCATAAGGTTCGAGTCTACTGGATGAAGCCATCAACTCCTCTTTCTGCATTAACCATTAACATCTTATTAAATCAATAAGAGTAAGTTAATATACTACTCAAAAAGATTGGGTCGTTACAGTCCAACCCACAAAGTAGAGAACCTGGGTCTTCTGCCCAGTCTTCAATTCCATCAGCTACTGGAACATTTCCAAGTCTTGTTGGATGCTCCCCCTAAACTGGTGCATTCTCCTATATATTTATAGCAATGGCACCCTCAGCAGCTCAGTATTCCTTAAAAGAATCCTCCATAACCATATCCAATTCTACAATAGTAGGAGGCTCCTTAGGAATAGGTGTAGGTCTATCTACATCAATAAGAACAGCCTCTAGCATAACAGTACTTACAATCAATGGACTCAAACTCAAGGTGGCAGAAGCAGATACTTCAGTTTCAGATTCTATTTATTCTTCCTCATTCTCTGGAGCAAGATGGTCTTCCTCATGAATGGACACTTCTTCATTGCTTATTCCCAACACTGTTTCCTTTATAGATGATACAACTTCAGCAACTGTACTTGGAGTCATGTTCGGATCCCATCCATCAGCAACAGATGTATCCTCGTCATCAGTATCATCACTATAATGAGGTTCCTCTTCATTAGGTCCTAGACCTAGATCCCTCACATCTTTAGGCCTAGATGGATGATCCATAGGATTGAACTTATCATATTTATTCTCATCATCACTGACCCATTATCTTCTCCACATATTCCAATTGATCTTCATGTATTTATAAAAAGTTCTTGTGATGCAAAATTTGTTCCTTACCATCAGTGTCTCATCCTGAGACTCAGTTACTCCCTTCACTTTGATCAAAACCGAAATTAGATTTGAAAACAATAAAGCATTGGTTTTTGATTTTGGCCTGGTCATATCTTGAATATGAGTCATCAGAAGCCTACCCAAATTTACCTTAACCCCATGTCTTAATAGATTCAGAAAATAAATATCTTGGTATTTCAGATTTGCAAAGTCCTCTCTTCTTGGACACAGCACATGTGGAATGAACATGAATAGTAACCTATTCTCTCCATCCATTTCTATAGAAACTACCATTCTTGGTGTACCATCTCCTATTAATTATTCCAGAGCAGCTTCATATTCAAAGATTTTACTAGTAGGAGGTACTAATTTAGAGAAATACCTAAACAGTCCTTCATGTGGGACTTTCAAGCATTCAACCCATTCAGTAGTGGAAAAATCTATTTCCTTTCCATTCACAACTGAGAACATTCTATTATCCTCTTCAAATTTCTTAAAGTGCACAGACGCATAGAATTACTTTACCAGCTTCGGATAATAGGGGTCATTATAATTTGAGAAGCACTCTACCCATTTTTGGTCCTCTAGTACTTTTAGAACTAAAGATTTACTGGACATTAGCCATTTCATGCATAGCCCTTTCTCAACTACTATTTCCCTTTGAACGAGATGTGGATTTGTTGGTTTTTTCACTTCACTTCCACCACTAGACTCTCCTTTGAGTCTCTTGTCATTCGTCTCATCATCCTTTTCAATGACTGATGGTCTCTTTACTCTTTCCATTTTGCAAATTGCGAGGCTTAGTGTTTGAGAAAAGAAAAGGTTTGGGAGCTAAGGCTTGAAGGTAAAGGGTTTGAGGTGGACTGAGAGAGGTCGAAGCTTATGTTTTATCATTTAGGAATCAAAAAATAGATAAATAAAGAATAATAAGTAAAATATAAACGATACAGATTCTGGGAGCTAAGGATATAGAATTTTAAAAAACAGCTCAACCTAAAGGTAATACACACTGGTGTGGATTCCTAACGGTGAGGTATATAACGGTGAGGTTCATACTAGTGAGGTATAATAGTGAAGTTTATACCAATGAGGTATAACTGTAAGGTTCATGCCGATGAGGTATAATAGAGAGGTTCATACTGGTGAGGTATAATAGTGAGGTTTGGCTAAATAGATTTTATCATTCCCAATTCATGTCTAATGTAACTTTACCTATTTCAACTTAAAGGCATGGTGAAGATGTCTGTTAATTAATTTTTAGTACATATAAATTCACGAGTAGTATCACCCTTTTGGTAATGATCTCTCAAAAAATGGTGCCTTACATCAATGTGTTTGGTCCTAAAGTGAGACATAGGATTCTTAGAGATATTAATTGCACTAGTGTTATCACGGTTTATAGATACATGTCTAAAATGATATCCGCAGTCCAATAAAGTATGTTTCATCCACAAAATTTCTGTATAGCAACTACCTGTAGCAATTTACTCTACTTCAGTAGTAGAAAATGCAACAGATTTCTTCTTTTTACTACACCAAGATACTAAAGACTTACCTAGAATATGACATGCTCCAGAAGTTCTTTTTCCCTCTAACTTGCAACCAGAAAATTTAGCATCTGAATAACTTTTTAAATCAAAAGATTGTACTTTTGGATAAAGTAATCCAAAGTTAGATGTATGTTTAATATATTTTAAAATTATTTTAACAGCAAGCAAGTGTGACTCTTTTGGATTATCTTGAAATCTTTCACACATACATACACTAATCATAATATCAGGTTTACTAGTTGTAAGATAAAGCACACTCCATATCATACCTATGTAGTTGGGTTGATCCACTGGTTTTCTATTTTTCTCAACATCCAACATAAAATTAGTACTCATAGTTGCATGAATTTCCTTAATACTATCCAAACAAAAACATTTTAAAAGATCCTTTGTAAATTTACTTTGATTTAAGATAATACCATCTTTATTTTGAAAAACTTGAAATCCAAGAAAATATTTGAGTTCTCCCATTAAGCTCCTTTCAAATTCATTCTGAATACTCTTTGAAAAATCAATACACAAATCATTTTTAGAAGATCCAAAAATTATATCATCAACCTAGATTTTTACTATGAAAACATCTCTGGAAATTCTTTTAATAAAGAGAGTTGGATCAGAAATCCCTTTAGAAAAACCTTTTGAAATAAGAAAATTTCTATGTCTATCATACTAAGATTGTGGGGATTGTTTCAAACCATATAATTCTTTAGAAATATTAAAAACTAGATTTGGAAAATGAGGATTAATAAATACATGTGGTTTTTCAACAAAAACATCTTCAATTATAGAAGCATTAAAAAAGCACTTTTAACATCCATTTGATATAACTTGAAATTCAGATGAGCAGTATAGGCATGTAGAATCCTAATAGATTCTAATCTATCTACAGGTGAAAAGGCTTACTCATAGTCTATTCCTTCCTCTTGACTATATCCTTGTGAGACTAGCCTTGCTTTGTTTCTATCTATGTTTCCTGACTCATCAACCTTATTTCTAAAAACCCATTTAGTGCATATGGTCAATGTGTCCTTAGGTCTGTCAACTAATTCCCAGACTTTGTTTCTTTCAAATTGATTTAGTTCTTCTTGCATAGCCATTACCCAAAAATCATAATTGATTGCATCATTGATATTTTTAGGTTCTAATTGTGAATGAAAGGCTTGATGTTCAACCTGATTTCTTATAGAAGCTTTATTTTATGTCCCTCTATCAAGATTACCAACAACAACATATAAAGGACGACACTTTAGAATCCTAGTTGATCTAGTAACGGTAGGACTAGAAATTTTAAGTTCTTCTCTAGGTTCGGGTTCACCAAAAGCAGATTCGGGAATATGTCCCAAACTGGTTGTATTTACAATAGGTTCATTGATTTTATCATTAAGGTCCAGAACAGACAGATCTTCTTCAAGATTTTCAATAGAAGACTTAAGTTCATGTGGTTCAGTTTCATCAAATTTGATTTGAACAGATTCTTCCACACATTTGGTTCTTTTATTAAAGACACTATAAGATTTACTAGTTATATAGTAACCTAAAAAAATCTCTCATAACTTTTAGAAGCAAACATTTCAAGATTATCCTTAGTATTAAGAATAAAGACTTTACAACCAAAAAATCTGAAGTAACTAACTTTTGGTTTCCTATTATTCCACAGTTCATAAGGGGTCTTCTTAAGAACAGGTCTAACCAAGACTCTTTTTATAATATAACAAGTTGTATTCATAGATCATCCCAAAAATAAATAGATAAATCATATTCATTGAGGATAGTTTTTTCAATTTCATTAAGGGTTTTATTTCTTCTTTCTACTACACCATTCTACTGAGGTTTCCTAGGGGCAGAAAAGTTGTGACAATAGCAATTGTGTGGGCAGTGAGATTCAAACTCATGATTTTCAAACTCATGTCCATGATCACTTCTTAGGGTCCTAATTTTAAGTTCACTAAGGTTCTCTACAGACTTGGAATATTTAACAAAATAGGAACAAGCTTCACTTTTTGTGAGCTTGAAAGTATACCCAAGTTTATCTAGAAAATTCATCTACAAGGGCATAGACATCGTGCTTCCAAATTAAACTATAAACTATAGAGGGTCTAAACAAGTCCATGTGAACCAACTCAAGTGGTTGAGAAGTTGAAACTTCATTCATTAATTTTAATGAAAATTTATGTTGCTTTCCCTTTTTACAGGGAGTACAAAATTTGCCTGATGGGAATTTTAGTTGAGTTAAGTCTCTAACTAAATTCTACATAGTCAATTTTCTGAGTGAATGTATATTGTAGTGTCCTGATCTTCTGTCTCATATCAAATATTCTTTATGAAAATCATTTAAATAGGTAACCTTTTGTTTGGATAAAGAATTTAAATCTACAGCATAAACATTTTAATTTTTCAAGGAATAAAATACCAAATCATTTTTAGAATTAAAAAAATTACAAGCATCATTTTAAAATTTAACATTGAAACAATCATCACACAACTGGGAAATACTTAACAGGTTGTATTGTAATCCATCTACAAATAAAACTTTAGAAATTAAAACTGAATCAGTGTTACCAATCTGGCCCAAGCTGATGATTTTTCCTTTTGAATTATCACCAAAGGTGACATATCCTCCATCAACCTTGATTAAACTCTTGAAATATGAGTAATATCCAACCATATGCCTTGAAAATCCATTGTCCAAGTACAATAACTTCTAAAATGAACTCTTTAGGCAAGTTTCCTACAAAATAGGTTTAAACAGAAAATAATTTTTGTACCCAGATCTTCTTGGGTCCAGATAAGTTAGCAAGCCACACTTTTGGTACCCAAATTTGTCTAATGGGTCTCATAAAATCAATAGATTCAAAATATTTTGAAAGATAAACTTTGATTGATCTATAACGATGTGAATAACTAGATGAGGAATATGAATTTACAGAACTAGAACTAATAGCATTCTGTCCAGATTTAGGAATAAATCTATTTTTAGTAATCTGTCTCTGTCCAGGCTGATAGCCTATTCCAGTGGTATATTTTGGTGCCACTTGTTTTCTTAGCATTTGAGTAAGAGTGTTCTTTACATTCGTGAACATTTCTAACTCATTTCTATGTTTCTCATTGGACAATTTCAGTTCAGTATTTTCCTTGAGTAATTGAGCATTCTTTTACTTTTTTATATCAAGTGCAGATTTTACAGAGTTGGTCAAGGCATGATGTTTCTTCAAGGTCTTATACTTGTCCTTCAATTCATTACAGGTTTCATCTAGCATATTACAATATTCAAATAATTCATTACTAGACATATTTTCAGATTCAGAATCATCTCCAGAATAATAATAATTTAAATAAGGAGTATCCAATTATACCTTAGATGTGTTTGTCATGAAAAACATGTTGGCATGATTCTTTTAAGAATCAGAAGTCTCTGATTCACTTGTGTTGTCTTTTGAAGCACTCCATGTTGCCTTGATGGCATTCTTGTATTTTCTGTCCTTGTAGTCGTATTCCTTTTTGAACATAAATTTTGGACAATCAACCTTAATGTTTCCTTTTCTTTTACATTCATAACACACTATCTTATCATCCTTATCATATTTCTTCCAATATTTCTTCCAATGAACTCTATTGTCATGTTTTCCTTTGTAGTTTGATTTTCGGAATAATTTCTTCTTCCTGTAGAATTTCTTGAATCTCCTGGATGTTTGAGCCATCTCTGCATCACTGTCAAATTCACTCTCATCACAACTCGAACTATCACTTGCAGTTTGAGTTTTCTTATTGTCCTTACTATTTGAGACAGTGGACTTGAATGCCACTGACTTCCTCTTTGGTTCATCATCTTCCTCTTTGTTTACCTTCAGTTATTCTTCATACATCATCAACTTACCAATCATCTCTTTAACAGGTGGTGAACTTATGTCACATGATTCTCTTATTGAGACTGATGTGCCTCTCCATCTCTATGGCATATATCTTAGTATGCTCATGATTTGTTCTTTTGCATGAACATCTTTTCCAAGTGAGCTCATTGTATTTACAATTTCGTTGAACCTGAGATACATGTCAGAAATATGTTCATCAGGCTTCATTGTAAAATTATCATACTTAATAGTGTAGGTATTCAATATCATTTCCTTAACATTAGTTCTCCCCTCATGAGAAACATCCAAAGTATCCCAGATTTTGTATGTAGTTTTACAAGCAGATATTCGATTAAATTCTTCTTCTTCTAAAGCACAGTACGAGGCATTCATAGAATTTCAATTATTATTGTAAGCTATTTTAGTAGGTTCATCCCAATTAGTTCTTTTAGTTTTTGGAATCTTATACTGAGTCTCTATGGCTGTCCAGATATCAAATCCCATACTTTCTAAATGAATTTTCATCTTTAGTTTCCATTAGGAATAATTAACACCATTAATGAAAGGTGGCTTGTTGGTAACATCACCTTCTAATCTATTATCCACAATTATATTTTAGAAAATATATTTGAAGAGATAAAATTTAAAACTAACATAAATTTAAGATCTTTAAGATACAACTAAAATTAGAGTTGAAAAATAGAGTATTTGGAAATACATTTTTAATAAACAAACAATCCTCTGATACCAAATGTTGGTCGGAGTGGATACTCAAGAGTGGGGTGAATTGGGATCAAATAAAAAAATTATTGTTAAAAACATTATGATTTAAATCCCCCAAATTAAATAAAAATAAAACTGTAGTGAATTTATAACGATTGTAAGTTTTCAATTGGTTTCTCAAGAGATTGATTATTTCTTAGTTAACTCAATATGAGGATTGATTAACTTTTGAAACTAACTTACTGGCTAACAAAAGTTATAAAAAATTTCTAGTTTAACTATCAGAGTATGTTTAAAATTGATTTATATTTCAAAGTACATAGTAGCAGAATATTCAATATATTTTAAAACAAAATAAACAAGCACAATAGTTTTAACCAAGTGGTTCAGTCTCAAGTCGAGACTTAGTGCTCTCAAATAGTTTATATAAACATTGATCCACACCCTAGATCAGGGATAAAAAAACAGTAAAAATATTGTCTGGGTCCTATGACCTCTACCACAATTCTACATGGGAAACCAAAACAATAGCATACAGGAAATCCATGTCACACTTGACCTCTACCACTATCCACAGTGGGAAACAAGAGAGTTATAGAAGTTTTGTGTGTGGATTTAGAAATCCTCCCTTTTAGCACATGAGTTAGTGTGTGTATGGAATATACAAAGTACACACACCGCTCAAAACTAAGTTAAAGAATCACTGAGAAAGAGTAGATATGAGTTTAGAATTTTCTAGTGATTTGGAGTGCAACTCTGGACTCCTTTTGATTAAACAGAAATTCTTCTAAGTCCTTCTCTAGTTTTTGTCTTGAAAACGGAGTTTCATTTTTTTCCTTCACATCCAGTGTAGACGTTCAGCTCGAGTCACTGAGTGTTCTTTGTAACACTTGAGCTTTTACTTTAAAAACTTCTACTTGATCTGTACGAAAGTTCATTGAGTTCTTCTCGTGTTCTTCCTTACGATTTTCAATTCATGTGTCACACACTTGCACATGTATATTCCTCTCATTTTCCTCGTTATCTTGATCATCCTTTTATAAGTTGAGTTCCACCAATGGGAATGATTAACTTTTTACAGGTACGAGGTACGGTTCTAGATATTCCTACCACTATAATTAATTAATAGTAGGTGCATTAAAAACATCAAGGATGACCATTTTCTATATAAACAAATAGAAATAGATTTTAGAGAAATAGTGATTGTTTCCATCGGTAGCTCTTAGTATCAGTGAGCTTGTTTCGGTGGACTTTAGTCAGTAGGTATCAGTAGCTGTTACTCTATATAACGGTGGATCTATGTATCGGTAGCTCTTTTCCATCAGTAGCTCCTTCTATCGGCTACTCCTTATATCAGTAACTCCTTCTATTGGTAACTCCTTCTATCGGTAACTATGTGTCTATATGTATCGGTTGTTGTCTTCAGTGTGTATCAGAAACTGTTTGTCTATATGTATTGGTAACTATCTACCTGTATGTATGGGTAACTATCTGTCTGTATGTATCAGTAACTATCTGTCGGTATGTATCAGTAATTGTCTATCTGTATGTATTTGTAACTATCTCTCTGTATGTATCGGTAACTATTTGTCTGTATGTATCGGTAGCTGTCTTCACTGTCGGTGACTATTATGCATACCGGTGGACTTATGCATATCAGTGGACTTACCCTATCAGTAGACTATGTACCAGTCGACTAGTGCTTACCGGTAGACTTATTCTATTGGTAGCTCAGTCGTAACAGTGACTATCTGCATACCAGTGGACTTATGCATATCAGTTTCTATGTAACTATTTGTCTGTATGTATCGGTAGCTGTCTGTCTGTACGTATAAACATAGATAAACATTGATTAACATATTTCAATGATTATTTTGATATTTTTATCAACTTAATAGTAGGATTTCATCGATTGAAGGAATTAATATATAGATAAACATTATTTGGGATTATCAATGCATATTGAAACACAATTGAGATTATCAAAACATGTGAGGTCATCATTTAGTAATAATTAGAAAAAATTAGAAATATATAGAACTAGTTTGTAATTATAAGAATAAATATTAAAAAAATAATAATTAGTAGTAATTAGTAATAATTACTAGAAATTACTGACAATTAGCAGAAATTATTAATAATAAGCAGTAATTAGTAATAATTATTAGTAATTAAAAATATTTAGCAATAATTAGTAATAATTAGACGTAATTAGTAATAATTAGTAGTAATTAGTAATAATCAACAATAATTATTGTAGATTAGTATTAATTTTTAAAAATTTACTATAAATCACTATTAAATAATAAAAATTGTTATAAATTACTTGAAATATGAATTTAAAATAGGTTTCCAATTTTTAGACAATGAATAATAACAAATTTTTACACACATGGTTGACACAAACTAGTCATTTCTTATGGCATGGAGATTGGAAATATTATAATTTACACCATTATATTAATTTATAATATATTTTATTACTTTATAGAAATTTATAACAATTGTTTTTAATTTATATAAAAATCTGTTAATATTATCAGTAATTAGTATGAAAATATTGGTAAATAGATAAAATTTATAATAATTATAAGTTAATTTTATTTAATTAATTTTATACACTTTTTTGCATCATCCTTTTCTTTTATAAAATTTATAATTAAAAAAATTATTGTTCAATTACAAATCATTAACAATCAATCATTTTAATTATTAAAAATCACTTGTAATTATAAAATTTTAATTAAAATTAGCTTTAATTAGTAATGATTAGTAAAAATGAATAAAAAATCACTATAATTAGAAACTAGTAATGTTAATTAGTAAAAATTACTGAAAAATAGAGAATATTGGAAATATTTTAAAGTAAATTATGATTGTTTTTAGGTTTTACTCTTTTGGGGTAAACTTTTTCTAATATCAAATTAATCATAAGTAATTTATTTATTTTATATTTTTTAGAGTAATATAGACAAAGGATGTCAACAATAGTCTTTATTACACGACCGTAATGTGATAAAGTATTCCATGAATCCAAATAATTATGGTATAAATCCTGTATATATTGGGGGTGTTGATGCTTTTTTAAAATTTGCATTATCAAACCAGAATTTTTTTTAGAAGGGATAATTAATTTTCCATGAAAGAAATGTGATATGAGGATGAATGAAACATTTTAAAATGTGGGGTGTCAACTATTGAGATTTGGTTTTTGAAATGACTATGTTTTTTGGTTTCCACAGGGTGAAAGCAGTTCTATAGATGATATTAATAACGCGGTTCCAGATCAATCAAGGTTTCAAAATATAGTACATGATTTGGTTGGTCCATATTTTTGACAAATTGATGCTTGGGATGATATTGATACAACTCTAGAGTAGGAACTATATCAATTTTATGAGTTTCTGGAGACCATTGAGGATGTCTTATATCATGGTTTCATGATTATAAAATTTGAGGTAGTTGTGAAATTTATGGATATTAAATAAGATAATGGAATATCAAATAGCTATTTTGATTAGATATTCTACTTGTTTAAAATACTAGTACCAAAAATGAAATGTGTTTCCTATATGATTATATGAGAGCAAGAGGTTAGTTCATAATCTGGGTCTTGGTTCTCAGAAGATTCATGCATGTTCAAATGATTTCATCTTATATTAAGATAAAAATGAGTCATTGGATAGTTATCCTATATGTGTATAATTGAGGTATAGAGAGACTCAACCAAGGAAGTCTATATTGATTCCTATAAAATAGTTGAGTTATTTTCCACCTACACCTAGAGTTTTGTGTTTATTTATGTCTCAGAACACCTCGTAATTGATGTCATGCCTCAAAACCAATATTTCAACTGTTAAAAGCTTAAATAATCCCAATAACAGTGATTCAGAGAAAAGGTGTCACCATGTACATTCTTATTTTGCTTCAGAGTCCCTAAATTTGTTATTAGGTCTTTCTACTAAAACTTTATATCCATTTCGTTCATTCTATAGTCTATATTCATGTTGGCCTTTCTATATAACTACATATAGTATGCATCCATGTATGTTGATGAAATGTAAAAATATCTCTTTAAACTTATTAATTCCTTGTCATCTAAAAAATAATATTGATGTATATTTGAATCCACTGATTGATGAGTTAAATTAATTATGGATTAACGGTTTCAGTACATATGATATTGTTGGGGAAAAAATTTCATACTCAAAAGAGAATTAATTTGGACAATTATTAACATCCCAACATATGTCATGTTATATGGTTGGATTACACATGGTTTAAAATCAAGTTCATACATTACGAGAGACACAAAGAATTTATCCTCATTAGTGGAATAAATCCTTGATTTTTCCACTATTGTCACACATTCCATCAAACCACTCACCCTTTTCAGAGGAACATATATCATTTCAGAAAAGGCATAGTTGAAAGAAATGGACAACAGTCAATGACCTCAGGTATGGAGTTGAAATCTATTTTTCTCTTCATTACCTCATATTACATTTGGACAAACTATAAAAGAATAAAATATTTATGTCTTTGGGAAATAAAACAATTGGATAAAATAGAACGTTTTTAAGAATTCCCTATATTGGATTTATATGTTGGTTCATCACATGTTGGATGTCATGCATATTGAGAAGAACTATTTTGAAAATATATTTTATGAAGTTTTTGATACACCAGGTATGAACAATGATAATGTAAAGAAATGATTCAAAATTTCCCAGATTTGTAGGAGACCATAACTTGAACTATTTGAAATTGTCATATCATAAACATTAATGAAGAAAAAATAGCTCATAAACCTTACAAATAAAATTAATTATTAGTTTTTAGTCAATTATAGATTTGATACTTTCCAATGGTTGTGTTTCCAATTTTGGTAGATGTTTCTGAAATGGCCATATTACCAAATTAAAAAGTCATAACAATCATGTTATAATTAAAAGACATCATCTAATTGGATTAAGAGGTATTTTTAATTTGGTTATCTAGGATGAACTAATAGACATATCATATTTTTTCTAAGATATTTTTGTTTGACAAAAGAATATGATGTACTAAGAAAACGTAAAAAAATGTTGTTTTAATTTTATATAAATTGGAAAAAAACATCCCTCTGGCTTTTCTTAACTCAATGGAACATTTTATATTACATTTTATACATGAAGAATATTGTGTAGGTATAGTGTAGTTCTAATGGATGTACCCATTTGAGAGATACATGAAGATATTCATGAAAAATAATACTCAACAACGAATCAATTGAAAGACCAATTTCTAAGCATATTTGTAGGAGGAAATTTATTATTTTCCACTCCCATTATTTTTAATCTAAATATATCTTAAAACACAACCACATGGGACACATTGAGGGAAATGTTTATGATGAAATGATAAATAAATTATCAATTTTTAATCATCCAGAACACGGCTTCGGTGAAGTTCACGAATGATGGATTTTAGATGATGACCATCATAGAGCTCATTCAAATGATATGCTAAACTGTGAAAAAATGACACCATTTTTACTGTGAGTTATCCTATAACATGTTCTATAATCATTGTTACAGTAAATTAATATTATTTAAGTTTTAGGTTATATTATAATTATATCAAGAAAACATTTCCAAAAATTACTACAGCTGATCATGAAGAACAATGAGAAAATGATCTTTCCTACTAGTTTGAAAAACTTGTAACATAAATTATTTATGGTTTAACCTATAAAATCAATATTTTAGTTGTTATATTGATAATTTATTTACATATTTTCAGGTATCTCAACATGTTGATTACATTTTTAATCGATTGTCTGTATTGAGTAACCCACCATCCAAAATGGTGAAATCATATAATGCATATGTAGTGAATTGTATACGATTTCATACACGTAAAAATGGGAAAAAATAATGAATAGTGGTGTTTTTTATAGGATCTCATAATTGGGAAATTGAAGTCAAATTTTAGGGCATGATGGAAGAAATTATCGAATAGTGTTATCTAGAAATGAATTACACAATGATACTTAAAAGTTAGTGGTTGGATACTAAGAGAGAATTGTGTATTCATCTATGCCATGGAATCATTAATAATAAATATTAAATATTTCTTATAATAAATGAACCATTTTTATTTCCTTATACGGAACATCAAATATATTATGAAAATTATTTTGTTACTTCAAGAGAGTGGGGTTATCCTTGGAGCATAACAAATATGAAATATCAAGAAAAATATGTTTATTTAATGTGAATTTGGTTCCCATGAAGTGTAAGAAATTGAAAGTTTTCAACAGAAAACTCCAAATACATACTTTCCATGAAGAGAAATGAATATTCATGATGAAACACCATAGTTGAGGGTTAGTGGCGATGATGGTTATGATGATGTTATTGATGTAACCAAGGAATTTGAAATGACATGAGATGATGAAACTGAAACTCCTATAGAAATTGTTGATACTTAAGATAATTTTGATGATATTATCACCATCATATATCTAGTTAAAGATGGATAATGAGATTGATATTGTTAAATGATGGTAATAATAATGTAATATATATATATATAATAGTTATTTTCAATAATTTACAAACTATAATCATTTCATGTTTCAGATGGAATCAGATCTATTTTATGAGTTAGAGGGTGGTGATCTGCCTAGTAATGAGCGGGATGTTGGATCATCTAAACCTCAGACTATTAGAGGTGCATCGAGGAATAAGAAGGGTTGTGTTCTTGCTATATTGATGATTATTATCCATATCCCCAAATGACACCCACATATTTTCTTTCATCCATGCATGCATAAGTATGTTTACATATGTATTTTATTTAGTTTTAATTAATTATCATTAATTTATTTATATAGTAATTGTTTGATTATTTGTTTTTTTACATCATATAGGATATAGTTATATTATAGTGGAGTGCTATATTTCAAAATTATTTTTGGGAACTTGTGTTTTATGGAATCGGATTCCAATAGATGTTTCACAACGTATGTTCGATCAATGGATGGTATGTAAATAAATAATATTTATCTTGAAATTTATTTAATTAATAAATTTATTGTATTAATTATTTAGGGTTTATGGTATCCCATCGATGAGGCCAATCATGAATCTATCACGATGGTGTGGGAGTGTTATATGTGAAATTGTTGCCATTAGTTTGGCCAAATTTGAGGAGGATAATAAAAATGAAATTAGGATTCATAGAGTTTAATGAGTCTTGTAGTGACCACCGACCTGGTTACATTGAATCTTATGTTGGGGATGGATTGTTTTCACACAGGATAGGTGGTCTTTTTCAGAGGAGATCATCAATTGGTTGAAAAAAATAGGGGAGATAGGAGGTGACACATCGAGCAGGTAGTCGTACATTCGTTATAGATATGGAACATATGGTATGAACCTTTTTGATTAATTTATATAACTTTAAATGTAAGAAATTTATTTTATATTTCTATTGGTAGTTGAACAGCCCGATTTTACAGAGTTCGAAGTTTATAGGAGTATGTACATCGATCCTATCACTTGAGAGACTAGAGGTGATTTCCAATGTTAGATTGTGGATAGTATAATTTCTTTTTGAGTTTTATCATTAACTACATATAATATTTTGACCCTTTTAATTTTAAATTGTAATTTAAGGAGTGATATGAGGATGTGACATCTCAACCACAAACTGGGATTTAGGTTGAGATCGAGGATCAGACAAATATAGTAGGATTTGAAGGGGCTGTGTGGATGTAGGAGAACTATTATGCCTTTTAGAAAGGCCATGTTGTTCGTATCAACTCTCAATTTACATTTGTGAGTTATTAAGGTACCACTGCGATGTTGATGTGTATCTAGATATGTGCTCATATACTGTTATCATCATCTACTCCGTAGTATTTTTAGTTTCTTCGAGATCACGGTGAGGATATAGAGAGTATTCATAGGGAGCAGGAAGGCCTCTATTGACATCAGTAGTAGCAACAATAGGAGGAGGAGATGAATCAATGGTAGCAGCATCCCGAGCAGAAGATGAAGTACATATGATGTACGACTCATGGTTTAGATATTGAGCTTCATCCACCATGTTCCCAGCTCCTCTAGTGTACACTCCCCCTTAGTGATGAATTTACTTATTATGATAAGTCATTTGAATGTATTTTTTTTAATTTTATGTACATACATTTCTATATAGTACGCTTTTATATAGTTGTAAATATTGTGTTTTTATCCTTTATTTAATTATTTAATTATTTTTATTTTTATTTATATTTATTTATTTATTATTATTTTATTGTATTTTTATATTTTTGTGAATATTGAAATTTTTATTATTTTATAATTATTTATTATTTATTAATATTAATAATAATTATATTATAATTATATTAATATTATGTATATTTTTAATAATAATAATATTATTATTATTATATTAACAGTATTTATATTATTATTATTATTTATTATATTTATTATATTATTATTATTAGTTAGTGTTATTTTATTTATATTATATTATTATTATTATTATTTTATTAATATTTATTAATTTTTTTTTATTTTTGTGATGTTTTTTACGACATTCCCATCCCAAAATGGTTTTCTAAAAACACATAGATACTATTTGCAACGAGAAAATTTCCCATCGTAAAAATTATTTTTTGCCACGCATTTTCTGTAACATGGATTTTGCAGTGGGCCCCGTCTCAAATGCCCTTTTTCATGGGGCCTAATCGCAAATGCCCTGTTGGAAAAAAAATAATTTCCAATAGTGGATGGTCCATACTGAGGTGGTTACACCCCTCCACCCCCACTCTGGGTTAGTGTCAGGCTATAGTCCCGACCCTCTAAGCTGGTCCCATTTCTACCATCACTGACCCCCACCAAAAAATGGAGAGTCACACCATACCCTTTTTGGGCTAGGTTGATGACATTTCTGTTTTCACCCTTCTTCAAGCCCAAATGTATATCCGTTAAATACCATGTGTCGAGCTACTCCCTATAAGACTCCTAAAATCCCATTACTTATCTTCAATTCCATGTTGAACTAGAAAGGGCTTCTCTTGTGTAAGTCCCACACCAACTTAATCCAGATCACATGATGTTAATCTTTATGCAATTCATCCTCACCACATGACATTAAACTATATGGAATTCATCACGACCAGTTGATGTTATAATAAAAGGAACTAGTAGGAGAAATATGACATAAAATTGTAGTAAACACTATATAGAAAAAATAATATACCTCATGCAATATCACAAGACAAACATTAAACGACCCATTTTAGGGCACTCCTCCCGAGTTAAGCCTGTAGCATTTCTTGTAGGTGGAATAACGTTTCCTCCTATTCACTTCTTCACAAGACACATCCAAATAGATCACCAAAATATAACAATTTGTGATAGGGTGGAAAGGAGCACAATCAAAGCCCTATTTCTCTCCCCTTGGGATCTAGCACCATCCATTAGTGAATTTGGGAAATTGTGCGATCCTAAAATATACTGATTTCTCTTGTTTCTCACACCAATCATGACTCACCAGGGCCTATATATTTGTGGAAATTATAAAATCTACATGATCCAAAAACTCAAATAGGTATCCTGTAAGGTATAAATCTCGAAACCATAATTTATCCTTCAAATAGCCATATTCCAATTAATGTAGCATAAAATCGGAAGATTCCATGAGTTAGCCCCAATTATGCCCCCTTTGATGGATTGCTGCCATGCATAATCCCCAATCTTAGTAAACCATCTAGAATTTGATTCCCATCTAACAGGGATATGTAAAAAGCATAATTGAGGTCTAAAATCAAAACACAAATCCCCAAATGTTTTCCAATACACATTTCTGGTAAGTTCATGTCAACTTAAGGGAGACATCTCCTCTTGGACCCTTAGACTTCCTTAGCATAAGTTCCACAAATTCCATGACCATGCACCCTTCGCATGATCATCATTACTACATGATGTAAAACTACCTGGTTGGTTCCCTACCACATGACCTTAAATGGTGATGTTTCAAGTTAAGAAACACCTAACAAAATGGGTTTTTATTCCTCTCATGAGGATACATAAGAAGGCCATCTTACGGGTTTGATACTAATATTAAAACAACTCACATCGCCCCCGGATAACGATAAACTCTAGAGAACCCTAGTATTTGGATTAAAAAAAACATCATCCCAATAAACTACTAAGTAATCCATAATTTTTTAAATAGGGTATCATTTATATAGAACCTCAAATACCTACCCATCCCACCCTTTATGGAGAACATTGGATACATACAGATGATTCCGAAAAAGTATATGGTCCTGATAAATTTTTACTTAGTGGTACTCCACAAGAACATACTTGGGAATGAACCAAGGATCTTTGAACATATATTAAATATATAAGAGTGTCCCAAAATAGGTAATAGTCCCTCCCAATTGTTTTATGGGCCCAAATTCCCATCCTCTCAACCGATGTGAGTTATTAAATGTGGTTGGCCATGTTACCCAATGAGAACCTACCATTGGGAAGTATGTCTAGGAATACTTGATATGAGATTCATTTGACATTTCCCTATCCACAAAAAACCCATTGGAGAACTCTTTTATACTTTGTACCCAACATCAATGATTCCACACCATTAAACGCTATGCAATAAACCATTTTGTCGAAAAACATGCCTTTGGTGGAAACCAAATAGTAACCAGATGATGTTGACTTTACTAAGAGACATACTTCATAATATAAGAAAAGATATACAAACTAGTCCGCATCATACCATTTTGTTCCTGAACCCTGTTCAAATCTTTGGGGGTAACAAAAATTGTGAACCTGATGTAAATCCTTAACCATGGTGGTGGTGTTACCCTGTTTCAGAACCCTTTCAAATCCAAAATGGAAGAGTGCCAATCATGACCATCAATCATGAATGTGGACATGAGATGATAAATTGAAAAGTTTTTTTATATATACTTGTCACATACATTATAGGCATTCTTCAGAGATTCCTTCAATAAAATGGAATCATAGTAGATTTTAGAGGCACACATGACAACCACAACATAGGTAGGCGGGTCCTCGATATAAGGCTCTATCCTTAAACCTTACTTAATATTGAATTAAATGAATAATTCACATTGATGATATTTTCAGGTTTAGAGTTTTAGTGAATTAGGACATAACTATTACACCTCAAAAGATTACAAAGTAAAAACTACTACTATGTTTCCATAAAATAAAAACTCTTAAAAAGAAACATGTATAGTTCCATGTTTTAGAAAGCATGAATTTCCCTTGATCCCATATTTGACACTATTCCACATTATGTCCTGTGAAAACATTTCAAAAAAAACTTGGGATGAGCATAAAAAGCTCAGTAAGGGATACACAATGAATGAAAACTGTTAGTTTTTTCAATACAACAAGTAAACCATGTATACTTTATCAAAGCAATACTTTTCACCTTTATGAATTAGTAAAAACTCTTCACTAAATAAAAGATAATTACTTACCCTTTGTAACCAAAAGATTACCATAAAACCCATATAAAGATCACATAACATATAAAGGTAACTTGGGACATAAACATACTTAAATTGAATAACCATACAGTCGACTTCCACACAGATCACTTAATGGAATATCCATACGGCCGACTTCCATACCCAATGCATTGGAGGTTATAATGTAACCAACCATCTTGGTATTCAGGGAACTACCTGTCATATGTTTTATCACGTAACCACCCATCATATGTCCAAGTACCATTATAAAATCATAATACATAAAACAAATATAATGGAAAGAAAACATTTCCACACATTGATCACAATATATCACTTAAATATATTGACATAACCAATCCATTATAAAAAAATATTTTCAATACCAAAATACATAAAAGAGTATATGGTATATATTTCATTTTTAAAAACATTACGACTTGTAGAGGAAGCCAAAGACCAAATAGTACTCGCGGCGGTGGAAAAGGTCATTGTCACCGCGTACGTTAAAAGAAACATTCCTTTTTGTCATTTAGTAAAACGCTTCATATAAAAAGATTCCTTTTGAATAAAATTAAAAGTCAAAGGGGGTTATACACCGTATAAAATAAAGTTGTGTATAAAACAAAATATGCCTCAATGAAAGGATATTGAGATGAAGTCCCTTACCTCAGGTCCGACTTGACTCGATCGTTCTTTAATGTCCTGAATAATAAACTTGAGTTAATCTATACTTGATTAAGAAAATTTTTCAAGTTCATTATTACTTTTTTATCACTTATTACCATGTTATAAACATTATGTAATCATTTATGTTAATAATGTTTGTTTTGTCGATATTTGGTTCTTAAGTCGAAAGTGGACATCTTACAATTACATGTTGTTCGTGTGGTCAAAGGCTCTTTATATCCAGAATGATATTCCTGATTTGGATATTATATATATCATATATATCCATAAAATACTTGTATTTATAATATTACATAATCATTTAGAGGTACTAAATGAAATGTACCGTTCATGGAGACGGTAAACCGTACGTACGCATGAACGCTACTTTCATTTCTATGTCATATTAATGGAATTAAAACTAAATGAGAGGTATGTATATTTTAATTATAGAATTATATTTATAATTTAGATTTAACATAAATCATATATAATAACTTTAAATCCATCCTTTATACGTCCCACATATGGCATTAATGAATCAAATCATGTTGAGGGGGCGGTAGTCCGCACTTCCTAAAATGAAGATATCCTGTATACCCATAGTGGAAGCCATAAAGGTATACCACAAATGAAAAATACAGAAGAATAAGGAAAACATAGGCATAATATATATCATATATAAATATAGATACATCTTAATGGCCACCATTAAAGGTTTTAAAAGAAGATTGAACAATCATCATTTCGTGGGGCAGAAATTCGCCAAGCACAAAAACAGCATGTTCATTAACCATTAGACGGAGGTGTGTGTAGGAGTAGCTCGAATCCTACTTATAAAAAAATCCTAGTATAGTTCAGATACTGGTTTTGTTACAAAATAAAGGAATAAAAAGAGTTTAGAGGGTTGGAGAAGAAAAATAAAACAAAAGAACACAAGAGAAAACACTACCTTTAAAACGAGTAACTATTTTTGATTTGAGCTCAAAGGTTTTCTTGGGAAGACTTCTTCCCAAAGTGAGACTTCATGGAGTAATATAGGGATGTGGAGAGACAAAATGGGCAGGGGTTGGCTGAGACAAAGGCTTGAGAGGTGTGGGTAAGGTGGTAGAGGTGGGGGCCTTTTATAAGAGGAGAGGAGGGGCACTCTTGGAGAGTTATAAAAGGTTACTTTATTATAAAATGCTTTTCAGATTTAAAAGGTCCGAAAATTATATATTTCGAGGATAAGGTGCTAATAGTTTGAAATCCGCCCATCCAATAGGTTTTTGACATGTGTAGGGCTTAGATTTTACATTATCTTTTCAGTTTATTTAAATCATTAAATAAGGAGGTAATCGCTGCATCATCATGGTGTCGTAAATAATTTAATTTATTTAGTGTCTAAAAATTATAAAACAAATATCATGATTTAGTAAATCGATTTATCTTTCTAATGAATATTTATTGTCAAAAATATGACTTGTATAACCCCATTTAAAAATTGTTTTAGTAAAACAACTCATGTTTGTGACATTTTAATTCTAACATTAAATAAAAAGTTTTTAATGTCATTTTCCTACCAAAGTGGCACCATAGGGTCCCGAAGATGACCCATGGATTTTTTTGGTCGCCCATGACACATCCAATAAGGGTAGGACATGTGTCAAGTTCATTTCATATTATTAAAACATTATTTTTACCTTAAACTACACTTTTTACCTCTAATCGCGATTAATAAACTTAAAAGTTACTATTCACCAAAAAATTATTTTAATCCCATTGAACCACATTTTAATTATTAATGACATCCAAGTATGTCTGATTTTTGAAGTTCAAAACACGGAGGTGGTAAAATTTCATTTAAACAAAAAATCAGTTTTTTAAGTACGACTTAGTGGTTTCACTATTCATCAAAAATTGAAGTTTTTCAGAAAAATACCAAAACTTCACCCTAAGCTATATTTGATATTCTGAATTCAAAAATGAATTATATTTTAAAATATTCAAAACATATAAGTTTCATTAATTAATTTAATAATTAATTCCTGATGTCAGAGCAAAGAGCGTGTTTTTATGAAACAATATGTATCAAAATATTGACACTAGTTTAAGTCCGATTTCAAAGTGAAATTAATTCCAACGATGACTATTGAATTAAATGGTAAAAAAATATTCTAATTGCACATTTAAACCAATTAAAAATATAATATAATCATATAAATAAATTATATTAAAAAGAGGTTTTGAATTAAAATACAACATTTTTCACTATTCATTAAAAAAACGAACTTTATCGGAAAAATACCAAAAAATCACACAAAATAAAATTTGATGTCCCAATTATAAAGAAGAATTTTATTTGGTCCAATAGAATGTATAAGAGTGACCAAAACTATATTTAATGACGGTTCTCCATCAAAAGGCGATAAGTGGACCTTTAGTGAAAATTAGAGTATATATGCCTAAAATTGAATTCTTTTCATATTTTAAGCCTTTATCTTTTATTGGATAAATGTAAAAACATTTAACAAACATATATAATCATATTTTAGTTATTTCCATTCATTCCCGCCAATACAACGGCTACGTGTTAACTACCATTTAAAATAATATTATTTTATTACTAGTGTGCAACGTAAAATTTCAAAGAAACTCTTTGTTGTGTATCGGGTATGCTATCAAACATAGAAACCCCTTTAAAGTAAAATTAATATTTAATTCATAAATGTTAATAAAAATGAAAATTCTTTATTCTTTATTTAACTGGGATGTTACATCCTTCCCCCCTTTTGGGAATTGCGTCCTCGCAATTTTATTCACTTATCAAAATAAGTGGGGGTATTTATCCCTCATAGCATTTTCAGATTCCCATGTTGCCTCTTCAACCATATGGTTTTTTCATAAAACCTTTACCTGGAGAGTTACCTTATTCCAAAACACTTTCTCCCTATGGTCAAGTATTTGGACTGGTTGTTCTTCATAAGATAGATTCTCTTCCAACTGAACTACCTCTAGACTCAAAACATGAGATAGATCTGGCATGTACTTCCTTAACATTAAAACATGATAAACATTGTGTACCTGAGATAAACTCGGAGGTAAAGACACTCGGTATGCAACTGATCCAACTCTCTCCAGAATTTCATATGGTTCAATGAA
Organism: Viscum album; assembly: GCA_963277665.1. Lineage (NCBI taxonomy): Eukaryota > Viridiplantae > Streptophyta > Magnoliopsida > Santalales > Viscaceae > Viscum > Viscum album. The sequence goes on from OY728145.1 coordinate 917,793,538, forward strand.
CCTTGGACTCAACTTTCCTTTCTTACCAAATCGCATCACACTTTTCCATGGTGAGACTTTGAGAAAAACATGATCACCTACCTCAAAAGATAGAACCTTCCTCCAGTTATCTGCATAACTCTTCTGCCTGCTTTGAGCTTTCTCATGTGTTTCTGAATCAACTGAACTTTTTCTGCCATCCATTCTACCAATTCTGGTCCCATCAACTTCCTTTCACCCACTTCATCCCAGAAAGCTGGAGTTCGACACCGCTTCCCATATAATGCCTCAAATGGTGCCATCTGTATACTGGAATGAAAAATTTTATTATAAGAAAACTCAACCAAAGAAAGATGTTGGTCCCAACATCCCTGATAATCCATCGAACAAGCACGTAGCATATCCCGAAAGTCTGAATTGTTCGTTCTGACCGACCATCCGATTGAGGATGAAAAGATGTACTAAAATTTAATTTAGTACCCAACGACTTCTAAAGGCCTTTCCAAAAGTTTTAAGTGAACCTCAGATCACGGTTAGATACAATGGAGTGAGGAACATTATGTAACCTAGCTATCTCTTTAAGATACAAATGGGAATGTTGATCTAGGGAAAAAGTATCTCGTATGGAAAGGAAATGAGCAGATTTAGACAAGCGGTCAACAATAACCCAGATTGCATTATTACCTCAAGGTGTCTTCGACAATCCCACTACGAAGTCCATGGATATATTCTCCCATTTCCACTCTGGTACTGGTAATGGTTGAAGCATCCCTTTTGGTAACTACCTCTCCGCTTTAACTTATTAACAAGTCAAACACTTCACAGTAAAATCAGTAATATCCCTTTTCATTTCATCCCACCAGTAATACTCCCAAAGATCTCTATACAACTTAGTACTGCTAGGATAGGCTGAAAACGGAGAACTATGAGCTTCACATAAAAAATATCACTTCAACTGTAAATCACACAGAACACACAATCTCTTCCCAAATCTCAAAACAAAATCATTATCAATATTTAATTCAGGCACCTTACCCTTCTAAACCAGCTCTACCTTTTTCTGCAACTCACTGTCTTGCTTCTGTGCTTGCGTAATTCTGTTTGATAGAGAATATTTCACTGATACCTGAAACAAAACAGAAGAACATCCTACACCAAAAAATTCTATGCCAAATTTCATCAAATCCTTAACCAAAGGATCACGTTCAAATGCAACATCGTTAATGAAGCATTACTTTTTCGACTTAAAGCATCAGCCACTTTATTTGCTTCCCCCGGATGGTAATGAATTGTACAATCATATTCCATGATTAATTCTAGCCATCTCCTCTGTCTCATGTTCAGTTATTTTTGAGTGAATATATACTTTAAACTTTTTTGATCGGTATATATTTCACACTTTACTCCAAACAAATGATGCCTCCAAATTTTTAAAGAAAAAGCAACAGCAGCTAATTCCAAATCATGTGTAGCATAATTTACCTCATGAGTTTTCAACTAACGTAAAGCATAAGAAATTACCTGATCATTTTGAATTAGGATGCAACCAAGTCCTTTCAATGAAGCATCATTGTAGATAACAAACTCCTCATTCCTGGAAGGTAGTGCCAAAAATGGAGCATTCACCAATCTTCTTTTCAACTCCTGAAAACAATCATCACATTATTTTGTCTAGATAAACTTAACACCCTTCCGAGTTAGATTCGTCATTGGACTAGATAACTGTGAAAACTTTCTAACAAACCTTCGGTAATAGCCTGCCAAACCAAGGAAGCTACGAATCTTAGTTACATTTGTGGGTCTTGGTCATCCTTCAATAACCATTGTTTTTGCAGGATCAACAATTATTCCATCTTTATGAACAATATGACCAAGGAAAGAATTTTTTTGCAACCAAAACTCACACTTGTTGAATTTTCCATACAGTTTATTTTCTTTTAAGGTTTTAAATATAACCCTTAAATGACTTTCATTCTCCACTTTACTTTTAGAAAACACCAAAATATAGTCCATCTCATCACTATCCCGGATATTTTTCACCATCGACCACCACTGATCAGCTTCACCTTCCAAACGGTAAACAGCAAGACTAAGCTTTTGATATTCTGAAAACCCCATGAAATCAAAAAGCTTCTCTAGTGCATTAATCCACCCTTCAGCTAGCACAGTGGCAGATGATCCTCTGAATGATAGTGGATGTTGCCTCATGAAATGTTCCACCACAAACATATTCCACTGTGGTTGATCTGGCTGATCTCGGGCATGGATACCACCACCATTTATAGCCAGATTCAACTGTGCCATCACTGCAACAAACTGTTCAGTTCCAATTCCGACCATCTCAGGTTGCTAATTTGGAAGTTTGTCTTTATCCTGATGTCATCCCAACATAGCTGCCTTGTTTCCTATGAGGAAAACCATTCTGAACACAGAAATATCTTAGGTGAAGCAACATGGTAATCTTTAAATGCTATATCATTTCAATCATTCCATAAATAAATTTATAATTTAACAATTTTATAACTCCTAAAGTTGTCTAAACCGACCTCTGATACCAATTATAAGGCCTCATCCCTAAACCTTACATAATATTGAATTAAATGAATAATTCACATTGAGGATCTTTTCAGGTTTAGAGTTTTAGAGAATTAGGACATAACTATTACACCTCAAAAGATTACAAAGTAGAAACTTCTAGTAAGTTTCCATAAAATAAAAACTCTTAAAAAGAAACATGTCTAGTTCCATGTTTTAGATAACATGAATTTCGCTTGATCACATCCTTGAAGCTATTCCACATTAATTCCTATGAAAAAATTTCAAAAAATACTTGGGGTGAGCATAAAAATCTCAGTAAGGGATACATAATGAATGAAAACTATTAGTTTTTTCAAAGAAACAAGTAAACCATTTATATTGTATCAATGCAATACTTTTCACCTTTATGAAGTAGTAAAAACTCATCACTGAATAAAAGTTAATTACTTACCCTTTTGTAACCAACATATTACCATAAAACCCATATAAATATCACATAACATATAAAGGTAACTTGGGACATAAACATACTTAAATGTAATAAACATACAGTCGACTTCCACAAATATCACTTAATGGAATAGCCATATGGCCGACTTCCATACCCAATGCATTGGAGGTTATAACATGACCACCCATCCTGGTATTCACGGCACCACCCTTCATATGGTTTATCACGTAACCACCCGTCATATGTCTAAGTACCATTATAGAATCATAAAACATAAAAAAATATATAATGGAAAGAAAACATTTCCACACTTTGATCACAATATATCACTTAAATACATTGACATAAAAATCCATTACAAAAAACCATTTTCAATACCAAAATACTTAAAAGAGTATATGGTATTTATTTTAATTTTTAAAAACATTACGGCTTGTTGAGGAAGCCAAATACCAAATAATACTCGCAGCGGCAAAAAAGGTCATTGTCACTGCGTACGTTAAAAGAAACATTCCTTTTTGTTGTTTATTAAAACACTTCATATAAAAAGATTCCCTTTTGAATAAAATAAAAATTCAAAGGGGTTTATACACCGTATAAAAGAAAGTTGTGTATAAAACAAAATATGCCTCAATGAAAGTATATTGAGACGAAGTCCCTTACCTAGGGTCTGACTTGACTCGATCGTTCTTTAGTGTCCTGAATAATAAACTTGAGTTAATTTATACTTGCTTAAGAAACTTTTTAAAGTTAATTATTACTTTTATATCACTTATTACCATGTTGTAAACATTATGTAATCATTTAAGTTAATAATGTTTGTTTTGTCGATATTTGGTTCTTAAGTCGAAAGTGGACTTCTGACAATTACATGTTGTTCATGTGGTCAAAGATTATTTATATCCAGAATTATATTCATGATTTGGATATCATATATATCATATATATCCATCATATACATGTATTTATAATATTACATAATCATTTAGAGGTAAGAAATGAAATGCACCGTTCATGGAGACGGTAAGTCGTACGTACGCATGAACACTACTTTCATTTCTCTGTCATATTAATGGAATTAAAACTAAATGAGAGGTATGTATATTTTAATTCAAGAATTATATTCATAATTTATATGTAACATACATCATATATATTAACTTTAAATCCATCCTTTATACGTCCCACATGTGGCATTAACGAATTGAATCACTTTGAGGGGGCAGTAGTCCGCACATCCTAAAATGAAGATATCGTGTATACCCATAATGGAAGCCATAAAGTTATACCACAAATGAAAAATAAATAATCATAAGGAAAACATAAACATAATATATATCATATATAAATAGATTTACATCTTAATGGCCACATTAAAGGTGTTAAAAGAAGATTGAACAATCATCATTTCGTGAGGCAGAAATTCTCCAACCGCAGAAACAATATGTTATTTAACCATTAGACGGAGGTGTGTGTAGGTGTAGCTAGAATAATTCTTATAACAACATCCTAGTATACTTAAGATACTGTTTTTGTTACAAAATAAAGGAATAAAAAGATTTTAGAGGGTTGGAGAAGCAAAATAAAACAAAAGAACACAAGAGAAAACACTACCTTTAAAACGGGTAACTCTTTTTGATTTGAGCTCAAAGGCTTCCTTGGGAAGACTTCAGCCAAAAGTGAGGCTTCAAGGAGTAAGAGAGAGATGTGGAGAGACAAAATGAGCAGGGATTGGCCGAGCCAAACTCTTTATAGGTGTGGGTAAGGTTGTAGAGGTGGGGGCCTTTTATAAGAGGAGAGGATGGGCACTCTTGGAGAGTTATAAAAGGTTGCTTTATTATAAAAAGATTTTAGGATTTAAAAGGTCCCAAAATTATATATTTCGAGTATAAGGTGCTGATAGTTCGAAATCCACCAATCCAATAGGTTTTTGACATGTGTAGGTCTTAGATGTTACATTATCTTTTCATTTTATTTAAATCGTTAAATAATGAGGTAATCACTGCATCATCATGGTGTCATAAATAATTTAATTTATTTAGTGTCTAAAAATTATAAAACAAATATCATGATGTAGTAAATCTTTTATCTTTATAATGAATATTTATAGTAAAAAATATGACTTGTATAACCCCATTTAAAAATTGTTTTAGTAAACCAACTCATGTTTGTGACATTTTAATTTTAACATTAAATAAAAAGTTTTCAATGTCATTTTGCTACCAAAGTGGCTTCATGGGGTCCCCAAGTTGACCCATGGATTTTATGGGTAGGCCATGACACATACAATAAGGGTGGTTCATGTGTCAAGTTCATGTCATATTATTAAAACATTATTTTTACCTCAAGCAACACTAATTACCTCTAATCACGATTAATAAACTTAAAAGTTACTATTCACCAAAAAATTATTTTAATCCCATTGAACCACATTTTAATTCTTAATGACAACAATGTATGTTGGATTTTTGAAATTCAAAATACAGAGGTGGTAAAATTTCATTTAATTGAAAAATCAGTTATTTAAGTACCACTTAGTGGTTTCACTATTCATCAAAAATTGATGTTTTTTTAGAAAAATACCAAAAATCACCCGAAGATATATTTCATATTCTGAATTCATAAATGAAGTCTATTTTAAAAAATTCAAAACATATAAGTTTCATTAATTAATTTAATAATTAATTCCCACTGTCAGAGCAAAGAGCGTATTTTTATGAAACAATAAGTATAAAAAAATTGACACTAGTTTAAGTCCGATTTCAAAGTGAAATTAATTCCAACAACCACTATTGGATTAAATGGTAAAAATATACTCTAATTTCAATTTAAAACCAATTCAAAAGATAATATAATCATATAAATAAATTAGAATAAAAAGAGGTTTTGAATTAAAATACAACATTTTTCACTATTCATTAAAAAAATGAACTTCATCCGAAAAATACCAAAAATTCACACAAAGTAAAATTTGATGTCTTGATTCTAAAGAAAAATTTTATTTGGTCCAATAGAATGTATAAGAGTGACCAAAACTATATTTAATGACAGTTCACCATCAAAAGGAGATAAGTGGACCTTTATTGAAAATTAGAGTATATATGCCTAAAATTGAATTCTTTTCATATTTTTAGCCTTTTTCTTTTATTGGATAAATGTAAAAACATTTAACAAACATATATAATCATATTTTAGTTATTTCCATTCATTCTCCCCAATACAACGACTACATGTTAACTACTATTTAAAATAATATTATTTTATTACTTGTGTGCAACGTAAGATTTCAAAGAAACTCTTTGTTGTGTATCGGGTACACTATCGAACATAGAACCCCCTTTAAAGTAAAATTAATATTTAATTCATAAATATTAATAAAAATGAAAATTCTTTATTCTTTATTTACCTGGGATGTTACACTCGACGTAGCAGAGGACTCCATCACCCACATAGTATCTTCAATGCTGGGACTCAAATGCACTGATTCGAGAGTACCATTATTGGGGTACTCTCCCCACCTTTGAGTAAGATAATTAGGCCCTATTGACCATAATTCCATTCCATTCGTCTACTCAACAATGGTTGGTGGTCTATAATTAGGTAGCTCCACTAGACTTCTCCAATCATTTCTGGATCATGTCCCTATAATGTGATAATCAGTACCTCCCTTATCATAGGGAGGTTGGTGAAGTCTCCACCAACCATTAAAGACTTACTGTAAAGGGGAATCACTCAAGGACCCTATTGAAATTCTTTTTTTATAATTCAGTGAGGCCCAGTATCCTTACATAGAGGATGATATCACACCAGGGGTCCCTACTAAAGAAAACAAAACATATGTCCCATGGGTAGCCTGCCGAGGGAGATGATTAGACTTTTAGAAATAGGTCATCACCCTCATTCATGAGGGAGAAGACTACAATTCAAATTTGTTACAACAAAATGGGAATATGTATATTCATACTCTCCCTTATAAATCCTATCATGCGAATACAATTTCAAAATATGATGAATCAAAAATTACCGCTAATGCTCGCCAAACCCATCATGAAGGTAGGGTGACAAATTAACAGTAGTTGAAAATACATTCAAATGCACATGAATACCATCATTAAAATATTATGGTGATAAATGAGAAGGAAAAAATACATGCACACAAATATTTAGACCACCAGTCAAATATGGTGGAAACCAAATACTGGAAGAGTCAAATTCCCAAAGATGCATATCAATCACATCATAATAAAAAATAGCACCCAATGAGCATATGGATATTATTTCTCATTAAAATCAATCTTGGTAGAAAAATTTAGGGGAAATTAGAGAAATAAAAGGGCATAACCCAACTATAAACTAGGCATACCCATTCTCATACCCCACACATGAGAACTATCTGCACCTACTCAATGAAAATGGAATGATGAAGAATGAATATATTACTTAACTGAAATAGTAATGGTAATATATTCCCATTATAGGAAAATAAATATCTCAAAACATCCTAGAATTGATAGAGGACCAAACATCAATCCCTAACCACATCTTGTAGGCTTTTCAATATGAAATCACATTCACAGAAATAGAAGGGAGTCTGAACCGCAACCCCACCACCCCAAGTGGGTTGACTAATCCCCACAATATTTTGGTCTTTCAAGAGTGTAAATGGATACATACTATCATCAAGGAGGATCATAAAAAATATTCCAGGATAAATGGAAAGCCATATCATGAAACAATACCCATTCTAATAGGGGTACACGAATCCACAATGGTGGCCGCTCTGGGGCAGGCCATGTATCCGTGACAGAACTCAACATGGTCACTAGTGTATCCCGAAAACACCACATGAACCCCTAAAATAGAAACCCATATATGAAGGTCATCAACCAAATAAAACATCCCCATTTTCCCATAAGAGAGAAGCCAAAAATAAATCACACCAATGGAAGTTGTAAATTGAAGGGCATATTCATAACCCTGGTCTGTCAGAAGTTGTATTTATTTATTCCATCAAAAAAATATCGTTGGTTGATTAATATATTTATAATTAATTACCAAATTACGTTAGTGGAAGTAAAATTTGTATAGTTCCTTCGATCAGAAGCTTACCCATAGCTCTGGAGGTCCTTCCCAGAGGATATACCACAAAGGGTTACTTCCTGGGAAATAAATTACATATCACAGGAGCCTATCTCTTGATTATCATTAGGGTATTCCTCATCGTGTATATAAGATAGTACAATAAGAACGTCTTCCACTTTCTTTCATCCACACTGCTGTTCCTCACCAGGGTTTAAATTGAAAAAATTTCCCCTATAGTGATACATCATGCAATGATGGTAGTCCTCACCATTGTGGCACCCACTGCAATGGTCATACCCATAGTGACATCTTAATTCAACAAGATGGAACCCCCCTTACTTAAACCTTCCCTGATGATCTTCCCTATGATATATGTTGTAGATATTTTCATACATTCAGATATCATGCTATGATGGTATCCCTCACTATTGTGGGGCGAACTGTGGAGGTCCTCCCCATATTGACATATAAAAAGAGAAAAAAGGACATCCCCTTAACATTATCTTCCCTGATGGTCTTGTCCATGTGATACGATGTATAAATTCTCCCAACAATAAAAAATAAAGATATTGTGGTTTCCCACTGCACAGTAACATGAACTGTGAATGTCATCTCTATAGTGGCATGTCTTGATAGTTATATGATCCTCCACATCCAATTAAAATACAAGATATCCATTAAATGTAGAGGTTCTTGGAGGTACATGGTCAATAATGTCAGGTACCTTGTCAATTACAAGTGAAATCCATTCCATACAAAGAGATGTCTCTAAGCCACACTCATATTTTGAGCCACCTATAGGCCATTTTCATGTCAACAAGACCCCTTCTAGTTCCTCTACATTTGAAAAAACCATCAAGAGGCATCCATGTTGGGAAAATAAATATGATGAGTCCCTCAAAAATGAAAAAATAATATATTTTTCGTTATAAAAATATTTGACAAATACGATATTCAAATAAGCTTTCATTCCAAAACTACTTCTCAGTTCAACATACCATGGGAGTTTTAAGAATAATACATATATTGAATTCATCTCAATATTTGGAAAAATATATTCCACCTAAAAAAAATTATTTCCCTATAATGGGTATACAGACCATGTCAAAATATTGGGATAGTTTCATCGTAAAATCAACTTGGAATCATATTCGTCTTCATGGAGGGCACAACTAGAGCGGCTAAAGAATGATCTCCAACTTACCTATATCAATGCACTGCATATGTTGATTCCTCTTATCATCAAAACCCCATATGGTTTTTATAACTATATATGAGGAGAGAATGGATTTTTCCATTTCACCCCACACCCCATTTTGAAGAACCTATTTGAAATGATATACTACAATGTCATTATCCAAAGATATCAATCAGATGAAATCCCTGCATAAGAAGGGAGAAATTCTCAATAGGAACTAGCCTTGTGTATGTCTCAAAAGCAACATGCCCAATGAGAGAAGGATTTAATAAAACATCAAAATAAGGAAACTGATAACATTCAGTTGGATTCTTTCCTAAGGCAATCCAATCACAAGAACGCATGATATCATCATAAACAAATAGTTCATGTATAGATATTACACTATATTGGGCTCATACTCGAATGGGAATGCACACGATCAAGAAAGTGGCAATATTAGCTATAATGGATGTAGTACATGATTATCCCCATCCTAGAGGGTTGGGAGAATTTTTAACAAAAAATATCCTTATAAGACTATCAAATTCAGGCTGAAACACAAGAAAAAGAGCCGGAGAATCCCCATCCCATAGGGATGGGTGAAATTTTACCTCAACCACCCACCAATAGAAATAAATATTTTCCACTTTTGAAGGATGACCAGTAAAGAGGCCTTCCATTATATACCATATTGTAACCATTTTCCCTAGATGGGAAGAATATGGAATGATTTTATAGAGGTTCTATTTGAGATAAACATTACCAAGAAAGCCCAAAGAAGATTCCATAATTGAAGGAGAATATCAAAAAAAGGATACAAAAATACCTCCAACCATTTGGTGGATAGTAAAACTCCCAAAATGTGTTATTCATAGGTGACATTCATGGATGCTAATCCATCAGACCATAATGAAACTATTGATAATAAATAAGAATAGAAAGAGGATGGTTCAATCATGAATTTGATCTATACTAAGAATGAATGTGTGCATAAATATAAATAGTTACTCGTCCTAAATTTGGCCTCTCCCTCAACCAATATTGTAAGGCCTCCTCAAATGACCTATAATAAATAAAATAATAAAAACAAGGTAAAATACAACCCATATTCTCCTCTAAATGAGAAAAATATCCCAACACCTAATTATACATTTTGTTGGCATGATGAATAAATGAAAGTGTTGAGGAAAATTAACATTGAGTTACTTTAGGGTAGCCATCCTAACAAATATTCCCCTCAAAAAAGCCTTAACGTACACTTATTGCATGTGTACCTCATCCTAAAGGGTTTATCCCAGTAATTTAAGGCAAGGACATCTGCTTAAAATAGTTATAGTATTTTTAGTATCCCTAGACCCGATCATGGGTGAATACCAAGATTTAACTCTACTAAGGTGGCATTCAAAATTTCTATTTGTCAATCCTCCCAATAAGTAATAGGTTAAATATCTTCTTCATGCACTGACATTTCTGACACATCAAATCAGTTATCATGCCCTCCAAATATCATGTTTAATCTAACACACATCAAGTTATTATTAATACTATCGAGTCATTTAAATCTTGATTTGAATCCATAGAAGATCATTATGCACTGATATAGTCAGAATGAAAACCATACCCCCATTGATGAGTAACACTCTACCATATCAAATTTTTGGGAGCCATATGTTCCCAATACTCAATGACTTAGGTAACCCATAACACCATATGATGCACTATGCATCTTATTGTGATCAAATGATGGGGACCCTATATCTACAAGAATTAATGAAACTCATCTGATTCAAGTAAACTCTTCAAGGGTCAGAATTTGAATGGAACACCAGTTTTTTGTATCAGTCGATAACATGATTGGAGCATCTCTAGAAGAATATACTTTCCTAGTTCAGCTCAACACATCTAAATAAAAAATTCACTAACCTCTATAACTTCAATTAGTGGTATAATGAGAGAGTCGTGTGAATTATATATAGAGGGATGAACTACTCTTTGAACTGGACGCTCTACTAGGATGATATTATTGATATGTACATTGAAAATATATAAGATACGTTATGAACACCACTCATCTTAGTGAAGTATACATATGGATCTAAGGGTTTTTCTAGTATTTAAAATGAATATAAGAATGTTTATGGCGGACTAATCTCATGTCCTAGGTAACCACACCAGTCCCAAATAAAAGTGGGAAAAGATGAAGTGGCCACCTTCATTCCTAAGCATTCTTCTATTCCTACTCCCGCTCTAGGGAATGCATTATATCATACAGCTCCCCCTTTATTTCAACATAAAATCCCACATACACAAGATTATCATAAGGGGCCAATGAAAATTATATTTTAAAAATAGTGGAATAAAACATACTTGTGTAGAGATGACCAAGTTTGTGGCTATTTTTTAGGTTCTAGGATATGTAATTTACTCTGGATACCAGATCAAAAAAGGGATGATGAGTCTATCTTTGATGATCATACATATTATTTTCCATTATATTGGATATTTTGAAACACTATAATATAATGTTTCATATTTAAAGAAATATGAGAGGAAATGATATATTCTGGGCAAGTCAAACTGGGACCACCACCAGCACAAGCATGAAATGTTTCCACTAATACTCCTGATGGAGGAGTGAAGTGGAAAGAATTTTTTAGTAGGATAGTGAAAAAGTTTGATAGTTTTATGACTCATAAAATAGTCAACTACACTCTTGGAATTATCCAAGAACTGTTGAAGCAACCAACCATGCCCAAACCACTCCTCCTATGACACAACTGATATCACTAGAGCCACAAACCTCCAAATACAATACATAAAAAAAGTTTCATAGTCTGAAATTATAGACACCCAAGATTAACACTAATGGATATTACATAATATTAGATTAATATTATGTACAATACATAAACACATTCTTGAGGACTATAATTTTTTATCATCGTTTTAAACATGGAAAAAAAATATTCTATCATGGTGAAAGATCTTAAACACCCCCATAAAGATCTCCACCATTATCACTTCTATCTAAAAATATTTTTAAGAACCTATCTAAAGGAAATATAAGAAAGTGGGGAGATTATATTCTCAATAAGGTTAAATAAGGAAAATTCTAATAATAACATGAAAAAATGGAATGGAACTTAAGAATAAGATTTGAAGATCATAACCTTTATATTAGGGATCATAATTATGATTAGAAGTTCATAATACATAGATCATTTTTGAATTAAGTGGATATGTCGTGAAATAATTACATAGGAATAAGACATGGAATTTGTGTAATAATTATAGTAATAGAAAATATTTTCTCAAGGCAACCTTGTATGACCCTTATAAGAAGCATGTATTGTAATACGAGACCAACAACCTGTGTGCCCTATTACTTTTAGGCTTAGGTTACAAGATACTAATATTTTGTTTTAGAGCTTGGGCACATCCCATGTACCCTATTACACTTATGATTGGGCTAAAACCCTTGTACCTTATTATTTTTACGATTGGGGTACCACCCATGTACCTTCTTGTTTTTAAGGCCAAGGCTACAACCCATATGCCTTCTTGTTTTTTTTGGCAGGGGCTATAACCCATGTACCTGTGGGTTTTTTGGATTTGGTTACAACCTTTATACCCTTTGAGATAAAATACAAATTATCATTACCAAATGCATTGGAGGGATATATATGTCCCACCCATCTCAGAATAATGTCATTCAAACATGTTCCAAAAGATAATAAAACATTCGTAATATAATAACCCATAAAAATAGATAGGATTTATAAACATAAAATGATAAATTATAAAATGAAATGGATATCCTTAATATTTCATCACATCATAACCTATTAAAATAGAGAGGTTACATAATCATTTCAAGGAAGTATAACCCATGAAAAGAAGCAGGTTTCAAAAGAATGAAGCCCATGGAAGTGTAATCGGTGTCATAAGCATCATTCCATAAAAACATAAACCATTTAAGAATGAATATAAAGATAAACGTTGGAAAATTACTTATTAAGGCATTAGTAACATCAACATGTGTTATCTTATATAGAAAATAAATTTTAATTATATTTTTAAAACATTTTTTGTGGTAAATATTCTTTATTATTTGAAAAAGGATCTTTAAAACCAAAAACCTTTTAAAAAGAATTTTCCATAAAAATTTTTAAAAGAAACATTAAATAATTTTTAAAACCATTTCCTTGAAAATATATTTCAAAAAAATTCTAAAAAATAATAATTTTTAACATGAACATAAATTATCAATGAATTAAAGCACCTAAATCTGTACATGTTGTACCAGGTATAAAAAAATTCTTTTTTGAATGGTAAAAATGCTATAAAATTGTCACCTTAAAAATGTGACAATAATATTGCATTTAAAACATGTGTAAAACAAAATATTATTAAAAATGACTTTTAATGATTTTTGGAGAATAGTATTATATTCCTGGAAACCCATTTTAGAAAAATAATGTTTTATAGAACATAGATTTATGAGAGAAGAGAGGGAAAAGTCATACTTACATAAAACCACTTTCTTAACTATAGTATGTAATGAAGAGTTAGAAAATGTTATCTATATGTGATGATATCATTAATAACCATAGAATAAAAAAATTTATGATTTTTCTTGAGAAATGGATCAAAATATTTTACCAAATAAATCATAATCATAAACAATGATGAAAAGCGATGAGATTGTCTCAATAAACCCTTACTACTTGTTAACTTTTAATTATAATCCCATATAATGAAAAAATAATTACATGAAACATAAAATATCATGAAAATAAATATATTCATGACACAAAATTTCCATGTAAGTATATACACCACTTGGAATAATGTTGGAGCATAGCATTGCATGTCTCAATGAAAGAAAATTGAGACAAAATTATTTTACCAATTTGAGAACTTTTGAACAAAGTCCCCATGAAATAAATATAAAAAATGGATATGTGAATACCGATAAATTTAGATATAATAATCTTATAATAATTCCATGGGATTTATATACCCCACAAAAATGGAATGGGTGTGGAATAAGAATGTATCACACAGTAATAAAAAGTGAGATGAAATTCTCATACCTTGTTTCTTAAATATCTGCATACTCATTAAAACCACCTATATAATATATATAAATGTATTATAAATATTTCAAGTAACCATATTATTATATATAATACCTTATATTGTTTTATTAGGATCTTATATTGCACTCTTGTTTACAACCATGTGTTAATGTTTCACTTTGGGTAATATCTACTTTTTTTTCGCATGTATCTTAATTTGTTATAGCTTAGGTCCTTATACATATGTCATGATCCCAGAATATAAATAATTATATAAATATAATTTATATTCATTATATTTTTATTATAATTATCTATAAAATATTGAACTATGAAATGGATTACACCGTTCATGGAGATGGTAAGCTATACTTATGCATGAATGATGTTTCCATTTTTATTATCGTATTGAAAGAAAGAACGAAAATGAGATATATGTATATATTTATATAATATAATTAAATTATAACTATAATGTTATATATATAATATATTTCCACTAAACACATCTTTATTACATTCCAAGAAGTGTGCGAACGAATCACATCACTTTGTGGGGTGATAGTCGACACTTCCTCAAATGTAATTATCATATTTACACCAAATTGAAATGAAAAAAGATATGTTCTATACAAGAAATAAATATGGTTCAATAAATAATAAATATCTTATATTATATATAAAAATATATTATCAATCATAATTTCTACCAAGAGTTTAATTAAAGGAAAAATGAACAAACATCGTCTAATTAGATGGTTGTTCACCATGAATGTAAATAATATCATTGTTACCCGTTTCATGGAGGCGTGTGTATGTGTAGGATTAAACATTATAATAAAAAATATAATTAATTTTAATATATTGGTGTTTTTATTCAATAATGGAATAAAGAGAGTGGAGGGGGTGGAGAAATAAAATAAAAGAAAGGATCCTAAGAGAAGACGTTACCTCTTAATCAGGTAACTCATTTTGGTTTGTTTCCAAATTTGTACTTGGATTGATATATTCCTAAGGGAAGGATTATAAGAGTATTGTAGGTTATTTGGGAGCTTATTTGTGAATATTTTTTGTGATCCCATGTTCTTGAGAGTTTCGACAAAGTGGGAGAGGTGGTGGCCCTTTATAGGGAAGGGAAAGGACACACATTGAATTTTTTAAAACAGGTATGGTGTACCCATGGATTTATCTTAAAAAAGCCTAAAAATACCAATAAAATAAAATAATTAGGGTTCATTTTGGAATAATGGCCATAAAATGGGGTTGGAAAAGTTTCTATTCCATTTTGGGTCTTATATTTAAGGTTTATCCCTTAGATAAGATAAATTTTACCATAATTCATGTAATTAATTTTAATAAAATTAAATGATATTTTTGTTCAACAACTATATTGAAATTATTATATTATAAATTATCATGATTCCAAATATGTAATACATTCTTCCAAAATTACTATCATAGAGTGGGAGAAATTAATATAAAATTAATCCCACTAATGGGACAACACTGTGGGTTTTTAAAGTAAAAAGGATCAAAGGTTTTCTATGTTATTGTATTTAATTTCAATTTAAAATTTTTTATAATGACCTTAATTGTATTAATTGATATAAATATTATCTAAATATAATTTGATAAAAATTTAAAATAAAATTTATCCTTATAAATAAATTAGATGAAAAATCAGTTTTGAAATAAAATCCAACATTTTTAACTATTCCATAAAGAATAAAACCTTACAGATTTTTTTCCTAACCTAATTTTAACGATTTTAATACAAATATGAAGTGTAAATAGACATATTAAATCTATAAAATTTTTAAAAAATTATTTAAAATGGGTTCACCATTAAAAGGCGGTAAAAATACATTTTTAAAAAATATACGGTTTTAACCATAAAATTGGTTTGGTTCTAATGTAATCTCAATAAAATATATTAGATTAATATTAAAAATATATTATTGAGTATATAAATATATATTACCTTAATATCATTCAATAATTATATTTATTTAATTTATTAGGATAAAATAGTTTTGAAATCATAAAAATAATAATATTTACCTTTACATTCAATCAGTTTTTATATCCCTTCCCAATTAATAGACAACCTATGAAATCATATATAATTTTTTAAACCATATATTTTATTAAATTAGTAAATAATATTATTAAATTTAAATTTAATGGCTATTTTATATGGTATTATATTAAATAATTACATTTTAATGATATGCTATTGTTCGATAAAACTAGATCTTTCATGTTACACATGCCATCAAGGAAAGTCATTGTTATGTGTAACACAAGCTAACCTCATTGTTCTTTGTATAGAAATCTTAAATTTACATTTCATGTAATGTATGATTGACTTGGTGTTGCGTATAATTTAATCTGAACATATAAAAAAACTATTTTCTATGTTGTGTGAAATGTAAAATATCTAAATTATTAAATTAATTCAAAAAAAATAATTCATAGAAACTCATGGTGTTACATTATACCACACATAAAATGAATTTATCCCTTGAAATTCATCTTCGTTATTAATGTTTTAACAATTGAATGTTCCTTTTATAGAAACCCAAAACTTACAAATGAATATTGAAACTTACTTTTAATCAAGGAATGTTGGAAACATAATGGTTACCCAATGTAACATATAACTGGGTTTCCACATGGGAGAAAATAGGTTTAAAGTGAAAACTTGGACATGGAAGAGAAATGAAACCATCATGTTCTGTTGGAGGGTGATAGAGAACTTGTCCAGGAGAATGTTAACAATCATAAATCCATAAATATGCAATGAAATTAGGGACCATCTGATTCATCAAAAATAGATGTACTAAGACAACATTTTTTATCAATATCATTTTTCCTATAGATAATTATTTTTTCTTAAAATTATATACTTTCATGATTTTTGGAAAATCTCACCAATTTGTTTTCCTTGATCCCCCTTCACCTCTTTATCAAAAAAAGAAAAGTTAATTTTACATTCCTGAAGCTCTAACAGATAATGAGATCCATGATATTCCATCCCATCTTTCAATAGTTATCATTAACCCCATGTTTTAATAATAGGTTATCAAAATTCTTAAATACTCATGTGGTAAGATAATACATTAATATCAAAAACTAAATTCAAGGTTTTACTTAAACATCCCATAAATGGTTAACCATATAACCCTTCAGAATGATGAAAATTCAAATATTTAGAATGAAATTCATAAAAATATCTTAACATTGATACCCCATATATCACAAATAACACTTCTTTATCACATTCCAAACTTGTGAATAATCTTATAGTATATTCCCTTAAAGCATGTTAATAACCTTAACTACCCAAAATAATTTTTAAAAACATACTTTCTTACATAACGCAATGATTATTGGGAATATATTTTATATCCAAGAAGTTGTAAACTTAATTAATGATGACATAGAAAAATTTGTCAGTAATCAGTTCCGGTGTAATTCATACTTTTCAATTTACATATTAATATCCAACATATCATTATACATATATCATTACCTCAATTAAAATCTTTATTTAAGGGTTACCTTCCCTTAATAAAAATATAACATTTACATGAAATCATGATTAGACATGTACTTTTCATTCCTTAATGAAAACATATACTAACAATTCTAATTCAATTCAAGATTCCTAGAATATAATCTTTGAATTACAACACACAAATATGTCCTTAATCCAATCTCATCCTTAAACCATTACTAATACATCATCAACTTATTTTTTAATACTTGTTTCCTATAATATGACATATGAATCATGTTTTATGGTTCTTAAACCTCAATCTAATCATGCTTTTTTTAATGAAAAAAATGGACGAACATCACATACCTTTGTCATACCATTTTCTGTCTATTCATCCTCTATCAGAAAACCATTAATTGTACTACCTTGATGATTATTATCATGATACTTACACATAGAACAAAAATTTTCACAATTCCCATAATTTACACATTTAAATAAGTCCTTAAATTATAATACCTTAGAGAATACAACAGTATCATCCATTTCATTATCTAAATTTGGAATTTTTTTCATGGAGTCACTAGATTGGTGCCTTTATTTTCCACATTCAACACATCTCTTTATTCCTATAATATGTTCACATAGGTGATTTTTTCCACATTATTGAAATAATGGAATCCACATCTTCATTCATCCAGGGTAGCCAATACTTGAAATCTTAGTGGGATCTTCATTTCTCTTCATTGGTGAGTGATAGAGTTGGTTAAGGTACACATTGCTAATCATGTTTTGTGAAAATAGAATATTCATGATTACACCATCTTTCACTCTTGTGATCATCCCCTTTGATAGATCATCAGAAAACTATCTATTACATTGAACATTAATCAAGTTCATACCATTTACTAAAACCAAAATAACATTACTTATCATAGAATAAAACCACATATTCATGAAAATAATTACTTATATAATGTCTAAATCATGAAGCCTTCATTAATCTATAAAACCCTCGGTTTATTTTAGGTTATTCGTCGACAACTTATATTTATTTCTTCAACGATGTTTTGTAGAAAGGGATTCTCTTGTGTAAGTCCCACACAAACTTAATCCTGATAACATGATGTTAAACTTTATGCAATTCATCCTCACCACATGACATTAAACTCTATGGAATTCCTCACGACCAGTTGATGTTAAAATATAAGGAACTAGTAGAAATTATATGACAAAAAATTGTAGTATGCCCTGTATAGAAAAAATAATATACCTCATGCAATAATCACAAGACAAACATTAAACCACCCATTTTAGGGCACTCCTCCCGAGTTAATCCCTTAGACTTTCTTGTAGGTGAAAAAATGTTTCCTCCTCGCCTATTCGCAAGACACATCCAAATATATCACCAAAATATAACTATTTGTGATAGAGTGGAAATGAGCACAATAAAAGCCCTATTTCTCTCCCCTTGGGATCTAGCACCATCCATGAGTGAATTTGGAAAATTGTGTGATCCTAAAATATAATGATTTCTCTTGTTTCTCACACCAATCATGACTCACCAGGGCCTAGATGTTAGTGGAAATTATAAAATCTATAGGATCCAAAAACTCAAATAGGCATCCTGTAAGGTATAAATCTCGAAACCATAATTTATCCTTCAAATAGACATATTCCAATTAATGTAGCATAAAATCGGAAGATTCCATGAGTTATCTCCAATTATGCCCCTTTGATGGACTACTACCATGCATAATCCCCAATATTAGCAAACCATCTAGAATTTGATTCTCATCTAATAGGGATACGTAAGAAGCATCATTGAGGTCTAAAGTCAAAACACAAATCCCAAAATGTTTTCCAAGACACATTTCTAGTAAGGCCATTTTAACCTAGGAGAGACATCTCCTCTTGGCCCCTTAGACTTCCTTAGCATAAGTTCCACAAATTCCATGACCAGGCATCCTTCGCATGATCATCATTACTATATGATGTAAAACTAACTGGTTGGTTCCCTACCACATGAAATTAAATGGTGATGTTTCCAGTTAAGAAACACCTAACAAAATGGGTTCTGATTCCTCTCACGAGGATACATAGGAAGCCCATCATACGGGTTTGATACCAACATTAAAACAACTCACATCGCCCCGGGATAACGATAAACTCTAGAGAACCCCATCATTTGGATTAAAACAAACATCATACCAATATACTACTAAGTAAAACATAATTTTTTTAATAGGGTATCATTTATAGAGAGCCCCAAATACAAACCCATCCCACCCTTTATGGAGAACATTGGATACATACATATGATTTCGAAATAGTATGTAGTCCTGATAAATTTTTACTTAGTGGTACTCTACAAGCACATACTTGGGAATGAACCATGGATTTTTGAACATATATTAAATATATAAGAGTGTACCAGAATAGGTAATAGTCCCCCACAATTGTGTTATGAGCCTGAATTCCCATCCTCTCAACCAATGTGAGTTATTAAATGTGGTTTTTCATGTTACCCAATGAGCACCTACCATTGAGAAGTAGGTCCAGGAATCCTTGATTTGAGAGTAATTTTACATTTCTTTATCCACAAATAACCCATTGGAGAACTCTTTTATACTTTGTACCCATCATCAATGATTCCACACCATTAAACACCATGCAATAAACCATTTTGTCCAAAACCATACATTTTGTGGAAACCAAATGGTAACCAGATGATGTTGACATTACTAAGATACATACTTCATAATATAAAAAAGATATACAAACTATTCCACATCATACCATTTTGTTCCTTAACCCTGTTAAAATATTTTGGGGTAACAAAAAGTGTGAATCGCATGTAAATCCTTAACCAAGGTGGTGGTGTTACCCTGTTTTAGAACCCTATCAAATCCAAAATGGAAGAGTGACAATCAAGACCATCAATCATGAATGTGGAAATGAGATGAAACATTGAAAAGTTTTTTTATATTTTTACTTTTCACAAAAATTTTAGGAATTATTCATAGATTCCTTCAATAAAATGGAATCTTAGTAGTTTTTATAGGCACACATGACAACCACTACATTGGTAGTCGGGTCCTCGACGTAGCAGAGGACTCCATCACCCACATAGCATCTTCAATACTGGGACTCAAATGCACTGATTTGAGTGTACAATTATTAGTGTACTCTCCCCACCTTGGAGTAAGTTATGTAGGCCCTCTTGGCCATAATTCCCTTCCATTAGTCTACTCAACAATGGTTGGTGGTCTAAAATTAGGTAGCTCCACTAGCATTCTCCAACCATTTCTGGATCATGTCCCTATAATGTGATAATCAGTACCTCCCTTATCATAGGGAGGTTGATGAAGTCTCCACCAACCATTAAAGACTTACTGTAAAGGGGTATCACTAATGGGATCCTATTGAAATTCATTTTTTATAATTCTATGAGGCCCAGTATCCTCACACAGAGGATGATATCACACCAGGGGTCCCTATTAAAGAAAACAAAACTTACATCCCATGGGTAGCCTACCGAGGGAGATGATTGGACTTTTAGGAATAGGTCATCACCCTCATTCCTGATGGAGAAGACTATAATTCAAATATGTTATAACACAATAGGAATATGAATATTCATGCTCTCCATTATAAATCCTACCATGCGAATACAATTTCAATATATGATGAATCACAAATTACCGCTAATGCTCGCCAAACCCATCATTAATGTAGGGTGAAAAATTAAAGTTAGTTGAAAATACATTCAAATGAACATGAATACCATCAGTAAAATTTGATGGTGATAAACGAGAAGGAAAAATTACACGCACACAAATATTTAGACCACCAGCCAAATATGGTGGAAACCAAATACAGGACGAGTCAAATTCCCAAAGATGCATATCAATCACATTATAATACAAAATAGCACCCAATGAGCATATGGATATTATTTCTCATTATAATCAATCTTGGTAGAAAATTTAGGGGAAACTAGAGAAATAATATGGTATATCCCAACTATAAACTAGGGGAATACCCATTCTTATACCCCACACATGAGAACTATCTACACCTACTCACAGAAAATGGAATGATGAAGAATGAATATATTCCTTCACCGAAATAGTAATGGTAATATATACCCATTATAGGAAAATAAATATCTCAAAACATCCTAGAATTGAGATAGGGCCAAACATCACTCCCTAACCACATCTTGTAGGCTTGTTAATATGAAATAACATTCACAGAAATAGCAGGGAGTCAGAACTGAAACCCCACCACCCCAAGTGGGTTGACTCATCTCCACAATATTTTGGTCTTTCAAGAGTGGAAATGAATACTTACTATCATCTAGGAGGCTCATCAAAAATATTCCTGGATAAATGGAAATCCATGTCATGAAAAAATACCCATTCTAATAGGGGTACATGAGTCCATAATGGTGGCTGCTCTGGGGCATGCATGTATCCGTGACAGAACTCAACATGGTCACAAGTGTATCCCGAAGACACCACATGAACCCCTAAAATAGAAACCCGTATATAAAGGTCATCAACCAAAGAAAACGTCCCCAGTTTCCCATAAGAGAGAATCCAAAAATAAATCACACCAAAGGAAGTTATAAATTTAAGAGCATATTCATAACGCTAGTCAGTTGGAAGTTGTATATATTTTTTCCATCAAACACATATCATTGGTTCATTAAAATATTTATAATTAATTACCAAATTACATTAGTGGAAGTAATAGTTATAGAGGTCCTTTGATCAGAAGCGTTACCCACAGCTCTAGAGGTCCTCCCTAGAGCATATACTAGAAAGGGTTACTTCATGGGAAAGAAATTACATATCACAGGATCCTATCTCTTAATGATCATTAGGGTATCCCTCATCATGGATAGAAGATAGTACAGTAATAAGGTCTTCCACTTTCTTTCAACGATGCTGGTGTTCCTTACCAGGGTATAAATTGAAAAAATTCCCCCTACAGTGATACATCATGCAATGATGGTAGTCCTCACCATTGTGGCACCCACTGAAATGGTCATACCCATAGTGACATCTTACTTCAACAAGATGGCACTCCCCTTACTTAAACCTAACCTGATGATCTTCCCTAGGATATATGTTGTAGATATTTTTCATACATTCAGACATCATGCAATGATGGTATCCCTCCCCATTGTGGTTAAAACTGTGGAGGTCCTCCCCATATTGACATCTGAAAAGAAAAAGAAGGACATCCCTTTAACATTATCTGCCCTGATGGCCCTTTCCATGGTATACTATGTATAAATTCTCCATAAAATCAAACATCAAGATATTTTGCTTTCCCTCTCCACATTAACATGAACTATGAATTCCATCTCTACAGTGGCATTTATTGTTTGAAATAAGGTCCTCCACATCCAATTAAAATACAAGAAATCCATTAAATGTAGAGTTTCATGGAGGTACGAGGACAATAATGTCATTTAACTTGTCAATTACATGTGAAATCCATTCTAAACAAAGAGATGTCTCTAAGACACACTCATATTTTAAGCCACCTATATGCCATTTTCATGTCAACAAGACCCCATCTAGTTTGATTACATTTGACAAAGCCATTAAGAAGAATCCATGTTGGGAAAATAAATATGAGGAGTCCCTCAAAAAAGAAAAAAAATAATATATTTATCATGATAAAAACATAGTACAAATACGATATTCTAATATGGTTTCATTCCAATACTACTTCTCAGTTCAATATACCAAGGGAGTTTTAAGAATAATATATATATATCATTCATCTCAATATTTGGAAAAATATATTCCACCTAATAAAATTATTTCCCTACAATGGGTATGTAGACCATGTCAAAATATTGGGATAGTTTTATTATAAAAACAACATGGAATCCCTTTTGTCTTCATGAAGGCCACAACTAGAGAGGCTGAAGAATGATTTCCATCTTACCTGTATCAATGAACTGCATATATTGAGTCCTCTTATCATCAAAACCCAATATTGTTTTTATAACTATAGATGAGGAGAGAATAGATTTTTCCATTTCACCCCACACCCCATTTTAAAGAACCTATTTGAATTGATATACTACAATGTCATTATCCAAAGATATCGATCAGATGAAATCCCTGCATAAGAAAGGAGACATTCTCGATAGGAACTAGCCTTGTGTACGTCTCAAAAGCAACATGCCCAATGAGAGAAGGATTTAATAAAACTCCAAAATAAGGAAACTGAGTACATTCAGTTGGATTCTTTAATAATGGAATCCAATCACAAGAACTCATGATATCCTCATAAACAAATAGTTCATGTATAGATATTACACTATATCTGGCTCATACTCGAATGGGAATGAACACGATCAAGAAATCGGAAATATTAGCTACAATGGATGTAGTACTTTATTATACCCATCCTAGATGGTTGGGGGAATTTTTAACAAAAAATATCCTCATAAGACTATCTAATTCAGGCTGAAACACAAAAAAAAGAGCCGGAGCATCCCCATCCCATAGGGATGGGTGAATTTTTACCTCAACCACCCACCAATAGAAATCAATATTTTCGCCTTTTGGAGGATGACCTGTAATGAGTCCTTCCATTCTATACCATATTGTGACCATTTTCCCTAAATGGGAGGAATATGGAATGATTTTATAGAGGATCTGTTTGAGATACACATTGCCAAGAAAGCCTAAAAGAAGATTCTATAATTGAAGGAGAAGATCCAAAAAAGGATATAAAAATACCTCCAACCATTTGGCAGATAGTAAAACTCCCACAATGAGTTATTCATAGGTGACACTCATGGATGCTAATCCCTCAGACCATACTGAAACTATTGATAATAAATAATAATAGAAAGAGGATGTTTCAATCACAAATTTGATCTAGACTAAGAATGAATGTGTGCATAGCTAGAAATAGTTAGTCGCCATATATTTGGCCTCTCCCTCAACCAATATTGTATGGCCTACTAAACTAACCTATAATAAAGAGAAAAATGAAAGCAAGGTAACATACGACCCATATTCTTTTCTAAATGAGAAAAATATCCCAACACCCGGTTAGAAATTTTTTTTCCATGATGAATAAATGAAAGTGTTGAGGAAGATTAACATTGAATTACTTTAGGGTATCCATCCTAACAAATATTCCCCTCAAAAGAGCCTTAATGTACACTTATTTCATGTGTACCTCATCCAAAAGGGTTTATCCCATTAATTGAAGGTAAGGAAATCAGCTTAAAATTGTTATAGGGTTGTCAGTATACCTAGACCTGATCATGGGTGGATACCAAGATTTAACTCCACTAAGGAGGAATTAAAAATTGGTATGTGTCAATCCTCCCAATAAGTACTAGGTTAAATATCTTCCTCATGCACTGACATTTCTGACACATCAAATCAGTTATCATGCCTTCCAAATATCAGGTTTAATTGAACACACATCAAGTTATTATTAATACTATCAAGTCATTTAAAGCTCGATTTGAATCCATAGAAGATCATTATGCACCGATACAGTCAGAATGAAAACCGTACCCCCATTGGATGAGTAACACTTTATCATATCAATTTTTTGGGATCCCTATGTTCCCAATACTCAATGACTTAGGTGACCCATAACACCATATGATGCACTATGCATCTTATTGTGATCAAATTATTGGGACCCTACGTCTACAAAAATTAATGAAACTCATATGATTCAAGTAAACTCTTAAAGGGTCAGCAATTGAATGGAACATCAGTTTTTTGTATCAGTCAATAACAGGATAGGAGCATCTCTGGAAGAATCTACTTTCCTAGTTCAGCTCAACACATCCAAATAAAAAATTCACTAACCTCTATAACTGCAAGTAGCAGTATAATGAGAGAGTCATTGACATTATATATAGAGGGATGAACTACTCTTTGAACTGGACACTCCACTAGGATAAAATTCTTAATACGTACATTGATAATCTATAAGATAAGCTATGAACACCACACATCTTAGTGAAGTATACATGGGGGATTAAGGGTTTTTTCCAGTATTTAAAATAAATATAAGACTATTTATGGTGGACTAATCTCATGTCCTAGGTAACCACACTAGTCCCAGAAAAAAATTGGGAAAAGATGAATTGGCCACCTTCATTCCTAAACGTTCTTCTATGCCTACTCCCGCTCTAGGGCATGCATTATATCCAAAAACTCCCCCTTTATTTCAACATAAACTCCCACATACCCAAGATTAGCCGAAGAGGCCAATGAAAATTATATTTTAAGAATAGTGGAATAAAACATACTTGTGTAGAGATGACCAATTTTGTGGCTATTTTTTAGGTTCTAGGATATGTAATTTACTCTAGATACCAGATCAAAAAAGGGATGATGAGTCTGTCCTTGATGATCATACATATTATTTTCCCTTATATTGGATATTTTGAAACACTATCCTATAATGTTTCATATTTAAATAAATATGAGAGAAAATGATATATTCTGGGCATGTCAAACTGGGACCACCACCAGCACAAGCGAGAAATGTTTCCACTAATACTCCTGATGGAGGAGTGAAGTGGAAAGAATTTTTTAGTAGTATAGTGAAAAAGTTTGATAGTTTTATGACTCATAAAATAGTCAACTAAGCTCTTGGAATTCTCCAAGAACTGTTGAAGCAACCAACCATGCCCAAACCACTCCTCCTACGACACAACCGACATCACTAGATCCACAAACCTCCAAAGACAATACCTAAAAACGTATCATAGTCTAAAATTATAGAAACCCAAGATTAAAACTAATGGATATTACATTATTTTAGATTAATATTATGTATAATACATAAACACATTCTTGAGGACTATAATTTTTTAGTATCGTTGTAAACATGGAAACAAAATATTCTATCATGGTGAAAGATCTTAAACATCCTCCATAAAGATCTCCACCATTATCACTTCTATCTAAAAATATTTTTAAGACCCTATGTAAATGAATCATAAGAAAGTGGGGAGATGATATCCTCATTAAGGTTAAATAAGGAAAATTATAAGCATAACATGAAAAATTGGAATGGAACTTAAGAATAACATTTGAACTTCATAACATTCATATTAGTGATCATAATTATGATTAGATTTTCATAATTGATAGATAATTTTTGAATTAAGTGGATATTTCATGAAATAATAACATAGGAATAAGACATGGAATTTGTGTAATACTTAGAGTAATAGAAAATATTTTCTCAAGGCAACCTAGTTGGACCCTTATAAGAAGTAAGTATTATAATACGAGGCCAACAACCTGTGTGCCCTTTTACTTTTAGGCTCTTTTTACAAGATACTAATCTTTTTGTTTTAGAGCTTGGGTACAACCCATGTACCCTATTACACTTAGGATTGGTCTAAAACCCTTGTACCTTATTATTTTTATGATTGGGGTACCACTCATGTACCTTCTTGTTTTTATGCCCAAGGATACAACCCATATTCCTTCTTCTTTTTTTGGTAGGGTATATAACCCATGTACCTTCTTGTTTTTAGGATTTGTTTACAACCCATGTATCCTTTGAGACCAAATACAAATTATCATTACCAAATGCATTAGAGGGATATATATGTCCCACCCATCATAGAATAATATCATTCAAACATGTTCCAAAAGATAATAAAACTTTCATAATATAATAACCCATTAAAATAGATAGGATTTACGAACATAATATGATAAATTATAAAATGAACTGGATTTCCTTAAAATTTAATCACATCATAACCTATTAAAATAGATGGGTTACATAATCATTTCAAGGAAGTGTAACCCCTGAAAAGAAGTAGGTTTCAAAATAATGAAGCCCATGGAAGTGTAATCGGTGTCATAAGCATCATTCCATCAAAACATAAAACATTTAAGAATTAATATGAAGAGAAACGTTGGAAAATTTCTTAGTAGGGAATTAGCAACATCAACAGATGTTATATTATATAGAAAATACATTTTAATTATATTTTGAAAACATTTTTTTGTGGTAAATATTCATTATTATTTGAAAAAGGATCTTTAAAACCTAAAACCTTTTAAAAATAATTTTCCACAAAAAATTTTAAAAGAAACTTGAATTACTTTTTAAAACCATTTCCTTGAAAATATCTTTTAAAAAAATTCTAAAAAATTAAAATTTTAAACATGAACATAAATCATCAATGAATTGAAGTGCGTATATCTGTACATGTTGTACTAAGTATTAAAAAAATCCATTTTGAATGGTAAAAATGTTAGAAAATTTACACCTTAAAAAAGTGAAAATAATATGACATTTAAAACATGGGTAAAACAAAATATTATTAAAAATGTATTTTAATGATTTTTGGAGAATACTATTATAATCCTGGAAACCCATTTTTGAAAAATAATGTTTTTATGGAACATAGATAAATGACAGAAGAGAGGGCAAAGTAATACTTACATAAAACCTCTTTTTTAACTATAGTATGTATCGAAGAGTTATAAAATAATACCTATATGTGATTATATCATTAATAACCATAGAATAAGAAAATTTATGATTTTTCTTGAGAGATGGATCAAAATATTTTACCAAATAAATCATAATCATAAACAATGATGAAAAGCGATGAGATTGTCTCAATAAAACCTTACCACTTGTTAACTTTTAATTATACTCACCTATAATGAAAAAATAATTACATGAGACATAAAATATCAGGAATATAATTATATTCCTGACACAAAATTTCCATGTATGTATATACACCTCTTGGAATAATATAGGAGCATAACATTGCAAGTCTCAAGGATCGAAAACTGAGACAAAATCATTTTACCAATTTGAAAACTTTTGAAAAAAAGTCACCATGAAATAAATATAAAAAAATGGATATGTGAATACCCATAAATTTACATATAATAATCATATAATAAGTCCATGGGATTTATACACACCACAAAAAAGGAATGGGTGCGGAATAATAATGTATCACACAATAATAAAAAGAGAGATGAAATTCTCATACCTTGTTTCTTAAATATCTTCATACTCTTTAAAACCACCTATATAATATATATAAATTTATTATAAATATTTAATGTAACCATATTATTATATATAATACCTTATATAGTTTTATTAGGATCTTAGATTGCCCTCTTGTTAACAATCAACTGTTAAGGTTTCACTTTGGGTAATATCCACTTTGTTTTTCGCATGTATCTTAATTTGTTATAACTTCGTTCCTTATACATATGTCCTGATCCAAGAATATAAATTTTTTTACAAATATAATTTATATTCATTATATCTTTATTATAATTATCTATAAAATATTGAAGTGTGAAATGCATTACACCGTTCATGGAGATGGTAAGCTGTACTTATGCATGAATGATGTTTCCATTTTTTTATCATTTTGAAAGAAAGAATGAAAATGAAATATATTTATATATTTATATAATATAATTAAATTGTAATTATAATGTTATATATATAATATATTTCCACTAAACCCATCTTTATTACATTCCAAGAAGTGTGTGAACAGATCACATCACTTCGAGGGGCGATAGTCAACACTTCCTCAAATGAAATTATCATATTTACACCAAATGGAAATGAAAAAAGATATGTTCTATAAAAGAAATAAGTAAGGTTAAATAAGTAATAAGTATCATATATTTCATATAAAAATATAGTGTCAATCATAATTTCCACCACGAGTTGCATTAAAGGAAAAATGAACCATCATCGTTTAATCAGATGGTTGTTCACCATGCATGTAAATAATATCCTTGTTACCCATTTGATGGAGGCGTGTGTATGTGTAGGTTTAAAAATTATAATAAAAAATCTAATTAATTTGAATATATTGGTGTTTTTATTCAATAATGGAATAAATAGAGTGGAGGGGTGGAGAAATAAAATCAAAGAAAGG
This sequence comes from Viscum album, assembly GCA_963277665.1. NCBI lineage: Eukaryota > Viridiplantae > Streptophyta > Magnoliopsida > Santalales > Viscaceae > Viscum > Viscum album. The sequence goes on from OY728145.1 coordinate 917,823,316, forward strand.
ATCCTGAGAGAAGACGTTAGCTCTTAAACTGGTAACTCAGTTTGGTTTGTGTCCAAATTTGTACTTGGATTGCTATATTCATAAGGGAAGGATTATAAGAGTATGGTAGGTTTTTTGGGATCCTATTAGTGAATATTTTTGGTGATCCCTTGTGCATGATAGTCGCTACAAAGAGGGAGGGGTGGTGGCCCTTTATAGGGAAGGGAAAGGACACACATTGAATTTTTTAAAAGAGGTAAGTTTTACCCATGACTTTATCTAAACAAAGCCTCAAAATAAAAAAACAAAAGAATAATTAAGGTCCATTTTGGAATAATGTCTATAAAATGTGGTTGGAAAAGTTTCTATTCCATTTTGGGTCTTATATTTAAGGTTTAGCCCTTAGATAAGATAAATTTTACCATAATTGATGTAATTAATTTTAATAAAATTAACTGATATTTTTGTTCAACAACTATGTTGAAATTATTATATTATAAATTATGATGATTCCAAATATGTAATTCATTCTTTCAAAATTACTGTTATAGAAGTGGAAGAAATTAATATAAAATTAATCCCACTAAAGGGACGACACTGTGGGTTATTAAAGTAAAAAGGATCAATGTTTTTCTATGTTATTGTATTCAATTTCAATTTAAATTTTTTTCTAATGACCATAATTGTATTTATTGATATAAATATTATCCAAATATAATTTGATAAATATTTAAAATAAAATTTATCCTTATGAATAAATTAGATGAAAAATCAGTTTTGAAATAAAATCCAGCATTTTTAACTATTTTTAAAGAATAAAACCATACATAATTTTTTTCCTAACCTAATTTTAACGATTTTAATACAAATATGAAGTTAAATAGACATATTAAATCTATAAAATTTCCAAAAAATATTTATATTGGATTCACCATTAAAAGGCTGTAAAAATACATTTTTAAAAAATATATAGTTTTTAGCATAAAATTGGGTTGGTTCTAATATAATCTCAATAAAATATATTGGATGAATATTAAAAATATATTATTGAATATATAAATATATATTACCTTAATATCATTAACTAATTATATTTAATTTAATTTATTTGGATAAAATATTTTGGTCACCATAAAAATAATAATATTTACCTTTACATTCAATCAGTTTTCATATCCATTCTCAATTAATAGACAACCTATGAAATCATATTTTATTTTTCAAACCATATATTTTATTAAATTAGTTAATACTATTATTAAATTTATATTTAATGGCTAGTTTATATCTTATTATATTAAATAATAACATTTTAATGATATAATATTGTTCGATAAAACTAGATCTTTCATGTTAAATATGCCATCGAGGAAAGTCATTGTTATGTGTAACACAAGCTAACCTCATTGTTATATGTATAGAAAGCATAAATTTACATTTCATGTAATGTATGATTAACTTGGTGTTGCGTATAATTTAATATAAACATATAAAAATAACTATTTTCTATGTTTCATGAAATGTAAAATATATAAATTATTAAATTAATTCAAAAAAAATAATTCATAGAAACTCGTGGTGTTAGATTATACCACACATAAAATGAATTTCTCCCTTGAAATTCATCTTCGTTATTAATGTTTTAATATCTGAATGTTCGTTTTATAGAACCCCAAAACATAAAAATGAATATTGAAACATCCTTTTAATAAAGGAATGTTGGAAACATAATGGTTACCCAAAGTTACATATAACTGGGTTTCCACATGGGCGAAAATAGGTTTAAAGTGAAAACTTGGACATGGAAGAGAAATGAAACCATCATGTTCTGTTGGAGGGCGATAGAGAACATGTCCAGGAGAATGTTAACAATCATAAATCCATAAATATGCAATGACCTTAGGGACCATCTGATTCATCAAAAATAGAGGTACTAAGACAACATTTGTTTTTTCAATATCATTTTTCCTGTAGATAGTTATTTTTTGTTAAAATTATATACTTTCATGATTTTTGGAAAATCTCACCAATTTTTATTCCTTGATCCCCCTTCACCTCTTCATCAAAAAAGAAAGGTTTATTTTTCATTCCTGAAGCTCTAATAGATAATGAGATCCATGATATTCCATCCCATCTTTCAATAGTTATCATCAAACACATTTTTTTATAATAGGTTATCAAAATTCTTAAATTATCATGTGGTAAGATAATACATTAATATCAAAAACTAAATCCAAAGTTTTACTTAAACATCCCATAAATGGTTAACCATATAACCCTTCATAATGATGAAAATTCAAATATTTAGAAAGAAAGTCATAAAAGTATCTTAACATTGATACCCCATATATCACAAATAACACTTCTTTATAACATTTCAAACTTGTGAATAACCTTATAGTATATTCCCTTAAAGTGCGGTAATAACCTTAACTACCCTAAATACTTTTCAAAAACATACATGCTTACATAATCCAATGATTATTGGGAATATAGTTTATATCCAAGAAGTTGTAAACTTAATTAATGATGACGTAGAAAAATCTGTCAGTAATCGGTTCCGATGTAATTCATACTTTTCAATTTACATATTCATATCCAACATATCATTATCCAGAGATCATTACCTCAATTTAAATCTTTATTTAAGGGTTACCTTCCCTTAATCAGAATATAACATTTACATGAAATCATGATTAGACATGTACTTTTCATTCCATAATGAAAACTTATACTAAAAATACTAATTCAATTCATGATTCATATAATATAATCATTGAATTACAAAACACAAATACATAATTAATCCAATATCATCCTTAAACCATTACTAATACATCATAAACTTATTTTTTAATACTTGTTTCCTATAATATGAAATATTAATCATTCTTTAAGGTTCTTCAACCTCAATCTAATCATTCTTTTTTTTGTTTAATGCAAAAAAAACTGGATGAACATCACATACCTTTCTCATGTCGTTTTCTGTCTATTCATCCTTATCGGAAAACCATTAATTGTACTACCTTGATGATTATCTTTATGAGACTTCCACATAGAACAAAAATTTTCAAAATGCCCATAATTTACACATTTAAGGAAGTCCATAAAATATAATACCTTAGGGAATACAACAGTATCATCCATTTCATTATCTAAATTCGTCATTTTTTTCATGGAGTCACTAGATTGGTGCCTTTATTTTCCACATTCAAAAAATCTCTTTATTCCTATAATATGTTCACATAGGTTATTTTTTCCACATTATTGAAATAATGGAATCCACATCTTCATCCATCCATGGTAGCCAATACTTGAAATCTTAGTGGGATCCTTATTTTTCTTCATTAGTGAGCGATAGAGTTGGTTAAGGTACACATTGCTAAACATGTTTTGTGAAAACCGTATATTCATGATTACACTATATTTTACTCCTGTGATCATCCCCATTGATAGATCATCAGAAACCTGTCTATTATATTCAACATTAATCAAGTTCATACCATTTACTAAAACCAAAAGAACATTACTTATCATAGAATAAAACCACATATTCATTAAAATAATTACTTATATGATGTCTAAATCATGAAGCCTTCATTAATCTATAAAACCCTAGGTTTATCCTAGGTTATTCATAGACAAATTATATTTATTTACTCTATGATGTTTTTTTAAGAGTTTGTAAATTCTCATATAATATCTCCTAGGAGTGTCAATCTAGGTGTGCAGCAAGAACCGTAATCATTTACCATATTACCCTGTGTTAGCCTCGAAACATCATGTCATATTTTTTAGCCATTGGTAGATCTATTCTATATCCCCATCCACTTATAGTATCCAGATAAGGACATATTTATCATAAACCACTAACGCTTTCCTTTAGAAAAAGTCCTAGACATTTTCTTAAAAGTTAACGCATCCTTATACAAGTCCTGAGAGACATCCTTTGAATTATCCATAGAAATATACCTTGGGATCTTACTAATGGTTTTCATCATAGATTCCAAAGGTTAACTAAATTTTTCCTTTGATACCAATTATAGCAACCCAAGCTTAACATACTAGGATATTAAATCATTTTAGATGAATATTCTGTAAATTACAAAAATACATTCCCGAGGAATATAATTGTTCAGTGTCTTTTGAAATAGGGAAACAAAATATTATATAATGGTGAAATATCATCAGCATATATTATAAATATCCACACCATTATCACTTCTACCAAAAACCCATCTTTATAACATGGGGAAAGGAAACATGAGAAAGGGGTGAGCTCAAATTCGCAGTAACGGTAAATAAAGAAAATGTGTAATAATAAAATGAACAAAAGGGTATGGAACTTGAGCGTAACATTTAAAGACCATACCATACATATTTGAGATCATAATAATGATTGTAAGTTCATAATACATATATAATCAAATTAATTAAGAGCATATGTCTTTATATAATAACTTAGAAATAAGACATGGAATTAATGGATTACATATAAGAATTTAAAATATTTTGTCAAGGACACCTATAATCACTTTTACATCTTGTTAGGCTTGGTATATGACTCGGGTAACTTATTCAGGATTGGGATAACAACATGTATACCCTATTACCTATTTCTATAAGCAAAAACCCAAATAGATTCTTGTTTTCGGGCTTGGGATACAACCCATATACCCTATAACATTTATAATTGTGATACAACAACAAAAAAGAATCTGGAAAACCATTTAAAAAACACTTCATTGAAAATCCATTTTAAAAAATATTTTGTAAAAATTATACTTTTAAACATGAATATAAATATTCAAAAAATTGATGGTGGGTAAATCCATACATGTCATATATGGTTAAAATAATATTCCCTTTTTCACAGAATAAACGTTAGAAAAATACATCATTTATAAAGTGAAAATAAGATTCCTATGAAAACATTTCTAATATAAAAAAGTTTAAAAATATATTTTATGGATTTTAGGATAATAATATAATATTAATTAGAATCCTTTTTAGAAAACGAATGGTTTTACAGAACATAGATTTCTGGCTGAAGAGAGGGAAAATTCATATATTCGTAAAAACACTTTCTTGAAAACATTATGTTCCTAATTTTAAAAAAATGGTAAAAATATATTATGATATCATGAATAACTAGAAATAAAAAATTCATGAATGTTTTTGAGGTATGGATCAATATATTTCATCAATGTAATCATAATCATTAAAAATCATGAAAGGTGATGAGATTGTTTCAATAAACTCTTACCACATGGTCACAATGAAATATACTCCGATTTTAAGAAAATGAAGCTAAATAAATCATAAAATATCATAAATATATGTTTATTCCTGATATAACATTTAAAAGGAATTATATATACTTCATAAAAAATATAGGTGCATAACATTGCATGTGTCTGAAAAAAAAAGAAAATTGAGACCAAATCATTTTAGCAATTTGGTAACTTTTGAAACTTAGTCCCAATGAAAAAATATAATCAAATGGATATGTAAATACCAAGTAATTTATATAGAATTATTATATAAAACATCCATGTGCAGTATACACACCACACAAAAGTAATGGGTGGAAAATAAAATATGTATCTCACGAAAATAAAAAGTGAGATAAAATTACCTTACTTTGTGAATTGAATCTTGTCATACTCATTAAAACCACCAATATAATAATTATAAATTAATTATACATATTTTAATGAAAAATATTATTATATATAATACAATATATTCTATTATTATGACATTATATTACCCTCTTATTAACAATCCTATGTTAAGATTTCACTTTACGTAATATCCACATTGTTCTTTGCATGTATCTTAATTATTTATATCTTCAGTCCTTCAACATATATCATGATTACGTAATGTATAAATTTAAATAAATATAATTTCCATTTATTGTATTTTTATTATAATAATTAATAGAATATATAATTATGAAATAGAATACACCGTTCAGGGAGATGGTAAGCCGTACGTATGCATAAATATTGTTTCCATTTTTATTATCATATTGTAAGAATGAATGAAAATTAAAAATATGAATATACGTATATGATATCCTTAAATTATAATTATAATTTTATATATATCATATAATTTCACTAAACCCATTCATAATAGCTTCCATGTAGTGTGTGAAAAAATCATATCACTTTGAGGGGGTGGTAGTCCACACTTCTTAAAATGAATTTTTCATAATTACACCAAATGGATACTAAAAGGATTTGTATTATAAAAGAAATAATGAATATTTAAGATATAAAAAATATAATATATTAAATATAAAAACAGAATTTCTGCCATAATATCTACCATGATTGGTGGTAATGAAAAAATGAACAATCATCATTTAGTGAGGCAATAGTTTATTGTACAACTAAACCTCATGTTTGTTACCCATTAGATGGAGGTGTGTGAAAGTGTTGGTAAAAAACATAGAAAAAAAATATCATAGTATATTTAATACAATTTATTTGTTATAAAATAATGGAATAATTATAATGGATGTGGTGGGGAAATAAAATAAAATAAAGGAGTTTTAGAGAAGATGTCACCTCTTAATCAGGTAACTCCTTTTCGGTTGTGACAAAATCCATACTTGTATTGCTTTAATCCAAAAGGGATGATTACTGTAATAAGGGAGGTATATTGGGAGCTTATTTTATTAGAGTTTGAAAAATAAAATGGGATTGAGAGGTGGGATTTAGAGGTATAGCTAGTGTCCTTTAATAGGGATGAAAAATGACACTTCAGGCATTGTTGGAAACAAGTTTGGTGTAACCACAATTTTAGAAAAATAAACCCAGAAAAAACTAACAAAAATAATTAATGGAAGTTTTATGTCCAATTACGTTCCATAAAATGGGCTTTCTACAAGTTTCTATGTCGTTTGGGTCATAAATTAAAGGTTTAATCCATAATTCACTATACTTTTACCTTAGTGGATGTGAATAATTTTAAATACATTCAAAAATATTTTTTTTAAAACTAATCTGACCTAATTAGAAATGGGAAAGTATTATTATTAGAAATATGGAATCCATTTTCCAAATTCCAATCTCATAAGTGGCATACATTAATTTAAAATTAATCCTTCTGACAGGACGACACTGCGGGTTTTTAATGTAAAAATGATCAAAAGATTCCTAAGTTTTTGTATCCAATTACAATAAAAAATTGGTTTTAATAAAATAAATTGGATTAATTGATAAAAATATTATCTAGTAAAACTTTGAAAAAATTTAAAACATAATTTAAATTTATAAATTAATTAGATGAAAAATTAGTTTTGAATTGAAATCCAATATTTTTAACTATTCATTAAAAAATTAAACCATATAGAAAAATGTCCAAAATTTATCCTAAACTAATTATTAAGTTTTAATTTAAAATATGAATATTATCTTTATATATTAAATCAATGAATGTTCCAAAAATTTTATTTAAAATTGGTTCTTCATTAAATGACTAGAAAAATACCTTTTTAAAAAATATATTATGTTAAGCGTAATATTAGGTCTGTTCATAACTTATGTCTATCCAATATATTAGATGATTATCAAAAATAATTGACTGAATATATATCATATATATTAAATTAACATCACTAAATAAGTTTAATGAATTTATTCTATTATGGTAAAAAAACGTTATAACCATATTAAAAACAATATTTCCCTTTACAATCAATCGATTTTAATATTAATTTATAATTAATTGGTAACCTTTGAATTAATATTATATTTGTGTACACCATATATTTTTTTAAATTAGATAATAATTTTCATAATAATTAATATTACGGCTAGGTTATATCATATTATATTAAATAATAACATTTTAATGATATACTATTGTTTGGTAAACCTTAGTCTTGAATGTTACCAAAACCATCGAGGATATTCCTTGATTCTTGTAACACAATCTATCCTCGGTGTTCTATATATATGAAGATAAAATTTATGTTTCATGTTGGGAACTATTAATATGGTTCTACATGTAATGTAATCCAAACATATAAATTAAATTATTTTCAATGTTGCATGAAATGTCAAATAACCAAATGAACAAATTAATTCAAAAAAATCACAAAATATCATGCTGTTACCTAATGAAATAGTGAAATAATGGGAGGATGATGCTTCTCAATTAAAAACTTGGCTTTGAAACTCTCAGGTTTTATTCCCTTAGATTTGAAATAATGAGCACCACCCCACCAAATACCACCAGTGGATGTTTACATTTGGTAGAGTCATCAAAAGATGAGGTGTTGATCTACAGCTCCATTAATGTCATTCACTTGATGTATCTCTTCTACAATGTTGAGAATGGATATGATCTGGAGTACCCTACACTCTATTATGGATCTGGAGGAAAAGTTTGTAGGAGCCATGGATAAAAAGGGAGGCACACACATGGATGAAACCAAATTTATGGCTACAACACTGATCGAATAGTTAATGTTATAGAAACTCATAGAAGATACCTTTAGTAGACCCAAAATGAATATTAAAACCCCCATACACCTATTAGAAGCAACTATAGCATGATCATTATATAATATCGATCAGCAGAGGAACATGTGTCGAATCACCCCCGACGTGCAGGAACACCTACCCAACCCAATCCACAAAGCATACAAACACCTCCAACTCCTGTCTCGAGGGGCTGGTCCATCTATATCCAATAATATATCCCCTAAATAGTTTATAAAAGAGAATCACTATATTGGAACGCCCCAAAATGTATACCATATGTATGATATTTTAAAGTAGTTGTCCTCGATACCGACCAAACTATCCATCTTGGATTCCATGAGTTTGTCAAACAATCTTATGGAGGCACTCATAGAGGATCTAGGGATCCTCCATCAGTTTTAAGCTTAAGTGGCCACCATAAAAGTTTATTAGATAGTGATCGATCCTATGGAATTCAATACATTAGGCTTCTTCAAAAATCATGATGTATACTCTATTCTACTGGTGAAGATCACACCCTTATATGTGTCTAGAAAGATAAATGGTGTTGATGTATGAAATGTTTTCATTTACAATGGCTCTGAAGTTAATTTAATTCTAGTGAAAAAACATCATCGACATGTATATAATAATAATTACATGACCTATCTTCTATAACACTGATGGAAAATTCAAAAAGTTATCCAAATTCATCAGGCCACATGAAGTTCGAAACTCGATTTGGAGACCTCAAAGCTGACTCCAAATTTCAGATGGTTTAGAAAAACATGACCTTCAACATCTTTCATAGAAGACCCTGGATTCAACAACAAAAACTTATTCCCTCATCATATCATAATGCATCAAATACTAAACCAATGAAAAAATGGGATATTACACACTGATAAGACCCCATTCGAATCATGTGCGTCACACTATAATGAAACCTAATTGTTTGAGAAAAGAGGGAAGAAACCCTTGATTGATGGGACTGGTTGAGTCGCCATTCAAAATAGTTTGGAAATAATGGAAACGGACCCTCTTAAACATCTCGATGAAGAATACATAATTCCTATTAATCAGGTTGGGTGTATGATTCTATGTTCAAATGCATGTTCTATAGTTCTCATGATTTCAACAATGGACACAAAGTATAACAATGTAGAAAAATATGCTTACCCCTAAGATAATGGTGAATGCTCGAATGTAAATGACCTCAATCCATCCTCATAGCTCTAATAATTCCTTACCACACTCACTGAGGTAGAATACTGTGATGAAATTCCTCCATCCCTCACTCCATCTTCTCTAGAAAATCCTGCACAATCAGATGGGTTTGAAAAAGCCACTTCATCTTCCAAATTCCAAGATCAAAACTCTTCTCCCAATATAGAAGAAATCATCTTGAGAATTTTTTATCCATAAAGAAACGAGAAATAATATGAATAAAATGAAGAGGAGTAAGACCTCAAGGTATCCTCTCCATCATTTAAGGAAGGTATCTCTACCACCATTGATGAACTTAGGGGAATATATTTGGGTACAAAAGAAGATCTACGACCCACACTGATTAGTGTGGCCATGTATTTTGAATAGAAAGAGGTAATACATATTTACTAAGGAATAATTGAGAAGTTTTATCCCAGAAATACTTTGAAATATTTTATTTGATCCTGAAGTGGCCACTCCACGTATGGATTATCCATAAGAAAATTGAGGCTATAAACAAGAAGCCATCAATATTAACCCAATGAATGCAACAAAAATAGAGGATGATGTTTACAAGATCATTAGAGGAATTTTAATTCAGGAGGTCTAATATCAAAAGGATCTAGACAACATAGTACCCATAAAAATAGGAAGAGTAAAATCAGGGTCTACATTGATTTTAGGTATCTGAACCAGTATTGTCCAAAGGACGATTTCCTAGTCTTGATCACAGAACTGAAAATCAACAAAACCACTGAATATAAGGCTCTCTCTTTCATGGATGGATATTCTAGAGGAAACTAAATCTGAAGGGCCCAAGAAGATGAATAATCCACTATGTTCAGACCCCCCAAAGTGTATTTTTATATAGAAAAATTTTCTTTTTCTTGAATAATGTTGGCATGAAATATTATCATGCAATGAATCACGTCATCAATCCATTCCTAATAATTTTGGTAGGAATATATATAGATGAATTGGTGGTTAAATTGAAACAATGTGCAGACCACCTAGCCGATATCAAAACAATATTCAACAAACTGCAACAATACATCTTGAAAATGATCCCCTTAAAATGTAGTTTCGGTGTTACCTCAAGGAAGTTTGTCATCTTCATCGTACATCATCATGACATTGAAGTCAATCCCATGAAAAAAGGGACTCCATGGAATTTTACCTCCTCAAAACCTAACCATGTCGAAAAGGATTTCATGGAAACTTGGCCTAAATATGATCCTTCCTAAATAAACTTGTAGGAAAATGTTTTCATTTTTCAAGGTTAATAAAAAATGGATTCATATCGATGGACTGATGATTCTCCGGAAGCATTTTAATGTCTCGTGAAATTTATCTTAAAACCACCATTGGTAATTCCACCTATCAATGGAAGACCACTCATTTTTATGTGAATACCTCAGAGTGATTTCTAGGTTCCATCATTAAATAGAAGAATGATGTCGGTATCAAAAAAAATTTATTATATCAGTATAACCATTATCAATGTTGAGACTCATTACTAAAATATTAAAAAATGTTGTCGGTAAATAATATTTTCAATCTCAAAGGTGTGGTACTATAGGTATCATCCCTAGGCCCATATGTTCTCTTGTAGAAATCCACTCTAATACATTATAATTCTTTTAATATTTACTAGACATCTGTCATAGTGTGAGGTCATCCTTCAACAATTTGACATCTAGTTCATGCCTCAAAAATCCGTAAAATCTAGGCTTTGTCAGATTTTCTCACAGATCACCCCTTTACAGAAATGACTTTAGTGGATAACAAATAGCCAGATGAAGATATTTTCTCTATTCAATAAGACCCCCTAACATTAGAGATTCATTTGGCTGGTGCATTTAGTATCTTAAATGGAAAAAGTATGGAAGATCCCAAGATCAACAATTTAGGGATGGGTGTGGTACTCATATCTTCGTCAAAGGAATTATTTCCTTCCTACTTCCTACTATTGGAGGGGTGCACGAACAATGGAGAAGAATATCAGGCTCCCATTACTGAGATATAGGTTGAACATCATGTATAAGTATAATAATTTAAGATAAATGGTAATTTTGAACATTTCAAAAAATATGTTAATTGAAATTATTACATCAAAAAGGATGAATGGTTTTCCTTATTATACTATGTATTATTTCTAATGGAGGAATTCTGTTTGTAACAAAAATTGACCCTTGTCCCCTGATTAAAAAAATACCCAGGTAGACACCACGTCAAATGCATCCACAGCCTTGGTGGATCTAGACTGAGATGCAAAAGCCTTTAACACTACTCACCACTAGATGGTCTCACTATTCATTTAGTCCAACAAAGAAGAAATAAATAAGAATATCCCCATCCATTAACTATATGGTCCAATAACAAGATGGATTACACAGATTGTAAACTACATTCAAAAGGGAAAGATCCAAACATAAAGGGCAAGGAGGAAGAAAATATGAAAGGGAGAAATAAAAATTGTTCTATATGATTTCATAATTCAAAAAAAAAGAGCCTATATATGTGAGGCCTAGACATGATCATTATTAGGTGCATTGATGGAGAAGAGACTGCTACTATAATGAACAACATTCACATTAGAACCTATGGCACCAACCAATCCGGATCTAATATTTCCCATCAAATTTGAATACATTGTTGACGCTCCTTTCGTCACAGAATCTAAAGATCGGAAAAGGGAATATCTGAGCTCAAAGTGATTAATCCTTTGAAGAAACATCAAAAATCGACAAAGGGATGAAAAAGGAGAACATTGCCCATATGTCGCGCAAGTTCCCTCTTGGTCGCGCAAGTACACTTGCGCGCCGCCTCAACACTTGCGCGACTCCTCATAGTCGTGCAAGGGACTTGCGCGACATATGTGGTAACCGCCTGGTAACCGCCCAGTAACCGCCCGGGGTCTTCTTTTGCCTATAAATAGACCCTGTGGGCCCCCCATTCGGGAGGATCTTTTTCCAGAAACTCGGATCGAAGCTCCCGACGCCCAAGTCTCTTCTTAAAGCTTCCATAACACTTCTAAGGTAATTTCTTACCTAGAATGGAAGATCTAAAGAGAAGAAGGAAGGCCTAAGTGTTGAAACTTATCAAACACTTGCGCGCCGACTTAATTCCTTCAATATAACTTGCGCGTCCCTACTCTGGAAGAACCTCAAGAGGATTGTAAAGGGTTTTCTAAAGAGTCGCTCAAGTAATTCAACTCTGGTTGAAAATCGCGCAAGTATCCCTCATGTCGCGCAAGTATACTTGCGCGACCAGTACTTGTGCGCCGCCGCAGGACTTGCGCGACTTTTAATACTTGCGCGCCCATATCTTTTTTGGGTGCCCATATTGCCCATTTTACCCCTCTTAAGCCATTTCACCTTTCCTATTCAAGATTCAGTCCTCAAGATACTCTTCAAAGCCATTTATGGCATGATTTCTTGATTTGACATCCTTATCTGAAAGGAATTCTGTGAAATATCTCTCAAAACCTAGTGATTTAAACATCTTTATGTCACCAAAGATTGAGAGTTCATTCATTCAACCTCATCCTTTAAAGATGATAGAATCCTTAACCTGAGTCTCCTTTTCAGGAATAAGACTCAGTCATAACCTTGGGCTTCCTTTTTAGGAGTAAGTCCCAAGTCCCCTAACCTGGGCTTCCTTTTTAGGAGTAAGTCCCAGTCATAATCTTAGGCATCCTCCTCAGGAGTAAGCCCCAATCAAGTCCTCTAATTTTGGGAATCTTTCTTAAGAATAAGCCCCAACCTCAGATATGGGCATCCTCCTCAGGAGTAAGCCCCAAACCTTAATCCTTAACCTGGGTCTCCTTTTCAGGAATAAGACTCAGTCATAACCTTGGGCTTCCTTTTTAGGAGTAAGTCCCAAGTCCCCTAACCTGGGCTTCCTTCTCAGGAATAAGTCCCAGTCATAAACCTTGGGAATCCTCCTTAGGAGTAAGCCCCAAGCCTTAATCCTTAACCTGGGCTTCCTTCTCAGGAATAAGCCCCAATCATAAGTCCCCTCCTAACTTGGGCATCCTCCTTAGGAGTAAGCCCCAAGATTAGAGTATTAAAATCTCCATAAAGCACATATACCTTTATGGACCCTGTTCCTGGATTTTCTCCCTAAAAGTAAATCCTAAACCTTCATCTATCTGGGCAGTCATCCATACATAAGCCCCAAACAAATTCTTATGATTGCATCTTTCATGGCACAATTGTCTAAATTTTACCAATACCTCTTGTTTCTCACACCGATCATGACTCACGTGAGCTTAGAGTGTAAAAGTAATTATGACATTCATCTTTGAGCCATCAATCATAAACATCATACCCCATTCCTTGAACTACGTGGGTTCTGATTCCTTTTCCAAAACAAAGGATACGTAGGTAGCCCATTTATGGGTTCGATCCCAACTTTGAAATAATCTATGTCCTTCTGAATGATGATAAACTTCAAGTGCCCCACTGAGTGGCTTTAAAACCAGCCTGGTCATCATAATGACCAAGAGACTTTTATATAAATGTTTTGAAGGATACCATTAACCAAGAATCTCTAAACAGATATGGATGATTCTCTATTGATGAAGAACCTCAAATACATATAAAAGATTCTCTAAATTTCTTGCATATTTAATCATTGATTGTTAAAACTAAAGGAAAGCTCATTTTATACTTGGTAATATAATAAGGATTCACGAACATAACTTAAATCTATAAAGAGAGTCCCGGAGTAGACAATAATTCCCCTCAAAAAGGTGTGATGAGTCCGACCTCCCATCCTCTCGACCAATGCAAATTCCTAAGCCTCATCAGTCCACAAACTAATGAGCGCCTGCCTTTGGAAAGTAGGTACAAACGGATGTGGAATCATTGGATGTTTCCGGTTCTACGAACAAACCCGCTAGAAACCGATCGGAACGTTTGAATCTCCTGTCCAGGAGGTCTTCCCCGTAATCCGTGTGGAAACAAAAATGGTGAACCTGACGTGAATCCTTAACCAATTTAAAGTGATGTTCTTCTTATTTGTTAGGCCCCTTGGGCCAACAAAGCAATCATTGACATATGCTCATCCAAAAGATGCAGTAGCCAGATTCATCTTGATTATGTCTGTTACATGGAACAGGCACTCTTTTCTCAAAGATCTTCTGCAAAAAATGGCTTTCCTTAAATTCACCCCTGTGAATACTGCTGCTGTGAACACCTCTACTGTGAGGTCTGCTGCTGTGAAAACCAATACTGCTACTCCTGCTGGAACGTCATCCGCTCTGAGGATGACATCACCAACTCAGCGTCTTCAACGCTGTGTTTCTAATGCACTGGTTAAGAAGTACCGTCGCAACGGTACTATCCCAACTCTGGAGGCCGCTCGTCAAGCCCTCCAAGTTAACAATTCTACCTGGTCGTCCGGACAACGGCGGCCAGCAATCAAGAAGCAGGCGGTGCTGACTACCGTCTCCAACCGTTTCGGGTCGTTATCCCCGGAACGCAATTTCCATTCACTCCCTTACTCCGAGGAAGTGAATGAGCAGGTCCCTCGGGACCTTAATTCAAAAAGACAGGAGTCCTTCTCAAGGGCTCCCATCAACAATCGCCGCCAGACTCGTGCGGTAGTGCGCCCTCAACATGATGAGGGTACCGACTCCAGGCATTGAGCTCAGGTTCCTCGAACCCGAGCAGGCAAGATGAACCGCCAGAGACGGAATCCGGTTAACAATAGGCAGGTTGTCATCCCTGCCATCTCCGGAGAAGTCCACCAACCTAACTTGGTGGCAAATAATGAGCAGGCATACACACCTGTTCGTTTTAATCCCGCTGTCCAGCAGACTCGTCTGGCAGCATCAAGCCGATCCCGCCAGGCAATTCCGGCGGAGTACCATAGGCAGGAACATACACCTGCTTATACATCAGCAGTTAGTCAGCAGGCTCGTCTGACTACATATGATGGATCTCGTCAACCGCGTTTGGCGAAGTGTAATCAGCAGGCACATACACCTGCTAATACTAATCAAGCCTACCAACAGTCTCGCTTGGTAGCGCACGGAGAAGTCAGTCGGAAAGTCCCGACGACAAACAGGAGGCAGACTAAACTCTCTACCTCCACACTTGAGTACTGTCAGGATTCACTGACAGGAAAAGGAGGACAGGAGCAGGCACATACACCTACTCCAAGCCCGGAATGGACGTATATCCCTGTTCCGGCGGCTAAAGTCACCAAACATATTTTGTCAATGGTGAAAGAGCAGAAGCAAATTCCTGCTCATATTCTGGATGCTTGCCAGGATATCATAACAACTTCAGCATCATCTCAGGGACAGACACATAAATCTATCCTTAGAAGTGGAGTGACACATCAACGATTCACTCCGGAACAGACAAACACATCTGTTCCAGTCCAAGAGGGTTATGGGGCATACTCCCCCATATCATACGGACAACCAAGTCAGGCACATACACCTGATTTGAGCGATGATTGTCAGCCTAACCTGACCATCTTTCCTGATCAGGCACATACACCTGCTCAGAGTAATCACTTTAGTCATCAAGTGGTTTCTAAAGCGAGTAAGAAGGCATCTAAGAAAAAGATCCGCCCAGCCCAGTCAGGAGATCAAAGGCCAATCTGCAACAAGGCCTTGCTCGATGTTGGAGTTCTTGAAGCCCTCAGACATTTATCTGTCGGAATTCAAGATTCTACTCCCTCAGTTCCCAATAACGGGAAAATTAATCCCGAAGGTCTTCAATAGACACTTCCTCATGAAGACTTGCTTCATGAAAATTCGGTCAATCTTGAAGTTTCTTCTTCAGATGAGAGCCACAGGAACCCTCTGTGTGGTCAGAAGACCAAGGAGCAAGAGATCTCATCTTTTGCTGTAACCCATCATGATGTTCCTCCTCATGGTGATGAACTTCGCTACGAAAGTCCTCTCCGCAGTAGTGATTCACATTGTCTCGAAAATTCTTCAGAAGGCAATGTAGTGACGAGAAAGCCCTCCTATCTCGAGGCACTTGCAAACATAAAACCAGTCATGTCTGATGCTTTACTATCGGCAGGTGAAACTCTTTCTCCATCAGAAGATAGCCTGGGGTTCAGGTTATTCTCCGAACCTTCCCTGGGTCATTCATCTTCCAGCATGAATAGTGATTTCTCTACCAATCTTGTTGAATCCGATAAAACAACAAGGAAACACCAAATCTGGTCCAAACAGGTAGAAGAATCTTCATTTAATGATAAAGAGGAAATGCTGAACATGAGGAAAAAACTGGAAAAAGGTGAAGTACCAGTCATGTTTTGGCCTTTGGCTGATTCCCAGTACGACATTCCAAAGATGTTGACGGATGATGGAATCCATGATATTCGTCTCAACATATGGAAAACTCTTTGTCAATTAAAGAAGAAGGTATTATCTTACGATGAATATGAAAACCATCTTAAGATAATAGAAGGGTTACAACGCCAGATTGATTTGGCATCTCTATCAGTCTCTCGGTATCCGAAGGCTGAAAAGCAACAGAGAACCCTTCAACGTTCATGCCTTGGCGCACTAAGAAGATTGCGTCAGTTAATTTCCAATGCTCCATCTAATGTTCATATCAGAGGATGGGGTATTCACGGAGCACTACATTTCACAGTGCTTTCCGGTCAGCAAAGCCCGCCGAAAATGGTCTCATGCAATGTTATTGCCCATGGCCGGCCACAGTCAATGGGCTTTGTTCATAATCAAAAGCTTGCTCAAGAACAAGCTTCAACTAGTTCCTCTCAAAATCAAGTATATAGAGAACAAGTTGTTGAATTTCTCCTACATCAAGCAGGAGAGAATATTGCACAAGCCTCTCGTCTGGAGCAAACACGTCATCAAATGACAGAAGTTTTGGAAATCATCCAACGGTCTGTTGAACCAGGTGATAAAAGTGGATACAGGTTAATGCATCCAGCTAATTTCCGAACTAAGATTCGCAAGATCAAGAGAGATTTAAAGAAGATCTCAGACATAGCATGTCAAGAGACACCCCATCTTGCTAGACTGGGGACTTCTCTAACCCAACCCTCAGAATCAACAAATGGGATTCGAGGAGTTGAGCGGAAGCAGCAGGAACACCCCCAGTCCACTGGACTGGGGACTTTTTCAAATCTTCAATCCCTCCCTCAGAGAAAGTCAGTATTCTCTCGATTAGGGAATAAGCCTCAAGAGGAACGAAGAGCCAAGATGTCAGGAGATTCTCTCCAAGTGACGGTTCTCCAAGAAATTCCTGAGGGATCAAGTCAACGGAATGCCATGTCTCATCATGGACATAGAAGGAGACAATATCACAGAAATGCTGATAGAAAGGATTCCATTCAATATGCATCCATTAATGTCATCAATGTCGTTGCTGCTGATTCAACAGATGAGGCTCAATCAGACGGATCAGACGAAGAGGTTCCTGCTCAAGAAGTCGCGCACACAGACCTAAATGAAGAAGGTGTGCGCACACGTAATCAAAGGCTTACCCAGAATCTGGGTATTCCTTCAAGTAACCCACTTCCCCCTCTCCGAAAAGGATCCAATAAGGGGAAAGGAAAGAATCAGGTTACTTCTCACCCTTCCTCTGAAGGAGGTCAATCGCTCTCATTAGAGCAAAGATTTGCACAACAGGAGGAAGAAATCAAAGAATTAAGAAGGTTGAATGCAGAACTACTTCAGAGTAGTCTTCTTCTTAAGAATGCTGAAGTCCGACAGCCGAAGGAATTTGTTGTAACTACTGAGATGGATCAAGAATATCCTCCTTTGTCAGTACACCCACAGAGGTCTAATCCTACGGGTCAAACGCAACAACGGTTGGCAGCACTACCATCAGTTGCATCACCAACCACCACGTCTGTCCAAGCTCCATTCATTGCACCTACCCAAAACCAAGTTCAACCTGACGTTTCTCAAAAGTTAATAACTACTATTGAGTCATTAACAGCTCGGTTAGAAACTATGGAAGGGAAACGGGCGCAAGTTCAACCTGAAAAGAAAGTTTACCCTGAATGAGTAGATTCAATTTCTCCTCCATCCAGTTTTGGAAACCCTATTTTCCCTACTTTCAATGGATCAGGCGACCCTGAACAACATTTGACGCATTACGTATCTTGTTGTGATCCTATGATGGGAACTCCAGAGCAGCAAGAAGCAGTGAAACTCAGATGCTTCATGCGAACCTTGCAAGGACCAGCTTTTGTCTGGTATACAAGCTTGAAATCCCGGTCATTCATCGGATGGGAGGATCTTCGTCAAAAATTCCTTCTTCAGTTTAGCTCAACTTTGCCAAAAACGACAGTTTTCGATCTTACAAACTGTAAGCAAAGGGAGAATGAAAGAGTCTCTGATTTCATTGCTCGTTGGAAGGGATTAACGTATTCCTTGAGTTTATCACTCCCTCAGGAGGAATTGTTGCCAATCTGTGTGGAAAATTTGCGTGACGAATTACGCACGCCATTGATCCCTGTGAAATACACAGGAGGGTTTCGAGACCTTACTTCAATCGCTCAACAGATTGAAGATTCCCTTATACAGGCTAAGGTTAAATCTCGTGTAATTCCATCAGCTCCAGGAAGAAGAATGGGTAAAGTAGAAACTGCTACAGTTATGCTTAAACAGGCACCTGTACCTATTTCTACTTCAAAACCTTCATCTTCTCGAAGGGCTCCACCTCCTGAACGCCAACAACAAAGGCTATTTCGTCCAAATGATCAAAAAGATCAACGACGAAAACAATTTGAGGATATGAAGAGTAAAACATACTATTTCCGAAGTGAGCAAGTTCCTGGTTACTTCATTTCAGCTCTGGAAAATAATTTGGTTCAATTACCAGTGCCGAAGAGACCAAACAAGGAAGGAGATGAAGACCGTCCCAATTATTGTCCCTTTCATCAAATGATGGGACATCCCATCCAGGAGTGTTTTGTCTTTAAAGACCTCCTACAAAAGATGGTCGACTTGGGACAAGTCAAATTGAAGGGTTCTTCAGCTCATGTAGCGTGTATTACCGCTACAGATCCAGAAGAAGGAGGCGAGTGGCAGGAAGTCAAAAGCAAAACTGCGAAAAAATATGATGATTGGATGGTCAGAAAGACAATCAATTGGACCCATTCCATTTTGCGAACACAATTGAAGAAGCCAATTGTGTCTCCAACAAAAGCTGCAGTAAAGCCTCCATCAAAGGACAAATCCTCAAAAGGGCAGCGTAATTCAAAGAAGAAAGATGAATCAGGAGAAGATGAGTATGTATCAAAGCCTAAATTGTCTCTGAATCTGGCAGATTTCATGCCATCTACTTCAAAGCCACGGGCACCGTCCCACCAAATGGCACAGCCTAAACAGGCCAACCAGGCAGAGTCTTTATCAGACGAAGAATTGATCTTTGGTTCTGTTAATATGATTCAATTAACAGATTCATATTTCAGTCTTGATGAGCCTGAATCCCCTGTATCAAATAAGGGAACCCGAGGAAGTTCTAGAGGTTCAGGATATAGGGGAAGACGTGGATCTTTCCGAAGCCACTACTCTAATTCTACCCCTGCTAGCACTATATATGCAGCAGAAACTCGTGGTATTGCCCTTCAGCGAGCTCAAAATGAACAAGCAAGTTCTTCTGCCAATGGCCAACTCAGCTTCGGCACAGTTATTTTGGAAGACCGATTAAAGGTTCCATCTTCTTTATCTCAGAAAGTAAATGGATATAATCAATCTAATTTTCCAAAACCAAAGATGTTGCCAACTTCAATACAAGATGCATCAGCTTCCAAAGCATCTGCTTCCAAGGTACCTGCTAAACCGCATATTCCTATTGGGAAACGCTGGCCTCTAGATCAAAAGTATGATATATTGAAACACTTGGCCCAAGTACCAGCCAAATTATCAATTTTGGATGCTTTGAATCTATCAAGAGATCTTCGGGAAGCACTCATCGAAGCTTTGTCAAGTCCTCAAGAGTTTGAAGCTGAGATTGCTGCAGCTGAAATTTATCACATAGAGAATAATCCTGCAGAATGCCATGCAGTGATATCTTTTACTGATGAAGATGAAGATGATGTTGTGCATGGGCACATAAAACCTTTGTACTTATCTGGAAAAGTCAATGGTATAGATGTTCGAAGAGCTTTTATTGACAATGGTTCAGGAGTCAACCTCATGCCCATTCGTACACTTCGTCGATTGGGCCTCACGAAATCTGATTTATCTCCTTCTACCATGATGTTGCAAGGATATGATAAAAATGAACAAGAACCACTGGGAGAAGTTACACTCAGAACTCAGTTTGGAGATCTTGTTTCCAATTCGGATTTCATGATTGTTGATCAAGACTCAGCTTTCAATATCTTGCTTGGAAGACCCTGACTACATCAGCATGCAGCTATTCCATCGTCATACCATCAATGTCTCAAATACTGTTTCGATGGTCAAGTTGGAACATTGTATGGTGATAAGGCCCCGTTCAAGACATGTGAGTCTCAATACATTGAGGCGGAATTTTATCACATGAAGGGAAGAGAAAAATCTACAATGAAGGAAATTACCAAAGTTAATGCTCCATATGGTTTGGAAAAAATTCCAATAAATCCATTTTCACATGTGAGTACAGATTATGTGTTACCTATCAGTCAAATTGACAAAATAGGCCCAAATCAAAATACTCTTATGGAAAGATCCATAATGTCAATTATGGCAATTGAGCCAGACAACATGGGAGAAATTGGTAACTTACTAAGCAGTGATGAAAGCATAAGTGGTGACGTTTTCATTTCGTCTGCTGAAATCCAACAAGTCTATACTTCGCTAATCAGGCCAGAAGAAGTTATAGCAACACCAGAGGTGAATATTGATGTCGATTCTCAATCC
Source organism: Viscum album (assembly GCA_963277665.1). Lineage (NCBI taxonomy): Eukaryota > Viridiplantae > Streptophyta > Magnoliopsida > Santalales > Viscaceae > Viscum > Viscum album. The sequence continues at coordinate 917,844,847 of OY728145.1, forward strand.
ATCATCTCCTCTTTGATTCCTAAAGAAGACCCTTTATCATCAATAGGGTCGGAAATGGAAGCTTCTTCTTCAAAATGTGAAAATTTTGACATCTCTTATGATCAGGAGAATTTCGTTTTTTCATCTACTTTGCAAGTAGAAACGGAAGAAATAACACATGACTAAGAGGAAGAGGAAGATCTTAGAGATGCTCCTCCAGCATTTGAAGAGGGTATCTCTACCACTGTGGATGAACTCAGAGAAGTAAATCTGGGTACAGAGAAAGATCCACGCCCCACTTTAATTAGTGCGGCCATGAACCTTGAAGAACAAGAGATGTATATTTCTTTTCTAAAGCAAAATAAAGATATTTTTGCTTGGAATTATATAGAGATGCCTGGCCTTGATCCTGATATTGCCACCCATCATTTGGGTTTGCCAAAAGAACATCGAGGATTCAAGCAAGCCGTGAGAAGAACACACCCAACCTATGCTTCCAAAATCGAGGCTGAAGTGGATAAGCTTATCAAAGCTAACTTCGTCAGAGAAGTTCAATATCCCAAGTGGTTGGCTAATATTGTCCCTGTAAAGAAGAAGAACGGACAAATTAGGGTTTGCATCGATTTCAGAGATCTTAATCGGTATTGTCCCAAAGATGATTTTCCAGTTCCGATTACAGAACTCTTAATTGATGCAACGGCTGGCTATGAAGTACTTTCTTTCATGGATGGATATTCTGGATATAATCAGATCCGAATGGCCCCAGAAGATGAGGAATATACAGCCTTCAGAGCTCCTCAAGGTGTGTTTTGTTACCGGGTGATGCCCTTTGGTTTAAAGAATGCAGGTGCAACATATCAACGTGCCATGCATCGTATCTTCAAACCTTTTCTAGGGAAGTTTGTTGAATGCTATGTAGATGATTTGGTGGTTAAATCCAAACAACGTTTTGATCACTTGGCTGATTTGGAAATCATATTCCACAAGCTTCGACAACATAATTTGAAGATGAACCCCTTAAAATGTGCTTTTGGGGTAACCTCAGGAAAATTCCTCGGCTTTGTTGTACGCCATCGTGGTATTGAAGTCGATCCTGAGAAAACCAAATCAATCCTTGGTATGTCACCTCCTCAGAATTTGAAAGAATTAAGAGGACTTCAAAGACACTTAGCCTATATTCGGCGTTTCATCGCCAATTTGGCAGGAAAAAGTTTACCCTTTACCAAATTATTGAAGAAAGGAGTCACTTACCAGTGGACTAAAGAATGTCAAGAAGCATTTGATGTTCTCAAGAAATACCTCTTGAGTCCACCAGTACTCATGCCACCTGTTGAGGGTAGGCCTCTTATCCTCTATCTGACAGCTTTAGAGCGATCATTGGGTGCCTTTCTCGCTCAAAAGAATGATGCTGGGAATGAAAATAGTCTCTACTATCTCAGTAGAACTATGCTTGAAGCAGAAACCCGGTATTCGAGTATTGAAAAGTGCTTCCTAGCATTAATCTTTGCAGTTCAGAAACTGAGACACTACCTGCAACATCACGAGGTCCAATTGGTATCTCGTAATAATCCACTCAAATTCATCCTTAGTCGTCCAATGCTTACAGGACGTCTGGCAAGGTGGGCGGTTATTCTACAGCAGTTCGATATCCAGTATGTGTCTCAAAAGGCAATTAAGGGCCAAGCTCTGGCTGATTTCCTGGCTGAACACCCTTCAGTGGAAGACACATATTCAGATATCGAACTCCCTGATGAGGAAGTTTTTTCTATTCAAGAGAGTCCTCAAACATGGGAAATGTATTTTGATGGTGCTTCTAGAAGTCCAACAGGGAAGAAAATGGAAAATCCTAAATTCAACAAAGTTGGTTTAGGAATTGTGCTCAATTCTCCAGATAAGGCAGTGTTACCTTATTCCTTTTTGTTGTGGGAAGGTGGTACCAATAATGAAGCTGAATACCAAGCTCTCATTGCAGGCTTGGAGTTAGCACTTCAAGCACAAGTGAATCACTTAAAGGTGAAAGGTGATTCAGACCTGGTAATCAAACAAGTCAATGGGGATTATGCCATCAGAAAAGAAGAATTAATCCCTTTGTATGATTACGTCAGAGAGTTAATGTCGGAATTCTCTTCAGAACCGACATTTTCTTATGTCCCAAGATCAAAAAATGCTCAAGCTGATGCACTGGCTAATATAGCCACAGCTTTAGCAGATCCAAATCGGGACGAGACAACCATCGATATTGCCCACCGTCGTGCAATTTCACCTTATGTTCAAGTCAGAACAGAGGAAATTAATGAAATTAGTCCCATTCCTGAACCGTATGGTCATACTACAGGATGGATGTCACCTATCAGGGAGTACCTTCAAAATGGAACACTACCACCTGATAGAGCCGAGAAAGAACAAATTCGGCGACGTGTGGTCAATTTTACTCTTTATGATGGTCCAAACCACCTCGAGAAAATTCTCTACAAACGTGGTTTTGATGGAGTTCTCTTCAGATGTATTGATGGTGAAGAGACAATGGCTGTCATAAAAGAAGTGCATGCAGGAGTCTGTGGTGCCCACCAGTCTGGACATAGATTGTCTGATCAAATTCGAAGGCATGGATACTTCTGGCCCTCAATGATACAAGATTGTGTTAATTTCACAAAGAAGTGTCATTCATGCCAAGTATATGCCAACTTCATTCATCAACCTCCAGAGTTGCTTCATACAGCTAAATACTCATGGCCATTTTCCACATGGGGAATGGATGTGGTGGGACCTTACCCTTCAGCTACGGCCAAGCAGTTTAAGTACATTCTTACTGCTACTGATTTCTTTTCCAAATGGGCAGAGGCATTACCTCTCAAAGAAGTCAGTTCTAAATGCATTGTTAGCTTCATCAAGTCTAACATCATTACTAGATTTGGTGTCCCTCATACCATATTGACGGACAACGGCACCAACTTCTGTTCTTCTGAGGTAAAGAAATTGTATCAAGAATACAACATTAAGTCCAACCATTCATCTCGATATCATGCAGCGGCTAATGGCCAGATAGAGGCCTTCAACAAGACTCTTTCAAATATACTGCAAAAGATGGTGGATAAAGATAAGAGGTCATGGCCTGATAAACTCTTTCATGCTTTATGGGCTTATCGGACTACCACTCGCAATGCAACGCGGTCTACTCCATATTCATTGGTATATGGAACAGAAGCAGTCTTGCCAATTGAAGTTCAATTGCCCTCACTCAGAATAGCCATTTGTGATCAGTTATCGACAGATGAGAAATCCCAAAAGCGTTTGAATGAATTGGAATAGTTAGATGAGAAGAGATTGTGCACTTTGCACCACTTGGAAATCTATCAGAATCGGATAGCACGAGCTTTTAACAAAAAAGTTCGTCTTCATTCATTCATTCAGGGAGAATTGGTATTGGTTCTTAAAGCACCAATGATACCAGGAAAGAAACCTCCCAAGCTTGAACCAAAATGGGAAGGACCTTATTCAATAGATAAGGTCTACTCCAATGGAGCGTATTCTCTAATCTCAAAGGATGGAGAACACATCACGACTCTAACTAATGCCAGATTTCTGAAGAAGTATTTTGTATAAACACAAAATATTATTCCCAGAACCAAGACTCTTACAATTGGTTCATACAGTAATGGTCCAGTATGACCTTAAACTGCAAATATGTCCTACATGACACTAAACTGTATATGTCCGAGATGACATTAAACTATATTATATTTAGTCCTAGCTACATGACTTTAAACTGTACAGCACCAGTTCGTCCTTGCTATATGACGTTAAACTATACAGCAATGGTCCAGTATGACCTTAAACTACAACTACGTCCATCATGACGATAAACTGTACGGTCCATGCATATGACCTTAAACTATTCGCACTAAGGTCCGTGCATATGACCTTAAACTATTCGCACTTATGTCCCTGCAACATGACACTAAACTGTGCAGCACCAATAGTCCTAACTGCAAGACTTTAAACTGCATAGTCCCTGATTTTGTCCTACATGACAATAAACTGTATAGAAGTTCCTATATTATGTCCGAGATGACATTAAACTATATTTTGTCCGAGATGACATTAAACTATATTTTTGTCTGAGATGACATTAAACTATATTGTGTCCTAGCAACATGACATTAAACTGTATGACACTTCTATCGTCCAGCATGACGTTAGACTGTGTTAAGTCCCTTATTGTCCTACATGACACTAAACTGTATTTTGTCCGAGATGACATTAAACTATATTGTGTCCTAGCAACATGACATTAAACTGTGTGGCACTTTCATCGTCCAGCATGACGTTAAACTGTGTCAGTTCCCTTATCGTCCAACATGACGTTAAACTGTCACATTGGTTACTAATTCGTCCAGCATGACATTAAACTGTAAAAAAGTCCCCAGAACTGATATCCTCATATTTGTTCACCTTAGTCCTAGTTACATGACTTTAAACTGTACAACACCAGCTAGTCCTAGCTACATGACTTTAAACTGTACAGTAATGGTCCAGTATGACCTTAAACTGCAACTTCGTCCCACACGACATTAAACTGTGAAAAAGTTCTCTAAACCGTCCAGCATGACCTTAAACTGCATCATCCCTGGTCCATGTATATGACCATAAACTATTTTGCAAATATGTCCAGCAAGACGTTAAACTGTGACGTCCTAACTACATGACGCTAAACTGTATAAAAGTCCCTCACGTCCGGAAAGACGTTAAACTATATAATCATCAAAAGTCCAGCATGACATTAAAACTGCACAATCCCCCTTTCGTCCAATATGACGTTAAACTGTATTGTCCCCATCGTCCTAACTACATGACGCTAAACTGTACAGAAAGTCCTTGATATGTCCTACATGACATTAAACTGTGCATCGTTAGGGTTGTTATTACCTCTTGTTTCTCACACCGAGTATGACTCACGTGAGCTTAGAGTGAACATCAACCATAACACTCCCTTTGGGCCACTAACCATGTGTAAGTCCCAACAACATTTTTTATTAGATCATTGTCCCAAAGAACAATCTCTTCACATCGTTTCACCACCATCTCATATGATGATGATTTGTGAAACCGCCCTTGGAATCAATATCTTTACATTGATTAACTTTCGTCCTTGTTATATGACGTTAAACTATACAACACTTTTGTTCGGTACGACAATAAACTACAATATTCTTTGATCTCCTCACTTGAGAGAGAACTATTATTGACATTGATTTTTCAATCATGTTTCATTTCAAAAAGACTACGTGCATACATGGTAATGCCTAAACTTTTTATCTTAGGTTAAAACCATCATTGCACTAAAGTCCCCTTTCACCCTTCACATATACAAACCAAATTTGTACAAAGGACATTTCTAGAACTACGTGGACTTGATTCCCATCCTTATGGGATACGTAGGAACATTCGAGTGTCCCTCGAATCCAGTCCCAAGTCTTTTGGGCCTAACCCCAAATTTCACTTTCAGCCCCTTGGCTGAAAAGTCCTCATGAAAACACACACTGTGTATTCATTATTATGGTCCGAATTCTATGACCCTAAACTAAGATCACTCATACTTTCATCCTGCACGACGTTAAACTACATTTCAAGAACTACGTATGACTTGATTCTCATTCCTATGAGATACGTAGTGAAGTCCAAAATTTCAATTCAGGACCCAGCCACAACATGATTATGGTTTTCATTGACCTATGTATCTCTATATACATTGGAAAATACCCATCTTTATGTATTATAATCCTAACCTTAAATATTTTCAGATCTTCATAACCCTTTTCATGACTTCTAGTCACAAAAATGTCAAACTTCTGAGAATTCTTTTGCCTAACTATGCAGCACGTGCCCATAGGTGGCCTTGCATAAACAGTCCACATAAAAGACTTGTCAGCCAAGAGATGCTATTTATTTGACTATGCAGCCAATGTCCATAGGTGGCCCTGCATATTTCAACCCCCTAACGGGTTTTGTTAAATAATAGTAACTTCATTCTTGGGAAGAATGCCTCTTTTGTCCTTATTTGTCTTAAACGGCAGTATGTAGGGATCCGCAAAAAATAGCCATCCTTAATGTATTTGTCCCATATCCTTTTTCATGATCTGAAAGTATTCAAGTCTATGGTTTATTCTTCTTCCCTACGTTTGGGTCAGACCTTCGTAGGAGTGATATTCATCCAGTTCTTCGATATTCTTGTTTGGAAATATCTTCTCCATATTCAAGTACCTCTTTCCATACAACAAACTCTATGCTTTAGAAAATTTGAATCTTCATAAACTTTCACTGGCTTTTAGCACTAGGAAAGTAAATTTCTGGGAGTTCTTTTGCCTGACTGTGCAGCACGTGCCCATAGGTGGCCTTGCATAAACAGTCCACATAACAGACTTGTCAGCCAAAAGATGCTATTTTATTTGACTATGCAGCCAATGCCCATAGGTGGCCCTGCATATTTCAACCCCCTAACGGGTTTTGTTAAATAATAGTAACTTAATTCTTGGAAACTACTTCTTCTAATGCCTTTTAGCTCTTTTTTCATATCATTCCTCAGATTCAAATATTCTTAAGCCATAGTTTACATTTTTTCCCTCATACTTGAGTATGGTAAATATGTTTTCAGATAAATTGTCAAGGAATTGAATTCATTTTAATCCATTTTCGGTCAAAGCTATTTCGACCTTAAACATTAGCCCCTTTATGTCCGGCGTGCATGACTTTAAACTGCCCACACAAAAGACAAAGGAACTCTGAATAAAAGTCAAGTTCCAGCTCACTAAATATACATTTTTTGTATGATTTAGGTAATATTGAGCAGTTAAAAGATTCAAAGTTTGTAGGGTTATTTGTAATAATCCTAGTAAAAATCAAACAATGATTACTAGGCCCATTGGCTTAAGTAAATTTGAAGCAGGTAATGAGAGAATGCAGGTACAAATGATTGGAGACGAAAGTGTTTTTCATTGATACACAAGAGTTAGAAGGACATCCACAGATTGGAGTCTCTTCTCTTTTTCAAGAATTACAAGAGGCTTTCAACATAACACTTCATTTGATTTACGGCATCCCGAGCTTCATCAGCAACCACCTGGAATTCATTCATTCAACTGGAAACAAAAAAGAGATGCAGTGATACCAGCTCTTCTTGGAACAATTCTAAAAAGTTGTTCTTGAGTGCGGTTTGAGAAAATTTTCTGCTGATCAAACAGTGACTCTGTTTCTGTCCAAGAGACTTGGAAGATGGATACATGGATTTGATAATGGAGCATTGGAAGTAAAGAGCCATTTGGAGAGAGTACTCTTTTCAGATATTGCTCTAATACCATGTTTGTCTTCTCTCCACCAACCGGTAGTGGAAAACATTTCAGCCCATGGGTTTGCCATTTTCATATCTGCAAGGAAATGGCATGCAAGGAGAATTTGAAAGTTCACACCGTTGTTGTTGCTTTTAATGCACAGCATAACCGAAATGAAGGAGTAGCAGCGCAGCTGCATTTCAGGTGTATAGTTGTTTGCATTTGGAACATTGACTCCTTGCAAGTGACCATGACCACATAGAGACAGGTAGATGCTCTGTGGGAAATTAAGATGATATTTCTTCAAGTACTTAGCCAAATCTAGAAGAGTGTTGTCGCAGATGTCATAGTAATCAGGGCCAATGATGTTCATCATGTCATCAATCCGCTTGCTAGCCAGTTCATAAGTCGTTCCAATTCCCTTGGGAACCACTGAATCTGCACAAAAGATGAATAAACTAACTCTTAAATGGGTTTATTTTTCATAAATTTTGTGAAGAAATTTGAAAAAATGCCTAAGGCATTAAGGCGCGCAAGTCTACAAAATGGCGCGCAAGTATTCACGTGCCGCGCTAGTTTTCGCCGCGCAAGTATAAACCGCGCAAGTACGAATACCTTTACAGGAGCGCGACATCAAGGAAAACAGAGCAGACTTGCGCGACTTAGGTGACCTGCGCGGCGAGAGCTCGAGAAGGTATGAAGTCCGGAAATCCGGATACTTGTACGGGGGTGAGGCCATATATTTATAGGCCAAGAGGCCTACCTGCGCGCCATACCCAGAGGGTTTAAGGCCTGCGCGACGCAGACTTGCGCGCCTCCCTCTGCGCACTGAAGACTTGCGCGCCTCCCTTTTCCTTTGGAGGGATTCGATTTCCTCAGAGTCAAATCCTCATTTCTTTCCGGATCCAACTCTGAGGGGGGACTTTTGTTGACGCTCCTTTCTTCACAGAATCTAAAGATCGGAAAAGGGAATATCTGAGCTCAAAGTGATTAATCCTTTGAAGAAACATCAAAAATCGACAAAGGGATGAAAAAGGAGAACATTGCCCATATGTCGCGCAAGTTCCCTCTTGGTCGTGCAAGTACACTTGCGCGCCGCCTCAACACTTGCGTGACTCCTCATAGTCGTGCAAGGGACTTGCACGACATATGTGGTAACCGCCTGGTAACCGCCCAGTAACCGCCCGGGGTCTTCTTTTGCCTATAAATAGACCCTGTGGGCCCCCCATTCGGGAGGATCTTTTTCCAGAAACTCGGATCGAAGCTCCCGACGCCCAAGTCTCTTCTTAAAGCTTCCATAACACTTCTAAGGTAATTTCTTACCTAGAATGGAAGATCTAAAGAGAAGAAGGAAGGCCTAAGTGTTGAAACTTATCAAACACTTGCGCGCCGACTTAATTCCTTCAATATAACTTGCGCGTCCCTACTCTGGAAGAACCTCAAGAGGATTGTAAAGGGTTTTCTAAAGAGTCGCTCATGTAATTCAACTCTGGTTGAAAATCGCGCAAGTATCCCTCATGTCGCGCAAGTATACTTGCGCGACCAGTACTTGCGTGCCGCCGCAGGACTTGCGCGACTTTTAATACTTGCGCGCCCCTATCTTTTTTGGGTGCCCATCTTGCCCATTTTACCCCTCTCAAGCCATTTCACCTTTCCTATTCAAGATTCAGTCCTCAAGATACTCTTCAAAGCCATTTATGGCATGATTTCATGATTTGACATCCTTATCTGAAAGGAATTCTGTGAAATATCTCTCAAAACCTAGTGATTTAAAAATCTTTATGTCACCAAAGATTGAGAGTTCATTCATTCAACCTCATCCTTTAAAGATGAGAGAATCCTTAACCTGAGTCTCCTTTTCAGGAATAAGACTCAGTCATAACCTTGGGCTTCCTTTTTAGGAGTAAGTCCCAAGTCCCCTAACCTGGGCTTCCTTTTTAGGAGTAAGTCCCAGTCATAATCTTAGGCATCCTCCTCAGGAGTAAGCCCCAATCAAGTCCTCTAATTTTGGGCATCTTTCTTAAGAATAAGCCCCAACCTCAGATATGGGCATCCTCCTCGGGAGTAAGCCCCAAACCTTAATCCTTAACCTGGGTCTCCTTTTCAGGAATAAGACTCAGTCATAACCTTGGGCTTCCTTTTTAGGAGTAAGTCCCAAGTCCCATAACCTGGGCTTCCTTCTCAGGAATAAGTCCCAGTCATAAACCTTGGGCATCCTCCTTAGGAGTAAGCCCCAAGCCTTAATCCTTAACCTGGGCTTCCTTCTCAGGAATAAGCCCCAATCATAAGTCCCCTCCTAACTTGGGCATCCTCCTTAGGAGTAAGCCCCAAGATTAGAGTATTAAAATCTCCATAAAGCACATATACCTTTATGGACCCTGTTCCTGGATTTTCTCCCTAAAAGTAAATCCTAAACCTTCATCTATCTGGGCAGTCATCCATACATAAGCCCCAAACAAATTCTTATGATTGCATCTTTCATGGCACAATTGTCTAAATTTTACCAATACCTCTTGTTTCTCACACCGAGCATGACTCACGTGAGCTTAGAGTGTAAAAGTAATTATGACATTCATCTTTGAGCCATCAATCATAAACATCATACCCCATTCCTCGAACTACGTGGGTTCTGATTCCTTTTCCAAAACAAAGGATACGTAGGTAGCCCATTTATGGGTTCGATCCCAACTTTGAAATAATATATTTCCTTCTGAATGACGATAAACTTCAAGTGCCCCACTGAGTGGCTTTAAAACCAGCCTGGTCATCATAATGACCAAGAGACTTTTATATAAATGTTTTGAAGGATACCATTAACCAAGAATCTCTAAACAGATATGGATGATTCTCTATTGATGAAGAACCTCAAATACATATAAAAGATTCTCTAAATTTCTTGCATATTTAATCATTGATTGTTAAAACTAAAGGAAAGCTCATTTTATACTTGGTAATATAATAAGGATTCACGAACATAACATAAATCTATAAAGAGAGTCCCGGAGTAGACAATAATTCCCCTCAAAAAGGTGTGATGAGTCCGACCTCCCATCCTCTCGACCAATGCAAATTCCTAAGCCTCATCAGTCCACAAACTAATGAGCGCCTGCCTTTGGAAAGTAGGTCCAAACGGATGTGGAATCATTGGATGTTTCCGGTTCTACGAACAAACCCGCTAGAAACCGATCGGAACGTTTGAATCTCCTGTCCAGGAGGTCATCCCCGTAATCCGTGTGGAAACATACATGGATACTATTGGGCCACTATAATATAGGATTGCACTGAATTCCCCATGAAATTTCATTCTTACCACGTTTATACCCAATATATCTCCTAACCTCGATAGTTACTTCACCCAACCATGTACTGCTGAACATTTTCAATATGGGGGGGGGGGGTTGATGTCATGGGATGATATCCTCCCACTACTGCCAAGTAATTCATTTATATATTCATGAAAACCATCTTCTTTTATAAATGGGTTGAAGTTATACCCCTTATCTGGGTTGGAGAAAGAAACATTTTCAGCTTCATGAAATCCAATATCATCACTAAATTTGCTTTCCCACATACAATATTGATAGAAAAAATGACTAATTTCTATTCTGCTTAATTGGATAAATTATATTATGAGTATGACACCAAGTCCAACTATTCATCCCACTACCATGTAGCATCAAACAGGTAGATAGTGGCCATAAAAAAGTCCCTATCCAATATAATCATGAAGATGGTGGAAATGGATAAGAATTCATATCCAAAAAAGTTCCCCCAGGCATTGTGTACTTACTAGACCATGAATCACACATTTATATAGGTGACCCCATACTCATTAGTATATTGGATAGAAGTCTTCCTTCCCATCGAAGTTCAATTTCCCTTGCTCTGTGTCACCATATGTGATCAACTATCCATGGAAGAGAAAAATTAGAAATGGATTAATGAATTAGAGTGACTTAATGAAATGTGATTAAATATATATCACCATTTGGAGGTTCACTAAAACCGAATCATAAGAGAATCCAAAAAAAGGGGTCACCTCTGATATTTCCTCGAAGGATAGATGGTGTTAGTCCTCAAGAATCTAATGATACTCATGAAGAAACCTACAATGCTAGAGAAGAAATGGAAGAGAACATATTCCATACAAAAATTCTACTGCATTAGGGATTATTACATGATCTCGATGACTGGACAAATCACTAAAATCCATACCTAGGAAAGGTTCCTGAAGAAATATTTCATGTATCCAAAACAAATTGATGTCGTAGATGCCAAAAATTAAACTACATAACACCATCATTATGACAGCATGTTGATAAAAATCATAGCATCATCATCATTTCCACATGATGATAAAACATTCAAAATTTGTCTTTATCACATAACGTTGAATTTTGTGATGAATTTCCTTATTATATGATGTTAAACAACAACAAAAATATGTTCTCACCCGAGAAGAAATTTCCCCCAACATCGGTCATCCACTATGCCATATCATATAACTACATAAAACATGATTCCTATAGACATATTATATATAGTGACACCAGGATTTATACATCTTGGTCCAACCACTTAAAAGGAACAGTTATAAATACCTCTTTATCTCTATGTATTAGCCAGAACTGCATAGGGAATTTACATTATGAACTATATCCAGCACGATTCCAATCATCATGGGACAAATAGTTACACCAAGACTTCACCTCCTAGGCTTATCCATGAAGCATGAGAAAAATCCCCCTGATATGTATAGGTTAGACTTGCATAGAATTTTCTCATTAAGAATCAAATATTTCTTGAATCACGTCCCCACGGGATATGCATCACCATCTAGATTCTATTTCATATTCATTCCACCAAAAATGAAACAAATTCCCCAGTATATTGATACATAACCTCTATATCGTGTAATAAATATTTACATCCCCTTGATTCACACACTAGGAACACCTCATCTGGGATTAGGCTTTTCTATAGAGATATCCCCACATGATCATGGAATATTAATTTATAGCAGTGTTTCTGGGGTCCCAGTAGAAATACCTAAAAGGAACACCTATTCATTCCCCTTCATAATGGGGAACCTAAATCCTTACCTCATAAATTTATACTTAATTGAACCTTTAGTCCAAACTACATCACATTAAATTGTAAGGAGTCCATCCCCTCAACAAGATGTTAAACCATACTACTGTCTTCCTAACAACCTAAAACTAAACTTGATCTAGGAATTCTTCATAAAATGATGTTTAAAAATGATTCCATATTCCTAACTTCATGATGATAATCATCAATAATGGCCCAAACACTATGAACATAAACTAGAAACCCAAGTACATTCCCCACAAATTAAAATTTGATGAAAGAATCCACTGGGTTTAGTACGTGGGGTATGCATGCCTTGATGGGTTTGTTATTCTACCACATAATGCATATCCCTTCTTGATAGGATCACTCTACCAGTCCATAATCCATGACCATACTCTTGGAGTTAATGTCCTTGCAACATGATGATAAAATACAAGGAACATCAGCCTTACCGCATGACATTAAACTATATGAAGTTCATCATTTCAATTAACAATATTCCTCACGTTATCCAAATCTAGGACAGAGAAGTATAAAATTCCCATGTTCCTACATTATCTTCTGATCCATGTGGGAATTCTCTTTCTCTAGAACTACATGTGGTTTGATTCTTATCATCAAAGGATATGTAGTGACTCTTAGACATTGCAAGTCAAGTCCAACTACAAATTTACCTCTATATTGGGATGATATTATAACCGTCCATTAGCCTCAAGGCCTCTTTTCACAATAGTATTATGCTTCTTACCGGTCTACAAAACCATCTTTCATAAACACCCTTATTTCAATACATTAAAATTCATGACACTACAGTATCCTCAACCAAGAAGACGCCACTATTAGCATCAATCATCTACCATGCCACATGCAATAACTACACATAGCTTGATTCCCATTCCATGGGATACGTAGAAATAATCAAATGCCATATATCAGGTCTATAGTTTCCAATGAAAAAAGAATAAAAAATTTCCCATACATACGAGTCAGATCTATGTAGGGAGTTTCCAAATCCATGGATAATCACTGTCTTAATGTTTCTTATATTCCCAGACATATCCTTCCAATTTATCAAACTACATTCCTAGGAAATTTTGGATCTTCATGAACCCCCTCAACTATCAAAAGTGGAGGGCCAACGTCCTAGGGAAACCCTTGTCTAAGTATTCACATTATTCCCCGGTAATCTCTACATATGTTTCCCACAAAAAAGGTCCCATCAACTAGTGTAAAATTCCTTCTGATGTGAGGATTTTCCTTCTTATATATCCTCCAAAGGATTACATGGCCCAATTAATATCTTCGGATCTAAGAACACCTGTAACCATGGTTTACACTATCCTTTACCATCACATCCCAGGAATATCTGAATTTACTCACCTAATTATAATACAGTTACTCATGGTTTCTTTGAAATCACATCCTTACCAAAATGCGTTAAACTGTATGGAACCCATTATCCTAACCACATGACATTAAACTATACAGACTTCATCCTCAAAACATGATGTTAAACCATGCTACAAATGTCTTAGTCATATAATGATAAACAATATAGAACCATTATGATTTCCTTACTAGAGTGGAAATCACCTCTGACATTTGTCATCCACCATACCATGTTAAAAAATGACCTCATCCCTGTGTATGTGTCAAATATACACAAGGATCCTCTATCTCTATAACTATAGAGGGATTCATTCCAATATATATTGGATACGTAGAAATGGTGAGGTTTTTATTCTTAGGACCATCCCCCACAATTTCAAAAATCCCATATATTTTCTTATATCACCTCATTGTGGAAGAATGAACCCTTAACACCCCTAACTTCCCACACTAAGAAAAACCTATGTGGTCTTAGGTGGTTTAAAAAGGGATTACACACATGACCAAGGTATATCAATCCATATAAATGCTTCCATGGTCTTATTAGTGATACATTAAAAGGAACAGCAAATTCCTAATTGCATCATATTAAACTGCATGATGTATCAAGAACTATGTATGTCTCAACTCCTATCATCAAAGGTTACATAGTGACACATGGAGTTTTTCATCCTGGTTTATCCACCTCATAAATTAAAAGGTACCCCTCCAAATGTATTGGTCAGACCTACGTAGGGATATTTCCATCAAGAACAATATGGGGATGGATTCTTATCTTATGGGATATATATTGACACTCAATATCTAATCAAATGTCTATCCATGATGAAAAATTAATGTCCCTTCCTTGTTCGTGGGTCAAACCTATACAACGAAACTCCTCACACCTTCCAATGTAATGTGGATGTATCTACTTATTCTAGGGAAATTGCGACCTAAATTGACTCATTCATGTTCAAGAAACAACCTTTCACAAAAAATAACTCTATTTCTAGAAATATATAAATCCCAATAACCATCCCAGGATATTGATAAAGGAAGTCCATTATCCTAGGAACACCTATCTTCAAGAATGAAAAACATTCCCCTATTGGCTCTACCTAAATTCCCCACAAAATTGTCATTCAACCATAGACAAATTATTCCTCATGAGAGAATTTTCCAACCTCTGTACTCCCTATGAAATCCACATCCCACATAATTATTGGATTCCAAAACCCCATGAATTATACATTACATCCTTTCAACCCTTCATGCTGGGATATAGAAGAACATTCCATGTCAAAATACCTTTCAAAGGGTGAATTATTAACCCCTTTGTCCGAGTATAGTGACAAATCATCAATTTCTTATTAGTAAGATATTAAACCACACCACCCATGTCCTAGTTTCCAGATATTAAACTGAAATATGCTTCAACCAAAATTTACACAAGATAAATACATATGGTAGTGGTTTCCCACTCATGATGAAAGTTGTTATATATTCCCTTATCATTTTCAGACAACAAACTGTTAATAAGACACCCCTCGTGGTGATGAGAAATATGAATTACCATAAAATTACCTAGACATCAGAAGTAGAGGGCCAGTGTTGACAATGAATACTATTTCCCATTTGGCTCTACCTAAGTCAACCACAAAAATGGCCTTTTAACCAAAGACAAATTCTACATTAGGAGAGGATTTTACTACATTCATATTCCCCCAAGAAACATCATATTGAAATCCATTATTATGAATACTCTTAATATAAATGCCCCATATCATGTTTTTAAATTTATAATAATAAAAATAGGGTCAAGAAAAATCCATCATTCATGTATGAAAAATATTAAAACATTCTTGGTAAATAAACCCCATTCGGGCCCTCAAATTGCAATTTATGATCAATGTAGTTTGACCTCAAACATCAATAATTTTATTCTAGTTTTCAAGATTTTAAAATTTCCATGAAAAGAGTCACAAAACTAGAAAGGTTGAAAACACACAAAGGCAACTCTTTTTAAAAGTTGATTATTATCTTGATAAAACTATGCTCTGTATGGTTTAGGAAAAGTGTCGAGAAATAAAATATTTTGAAATGAAAAAATATTGTTAGGTTGATAACCCGCTAAGGGATGCCTAAGAAAAATTCAAGTCAAACCTTCTAATACAGCATTAAATTGGGATTAGTAAAAAATTAGGGGTATAATATAAAAAACACAAAGTTCACAGGGTTTTTAATATAACCCCAACAATAGTCAAAACCTTGCTCACTAAGTCTCTTGTATTTGGAAGCAAAGTAGAGAATTTTCAGAAGTTTCATTTAAATAAGGACTAGTTCCACATTGGAATAACCTCCTCTACATCCCAATATGAAACCATTACAATTGGTGGATTTTGTTGCATCCATAAAGTTTCACATGGAAGAAGTTCATTCCATTATTTTAAAAATGTTTATAAAGAAAACACAAATGATGATCAAAGAAAAAGTTCAAAGGTACGTGACTACAAACCATGAATCCCTTCATAGACCGCCACTCCACATGGAACTCCAACACCTCATGGATACCCCCACCAAAAAACTTTTTTGTTGGATGAGGTGATACTGGTGACACACAAAAATTAAAATAAGAAATTATTCAGGTCCAGATGATGATTTCTTCACCCGCAATCCGACATCCCGATAAACTATGTAGTTTTCTGGATGAGGTGACATCTCCAGCACATGTAATCAATGACCCATGCTGATTAATTCCCTTACCGAACAAAGCACCCTCCATGGTATTCTATAAAAGAATAAATATGGCCCATCATGAACAACCATACATGCTATTACTGATTCCCTTGATTCTTCCTTAAATGGATCACGAGGGAAACCAAAAAAGGTATCTCTTTGATTAAGCATGGAGAAAAATATCCAAAAGAGGTGTTGGAGAAATCTATTCCATACCTGAAAAAATTATTGGATTCCATACCTTGGACCATATTTGGGTGACCCTTTGTAGACTCCATCCCATTAACTGTATATAGAATACCCTCTTTAAAAGATTCTTTCTGGAGGCATTGTCATTTGAAGATTGAGGCCTAAATTTATGAACCACTTAGAAGTGATAATATTCTTCAAGAAAGAACTCCTCCATTGATGGATAATTTTCCGAAACCCCTTCATAAATAATACTTCATAGGATCCCCTTTAATGATAATCCATCATGTATAACCCCAAAAATAAATAAAATTATTCACAGATAGACCCTTTATGGTCAAACCTTGGAGGATGATCCTTTGCGAATACTACTTCATGAATGATGCCTCACAAATGATCCTATATAGCCATAACTAATGTGGCTAGATCCAATGTGTCCATCTCTTTTGTGACCATCTCCTTTGTGGTTGTTTCAATATGGAGGCCCCTCCATGGATGATCCATTACAGATAGCTCCTACAAAGCCAACCCAATGAAGAAAACCCTATTCACTCACTGGTCTATACTAAGGGGAATATTTCCCCACACACTCGCTTGGGTCTATGTTGGGATTTTATCCCAACCCTCCAAGCCACACCCATTACATCCATCACTAACCCCCATGAAAGATAGAGAGTCACACCATGACATTTGTTGGGTTGGGTGGTTGAAATTTTCTTTTATTCCCTTCTGCCCCCCAACATCTCTTCCTTAAATACCATGAGTTGGGATACTCGTCGTGATAATCCTAAAATATCATCACCTGATTCCTATTCTAGGTTGTACTAGAAATGGATACTCTTGCGTAACTCCCACAACTACATTATCCTGACCACATGACATTAAACTTTATGGAATTCATCAAGACCACATGATGTTAAACTATATGTAATTCATCCTAACCACGAGAGATTAAATTATACGAAACTAGTGTCAGTAATAAGAAATTAAAATTTAGTACACCCTATATAGAAAAAATAATATACCTCACGCAATAATCATGAGATGACCATAGAAAAACAATTTTAGGGCACTCCTCCTGAGTTAATCTTTTATCCTTTTTTGAAGGAGGTCACACTTTTTCACCTCTTCACCACTTCTAGGGACACATCTAGATAGATCATCACAATATGACTATCACGGATATCAAAAAATAGAGGAAAGATGAACACTCAATGACCTTTATCTCTCCCATTGGTCTCCAACACGATCCATCTGTGAATAAGGAGATATCGTGTGATCATCAGATCTACCGCTTCCTCTTATTTCTTACACCAAGCATGACCCATGTTGTCATAGAGGTTAGTGGATATTATGAAATCCACATGATCCCAAACCTCAAATGGGCCGACTACACAATATAAGTCCCAATACCATATTTCAACTTTAAAAGGGACATATTCTCAATGAAGTAGCATCAAAAGGGAAGCTTCCACATGTAAGACCCAATCATTCCCCCTTTGATGGGAATCTTCTATGAATAGGCCCAAAACATACTGAATAACGTGGGCATTGATTCTAACCAAATTGGGATGTTTATGAAGCCTCTTTGAGGACCAAACCCAACTCCCAAATCAATGAAATGTTCAATTATCCACATTCAAATTATGGTCATATCCACCGAGGAGACCACATCTTTTCCAGGCCGCTTGGTCTACCTCGTCATAAGTTATAAACCATATTTGAATTAGCACCATTCATGTAAATGTCCTTACCATATGACTTTAAGATACATGGTTGGGTCCTTGTCAGATGACCATATGAGGAGATGTCTCTAGTTAAGCAACCCTCAAATACATGGGATCTGATTCCTCCCACAATGATACATTAGAATCCCATCTTATGTGTTCAATCCCAAAATCTACAAAAAATCACATCCCCCCTAGATAATGATAAATTCTAGATCACCCCATCACATGGATTAAAAGCTATGTCATTCCATTAAACAAAAAAGGAATCCATGATTTTTCCAAAAAAAGGTGACATTGATGGAGAATCTCAAATACATACAGATCCCTCAATTGACTGATAACATCAAATATATAAAGATGATTCTAAACCAATGCATGGCTATGATTGATTGATACATAGGGGTACTATGTGTACACATACTTTAGAAAGAGGCAAGGATCCATGAATATATTGTAAATCTATAATATATTCATGGAACATGGAATACTTTCCCCCAAAAAATGTGTGATGAGATTAGCTTCCCATCCTCTCGACCAATGTGAGTTCTTATGTTTCAATGGCAATGACACCCAATGAGTGCCCTCCTTTGTAAATTAAGTCCATGAATCATTGAAATGAGATCCATTGTACATTTTTGACTCCTCGAACAAAACTCGTTTGAGACCATTGAAAGACTATATACTAAGTGTCTTTGATTTCACACCATTCAACCACTTGTAATCATCCTTTCAGGCCACATACATGCTTTTACTAGAAAAAATTGTAACTTGATGTAAACAACATGTCTATGAAACCTCATATATAAGATAAAAAGGATTTTCCACCAAATTAAAATTATACCATTTCATTCTTGAAATTGTTTCATGTCTTTGTGGGAAATATTCATCTACATCATCTCTTTTTATTTCATTAAAATTGAAAATACATTCTCAATGCATTCTTATCAATACATATCAATCGCAATATGTCTCTATATATATTTCAAATCACATTAGATAAATATAGGGACCATGCCTGAATGAATTTGAAACTCCTTCTCACTCCAAGTCTTCATTCTTAAACTTTCAATGCTTTTGAAGATATCATAGTTTTAATTCATAAAAATAACCATAAAACCTTGAGTTAATATTCTTCAACTATTTAGAAAAACATATTTAGGATTACCAAATTTCATTTATGGTCTTTTTCTACATGAAAATCCATGTGAGTATCATCTCTTTGAGTCTGACTTCACAATGTATATGAGTAGTCACATTGTATCTTATAGTGACCATGCTTATGGTCATTTTACTTCTATTATGAATTTCCATTTCTCAATTTTCTACATTATTTAGTTCTTCAAGAATCCTATGATATGATTAATATAGTTTTTATTATATCCATTTGTCACATATTTATTATTTTCAAAATTTTGTATGGACCATATTTTTTCAGTGGACTCAACTTAGGACCACATAATAAAATCTTAGAATTCATCCCCCAATTTGAAATGCTTTTTGTTTTAATTATATTTTTAATTCCACTAATCATTTTCTCAATAACACCTTTAACAAATGGATCAATCATTGAAGATTCTAATAATTTCTTACTTTAGCTAATGTCAAAATCAAATTAGTTTGTTTGAACATCAAGTACTTTATCGTATATTGAGTTTGCTTTAGATGGATACATAGATGGAATTTCCTTTCTTTTTCATCATTAAAATATTTCAGAATCATCTTTCCTTCTTCCTTTTCTTGGTCAATTTGATCACTCAATCTTCTATGATTGAATCAAAATTAGATTTCCATCAATCTGCTGTGTTTCAGATGATAAAACATTGAATGCATTGGATATAATATCTTCAAGTCTTTATGTTATCTCACAATATCAACTCTCTTAGTAGTTATATCCATTGGTGATATTATAACTTATTATTAATATTTTATCTTTCATTTCCATATTGTACATAATAAATTTTTTATATTACTTGGAAGAAGATTAATATTCAGGAATTTATCAATTATTTAGTTTGATTCATCCTTTTGATCATCCTCTCTTATTCATTCCTTGAAGGCATATTGTTTAATTTATGATAATCCCAATTCAGCTATATTTAACACAAATATAAAATTTCTCTATTTTTGTATTCTATATATCCATCTACTAGCATTACCATTCTATGATATCTTTTTAATATACCATTGAATCATTCATTCCAAGTAATTTTTGCAGATAGTACTTCATCAACCATCAACACCTATTATTTTTCTTAACTAACTATTCACCAATCACCATTTATGAATATGATATTTCAAGTGAATTCAGTGAATGTATCTCCATATGTTAACACAATTCACTTCTATATCTTTCTCATACTATTGGTTTTATAGGAATTATAAATTCCAGTAGTATATCCTACATATATGATGTTCCTTCTTCTATTAGTCCCACCTTGAAGAGATAAAATTTTAGTTTAATTACATAATGAATATACATATTCATCTTCACCCTCAACATTCTAATTTAATTTCCCAAAACTACTATGAACAAATAAAATACATCATTTTAATAATCCATTGGTAACATAATGGTCAGTAAAAATTTATTAGTGATATTCTAGATATAATAATTCTATGATAGAATCAAAATTTATGTATTTCTATATTACACAATCCTTATTACCAAGATCTTATTTGGATCACTAAAATATTACATTTAAAAAATCATTGACAAGTCCTTTTTATGTTCATGGATCTATTGAATTAAAGTACAAACTATTAGCATCTCTTCTATGTAAAACTATATAATGATGATATTTCGAAAACTACACTCATTTTAATATAAAAAAATATTTGAGTTTATCCACATGAAACCTTTCCCTTCAATGAAAGTGTCAATATTATAGTTATAATATCTGAATAATTTTTTAAACCTATATATAATTTTATTGGGTTTACACATCGAACCCTAATTAACTAGGTTGATGTGTAATTTCTCAGTTCCAGAAGCCTCCTAGAGGTGCCCCGTAACCGGTTGTCCACATGGCCTCAAGCGCATTTCCCCAAATTCCAGAGGCTATCTACTAGCAGCTAGGGCCTTGGGTGTGATGGTGGGGAAACAATGCCCTCATTGGTAGAGTAACACAGTAGAAGGGAAACAAATACACAACAATGGATGTAGTAAATATGCCAACAATAGTAATAGCGGAATGCTGGAATAACAAACAACTGAAGCACATATACAAATGATGCATGATAACATGTGTCTAGGAAAGCATCCAAAAAAACCACAATTCTGGAATACAATAGTGCTAATCCATGTACAAAAGGAATACATATAACAACTCTTCAGCATCGCAAGCCTCAACTTGGTCCCATGCCCTCCAACTCCACAACAAGTCAAGTACCTGATGTAGAAGGGTGCTTTCCCTTGTCTATACCTGCATCAATATAATCTGTTTTGGCCCAAAACCATGGCCCAAACAGAGTGTGAGACTAAATCCCAAAAGGAAACCACCGAATGATCTATGCCTAACAGTCAGTGAATATATGGAAAGTAAAAGTACAAAATCTCTAAACAAAAAGTACTTAGCAAGAACAATTCCACATATAAAAAACAACTAATCAAGAACAGTAACCCTCTAGGAAGTGCACATAGCCTATCACCTCTGGTTTAGATATAAGAATATTTTAAGACTCTTTGAGGAAGTACTCACAGTCATTTCCCCTTATAGTCAAAGGTAAAACAAGACACTCTGAGGAAACTCACACAGTCAATTACTTTTATAGTCTAAGGTATTCAAGGACTCTCTGAGGATGCTCACACAATCATTTCCCCTTATATCCCCAAGGTCAAAGATGCTCTGAGGAAGCTCACATCGTCAATTCCCATTATAACCCAAACTCGTTAAAAAAATTCAATGACTGTTCGAGGAAGCTCACACGGTCAATTCCCCTTATAGTCTAAAGTAGTTGAGGACTCTCTATGGAAGCTCACTCGGTCAATTCCCCCTATAGCCTGTAGTGGTCCTAGGATCTCTGAGGATGCTCACTCGGTCTATCCCCCTTATAGCCCAAAGTTCCCAAAGACTATCTGAGGAAGCTCACTTGGTCAATTCCCCTTATAGTCTACTACACCAGGTTATCATATCCCTGTGTAGGTCAACAAGCATAGTAATGCAATATGGACAAAGTTAACCTAGAGAACTACTTGGCTAACCAGTCTACCCCATATCAAGCATGTCAGAATACAAAATCTTCACCCTAAAACAACAAGAATGGAAAACAGGAAAGGCTGCTAAAAGGCTAAGAAGGACCAAATGGTCATAAATAGATCATGCATGGGTAATACATAAAAATCATAGCAATCAACCCTATTCATATCCAATTAACCTCTATAAAAGCATACAAGAATGGAAGGAAGACAACAGGGGTAAAACGGTCAACACACAATACCCCATTCAAGCGTATGGGGCATAATTGCACATAATACCCAAGGAATTGCAGCAGAAAGTCACAAACCACCTACCTCAGCATTTTGAGATCAATATACTCCAGTGTCAACCCTTGGATTGACCTAGAATGTGGTAGATCTACAAAAACGTCTAAAATGTTTAATGAAGTATAACATGAGGAAGAATAGGAATTATGAAACTAAGCTCATGAAAAATAGAGAGCTCACCGAGGAGATCCCATCACAATCGAGGGCGGTCGAATCAGAGATCAAATGGAGGCTCGGGGGCTTGGAGAAGGATCACGACCGTACGGGTTGTCTCGGATGAAGAAAACCGTGAAGAAGAGGATTCTGTTGATTAGATGTGACCGCAATGGATTTAATGAAAAAAAGAAAGTACAAAGTGTGTACTTTTGAAGTACATGGCGGATACTCACCATTTCTGTACTCTGCTTTAGGTGGCCTCCAAGTCACCCCCACACAACTGTGAGCATGGCTGCGGCACGGCCAGCTCTCGTCAACCTACGGTAACCGAGTACATGTCATATACTCAAAAATAACATAGTGTGTACTTTAAAAATTTCCATAATTTTCCCTTTTTCTAAAAAAATTTCAGAAAAGGAAAAACATTCCTGAAAGAAAGATCTGGGTTCTTACAAACTTCTCCCCTTAAATAAATTCATCCCCTAATTTCCCTAGCATGGCGTAGATGATGAAACCTCGAGTAGTTCAAGACAGTGCGCTTGTACATCGACCTCCCTCTCCCAAGTCCTGTACTGTACCCACCTGTGCTGCCATAGCACTCATACCAGAGGAACAGACCGACTATAGAGAACCTTAGTACTGTGATCAACAATTTGGATAGGATGCTCCTCAAAGACGCATCAACTTCGAGCTCAGCCTCCTTAGGATGAAACACATGAGATGGGTCTAAAAAGTAGCATCGGAGCTGAGGAATGTGGAAAATGTCATGCGTAGCTCAGTACCTTTGGGGTAACTTCAACTGATAGGCAATTGACCCAACTCTATCCAACACCTCAAACGGCCCGACATACCTTGGTGAAAGATTACCCTATCTCCTAATCCTCCTGTTTCCCAACCTCGGTGTGACATGAAGGAAAACCTGATCCCCAACCTCGAACTTCGGAGGTAGTCTCCACTGATCAGCATAACACTTCTATCAAGACTGTGCAGTAGCCATCCTCTACTGAATCAACTCTATCTTCTCTGCAGTCTCCTAAACAAGAGAAGGTCCCAAAAAATCTACCTCTCTTGCCTCCAGCCAACATAAAGGTAACCGGCATGGCCTACCGTACAAAGCCCCATAAGCCTCCATCTTAATAGTTGCTTGAAATTTATTATTGTAGGAGAACTCCACAAGAGGTATATTATTCTACCAATAACCTCCAAAATCCAAGATTCATGCTTGGAGCATGTCTTCATGCACCTAAATTGTATGCTTGGACTGGCCATCTGTATGGGGGTGGTAAGCCATACACAAAAGTACCTATGTACCCAAAGACTTATAAAGCCCATACAAGACCCGAGAAGTAAAATTGAAATCCCTATCAGAAACAATGGTTTGTGGAACCCCATGCAGATTTACAATATCATGGATGTACAACCATCCCAGATCATCAACACTTAAGGACTCCTTGATCACAAATAATTGATCAACATTTGTAAACCTATTAATGACAACCCAAAATACATCATTCCCTCAAGGGGACCTTGGTAAACCTATTACAAAATTCATCACGATGTTGTTCCACTTCTACTCAAGAATGGGTAACTAAGGTAAAATCCCTACTGGTCACTAATGCTCCCCCTTCACCTACTGATAGTTGGAACACTTCCTGAAAAAACCAGAAACATCTCTCTTCATACCTGGCCACCAATACTGACGTTGTAGATCATGATAAATCATGGTGACACCAAGATGAACTGCCCAATCAGAGGAATGAAAATCCCACATCATCTCCTCGCTTATATCTGCTGGCAACCATAAGCGCCCCTGGAAACGCAAAATATCATCCTCACCTATGGACGATCACAGAATAGGGTACTCTCCAGACACACTCTCCCTTAGGACTTGTCCTTCTGAATCTGATAGCAACCTCATTTGCACTCGATCAAGAATAGTATAGGTAACATCCACAGAAGAAAGAAACATCTTCCCCTAACTGTCGTGCACTTCCAAATGCATCTCAGAGAATAGATCCGTAAGCTTCCACTCACTGCTGGACTCCTGAACTGCCTGTATCTGTGTTCTCATGCTCAATGCATCAGCCATTTCATTGCCTTATTCTAGTTGTATAGGCAAGCTCAAAGTCAAAGGATTTTAAGTACTCAACCCACCTTCGCTGTCTCAAATTCTGATCATGTTAAGTGAAAATGCACCTGAGAGTTTTGTGGTTGGTGAAAACCACAAAACGCTCTCTGAGAAGATAATGTGTCTAATGGTGAAAGGCATTAACAATAGCTACCAACTTGAGATCGTGCATCAGGTAATTCTTCTCATGTGGCCGCAACTGCTGAGTCCCGTACACAATGACTCCATCTCTATGCATAAACACAGTTCCCAGCCCGATACCTGATGCATCATAGTAAATAGTATAGCTATTTCCTGGATCTGGAAAGACTAGTATTGGTGCTAATGTCAGCCTCCCTTTCTGATCCGGAAAGGATGACTCACAAGAATATGACCACATAAACTTTTATCCCTTCTTAGTCAAACTCGTCAGTGGTTCAGATAAGTGTGAAAAATATTGTATGAAATATCTTTAGTATCCAGCCAGCCCTTGAAGAAACCTCACCTCAATGAAGTTCTTTGTCTTCTCCCCGGAAACTAGTGCTCTCACTTTTTCTGGGTCTACTGATACTCTTTTCTCAGAGATAACATGTCCCAAGAAGTGAATCTGATCCACCCGGTTATGGAATTTTGAGAGATTATCATCCAACTGAGGCTCTCTCAATATACTCAAAACATTCTCAAGATGGTTGGAATGGTCATGTCGAGTGTGAGAGTACACCAAGATATCAACCATGAAAACAACCATGAAAGAATCTAAGTAAGGATGAAACACTCGTTTCATCAATTCCATGAAAACTGTCGGTGCATCGTAAGACTGAACGGCCTAACCATATACTCGTATAGACCATACCTACTCTGGAATAATGTGAGAGGTATATCAGATGGTCTAACACACAACTGATGGTAACCAGATCTCAGGTAAATTTTCAAGAACACCCGGGTTCTTCGAAGCTGATCAAAGAGAACATCAATCCTCAATAAGAGATATCAGTTATTGATCGTAAACCGGTTATACTTCCTATAATCCACACAAATCCTATGGGTATTGTCTTACTTCATCACAAAAAGGACATCTGAACCCCAAAGAGAAGTACTGGGTATGATGGAACCCTTTTCCTACTACTACTCCAACTGCTTTTTGATATTCTGTAACTCAGGTGTAGAAATTCTATAAGGAGGAGTGGACACCAGTGCCACTCATGGAACAAGCTCAATTGAAAAGCCTACCTCATGTTCTAGAGAAAAACCTAAAAAGTCCTTTAGAAAGACATATCTAAAATGATCCACCACTGCAGTAAAATATAACTATGAACTCCCTTGTTCATCTAGATATAGACTAGAAATCTGGGTTGTAACTCCTCCCAACCCATGATACTCGGGTCTCGCTCTGCCCTCCTAGACATCCCACATGCCCATATGAAGAATAGATCCACCAGCTGGTGACGTGAAACTCACCCTACGATGATAGAAATTGATGACTACCAGGAATGGAACTAACCAGTCCATCCTGAGAATGGCATCGTAGAATGTCATCTCTAGGACATAGAGGTCCCACAATAAGTGACACCCACCAACCAGTAGAGGGTACTCCCTGTACTGATTTACACTAGCCATTCTAGTCTCCAAAGGAGTGTCTAGCATCAAGATAATAGCAGAAGAAAATATGGAGAGACCATGGCTCTCCATAATAGCAACAGATATTAAGCAATTGTAAGCCCTTGTATAGAAAAGATAAGAAGCTAAAAATGAGGCTACTAAGACCGTAGCTCTAAAGGTAGAGGGTCCGAGATCCTGCTTCTTGCTGGGTCTGCTCCACTACAAATGTCTGGCCTGTACTGCAGCCCTGTGACCCTACCTGATAACTCTGAGTTGATCCCCTATAATGTCATTTAAAACCCAGTGACTGACCACCATGGCCACGTCCTCGACCTCGGCATGAACAGTCGGAAGAACCCCAATTCCCTAACTGTTGAGAAACTGGGGGCGTTTCTCATGAACACGAAGTCATTGAAGAACCCCTGTCACCAGCTTCTAGTGAGAAGAACCAACAGAAGCACTGAAGGTGACCCATCTTTCCACAAGATCGACACTCCACTGGGTCTCTCGAGAAATGTGTCCTTGGATGCCCACTCTTCTCGCATTGTTAGCACACCAACTAGCTACTAGAAGATGCATCCCGCCTACTCTGATCTCCACAAGCATTCCCCCTGAAGTGCTTCCTGCTATTAGTTGGTGGAGTACTAACTCTGGATTCCAAACCGCCCTGGCTCATAGCTCCAAATTCCCTCAGATTACGCTCTATGATCAGCGCCTGGTTGACGATAGAGGATATCGGAGTCAAACTAAAGATGTTCACCAAAGATCGAAAGTCGTTCCTCATACTATCCTCAAACTTTCGTGCAAGTAAAAACTCATCAGCTCCTAGAATATGCGTGAAATGCCGAACCTCTATGAAGTGAGAGGAACACTCCATTACAGTAAGAGTACCCTACTCTAGGCTCATGAACTCTTAAGCTCGATCGGCCCTCAAGGTCCCCAGATATAATTAATCATATAAGATGTGTCGAAACTCATCTGAAGCCATATTCTGCTAGCATCCCACCTGTGAGATCACATCTCACCACCTCTTGGCTGAGTCTCGAAGCATTTAGGTAGCAATATTCACCCTCTTCTCTGGAGGTATCTTAAAATTCTCGAAAATCATCAGTGTGGATTCGATCCATGACTCCACAGCATGGGGTCCTCCATCCCTTGAGAATGTGGGAGGATGATACTACTGAAAGACCTAAATCAATTATACGATCGACAGGGAAGGAGTCAGCACTCCCTGTAAGGTCTGCATCATCCTCAAAATCCCTCTTTGAACTATGCATAAGCACCTATGTCGGGTATAACGGTTGGTGCTAAGACTGGCACAACATGAGGATCTGCAGGTAGTCCTTGATCAGCCATGTCTGGTGTCTGATCACTGCTAGGCATCTGGCGTAAAACATGAGGACGTCTCAGCGGCATGACTCTCCAAGGTCAAGCGCACACCTTAGATCAAGATTATCAATGATAGAAAACTAAAAGTATAAGGAGGGAACAAGAGAAATAAAGCACCCAAGCTTTACAAAACATGACTACATGACATGTTCCCTTAAGTCATATATATGGAAACATAGTCCTGCCTAAACTGGTTGTGTAACACCCCAAAAAACGACATGTTGTATTAACACATGACGTGTATTTGATTCCTATTCCCCTACACAAGTTTTTCTACACGGTTATGTTTCATAGATCTCCTAAGACAAGACTGCATGGCGTGTTCATGGTATACACGATGTGTACTAGACAAGCTTCACTTGGACCATGTTGTTAGTGACACGGCCTGACACACTGCTCACACTACATGACATGTTCGATGAGGACACAACGTGTATGTGAAAGGATATCTTTGAACCATGTTATTCGTGACATGGCCGGGTACCTAGGTAAGACTACACAGTGTGTTCAACCCTGACACGGTGTGTATAGCTTTATATTTATCCTTCTGTGTTGCTAGTTACACAGGAGACACTGGGTTAACACTACATGGTGTTTTCCCACCCAACATTCCCCATCTCATGTCTCTGCCCACACGGCCTACGACACAGTTAGAGACTACACTGTTTGAACATAAAGTACACGGCTTGTACATAAGAAAAACAGTTTCTTCCTAAACATAAGAACACATGGCATGTACTTGACATTACACGACATGTATTGTTGGTTTTTCCACATATTAAGCTGCAGAAACTACTCTGAAACCTAGAAAAACACTTAAATGAACATTGGATGTTCCAAATTATGATTAGTGAGGGCCTATACTCCCCACGAGTAAATTATTGGCATCTTATACACGTTATAACATGGAAAACAAGGCAATGATCCACCAAATTCCTGTCCATGAGGGCCCATAACACCTCAAGAACCAATATTTGGTGTTCATTCAAACAAAACCTTACTCTATAATACCCTATCAAATAGCAGGTATTTTTTTATCATGACAACGATCACCGCATCATGAATATCTTGCAAAAACCTATCACAACAACATGAAATTGCTAATGCACCCTATATGGCATGGAAAGAATTCATGACATGTGATCCCTAGAAAGTTCCTATAGGATACATGAGATGGAATAACCTCATCTCATTGGGTTGTGACAGAAATAGAACCTCAATAACATTAATGGTAGCACCACCAAACATGTGAATCACTATTGGTGAAATAAAATCAACTGTAATAATTGCAAAACCAGAAGAATTACAATTAAATGAGGTAGATTGGATTTTCCATGTACCCAGGTTAACTAATCCCAGGCATATATTATTACCACGTACCTATTCTGTCCTATACCTGGCTAAAGACTCCAAATAGTATGTTAAGAGAAAAAAATGCCTCTAATACAACTTTGTAACATCCCGGTTTCAGAAGCTACCCTGAGGCGCCCAATAACCGGTTGGCCACATGGCCTCAAGCGCAATTCCCTCAAATGCCAGAGGCTGCTGACTAGCAGCGAGGGCCTTCGGTGTGATAGTGGGGAAACTATTCCCTCATTGGGAGACTAACACAGTGGAAGGGAAATAAATACACAATAGCAGATGCAGTAAATATCACAACACCAGTAATAGCGGAAGACTGGAATAAAAAACAACTGAAGAACATATATAAATGATGCAAGATAACATGTGTCTAAGAAAGGCTCCAAACAAATCAAAATTCTGGAATACAACACTGCTAAACCATGTTCAAAAGGAAAACAGATAATAGCTCCTCATCATCGCAAGCCTCAGCTTGGTCCCATGCTCTTTAACCCCACCGCATGTGAAGTACCTGAAGTAGAAGGGCACTTTCCATTGTCTGTACCTGCAACAATATAATCTGTTTAGGCACAAAATCAAGGCCCAAACTATATGTGAGACTAAATCTCAATAGGAAATCACCCGAAGATATGTGCCTAACAGTTAGTGCATATATGGCATGTAAATGCTAAGAAGTAGTAAACCAAAAGTACTTAGTAGAAAAAAAATTCACATATAAAAAACAACTAATCAAGAACAATAACCCTCTAGGAAGTTCACACATCATATCCCCTTTGGTTCAGTTATAAGAATATTTAAATAATCTCTGAGTAAGTGCTCACAATCAATTCCTATTATAGACAAAGGTTAAAAAATTCTCTCTAAGGAAGCTCCCAAAGTCAATTCCCCTTATAGTCTAAAGTAGTCAAGGACTCTCTGAGGAAGATCACATGGTCAATTCCCCTCATATCCCAATGTCGTTCAAGAAATTCAATGACTCTCTGAGGAAGCTCACACAGTCAATTCCCATTATAGTCTAAAGCAGGTATGGACTCTCTGAGGAAGCTCACTCGGTCAATTCCCCTTATAGCCCTAAGTGGTCCTAGGATCTCTGACAAAGCTTACTCGATCTATCCCCCTTATATCCTAAAGTGCCCAAAGACTCTCTGAGGAAGATCACTTGGTCAATTCCACTTATAGTCTACTACACTAGGTTCCCATGACCCAATGTAGCTCAACGAGCATAACAAAGCATATGGAAATATTAAACCTATAGAACTACTTGACCAACCAATCTACAATATATCTACCCTGTCAGAATAAAAACTCTTCACCCTACAGTAACAGACATAGAAAAAAGGAAAGGCGGGCGAAAGGCTAAGCAAGACCAAACGGTTGTAAATAGATCATGCATGGGTAAAAAATCCAATGCATATCAATCAACCCTATTCATTTCCAATTAAACTCTACACGAGAATACAATCATGGCTGGAAGACAACATGGGTAAAACAGTAAATGCACAAGACCACGTTCAAGGGTATTGGGAATAATTGCACATAATAATCAAAGACTTTCAACAGAAAGGCACAAACCACTTTCCTCAGCGTTTTGAGGTCGATATACTCCAGCATTGGCCCTTGGATCAACCAAGAATGAGGTAGATCGACAAAAATGTCTAAAACGTTCAACAAAAGATAACTTGAGGAACAAGAGGAATCATGAAAGGAAGCTCAGGCCGGAGAGAGAGCTTACTGAGGTGACCCCAACGCAATAGACGGCAGTCGAATCAGAGATTAGATGGAGGCTCTGGGGCTCTAAGAAGGATCACAGTTGTACGGGTTCTCTCAGACAAAGAAAACCTTGATGAAGATGGTTCTGGTTAATAGACGCGACCCCGGTGCGTTTAATGAAAAAAAAGTACATGGTGTGTACTTTTTAAGTACACAGCGTGTAATCGCCATTTCTGTACTCCACTTTAGGAGGCCTCCAAGTCACCTCCACATGACCGTGTTCATGGCCGCGACACGGCCAGCACCCTTCTACCTATGGTAACTGAGTACACGACGTGCACTCATAAAGTACACGATGTGTACTTCAAAAATTTCTGGAATTTCCTCTTTTTCTCATAAATAGCCAGAAAAGGAGAAACATTCCTGAATAGAAGATTCGGGTTCTTATTCAATAGAACCAGTATTATGTTTCATATATGTTTCTTCCTCTTTATCCCCATGAATAAATTCCATAATTAAATCCATTTGTTCTAGATTTAAAAATTTGAAAGAAACCAAACTGATCATGGTTCAAATGGTGTTATGCTTAACTACAAGAAAAAATATTTCAATGAAGTAGATTACATTATTATATAGAAATTCCATGAACCCTAGCCTCAACTTATACCTTATACTTTTGATAGTTTCATATTTTAACTAGAAAGCCCACATGTTCTCATATGAAGTCATTCAATGTGGTAAATTAGTTACCTACAAATTGTTATTCACTTATATAAAATTAAAATCCTCCTTCATGAAAAAATTGCATGTCCTCCAATGGTTAAGGATAACCATTTTTTATCTCTCTTTTTTCCATAATCCATTAAAATTATGAAGACTATGTGAGCTCCATTTTTATGTAACAATCATTTAACTCGTGTATACCTCCACAATTCATCTTATATTTTTACAAACCTTAGACCTAAAAACTCTAGAATTTTATCACCCATAACAATAGACTAATCCTCACTAATTCCTAATATTTTTGTAATATCATACTCTTGTCTAATTCTTGAACATTCTTTTCATCTATATGAACTTTCAACTAGATTTTTTTTTAAATTTTAATAGATTTAGAGAGAGAAAAATCTTTATAATTTTATCTCCTCTAGAACCCCTTCAATATCAACTTAGATTAATGTTATTTTTCTTTCTTCAATATTCTTTCCCTCTAAATTTTGGTCCTTCTAGAATAAATTATAATTAAATATCACATTTATACTTATTATTAATCATTCTTTTCTCCCCCTAAAAGTCAGAATCCTTGTTATTCATCTATTTATCCTATAAATAATCAGGCATGTGATTTTTCTTCAAGATTATATATGTCTATTTCATCCGCATGTGAATTGAAAATGGGTCATTAGACCTTGAGGTTATTTAATTATGGTTCCTTTTCTATCCATAGAGCCTCCAACAATTCTTATCCCAATTGAATTGAGGGGATTCTATTGGTTATTTAAGCAGTGGTATTACATAACTCTTCCTAAAATGAATTATGTTTTCATATATTTTGGTTCACACTTAATTCTTTTTCCCTTAATATTTTCATCCATTTATCTCTTCAATTTTCTCCAATAAATTCAGGTATAATCATAAAATTCCTAATTCCTATGTGTCTACAGATGTCAGAGAAACATGTTTCAGTTTACTCAACAACATTATTTGATACCAAGCATTTTATCTTACAGTATTTTGTTGTTCAACCATTATCATCCATTATAGAAATAGTTCATCCAATTTTGATATATTTTTCAAAATATATATCCTTAATTTCTTGGATTATTTTTCAAAAAAATCACATAATATTATGATTTTATATGAGATTTTACTAGGTTAGGTTCCTATAAATTAATATTTATAAGATATAGCTTATGATATTTAAATATTCATCCACCCATGTTAATGATCACCTTCCACTGACTACTGAGAATCTAACACTCTAAATATATGATGTTTATATGATACATGTTCAATATACCATCGTTTTTCAAATGATTAATAGCTTTCTCATATATTTACCCAATTCATAAGGGTTATAGATATAAATTTTTTTAAGTTGATGTTCTATTGAGTGTAGCAACCACTGCACTTCTAGCCTAATATAGCATGCCATAATTTGCAATTATATTTATGACCAAGTAACCCCAAGTGATTTTATATACTCCATTTGATAATATTGTTCAATAACCATATTTATCCAACAGTGATGATGAAATAATATTCTTATGGTGACTAAAAATTTATATGACCACTTTCACCTCAAGGAAACCACTATTCTACAACCACATTCTCACATTCCCCATCCCTATAATATTACAATCTTCATCATATTCTAGAGGAATTATTAATTGGCTTTCAAACACATACATCATTAGGGATACCTTTTCATCATCAACTATATTTAACGACATAGTATCATAAGGATTCAAATGAATTGTTATAAAGAGATGAAAATAGATTAGAAAGGATCCCTCTTACTAAACTATTGTAAAGGCATGTCTAATAATTCATCCAGAAATATTATCCAACAATGGGAAGGGGAGAGAGATGAAATCATCACAAAAGATAATCTAAATCAATAAAAATCAAATTAGGGTTGATGGAAGAGTGATCATACTCATATAGGTCTTCCAATAGCTGTTCAGTGGCAACTTCAAATCATCAGGTGTTCTACCATAATACTCTAACTAACTGGTGGCCATCACTAGCAATCTGATGGTCACCTACTTACATCAATTTCCAAATTCATTTCACCAACGAAAAACTAATAAATTAAAAATAAAAAATTATATTTTTAACTAATTCTATATACTTGGGTGTGATAATTCTTCCCAACATTAAGAAATTATTTCCCAAGAAAGTATTGGGTTTACAAACCTGAAGGAAATAATCCCATTACTACAATATCATGGATTTGGGAATTCATGTCTCATGGTTGTCCCTACGAAGCATCCATATCACGCAAACTAGTTGGATAATATTTCCACAAAACACCTTATCATATCAGTCCACTCTCTGAATATTTCTTTCAACCACTATGGTGTCGTGTTCAAAATCAATATACTCACACTCAATAAAATGAGACATACCCATTTGATACTTATTCAATTGTTGAAAATTAATCACATCATTGATAGAAGTTAATTTATAAGGAGAGTCTAATCTATAATCAAACATTCCCAATCACTTCATAATGTCAAACAGGATGAGATAAAGAGTTGATAAATTACCCTTCCATCCTAATATTCAATGTCTAAATCAAAGTAAAACTCTATCGAAAACTTGATCCACTACCTCTAATTTCAAGGGATGAGAACAACGATCGAAATTATATTTATACTAAATATGAGATATTGACAACCTTTTCATGGTAAAATTAGAAATATTTGTAATATCTAATATTATTATAGGTCTAACTATGGACCATTAACTAATCTATTCCCAAAAGATGTTATCTACAAGGCTACCCATACAACACCTCAAATAATTGCATCTGTGTTTAATCTAGATAAGTACTTTTATTGGAAAAATAAATGAATGGATGATTTTATACCACGATCCATTTAAATCAATCAATAATTGTTAGTGAATTTATTAAATAATTCTTATTAGAATTAGTGGTATTTGAAACGGGCTATTTGGGATGGGATCCCGTCCAAAATAGGCTTTAGCGACGGGGCCCCATCGCAAATAACATGTTGCAGAAAAGGGCGTCGCAAATTTTTTTTTGCAACAAGCCCATTGCCAAAAATAATATTTGAAATGGGAAAGGGACCTATCATAAATAATCCTTTGATTATATAATATATATATATATAAAACCTTTCGTGATAGACCGTCACAAATACTATTTGTGATGGGGAACTTTTCCGTGGCAACTAATCCTTTGATGATATAAATTATATATATAATAACATTTTGCGATGGGACGACAGCCCATCACAAATAAAATTAATTAAAAAATATATTCAGATTATTTGCGATGAGATCTCATCGCAAATAGGCTTTATCGGCGGGATCCCGTCGCAAATAGGCTTTGGCGATGGGGCCCCATCGCAAATAGCGTGTTGCATAAAACAGCGTCGCAAATATTATTTTTGTGATAGGTTCGTCACAAAAAATAATATTTGCGACAAGAAAGGGCCCCATCACAAATACTATTAATTAAAAAAATATATTTAGATTATTTGCGACAGGAGCCCATTGCAAAAGGTCCCATCATAAATACTAAACATACTAAAAAATCATTAATAAAATTATGATTAATGAAAAAATTATATTAATTTTATTAAAATAAAAAAAATAAAAAATTATTACAATTCTGAATATTTACCAAAAAAATATACAAAAATCATAAAATGTAATTATTATTAGTAAAATAAACAAATATTAAAAATTATAATACTAATAATAAATAAAAAAATATTAAAAATAAAAAAATTAAATTATGCAATATTTGTACCAATATAAAAGAATGAAATTGTAAATAGTTCATATTACAATCAATCTTAAATTCAATTGTTTTTAACGTAAAAAAATCACTGGGGGGGTCGTCTTATGGAAGAGGTGGAGGAGTTGTAGGAGATGGTGGAGGAAACTCCATCCCAAACTACGAGTCAGACGACACATGTACTCCATCTACTCGTGATGCTGCTGCTGCTGCTGCTGCTACTGCCATCGATGCATCTCCTCCTCATGTTGTAATAGCTGCTTCTACTGTCGCTGACACATCTTTTCATGCTGCTTCTGCAAACTCTCTATAAGCTCAGACTGAGTTCGTAACTTCTCCGGATAGAGTGAGGCAGATGATGATGCAGTTGCCAATACAATACTATTAATTACTATTAATTACTATTTATTACTATTTACTACTAATTATTCCAAATTATTCCTAATTATTCCTAATTATTCTTAATTATTCCTAAATATTCTTAATTATACCTATTTATTTCTATTTATTCCTATTTATTCCTAATTATATCTAATAATTCCTAATTATTCCCATTTAGTCCTAATTATTCCCAAATATTTCTAATTATTCCTACTTTTCCTATTTCTCCTATTTTTTTCCTACTTTTACTATTTTTTCCTATTTTTTCCTATTTATTTCTATTTATTTGTATTTATTTATATTTTATAATATTTAATACTATTTATTACTATTTATTACTATTTATTACTATTTATTACTATTTATTACTATTTATGACTATTTATTACTAAATATTACTGTTTATTACAATTTATTCCTATTTATTGGTAATTATTACTATTTATTACAATTTATTATTAATTGTTACAAATTATTACTATTTATTCCTATTTCATCCGAATTATTTCTATTTAGTACTAATTATTACTATTTATTACTAATTACTACTATTTATTACTAATTACTAATATTTATTACTAATTACTACTCTTTGTTACTAATTACTACTATTTATTACTATTTACAACTATTTATTACTATTTATTACTATTTATTCCTATTTATTACTATTTATTACTATTTATTCTGGTTTATTGGTAATTACTACTATTTATTCCAATGTATTATTAGTTGATACAAATTATTACTATTTATTCCTAATTATTTCTATTTAATACTAATTACTAATATTTATTACTAATTACTACTATTTGTTACTAATTAATACTATTTATTACTAATTATTTCTTTCTATTAATATTTATTACTAAAATACAAATAACAAAATAATTTAAATCTAATTTAATTACATAAAAATCAATAATAATTAAAATTAACATAAAAAAATTAAATAAATACTAAATTAAATAAAATATAAATACCTTTAAACTTAATCTCTAATTGATGTAAGTGCCTTCACAACTTCTCCGTAATAATAATTAACTATGATAAATTTTCACTCTAAAATCTGAGTTTAAATAGAGAGAGAGAGGAAGTGAGAAATGGAAGGAAGGCAAAGAAAAATGGAGAGTGGTATATATTAGTTAGATTAGTTGTGATGAGACTAGTTGTGAAGGGTTTACCATTGCAAAAGTTACTTTTTGCGATGGGGCCTGTTGCAAACAGTTTTGCCTGCATTAACTACTTTCGGTGGTTAAAAGGGTAATTGCGATGGGGCCCATCACAAAAGGTGACCTGTCGACACACCTTTTGCGACCAGACAACATCCCATCACAAAAACTCATTAACTGTCACTGGTATTTGCGACAGATCCCATCACAAATACCCTCCGACCAATACACTATTTGCGATGGGGGGATTCCCATGTCACAAATAACCTTCCCGCACCTGGGTGCGCATCCCGCGCCAAAGCTCGCATTATCTATTGCGACGGGAAAAACCCCCAGTCGCAAATAACACTTGGGATGGACTATTCACAAAGTGAACTAATCCCGTCGCAAATACCCCATCATAAAAGATTGTTTTTTCCATAGTGAATATTGATGGATCACTCAATCTAGCTATCTATTTGGGGATGATGCGTCATGCTCAACCTTAAGAGAAACCCCATCAATGCCAGCAATCCACCTAAAAATATGAATGTGAGGCATGATTCCCTATTGAAATCAATAAATGATGTAATATCACGGTGTCCACCAATCTCTCAAACATATAAGTGCCCAAAATATTGTATCTTTTCAACTCCTTGAAGGGTAGAAATTGCACCAAATTTTTGAGTCGATTAATAATCACCCAAGTCTCAACATTACCACTACGAGTCCATGGTATCCCAATGACGAAGCCCATGTCTATATCATCCCACTTCTATTATAGAATTTGTTGGTTATAAATAATAGTAGTCCTCTGATGTTCATACTTAATTCTATGACATGTAAGGCATTAAAATAGAAAATCTGTAATCAATCAACTTGTTCACAACCACTATTATTGATGTATCATTTTATAATAAATCATGGTGGATCTAGGGATCATGGAACAATTATATTAGTGTCTATTATCCATAAATTTTTATAACATAAACATTAGAACAACCATCACACCTTTTAGTCCAAACACTCAATCCGGAGACTGAGACCGCTCACACGAGGTCTCCCTACCATAGAGAATCCCGCTAAAGAGTTGAAAAATCTTATCCTTATCCTCTATAGGATGAATATGATCTTCTAAAGATGATCCAACCCAACCTAAAGCTAAGAATATCTATCTACCAATTCTACCTTCACCCAAGAGCATCACACCAAATAATCCCATTAACTATGACTCTCCCACTTTTTCCTTTACTACATAAGCTGGTAAGTTTCTGATCAAATAATCTACAACCATGTTACATATTAGATTCAATAAACCACCTAATATTTTCCCAAATAAATTTTGAAATAGCTTTAAGGGAATTCCATATCCCTACAGGCTGGCGACTACTGCCTAGGCATCACAAACAATCAAGAGTGAGTGATTTATACATAAGAATAACTCATCTAGAAAAACTAGAGGATGATTAACAGTAAATAGTCAGAATGTGAAACACTCATCAAGAGAAAAGTACCACAAATATATAGAGTCGTGTATAAATATTGTATTCCAACCAAATTCATCATGCATAATATCAAGGGGATCATCCTAGAATCTTCACGAGATAAGTGGATAACTTATTCTACTTGTGACCACCAACACCCATGGTCCCACAAATCATGAACAACCACTACCTCCATATGGTTCATTTACATTACCATAACCTAGAATAAGAATATTTTCAAATTTTTGTAGGTAGTGTTCTGGTGTGATAAATAAAACCCAGTAGGATCCCACAATTCCTTCCATATGAAAACTATATCAGCTAGACCAAATATGCTCAATATCTAATAAAAAGGCAAGAAAAATATTATCAACTTTCATATCATAAATTAATTTTCAGAATATATAATGGGTAGACAAAAATAATTAAAATATTACATTTTCATCAAAAATTTAATGAATAAGTATTTATATAAAAATAGACATGAGTAAAACATTTCACTACATTTATATATTTAAATCATTTAAATTATCCATTATCAATCATAAAACAATGTTTAAGAGACTAGAGGACAAGTTTATACTTGGATTCTCACACATATGAGTGATGTACGACTCTCGGTCTGCACACATTCTGAGGTATCAACACTAGGGTGTATAGGAGAAAATCCCAATGAATAAACTCTCTATATAAAGACTATAAATTTTTTAAATAAAATTCCCCTTATTATTTAATTAAATGCATTATTAAATATTATTGATATAGAAAATACATGGACATAATTGTTTTTATTATATCATATTGGATTTAAAAGACTATTAATCATAATTATTATTTATAATATGTAAATTGAATAGTTATCACATGATTAGTATAAATTTATATTTTTAGGAAATCCAATTGACACAAAAAAAGTGATGGCCTCAACCAGTAGGATCGATCCTTATAAATCCCATTTATCAGGGAATTTTTGGGAGATAGAATTAGAGTTATTTTCCCTTGACCAAGACCAGTCTGATATCAAACAACTTAAGGATGAGTGAAATCATTTTTAGGAGACGTTCAAGATCATCAATGTTATGACTAAAGCCATGTACGCCAAACCACCCAAAGAAAGTATCACTATCACACACCATAACCATTAGAAATTTATTATTATATTAAATGTATATGTATCAAGATAATAATAATAATAATAATAATAATAATAATATGAAAATTCTATTTTCAATTGAAATTTTTTCATATTTTCTTTTTATCATTAATATTTAAATGATTTTTATTTTTATTCAATAAAAAATTTATTTTTAATTAGTATTCAATTTCAATAATGATTCTTAATTTTTTTAATTTATGGATATTTTAAATAAATAATATTTCGATAAAATATTATTATTAAATAATTTCTATTAAATATTAATGATCATATGATTTTTCTGAAGTCCAATGTAATTTTTATATTGGTTGGAAAACTATTATTGGAAAAAACAAAAACTTTAACAATAAAAGTCAACACATATATTAAAAGTAAAATAAATATTTTTATAAAATTATTTTGATAAAATGAATTATAATTTTTGAATAATAATATATTTTTTATCTAATGGTTAATTTTTCATAATTTTTTTGAGATAATTGATTTTTTTGTATAAATTAAATACCATATAAATATACAGTGTGTATTATGACATTGTAATGACTTAATGATGATCTTGTGAATACTAAAAAGTATATTAATGATAAAAAAAATTATTTAACATCAATATAATGATTTTTTTTATTTTATTAATTTATAAATCCATTATGAATAATCCAAAATGAATAATATATTTTACGGCTTTAAAATCATTTCATTAAGAGCATGACTCACTTCCACATCAAAAAGAGTATTATTTTATTAATTTCGTCCCTTTAAATTATAAAATAATGAAAGACACTCCACTTCTATAGATAACATGGTAAAAAAACATGAGAAGATTTTTGGTTTTTGTTAGTTTATTATATAAAGTCCAAAACATATGTTTGATATATATTAATGAATTCCACACTCATATCCTATATAAACCAACCCAAGATCCAATTTATCTTCACTCAAAATCCCTGGGGAACATAATTACTCTTCCATTCCCACTCTAAAGTCCTCCCAAGGTTCCCCCATGTTTTCAAGAAGCCCCTCCCAAGAATTGGGAGTCCCACTCTCAAGGTAAGGGATCTCAATTGTTTTTATAAAATAACCTATTTTATGTGTTGTATATTAATTTTTATTTCTTCATGTTAGGATATTTTCTCCCATATCCCCCATAATTTTATTTTTATGTCTAGATGATTAGATACTCGTTTCAATCACATTAATACCACCCATGAACAATTATGTACACTCGTTACCATGCTATAATTTATTAAGGGGTTCTTTATTTGTTCTTTATTAAAGTTTATTCATTATCTTATGTCTTTTATTTTAAATTAAGATTTTTGGGACATAATTTTTCAAGTATCTATTACACTCCATTTTCTGTCCAAATTATGAGTGACACCGTTGATTCTCAACAACCATTTTATGAAATTCTATGTGGTGTTATTATGTTGCTGAAATTCCACTTTGATTTTCCATGAAAAACTATTGTGTTGTGATGACCCACACCCATTTTAGATCAAGGGTGTTAATCTTTATGATTTTATGCCTATTTATTGGGTAATTAAATTTATATTTTCCAAACTACATGATTTTTAATAAAATATGTTGATAAATGATTCCAGGATTTATGATCTATGTGGAACACATAAGGATGTGAATAAAATTAATAGAATGACTGCAACTAGAATTTTATAGCACTCCAATGCATTGGGTAATGTTTAGTCTCCAAAGAAAGCATGTTGGGACATAGATTAAACCATATTCCTTTACAGGACTTTTCCCATAATGATGTTCTGGCAGTTATCCTAGAACTATTTTTATAATGCCGTGTTTGTTTCCATATTTCCCATATTTCTGTTATGTTATCATCCAATATCACGTCTCATTATTCTTGATTAGGATTATACCACATTTTATGCACCATTTATATGACTATTGTCTAAAGTGTATTAATTTATTCATGTTATTCCAGGTTTATTCCCCAACAGTGTTTTATAGCTCACCCCTTTCTTATTTATGTCCCTAGGTTATCCCAAAATAATTTAAGTTTGAAGTAATATTGTGAACATGTTATGGAGGTTTTTCAGTAACAACATTGTACTCCTTGTTTTTAGTTGTCATGTAATGTACTTAATTCAAAAAGATACTAGACTTATCAATATTCTAGGTTGTATTATGCATAATCATATATAATAAATCATGAAAATAATGTGAAATAAAGATCATGGTTTTCATAACCATCCCTTATAAAGTTTTTGTATCATTTTCATTTTCAATCCATTTCTAGACAGATCCAATACATGCATATTAGTTGTTATTCCAACCTAACATCCTAAGATCCCATGTTATTCAGGGAAAAAAATTAATGGGCTCTAATTATTTCCAATCATTAGGAAAAAATTTGTAACAATCAACCATTTTATCAACCCCATGTTATTGCTTAATAAACATTCCATCACATTTAAAAAACCAACATCTTATGTAGTTTCTCAAATATCCTATAATTTAAGACAACTCATTTCAATTTCAATTTCATATATCATTTAATGTAATCATTTATCAAGAATAATCATTAAGGTATTTTGTTAAAGCATTCTTTTGCTTCAAATCAATTTTCCTAAAATCAATACCATGTTTGAAAATCAATACCCAAAATGTTCAACATAGACACAATTCCATTTAGAAATCATTATGAATAATCACCCTAAATCAATAAGAAATTAATTTCAAAATCAAAAATAATTAAAGGATTTAATTGATGGGAACTTCTATATATAAATAACTACCTTAATCAAGATAAAACATCACCCAATCTGAGATCGAACAATGGAGAGTCGAAGAGTAGAATATTCACAAAGGGATCCTAGAAACACAATTCCCAAATCAAAAACAAGAACCAGTAACAAATAATGTTATTAACTTCCCAGGTGAATAAAAAACATGAGGGAGAACGGAATTCATCAATGAATCATAGAAACACTTACTATGAGAGACTCAACACATTTAAAAACACATATTCCCATAAATTTATTATATTAGAAGGCCTTAAATCGCCTATTGATATTCTATAATGATTTTGTGGGTGAATAAAATTATACGGAGTTGTTTTAGAATTAAAAATGAGAATAATAGTAATGTAATTATGATAATTATTGTCTTTTAACATTTGTATCAACATCATCATCTAGGAGCTAGGTTCTACTCGCTATCATGTTGTTCATGGAAAAATGATTACAATTTTGAAAGTCCAACTATCATGATAATGGAGTTAATTTAGAAACCAATTTCTACCATCAAACTACTAGTTGGAAAATGGGATTCTTGAAGGTATACACCTAATTTCATTCCTCCATCAACAGGATGGTGGCCCTTTCTGGCAAGCTGGTTGGCCTCCTATAGCTATGTAAGAAAAACTACCTTGTCCACTATCATGCTAAAACCCCCAAACACATCCTATCTATTCAGAAGTTAACTAAAACACTTTTCCCAACCCATAAAATATAATCAAGCAAGCTAAAATAACCATGAATCAACAATACCTATGAGATATCAGAGGAATGAACAAGGAAAGTATAAATATACCATTATTTTACCTGAAACCTGATGTCATGATGTACTAATGTATTTCATAAAAATTTCATTCAACCTATAGAATTTATATCAATAAGACATTATAAGAATGAGGTGATGAAATTTTTCTCTCACTGGAGCCTCAAGATCCAACACCCCTTACTAATCATAAATTTGATTAAATATCCCCGGCAACAAATGTCTGAACATTCCACAAAAAACCATTACCTAAGAATTGATAATCTGAATCAGCT
Organism: Viscum album; assembly: GCA_963277665.1. Classification (NCBI taxonomy): domain Eukaryota; kingdom Viridiplantae; phylum Streptophyta; class Magnoliopsida; order Santalales; family Viscaceae; genus Viscum; species Viscum album. Next base: position 917,888,544 of record OY728145.1, read on the forward strand.
GATCAGTCAAAATCATATATAGTTCAACATCAAGGTCCACCTATCTCAAAATATGTGACAATCCAAAAAGATACATTTTGATCTACAACATGTGATGTATGCTGTGGATTGATGTCTTCTATTGTAGGAAAACCCAGCGGTATGCCTCCTTTTCAATACTAACAGAATCACAAATGGTCCCACATTTCCATGTGAAAACATCCATTTTCTATAAATCCATTGATGACCCAACCAATGTGATACTCTCAAAAACACCTTGTCACTAATCGATAATTCTAAATGTTATAAACATTGATCAACATAATACTTATACCATATCAGTTCCATGAACAACCATTTCTAGATAAATTAAGTATTTATCATTGTCTCTTAGAATAAATTAAGTCCAACCAAGGAAGATTCACCAATATCTGACCAATATAGTGGATATTTACATGGATATTAATTAAATTAATAAAATAGTTCCATGTTTATGGGTAAATGATAGATATTTTTTTTGAAAATAAATCCATTCTGATGTAGAAGTCCCAAGATTCACTAAAGTTAAGGAAGAAAACTCGATGTAAGCCCTAATGAATCAATATAACTCATTCTACATGAGCATCATTCATAATGATGGTATGTCATGCTCAATTTTTCCAAGGATCACATCACCTCCTAGAATGTTATCCAAAACTATGATGTTCATTGGGGATACCTATTAGAATCAGTGTAATATGGGACACTATACAATCTAACGATAGCCTACACATAAAAATTCTCAATCTCCTAAACTCTGGTCATATCCTGAATTTGAATAATGTGATATGATTTGGCTAATAGGTCAGTAATCGTTCATATCACATTATTTACTCGTGGTGTATGTGAAATCGAAATTATATAATCCATTGATATATCATCCCACTTCTAATTTGGAATTGGGAGGGTATGAAATATAAATAAGGGCTTGTGATTATTAGCCTTAGTTTTTTGGAATATATAGTAATGAGAAAATAAACATGAATGCCTAATTTTTTAAATTTCCACTAGAAATAACGACTTATATAAAAAAATATTATTTATTTCTAGGATCACTAGACACTAGTTCTAATGAAAATTCCAACAAAATAAACTTACACATAGGTGATAAAAATACATACTGGTTCTTGACGAAAATTAATCCCTCAAATTATAGAGTCAATTTTATGATGGTCTCCCCTCTATATTAAAAATCTACAATTCCACAAAACTCACCATAAAACTAATATTAAGTTGGAAAAAATCTATAAGAAAGGATGTAAAATATATACTCAATAAATAATTCACATTATCAACATTCTAGAATCCCAAATAGATATGAGAAAATAGTCCAATCTGATTCCTTTTTTCATTAGATTCATTCCTAACATGGGATGGAGGCTTCCTGATTAGAGAATTAGTAATGAAATTTCTATTAACATGGGTGTAAGAAGTGTCATGTTTAATAGACTATTGGTACTCCACCCATTACCATTGATAAAGATTCAATTATTTTTGAGAGAATATATAACCCATTATTTTTGTGATCAGAGTAGAAGGTATGATTTTCAATGAAAAGTTAATATCACTCACTCTTTAGAGTATTCATCAAATATGGATGTTCAAGATCATTTTTTAATAGTTCATCCCATGGGATTGAAGTTGATGAGATACATAAAACACCATGTGATCCACCCATACAACAATGTAACCCAAACCCAAAACTAATACATCACAAAAGACCATATAGGTATACACTCCCTTTGGAAGAGTTAAGACTAGATATAAATTCATACAATGATTTAACCCATCCAAGAAGGCTTGAAATTTTAAATCCCATACAAACATTAACAACTTTTGATTGAGAGTGGTTAATAAAGACGTGAACCTTGAGAAATAAATCACAAAATGATGATAATACCCTACTAAGAACAAGATAATCTAAATATCAAATATGATTTTTTTGGTTCCCCAAATATTTTAAAGTATTTCAACTTCTTAATATCAACAAAAATTCCATTTTTGGAAACTACATGACCCAAGAAATTTAACTCCCAATTCATGACATTACACATAGAAATGTTGGTATAAATGTAAAAATTTCTCAAGATTTATAGATCTTCAGTAAAATGGTGCACATGTTCCTCCCTAGTTTCATAGTGAACTAGGATTTCATCCACAAATACCATAACGATATAATCAAGATACTGAAGGAAAATTATGATTCATCAATGCTACTATAACGACCCTAAGTTTAATTAATGTAAATCCCTCTTGATCTAATTAAATTTCTCTTTATATAAAATGTTTTTATAATATATTAACATCTTTGGGATTATGTTAAGATTTTTTACCGTTGTTAATATAGTCGTTGAATAGTGATCACATGATTAGTATAAATATAGGACCTTAACAAATCCAATTTACTCAGACAAAAGAAGTGATGGCCTCATTCAGTAGAATCGCCCCAAACGAAACCCATTTGTCAGAGCTCAGAAAAGATGTGGCATCCTTGGGCTTCACCCTTGACCAATACCAAGCTGAGCTTCACCATGTCAAGCTCGAACAAGACCATCTATGGGAAAAGTGGAAGTTGATAGAGATTACCACTCGAGCGATGTTATCCAAGCCACCCCAAGAGTCTGTCACCATCGCACACCTTACCCTTAGGTCTTATGAGGCTGTTTTAAGGGGTTATGTAACAAATAAGTTATACTATGTTCATGTACATTAGTTTTGTATATAATAATGAATATAATTTCTAGTCATTTTTGACACATTGTAAATAGTTTTTAAAGTACAAATGGTGTTTTTAGTTATTATTTAATTAAGAAATCTATTTTATTAAATTAAGGGATTTTTTAAATAAATAATATTTCAATAAAATATTATTATTATTATTAAATCATTTTTTTAAAATATAAATGATCTAATAATTTTATGAATGCAATTACAATTTTTATTAATGTTTGAAAGCCATTTCTATCAAAAGCCATTAATTTTCGATAAATGTAGGTTTTTTATTTTAAAAGTGAAAATTTACATATTTAGAAATTTTTTTAGATAAAATAAATGTCATTTCTGGAATCAGGATGTCGAAATTATCCAACGGTGAATTTTTCATAATTTTCTGAGATAGTCAAATTTTTGGGTAAAAATTAAATACTGTTTAAATATATAATGTGTTTTATGACATCATAATGACCCAATGGTGATGTAATAAAATACCATAATCCTTCTGTTCGACCAATATATGTTTTATCATTAAAATAATGTGATTTTGGGTTTGTTTGACTTATTTTCAAAGCATTAATGGACCCTTCAAGACATATTCAACACTTTGCCTTTTAAAATTAATTTCCATGGGAGTGTGACTCAACTCCACATAAGCAACCTTATTATTTTAAGAATTTCGTACATGGGCCTTATAAAATATTTTTTCCCTCTTCCATTTTCCAAAAACCATATGCAAAAACAATTGGATGGTTTGTGGTTTGGATTAATTTAATGTAAAGGGACCCAAACCTAAATAATAAAGAATTCCCTCACCTTTCCTATATAAACCCACCCATGCTCCCACTTCCTCCTCACTTAAATCCCTTGGAGTTCATCCAACCTCTGCCCTACTCTCTCTAGAATCCTCCCAAGGTGCCCCAAGCTCCCAATAAGCCTCTCATAAGCCTCTCTCTACCCATTGGAAGCACACTTCCAAGTAAGGATTTTTTTTCTTCCTTTCTCATTTTTTTCAATTTTCTTTAAGTTGTATCTCCCTTTTAATTTAAATTATGAATGTTGGGGTATGGTTTAGCACCTCCCCCATACTTCCCTCTTATTGTTTTAATGATGGGATAGCCCTTCCTCTTTCATTAAATGCCTCCCATGTACACCCGTTACTATGCCGATATTCCGAAAGGATCTTCTCCCTCCTCATTTACATTCAAGCAATACTTTTGTATCATGAACCTAAATTCCATTACAATTGTTGGGACATGTATCTATATAACCTCCTTACTTTCCATTACATTTAAATATGATGAGTAACCTCTTTCTCTCTCATCAACCTTTTATATGAATTCATATGTCACGTCGTTACGCTGAAAAAATCGCACCGATTTTCCAAGCCAATGTCATTGTGCAGTGAATACCATGCCCATTTCTCCATCAAGGGTATTCACCGTTATGAACATTTACTTATTGATTGTAAAGTTTCATGTATTAATTACACATTCCTTTATCGTGGAATAAATTATTATGTTTTATAAATCCATGTTTTATGATCCATGTGGCACACTTATACATGAAATGAAATGTTTAAGAAGGGTGCACCCTTATAGCGCTCCAATGCATTGGGTAAAGTATAGTATCATGATACGTCATGTTCAATGAGTTTTTACACTTTCTAATTCAAGTGCAACGAGGGTTTACTCGTTCTTCATGTGCACTGAGGGTTTACTCATGCTTTATATGGAATGAGCCTTGGCTCATGCTAATTCCATGTTAAGTGTTGTTGCCACAATTCCATGTTATGATTATCATGCTTTATCATGCCTTTATGTTCATGTTTCTATTATGCTCTATTGATATGCCTATTGTCTAACATGTATTGTACTCCTCATGTTATTCCATGTGTACTCCCTTACTGGGCTTTATAGATCCCCCTTTTCTTATTCATGTCCTCAGGTTATCCCATGCAATGCAAAGTACGATGGAATGTAGTGGTCATGTAAAGGAAGTTTTCAATAAAGATGTTGTATTTCATGTTTTAGGTTTTTATGTAATGAGCCTAAGCCTCAAAGACACTAAACCTCTTGATCTTCTTTGTTGTATCAATTGATGTTTTATGTAATAAATCATGTTTAAGTTGTAATAAAAAGAACAGTTGTCATAGTTTGTATCAGAGGGAGGTTTAGTTATTTTTGGTATAAGGAAACCCTAGTAAAGCCTTAGATACAAGACTAAGTATAATAAAAACATCCCTAAGTTTTGTTAAGTGATGAGTAAGTGGTTTATCAAACAAATACATCCCTCTATGGATACTAGCAGGTAGAGGCGGCTCTGGCACAAATGTATCCTAGGGGTAAAACCCGAAAACACCACTTTGAGCTAGACTCGAATGGGAACTGGTGCACGACAAAGGGCCTTTCTGCACTCTTGGTTATGACACTCCCATGGGAAATGTTTTGATAAATTCACAATCTTAGTATGAACCCTTATTAAAGGAAAAATTCCCCTAAGAATATATGTTAGAAAGTAGATCATGAAAATCCTAGATTGAAGCCTATAGACTCATGAGTTATGGAAATGAAAGTTTATTTATAAGTCATCAAATTTTGTCTTTGGATTACCCTTTATGTGTTACCCCTAACTTTCCTTTTATTCTAGCCAATGGTCGGTAATAGGAGGACTCGGGCTAACAACCATTGTGAATATCAGTGTGATGACTATACTAATGAGATGCCAAATATAATGGGAGAGGGAATCACAAACTTTTTCACGCTTCTCTCTTAGCTAACTCAAGTTTTGAATAGAAACACGGGTCAAGAGGAACGTTCAACCCCCCCTATGAAAGAACAAGTCACTATTGAGAGCTTCATGAGACAAAGGCCTCCTACTTTTAGTGGATCATCAGATCCTGTGATCGCTGAACAATGGATCAACTCCATTGAAAAGATATTCTCCATTCTCCAACGTTCTGAACTGGAGAATGTTCTCCTAGCGGCTTGTTGTATGGAGGGTGAAGCTGATCAAGGGTGGAAGTTGATCAAAAATATAAAGCCTGAGGTGGAGATCGAGGCATTGGAATGGAAGGATTTCTGGAAGATGTTTTTTGATAAATAGTTTCCGCACACCCTCCGGCTTAAGATGGAAAGGGACTTCCTTTACCTCAAGAAAAAAGATGAAGAATCTGTTGGAGCGTACGAGGAAAACATCACGAGGCTTGCACGATACTCTTCCTGTTTTGTCGTTACCCACGAATGCAAGGTTGACCACTTCATTGGTGGGATGAAGCCTAGCTTGCAGAAAGCATTAGTGATCCGTGACTTCGATAGCTATGAGGAAATTGTTCGATGTGCCCTCAAGGTCGAAATGGAGATTAGAGAATCATAGGGGTATCATGGGGACAAGAAGTGTAAGGTGGACTTCAATTCTGGTGGTCCGATGGATAAATCCAACGGTGCTAAGAAGATCCAGCACCCCACTTTCCAAAAGTGCGGAAAGAAGCACCCTGAAAATTGCCTTTAGGGGACGAGAAAATGGTTTAGGTGTGGAGGAGAAGGGAACCTAGCTGTTAACTGTTGGCAAGAAGGACTCGCGACTGTGACAGAGGAGAGGAATGCTCTGTTCGAAACTCAACGCGTTGTTCAATGCTACAAATGCAAAGAACCGGGTCATTTTTCAAATCAGTTTCCTAATCCAAGGTTTATCAGAGGAAACCAACAACATCCAAGATAGCAAGGAAGAGATTTTGCCATCACTTCTGCCGAAGTGAACCCCGACAACGAAGTGGTGACAAGTATTCTAGTTATTCATTCAAGAATAACGAACGTACTTTTTGATTCAGGTTCTGAACATTATTTTATATCTCGAAAGTTTAGTAGAACAATCCCAGCACCACCACAAATCATGGATGTAAAGATTTCGGTGATTACGAAAAATGGGGCAATAATTGCATCCCATGAGTATAATTCCTCCCCTATTATAATCTGTGGATTGATTTTTCCGGTGAACCTCGTCATACTCCCTTTGGTGGAATTTTATGCAATTCTTGGCATGGATTGGCTTTCCTTATATAGAGCCAATATAAATTGTCGGGAGAGGGAAATCACACTCCATATGGAGAATCGACCCCCGATTCTTTACAAGTGTCAGGAGGAAGATGAATCTCCTTTAGCTCCATCATCTCAAGCATGGATATTAATGCCTTATGAGCACACATATCTGGCTCATATGATTGAGTCCAAGGAAGAAACCATCCTTGATGAAATGCCTATTGTGAGGGAATTCGTTGAAGTGTTTCCCGAGGAACTGCCTGGTCTTCCTCCAAGAAGAGATGTTGAGTTCTCAATTGAACTTATACCTGGGGCACTACCAATATCTAAGACTCCATATAGAATGGCTATTGTAGAGCTTGAAGAGCTGAAGAAACAACTATAGGAGAATCTAGATAAAGGGTTTATACGCCCAAGTGCTTCACCATGGGGTGCACCAGTCCTCTTCGTCAAGAAGAAGGATGGGTCAATGCGGCTTTGCATCGATTATCGTGAACTTAACAAAATCACGATAAAGAACAAGTATCCTCTCCCAAGAATTGATGACTTTTGTGATCATCTGCGTGGAGCAAAATACTTCTCCAAGGTGGATTTGTGGTCGGGATATTTTCAAGTAAGGGTGAAGAAGGAAGATATCCCCAAGACTGCTTTTCGTACAAGGTACCAGCATTATGAATTCATAGTAATGCCTTTTTGACTCACCAATGATGTATAAATATTAATGGACTTGATGAATATTGTCTTTAGAGATTACCTTGACAAAGTTTTGGTCGTATTTATATATGATATTCTAATATACCTCAAAACCAAGGAGGATCATGAGGAGCATTTAAAAACTGTACTAGAGACTTTGTGCAAGTAAAATCTCTATGAAAAGTACAGAAAGTGTGAGTTCTGGTTGAAGGAGGTCTCATTCTTGGACCATAACATCACAAGAAATGGGATATCTATGGACCCCTCCAAAACAGATGCAATTGAGGGATGGCCGAGGCCAACATCGGTAACGGATATTCGTAGCTTCTTGGAGTTAGCTGGATATTATTGATGATTTGTGAGAAATTTCTGACGATTGTCCAACCCTCTTACCAAGATAACTCGAAAGGGAGTAAAGTTTTCTTGGAGTGATGAATGTGAAGAAAGCTTCAAGGAGTTGAAAAGGAGGCTTATCACTACACCCGTGCTCACTTTACCCACAAGTGGGGAGATTTTTGTGGTATTCAATGATGCTTCGAAGAAGGGATTAGGATGTGTGCTGATGCAGAATGATAAAGGGATATCCTACGCCTCAAGGAAGTTGAAAATCCATGAGCGAAACTATCCAACGCATGATCTGGAGTTGGCGGTTGTGATCTTTTCCTTGAAAATCTTGCGGCATTATCTCCATTGAGAGAAATGTGAGATATATACTGACCACAAGAGTCTTAAATATATATTCACAGAGAAAGAGATTAATATGCGCCAGAGAAGATGGATAGAGCTCATCAAGGATTATGACTGTTCAATACATCACCACCCTGGGAAAGCATACAAGATGATAGATGCCCTAAGTAGAAAGGACCCATCAATTCTATCAATAATGAGAATTGAGAAGGATCCAATCTTCTTAGACTTGATGAAGATGGACGTGGGAATCTATCAATAAAGATGTTTTATTTAATGTTTTAAGTTTTTATGTATTGATCCTATGCCCCAAAGACACTAAACCTCTTGATCTTCTTTGTTGTATCAAGTGATGTTTTATGTAATAAATCATGTTTAAGTTGTAATAAAAAGCAGGGTTGTCATAGCTACAAACACAACATATGAATTAGTCATACCAAATGGATAATAAGGTACTCATGGTGGCTAACCATTCTTTTGAAATAGGTCATAGGTACATCATGATCCTTGATCCAATACTGGTGATAATCTAACCAGAGGTCAATTTTTGAGATCTTCTTCAACCCTTTCATCTAATCAAACAAATACACAATATGGGGTAATGAATTTTTTTATGAATATAACCCAATTGATATTTTGGTAATCAACACATAGGGGAAGGGTTCCATCATATATCAAGGAAAAAACTACTGGTGCTTCTCAAGGAGAAACACTGAGTCAAGTGAATACATTGGAAATCAAGCCAACAGAACATGTATGTAACTCTTTTAGGTCAGCTAGTTCTATTTTGTGTGAGTGAATAGAAATAGTCTATGTACTTGGTGCCAAGTTGATAGAAACCACACCTTCCTCACCTATGTAATACCATAAATATCTAAAGGAAAAAAATCAATGAAATGAGTCACAACTGGGGTATGTTAACTAAATTAATATTCCTACTCCTGTTCAAAGGTAAAAACATATATCATTCTATCCAAAACTGAAATATGAGGTTTAGATCAACAAAATATCAAGTACCATTTTCTCTAAATGAAGCATCACACCCCATTGGGTGTAATAAAGGAGACTCACTAAAGGTAAAAATATATTTGAGCTTTATGACTTATCATCCAATCCATTCTGATAACGAAATTAAAATGTTTCATATCTAAAAGCATGAGTTCCTAAAAAGCATTATTTTTGAAAAATATAAAGAATAATAGTTTCATCAAGGACCCTGCTCATTCTTCATCATAAGAGTCATAACAATCTCCATTATATAAGGCATGAGCACTATGGGGAAAATCAAAAGTTTCATAATATGTGTAGGTTGGAAGAAATGAGAGGCACCATCATCCAATAAAGAAATCACAAATTATAATTGAATGATTATGGAACCTATGACTATCATAGGACCTACATCAGCTTCCATTGAAGACTCATAAATTACATGAATACACTTTTTTCCTAATGCCTATGTCTATAAACACTTTATTCTCAAATAATTAACTGCAATATATATCCTCTCAATAATGATTATCTATTAATATTTTTTGATGTGGTAATAACATAGATGAACCTATTTATGTGGTATGAACATCCACAAAAACTATAAATCATTAGTTCTTTCTTGAAAGTAATCTTATTTTCAGAAACAAATTCCAGGATTAAAGTAAGAAAATGGTTCTTTTATAGACACCAAAAATGATTTAGAATGTGTATGATATAAATGTGCACCACTATGGTCCCATACATGACAGTAATTAAACATCACCTTCACATTAAATTGATAAATAATGGTATCACTTGGATTAGGGTGAACTCCCATTAACTCTAACTTACCTGACATGTCATGTATCACCATCAAAGCTCTGTCAACAAAATCGTCATACAAGGTGAGCTTTAGAAAAAACCTAAGATCAAATATCTTATTGAAGTCCCATGTCAAACCTTTTAGATTTCATATTTTTCATTCGATACTACCTTATGTTAGAAATAAATAATACTAGAATAATTGTTGGTATACTGAGTCACATTCTATTCACCTTGCTGAAGGTTAAGAAACTCTGTAAACTCAGACAACACTAACATTTTAAAAAGAAATACATTGTGAAAAAAGATTTGTTGTACCCAAACTGAAAGGAAACATTTTTCCTTATTTGAAATAATAAATCCCACCACATTCTTATAGAACCTTCAATTTCAAAAATAAAATAATTCACCTTAAGTGATAATAGTGTTCCCAAAAACTCAAAGTGTTTTTCATCAATTTTCAACCAGTAATTTTATACTTGAGGATCATTGGTACCCTAGAAAGATGGTGGTTTCAAAAGATAAAGTAATGGGAAAAATATATATTATCCTACCATTAAGGTATAACCATTACAAACTAAATGAGAAAATGTGAAACTACTTATGGTAGAGAATGGACAACACACATAACAACCGTTACATGGTTATGAATTTGTGGAAGTTTATCTTGTAATGGTTTATTAATAGATCCCTTTTGAGGACTGTTTATGAATATTCTATGAATAATAGTACTTAAAAACAACAACATATAAAAACAAAAATGTAATTCAAGATAAATGATACAATAAACTATATTAACCAGAATTCCATCAAGGAAAGAGGAATCTTAGATCAAATCATTGGAAAAGTCGAGAATTAGTTCAAAAAATACTATAAGACACTTTATTCCTAAAAACCATTATAAATGAAGGATTTCTAAAATTAGATATGTCTTGTAAATATCTCATAACATACTAAAGTCCTAATAATTCTTTCACCAGTTTACCATGATATCCCAAACAACTTAGCGACCTCATGGAAGGAAAAAACCTCCCTCAGAAAGATTTTTTCATGAAATGACCCAGATTAGCCAACAAAATGGAACTAAACTCATTTTGGACACATATAAAAGGTTGTTTCTAACCCCCCAGTTTGGCGATTAGAACCTGAGTATCACATACTACCATGAGGGAAAAATATCACCACAAGAATAACTCATGATGACAAAAAAGTGGATAAGAAACAACAAACAATTATAATTCCAAACACTCTTCAAGATAAAAGTAACATATGTAGATAGATAAAAGTCTCAAATATGATACATAGAACAAATTCATCACATAAACCATCAAGGGAATCATCCCATAATAAATATGAAACAAGTGTATCAGATTCTCCACCACTAACAACCAACACCAATAGTCCCTCTTATAAAGAAAATCTAACAGTTCTAAGTGGATCTATTCCATTCCTTGTACATGGCATAAAAAGTCCAAAAATTATCATAATAAAGGGTATGGTTTGATAAATAAATACAAATAGGATATTATAAAGTATTCAATAATAAATCCACACCAAATAGACTAAATATTCTCAATTTTAGATAAAAATTAAAGTTAAATATTTTCACCATTAATATTAAAAAAAATCTTTAGAAAACATTTAACTGATAGAGTAAAATAGGTATAATAATACATTATTCTCAAAAGATGCATGAATAATAAATTATATCAAAATAGTCATTAATAAATGATATCATAACATTTTCATGGTTTCATATTTTCAACTAACCTTTATCAATCATAAAACCATGGTTACGAGAGCTGGGGATAGGTTTGTATAAGAATTCTTAGACATATCACTGATATATAGATCTTAGTTTGAAGAAATTTCTAGATCCCAAGGCTAGGGGGATATGATAAAATACTAAAGAATAAACTACATGACCTCTATTAGTTTTAGTATTATTTTCATTACAATACAATTTTTAGGTACATCTATTACATGTTGAGTGTGTGTCATTCAATCATAACTACACAATATCCTTTGTGCTTCATAAAAAACGTTCCAAAAAATAGGATATCATTCATTCCAATAATTATCATATAATTTCATATAATACCTAATTTCATCAGAAAAAATTTAAATATTAAAAAATATTCTATCACATTTCAAAAAACAACATCAAATTGGTTTTCATCAAAACTCATGTCATTCAAAAAAACACATTTCATTTCAATTTGAAAAATCATACCTCGCCATTATTTATCAATAATAATCATAATGGTCTTCATAAAATAATTATTTTTCTTTAAAACCATCTTGAAGAAATCAATACACTGTTAAAAAATCCTTACCCAAGTGGTGAAATACACACACTATACATTTATATATCATTATCAAGGATGAGTCTAAATTAACAAAAAATTCCAGAAAAAAGAAATAATAATTAAAGGTTTTGATTTTTTGGAATTTATTTATAAAATAAACTACCCCTTCAATATCTATAATAACGCAATCCTAGTTCAAATAATGGAGTGTCAAAGGCTAAGACGATTTAGAATGGACCCTAGAACCATAATTACAAAACCAAAAAAATCAAGATATCAAATAACTCAATGAAGAAGAAATATGATGGAGAATAAAATCCATCAATGGATTAAGGATAAACATAACAAGAAAGAACTAATGAATCAAAAGAAATATAAATACAAAAAATTCAAGGTTCGAAGGACCAAAATCAACTCTATAGAATCTATTGGGTGTTTGGGGTCAAATGAAATTTGCGGGAGGTATTTTATAATTAAAATTAATATTAGAAGAAATGGATTTTTGATACTTCCCCACCATTTCTCATCCCCATTAACATCACCATCTAGCTACTAGGTTCCACCGACTAGTTAGTAGACCTGGGAAGAATGCCTAGTATTGTGGATGTCCCATCGACTAGCTTGTCATCTGCTACTAGTTAGCTAGATGCATTCCCATCGGAATATATTTCTACCAGCCACCTAATGGCTCGATGATGGGGATCCTATAAGAAAACACCAATTGTCATCACTCCACCAAATGACAGCTAGTCGTCACCAGCTTTCTAGTGGACCTCTTATAGTTATTTTCTCTAAAATCCATTATTTACACTCTTGCTATAACCCTAAACCCGTAATGAAATCTAAATAATTAATCAGATAAATTTCCACCAAAATCTCAAAAATTCTCAAAAATGATAAAACAATCTAGAATCAATAAGAACATTACGTGATTGGAAGAAAGAATAAGGAAACCCAAAATCAATCAAGTTGATACCTGAAAGATGGTGTCGATATGTTACAATACCTAATTTATTTAACAATGGTGTATGAAATATCAAAATAAACTGTCTCAATATATTCTACCCATGATTATTGTCTCATGTTTAAATTCCTTTCAGTGAATATATACTTCAAACTCTTAAAGTTACAATACACTCTAATCCAGTCCTCAGAAAGGTAGCGGTGGTAATTATTATGAGTTTCCATCACTTCCTCAAACTCAATATTATGAATGGGGAATTTCCTCTCGTTAAGGAGTAATGTGAGAGAGAAATAATCTTCTGTATTCTTTCCTTGCACCGTGAAATATCCCGAACCTATACCTGAGGCATCACAGTAGGCATGATAACCAAGACCCAACTAAAAAATTATCATGACTCAAGTTGAAGTCAATCTCATTTTTAGGAAATTAAAATATATCTCCAACTAATCTCTCTAAAAAATATTGACACTATTATAGGTTAACTTTGTCAGAGGAGATAAAATCATGGGGAAACTATGAAAAACTAGCCTATAATAACTAGAAAATCCTATTAAACTTGAAATCATAAATTCATTTCAGGAATTATCCTAATAAATCACACCTGAATCTTTTCTAGTTTCTCTAGGTTCCCTTTATGATAAATAACACTTCCCAAAAATTTCATATCTCAAATCCAAAAAATATATTGGATAACCTTCCACAAATATAATGTTCTTTCAATATCTCAAGGATTATATTCATATTCTCAACATGATTTTACTCTTATTAGGAATAAATAGGGATATCATCCCCAGAAAACAATGAAATAATCCAAAAACATGTGGAATAGTTGATTTATTAATATTATAAACAATAATGGTTCATTAAAAATGCCCAAAAATAAGTCCATATACTCATAATGCCCATATATACACATAAACACAATAATAAGAATATTATCCTCTTAAACCCTCAGATGATGGAACCCAGATCTGAGATCAATCATTCAAATCCACTAGGCTCCCTTGAGCTGATAAAAAAGGGATATTTTTTTCTCACCAATAACTAGGAATATTTTTATGCAATAAAAATAGAGTCGGAGATTCCCATCATCCTTCTTCTCAGAGAAAAATATAAATTAAAAAGGAGAAACAAAAGGATAAATAAACACATTATCCTCATGATCCTCTAGAATAAACATTAATTATTTCAATTTAGTAGGTGCTACAGAGTATGAAGGAAAATAATGATCATCTTTCCTAGAAGAAATTATAATGTAAACTCAATTACCCCCCCCCCCCATGAAGAAACCTTGATAAATCATTTGGAAAACCTCAAGATACAAAATACCCACTATAGTTATAGGTATCTTTATATGAAGATCAATAATATCAAGAAACATTTACAATTACTAGCATGAGATCATCTCCGTACAAGGGACATTGAGACCTACTCTTATTGATATAGGATCCCACTCACCCTGAAATAAATTTTTGAATCCATCAGAATAATGAAATTGAAACCGAAGATGATGAAAAACAATATGGTATTCATCACTAATCATCCAATCCATTCCAACAATGAGTTCATAGATTTCATGAACAGTAAATAAAATACTCAATATGATCTCATGATCCACAATCATCACCCGAGTCTTAGTTTATCTATAACCACATGATGAATTCTTTACAAAAGGAGTGGAAAGATTCATGATGAAAGGTATAAGCTTTAACCACAACCCCAACAAATTTACATTCATAGTTAATATAAAGAAATTAATTACACTAGTATGAAATAATATATAACTAGAGGATGCAATAATAACTACACCTCTCAAGATAACCAACCCTTCTTTGACTCCTCTAGTGCACACTCTATGATATAGATACATCCAACGACATCTTAATAATTCACATTAACATAAGTATCAACCTAGTATGAGGTTAACATTACACCCCCATTTCAATATCATATTTATAATGAGATCCCTTAGTTATGGTGGATCCATATCCTCTATAGTGGGATGCTCTATCACATAAATGATGAAGATAACAATATTTTGAATATGAATTACCTACCTTGGGAGTTTCCTTAAAATTAGGTCATAGGATTCCATTTCTCCAACACTAGTAATATACCACCCATCCCTTCCTTGAATTATAATGTTCACTCCTATAGCCACCTTGATTCTAGTCATCATACTTCACCTTTTAGCTATAAAATGATCTCTATAGACCTCCTAGTATTACTGATTCTTCATAGAGTCTTTCTATCATTGGTATATCTACCTCATATATAGATACCTTATCTACAACCTCTATGAAGTTCGGTATAATAAATATCGATGAATAAAAATCTATCCTCA
The DNA here is from genome assembly GCA_963277665.1 of Viscum album. Classification (NCBI taxonomy): domain Eukaryota; kingdom Viridiplantae; phylum Streptophyta; class Magnoliopsida; order Santalales; family Viscaceae; genus Viscum; species Viscum album. The sequence goes on from OY728145.1 coordinate 917,904,099, forward strand.
AACAATTCTCGAACTACAATTTCATGAGACACTCATTTGAAACAAGTTATGGAGAAAGGGGAACCAACATGGAAAAATTTGTAGCCTACTTCATGATAAAATTATCATCTTACTCTAAGGACAAAATCACACATCTATTCACTAATCATAACATTTCTTGATAAATTTATGATTGAATCCTTTCTTGAAATTGGTTAAGGTGATATCCTCCTGATACATGGATTGAATAATATATTCCCCATACTTCCATCTCAAAACTCACGGTTATAATTTGAAAAACCATCCTTGGAGTCTTCTCAATTTATCATAAATTGTTACATTCATTCAATGATGCTGATCCATTATTTTGATTTCTCTAGTCCTATAACACTTCGAATGATCAGTGGATGCTACTTTTTGAATTCTAATAAAAACCCAACAAATAATTATAGTTCAATAATGTATACATAAATGAAAGACTTGATCAATAAAATTATATATTAAACCAAAGAAAAGTCAAATTGAATATTTGTGTGTATGTATTTCTCTACAGTTTCCTCTCTAATGTTAAAATATGGTATTATTGAAGGATTCATATTTTATAAAAACATTGAAAAAAATGTCATGAGTTTTTATTATTTTTTTATCATAACATGTATTTAGAAAAATAAATGAAAAAGTACAAAATTATAAACAATGACACTGGAAAACCATATAATTTCATTTGTAACTCATGGTTTGTCATTAAATTGGGAAAACGTGGAACACTTAGAAACTACCTCTCAAGTTATAATAGTTTTACCGTCAAAATATCAAAAACCCACAGACATAAGAGGGTGATAAACAGGAAGGAGTTCAGGAATTAATGATAACCTGAGTCTATGATACTATGTTTTAATATAAAAACATGGGTCAACCAAGAATATTACCCTACATGGACTACCACAAGGCCAAAAGCATGTTCCCAATAACCATTTCTTGGTACATGTACATTTATTTCAATAAAAGAAATGTGAGAAATATTTCATTCTCCCAAATACATATCACAACATATAAAAATTTATAGTATCAAAAAATATATACAATAGAAATCATATATAAGAAAATAAAACCATAATGGTAATATCCAAAAACTGGATTATATGATCTAGTTAAAAAGGTGGAATGAACAAAAACATGGAACACCAAGAAACCAATGGGTCCTTGTTGACATGACCATATGCCACCACTATCCAAACCCATCAGAAAAAAACAAGATCAAGGAGATCCATCGTCTACAAGAAACTCTTCCCTTAAAATGTATCATGAAAAACTAATCCTACAAAAAACCAATAGAAAATTGTTTTTTGAGAATTAAATATTAGTAGGATATTTATAAATAATATATATAATATCTAACCACATGTATCTGTTAGTTCTTTTATAAAATATATTTATGAAACATTTACCAATGAAATTATTTTTACCTTATAAATTTATTTTTTGGTTTTCCTTTAAAAAAACATCATAATGAGATAAACAAAACAAAATGAAATCACATATTCCCATGAGGCATAGGTAGTCGAATAAACTATATTTTAAGAACCAATATCTATAATAGGTGGGAAAATAACAATTTCAAGTAATCATTCATGTATTAAATCCAAAATGAAATAACGGTAAATCCAAAATATGTGGGTGTACAAAACTAAGAAAAATAAAAAAAAATATTTACCATATGTGATTTTTAACTCTATGAACCTCAGTTGCCCAAAATATTCAACCCACTACTTCTATGGTATTATGATAACTAAACCTAGTGATAGATTAATATAATAGGTATCACATATATCTTGTTTTCCCCACACCTAAAGTTATTCTTTGGGATTTATTAGATAATAATTACATTCCTGAAAGAAAATCAATATTTCATAAACATTTTTCAATGGAAATACACTTAGTTTTTTTTACCATATTTCATAAACAAATTCATAGTGATTTCACACCACTTCCATGATTAAAAAATGATTACCATCTCAAACCCTAATTTTAGGAGTTTTAGTAAACAATCATGTTCATCAGATGGTGTCTAATAAAAACCATGTTTATAAAAGATTGACATATCCATAAAATATAAAATTAATAATTCATGGATGTAAAATAGTAAATTTAATATATAAAAACCAATTTAAATCATAAGAAAAAAATCATACCATTAGATATACCCTTAGATAGAGACAGCTACGTAAAAACAATGAAATCCTCATTTCCTTCAAGACTAGTGGAAGGAGACAAAGAGATCATATACTAAAAAGAAAAAATTTTATGGAAAAACATAAATTATCTATATTAATTATATATTTAATGATAAAATATCATAATGAATCAAATTAATGGAAAACTAAAGAAGAAAAACATATTAGAAATGATCCTTAATATTAGACAACCCCCAAAAAAGATCTATGCTTTTAACTGGCTTGCATATCCACCCAAGATAATGGGGAGAGATAAAAAATCATTATCCATGATCATAGAATGTTAATTGGATCATATTTTGATTGATAAAGGAGGATTAGAGGAGTTAAGTACAAATTTTAGGCTGAAATTGAATATTCTACACACCCTGTAGTGCTACAAGAAAGCCAATGCCCATCTATCAGATGGATGGTGGAATGAAACTAGCTATCCAGTGGAAACTAAAAAAACTAAATTGGTTCTTAAATAATTCATAAGATAGTTAGTGGTCCTCCTTATCTCACTAATATACTCATGCACATAGAGAAATCCAAACTCCTTCCAACTGACTTACAAATGACCTAGAATCCGAGATGGAAAAAAGGATTTGTACATAATTTCATATATTGATGTTTGATAGGTGTTTTGGATAGAATATATATAGAAGGAAAAATTAAAAATATTTGGTGTGTGGAAGAGGATGGGAAAATATAAGAAGGTTTGGTTGGATATAGTGGTGGAAATGAATTATTTTGTGGAGGTACCATACTAGTACAACCAATAAGGTCTTAGGATTCTCAACTACCACAAAATATGTCGGGTGATCATATATAAGAATATAATTATTCTCTAGCTTTTGGAATATTCCCATGAGAATAATAATTATATAATCCATCTATACATAGGCATACAGAAGATCACGCAGTGTGAAGGAATAAAAAGTCTCTAAATAGTGTTCCAGATGGATAGTATAGAATCCACCATTCAGGTTACCCAAATGAATGATTAACATGGTACGAAAAAATTAGGTGTCTAATAAGGGAATATAACGGTAATAATGATGTAAAATGAATGAAATAGTCTCCATATACCTCAATTACAAGGTAACCCATTCTCATGTAATGGGAAAATAACTATTCTAAAATATATAAAGAAGAGGAGTAAGGTGGGGAAATGATCAGGGTTCCCCTTCATGAGGTAAGATCACACTAAACATTAGGTCTAGTAAGATCCAACAGCACCAAAAAAAGTTTGTTTTGATTAGGGAAGGCATAAGTTGAAATAGGTGGTGTGGTGGTCAGAGGAGGCTAGGAACTATACCCTTGGTCAATATATTCCCACATGAGTGATAAAGGTCTACATATATGCCGAACTAGATAAACCACTATGTGTATCTCAATACTCCATGGTGTGATGCACAATCCAAATTGATTTTTATATATACACTAAATAAAATCCTGGTAAGTGGGATTTTTGACCTGAAAAATTTCATATAAGTAGATGAGTGTTTGCTAACAACTCCTCTATCTCATATAGATGATTGAGTTACTCTAAAATTTCCATATCTAGGAACCAAATTCTTAGATTAAAATAATGTCATGGAAATAAATGCATTATATATTTTATTGGGATCTTGTCATAAAATATCAATTATCATAAACAAGGATAATCCTTTACTGTTGGAGGTGGTCTTTCTCATTCCACAACTATAGATGTTAATGAGTTCTTTGTAGTTTTAGGTGGAGGAGGAAATTCTTCTACTATGACCCTAGTTGGGGCTCCTGAAGATGATGGAGATAGAAGAGTGTAGGATGAAAACTTGGAAGGAAACATTGATAATGTATGGAGATTGAAATTAGTAAAAAAATACTAACATATCCTTTACTAGATATAACCAATCTCATTATGGTACTAGTAGCCACTCTTCTAGTGAAGTGTATGGGTGATTCTCACAAGATGTATGAAAATACACATATAACATAATAATAATAAAAAGAAAAGGAAAATTGAAAAAAATAAAATAAAGGAAAACAGAGAAATTTTCACACAGAAACTGCACAACAAGAAGTTCCAAAGTACATTATTTTTAAGTTAAATGGGGATGTAACCCATTTACTATACATATTTGACATTAATTCCCCATGTGAGTGTAGTGAAAATGTAAAAAATGTGTATAAAATATATAAATGTAATTTATTTGAAACTGTTTCTAGGGACGTGTGGGGAGGTCACCCCAAAATTGGATAACATAGGTAGGTTGTGACAGTATGCAACATGCACAAAATATACACACTGTGTTCAAAGAATTATTCCTAAGTAATGCACTATGCGTGCATGACTTGTTTTTGGGAAAACAAGAAATGATAGAATTAGATGTACATAAAATATACACTCTTATGTGTATTGATAAATCCTATGATTTACAAGAATATAAATAATTTTTTGTTTATTATTTCCCATTAATTATTGGTTTTAAACAAAAATCCAACTAAATTCCAAAAATCCCGAAAAAATAATAGAAAATCTGAAATAAGGGTTGGAGGATAAATTACATGAGTTTTGGAACTATTTGTAATCAATTAGACATGTAAAATATTCCAAGATATCAGAATTCAAGGATACATATATTCGGATTCCACAATGGAACATGATTATAGGGTGAAGGGAATACAACATCTAGTAAGGGAGGAAACTGGTTTGGATTTAATGGAAATTCAATAGCATGTATTTCCACAGTTTCATGCTATGTACTTTTCTATTTATTTATTTGTAACACACACATCAATACATATACAATGAGTGTAAAAATAAATAATCATTTTTTATATGTAAATGAAAAGACTAAGAAGAATATTTCAATATAAATAAAAAATATAAACACACAAAAACACACACTAAATGACATGTAAATTTAAAATAAAAATAAGGTGATGAAATTTGAACTTCTTAGTTGAGTTTGGATTCGAATAGATTACTTTTTTTATTACATGAAACACCCACAACCATAATATTTCTATAAATTTAACTCTAAATTTAATTTTTTTTATTTTACACTTTTTTAAGGATACTAAAAAAGATGTGCCTTAATATTCATAACCTGTAAAAAAGGAATTTTGAAATGACAACTAATAAGGAATTCAAATCAGCCAACCATAACTTCCACAATGTTGTGCAAGTATCAAAACCTTATTCATTCCAGGTTTTTTCATTTATAATATATATATATATATATAATTATTTCAATTAACTAAATTTTTTTAAATTTTAATATTATATTTATATATATAAACATATGGGATAGAGTCTCTTAATTTTCATATAAAATACAAATATTATATATATTAATAAATATATATTATTAAAAAGAATCACAAAATCCTCATATAGTTTTTGTAGTTATTTAATAATTTAATTAATTATATACTAATATATGTACAAACATTTTTTTTCTGTGCATTGTTCTATATGTTATTTAGGCTCAATAAGAAATAAAAACATAATTAATTTATTTGAGCTAATATTGATAATTTAAATGAATTATTATCTCAATGATTATTAACAAACTGATAAAAGGTCCAACATTGCAGTTTATTTATTTATAGATGGTAAAGTAGAAAAAATGGGAAGAAAATTACTTAAAAACATATGATAGGTGTTTTGGATTAAATAAAGAGTTAGATAAATATGGTGGTCTATGAAAACATCTATATTCCAAAGAGAATCATACATAGATAATGATTTATATATGTGACCATCATTCTTCATCTAAAAACCACAAAAAATTATGGTTCAAATAAATTATTTATTCATGTCTTGAAAAAAATAAAAATTATTATTATTATTAATAAAATATACAAAACATTTTTATCCCCCAACTCTAATTGAAAGTAACATCCAATGTTTATTATGGGGTTGAGAACATCAAATTAGATATGAATTCTTTCTTGAATTTATGCATTGTAGAAGGAACCCTACATCATCTTTCAATAGAACATAAATAGATTATATTGTGATTTTAATTAGTAGTTAAAATTTATAAAGAATAAAATAGAATTGAAAATAGGGGGTTTGAAATATAAATATAGGTAGATAAAATAAAATTGATACAATAATATAGAAATTAAGAAGTTTATCTTGCATCATCAGCATTGGAGAATTTTTTAATTTCAATACCTTATTATTTCAAAGAAAGGGGTGAGAAATTTTCAATCCTTAGTTTATACAACATGTACCCAAAATGGTGATTTCTACAAGAATAACTCACTGGGTTTAGTTGGAAACCTAATGTAATTCACCAGCTATCCCCGATTATGTGATTTATGCCTAAATCCATTACCAAATATCACTATGGAAACACATGAATAACATGATGTGTTGTGTAGGTTTTTATGTAAATTAGTGTGTCACTATGAAATAAATTTCTGTGGATTTAAAAGTGTTAATGTGCATTCAATATACCACTATGAACCACATAAAAACCATGATTGAAATGGGGGAAGGAGGGGTGAATTAAGTGTGAAACATCACATGGGGGTACCCAAAAACATGGTCATTTGATTGAAAATGTGACATAGCAGTACATAACACAAACAAAATAATAAAATGAGGTGGGTAAAAAATATATTAATAGGTAATTAAAATGACATTATAATTATTACAAAAAATAAAACCTATAATTCACATAAAGTTCCTCCTTGAGAGATTACACTGATCTTATAATTCTATAGGATGGGAGGAAACCATATTCTAGGTGGATGAACATCCTAGATCTCTCTAAAATGGGAATACATTTACCCATACATACCCTATTTATTTTCATCCTAAACCAGTCTATCATTTAATTTTCAAATCACATGGAATGTGAAAATTTACCCACAATGTATTCTCTCAAAGCCACATATTAGAATTTTTACAAAAAGATTCTAAAAATGTCAATCAAACTATTATAATTTTTTATTCAATTATTAGTAGGTGAGGTTATACAAAATGTAACAATGTCAAACATGGCCTATATGTTCATATTTACCCACAAAACACTTCATGACTGATGATATACGATGTGTATCATGTGGAAACACCATCATGTAAAATTAATGAAAGTGGGTGATGATTCCTATAGAAGAGTAACCATTGATGAAAAGTAAAATAAATCTGCAGGAAATTCAAGAGTCACATAAAGACACAAAACTATTTAAGTAAAAGTGTTAGAAGAAATTATTATAGGGCCCCAAAAGAGGAATTGTTTTGATTTGGTGGCTCATGAATAAGATGAATTGTGTCACATAAAGCTATATCTAGGGGATCAGTAGTTTACTAATGTGTGTGATTAGAAGTGTGATGAATAGGTACCATAACATCACCGAACCCCTAGAATATAAAAAATTGTACCCATATCTATATGGGTTTAGGAAGTTCACTAGGATGTTTAACGAAACTCTTTTGGATGTGGGACTGATGTGGTTTGAAATAAATTGAATAGATGATGAAAAATAACTCTTATACTTACTTGAATCCATGTTAGTTGACCATCTATAATACATATGCATTTATGCATGTGATAATAAAATGAATCCGTCGTAGTGAGGCCTAATGACTCTACCAAAGCTTTGGGTGGTAGTAGAATTGGGAATGGATTAGATGTGGATAAATTACTAGGGAATGGTTGGTGGATGGAAGGGGATGAGGAAATTGAATTATGGAAATATGGTGATTGTGGTGACACATAATTAGTAAGTAGATATACTAGATTAGCTAGAACCTAGGAACCTCAGGCTCCTCAACCACTGTAGTAGGTGCAGGCACTTAGTCATGAGGACATTAGTGTTCCTCACCCCTAGAACATCCGCATATGAATAAGATTGTGATAATCAATCAAGTGTGGGAACATATGAGACCCTATATAGTGGTGGTATTACAAAATTCTTAGTGGCATGAAAAACATGTGGTATAGAATCCATCATTCAGGTTACCTTGATGAAAAGTGAATATGGTTTAGAAATAGGAGGTAGGTAAAAGGTAGTTCAGGGTAGTCATGCTTGTAATGATATCCATTCCCCACATGTACACGGCTCCCACATCATCAGGTAATGGTAAAAAGATAACACTAAAACATTAATATATGAATTATATGGTGGGAAAAATGATATGGTTGTTATTATTTCAGGTAGGTGCATACCATACATTAGGTCCAACAAGATCATCCACATAGAAAGTAGGTTTGGCCAATTTTGGTAGGTTAATGTAAAAATAGGAGATGTGGTGGTGGGATAAGGGTAGAAATCACACCCACAACCAAATACTACTAACATGAGTGAGATAGGTTTTCCAATAAGGAGAAATTGGATTAACTACAATGTATATCTTATCTCTTCCATGTACAATGGACTATCAAAATTAAAAGTTGTAGTATGCCCCAATTTTTTTATAAGGCTGAGTGTTGACATGATAATTCTAAAAGGATATGTGTGGGAAAACCATTCCTCCATCTCATCAAGGATTTTAAGACACTCTAGAATGGTTGTTTCTAGAAACGAACTACTCAACCGAAAAGTATTTCATGAAAATTAATAAATTCAGTCACTAGCTAGGATGTTATAACAAAATATAAAAAAAAGGGAAGATTAAGAAGGCTATAATAAATAATTTTATCTATCTATTTCCCCATATCTATAAGATGATGCCTATGATATAGCTAGTGGAAGATGAAACATTTTTGTTAGTATGAGATTAGTTAATGCAATTTTGGATTATGGGATGGAAGTTTGGATGATAAAATAACAGAAAGAACCACTTATTACACATGTGAGTGTGAAATTAGCTATACTACTGGTTTTTTATCCTCTTCTAGCTCCAATAAATCAATATGTTTCATAGGTTAGTGTTATCCTTGCAAGTTGGAATGGAACTTCGTAGTTGATTTAGGATAATCCCTATATATCATTATCATAATTAAAATAAAAATATAGTTAAAAAAGGATTCTAAAAGGAAAGAATAATGAAAAAAATAATTATTTAGAAACCTCATTGTTTGTTATTAAAAAGTGGAAGGTGTTTTAGTGAAACATGGATACAACTTGTGTATAATGGATATAACCCTTGATATCTCTATGTGAGTTTAGTTTCAATGAACTGAATGTTTTTTCAAAGTATACATTACATGCATTTAAATTTCATGCATGATCCATTTGGTTTGGGTACAAGGAAAGTGTATAACATGGTATGTCTATAAAGGTATTGAATGTTCACTAAACTTACACATCATGTGTTTAATGAATGGTTTCAATGGTGTGTAGAATTCATGCATGAAATATGTCTACCTAGGAAGAGATAAATAGAAAATCACCTCCACCAAACATACATGACATGTGTGATAAAAATTATATGCCTTAAACTATCAGTCTGTGTATAAGAATACATGTTGTTTGTTATTTATTCATGAATTTTTATTTTTGGTTTTCATTTAAAATCAATTTCAATTCATAAAATCCCTAAAAATTAATAGTAATAATGAAATGTGGTTTTTTGGAGAACATAAATCAATCAGTAAACTAAATGAAAGAATGTAATTAAGGAAAATATACATAGAGGGCTTGATTCATGGACAATAATCTATTGCTTTCATAAAATGACACGGGGAATCAGTGAAGGACACACAATGTCTGTGGACATAGGGGGGAAATTTGGATTTAAAGGATACTACAAAATGTGTATAGGCAAGGCCCCATGCAGTGTAATGTTTAATTTGTTTTTAATTTTTTATATTCATATATATATATATATATAATATTTTTTTGTGTTTTTATTAATATATTTTTTAATTATATACATATATACATACAAAAACATATGTTTAGTGTAAAAATAAATACATGACATGTAATATTTAAATAAAAATATGTGGAACAAACATTTCTCCGATGAATATGGTGGGGTTCAAACATATGAACATAATATCCCATGAGTTTCCCACAATTAATAAGTAAAATATTGTACGAAATAAATTCCACTGTTTTATTGGTATTTTATTATTAAATATTTTTATACATTTTTACATGGATATAATATGAATTATAGGGAAATTGATTTTAAGAAGAGGGATGGAGTTGAATTAGTTTGCAGGATATGTACCCAGTCCTTCTGAACATTGGGATGAGACCCCTGCAAGTAAATACAACACCATTTGTGATTTTATATTTGTTTGTATATGATTTTACTTTTTACAAAAATATTTCACACCACATAATAAAAATAAAACACACAGAAAACACAAAATTATGTGTATAATTTAAATGATTAGATGGGGAATAGATATTCCTCAAATGGTTGGGGTGAGAATCAAACTGGTAATGAGTTTGATTCCATGAAATTACCCAAACCAGTATATCCCCATTCATTTACCTATCATTTTTTTATATATTTCATATTTTACACTTTTTTGAAGATACTAAAAATTATGTTCCAAAATATATATAACATGAAAAAAATAAAAAATGAGGAATACTACACCGACAATTGATTGGGGATTGAAACTGGTGACCAGCTACTTCCTTCAATTTTTTTCATCCATAAACACATGTTTTATTTTATTTTTTTCATTTATTACGTATTTATATATATATCTATATATATGTTTATTAACATAATGTTTTTTAAAACAAATAATATATGTGAATATATGTGGTAAAATTGATTTATTATTATATAAAATACATATTATATATACATATATATATCATAGTATATATTATTACCCAAAAATGTGAAATATTGGTACATGTCATGTAGTTATTTAATTATTTAATTGGATATATACCAATATATATAAATATAATAAAACTTATTTAAGTTGAAGTGTATGAATATCTGGTTGATCCTCATAAAATCATTTCTCATTTATTAAAGATAATAATGAAAATAAAAATTAATTTCCATCATAATGATTGTTAACACACTTATACAAAGTCAAATAATATACAATGTAACTTTAATGGGGGAATTTGTGAAAATGAGAGGAAAGGTATTTACACCCTTATAAGAGGGGGTTTAGATTAATGGGAGATTAAAAGAAAGGGGGTGGTCTATAAAATCATCTTTTTACCCAAGGGAATAATCCTCGTAATGTGATTCAACTTTTATAATCCAAGTAGAGTATAGATGGTCAATGGATCCTTTGATTTGAAAACAAAATCAATTAATAAAAATGTATTAAAATTTTATATTCATTTATAACACTCAGTTTCATTAAATTTCATTAGAATGTTTATTAATAAAATATAGTAGAATAGGGAAGTGTAAAGAGTGAAGAAATAGAGAGATATATAATTTTGCAGATAAAGAGAGAATAAGTTAGAGAGAGATAAAGTGGTTCTTCGCTGCTAGATTTAGGTGTCTATCCTTATTTGTTCAATAGTTATTAAAAAATTGATATTTTTATAATATAATATTTATTTATATAATGAGAAAAATAAAAAAATGAAATATTCAAGAAATATACAAAAAGTAAACATTTTTTATCCCTCACTTTTCACTAATAATGGTACCAAATATTTATCACACTTTTGAACACAAAGAATTAGATTAAAAAATTTTCTAATTATTCTAAAGTATAAAAGGATCCATTAGTCATATATTGATTGAGAATTAAGGGATTAAAATTATATTTTAAGGTCTAATTAAATTTTCTATGTAAAAAATAGAATTGTTAATATAGCATTTTGAACTAAAGAGATACTTAGATAAAAATAAAATCTAGTAAAGAACATAATTTTTTTGATTGAGTATGATTATGATTGGGTAATCACTTAGTTAAAATCCTTAATTTTTTCATAGAAAGGGGTTATATCATTTCAATACACCATTTATACAACCTAGACAAAAGATGGTATATGAGTTCTACTAGGATACATACTAAATTTTGGTTACAAACATAATGTTATTAAATAGATATCGCCAATGATGTGATTTATGTCCATCATCATATTAAAAAATCACCAAGGGATCACATAAATTACATTATATGAATCCTTAGTATTATTTTATTTAGTGCGATACTATAAAATGTACAAAACTTTCCAGAATAATGTTTATGTGAGATTAGTCTACCCACACGAAATACATAAAATCCATGATTGAAAAGGGTTAATAAGGGTTGAATGATGTGTGAACAATAACTTGAGTATATAAACTGAATATTGGAAATTCGAGTCTAATAGTGACATATGTAATGACCCATGCATTTAAACCCGAAAAAAATGAAACAGAATTTGAAATTTTGCATTTACTGGATGGTTCTTCTTTAAAACCTTGCTTGATAACTTATTTTATAGAGTCGAAACACAAAAAATTGATGTTTTTAGACTTCGGGGAAGTCCAAAGAGGTTTATTATAAGTCTTATTGAGTCACAAGAGCACCGAGATCTGAAAATAAATGTTTAGAGGGTCTGATAGAGGTGCATGGTTTGTCTAGAACTATATGGGCCAGAACACCAAACTATGTGATGTGTTTTTCTTAAATAATATAAATTTTTTAAATAAAAAAATAAAATGAAAATAAATTAAATTTTAATGAATGGGTAAAATAGATATTATTTAATAATAATAATATAATAATTATTATCATTGTTATAATAATAAAAATAATAATTATTATTGTTATTATTAGGTTTTAGGAAATACTATATCAATTTCTCCCCCACATTAGTGATCTGAGCAGCCCCAACCATTCCACTCCTGCATGTGACATACCCCACCCTCGGATCCACCTTGGTTAATCGGTTTCCCCCAAATTTTATCATAGATTCTCTTTATTTCTTCTTGATGAGGTTGATTGTTCCCTTAACATTCCATTTCTGAATGATTTTACCTCTTCCAATCATCTTGTTTGATTCGTATAAAACCATATGGTTATGGGTTTACCGGGTTTTTTCTTCCAGTATTAGGCCATGATATGGCTCTCTTGGGAGTCACTTGTTTGTCTCCTAGCCACTGCCACCAATGGCTAAGTGATTTCTAACATCTCAGTCTACAATTTTCAATTTTGGGAAATGTTTTTCCGTCATTTTTTTCTCATTTAATTATTGGTTTTTTTAATTTTTGAGGTGTCGGTATTTTTTCTTGGGTGTTATTTCCCTCACCATAGTGTTTTTGTGTTCCTCATATTGTTTATAGAGACTTTAACAACTTTGTGAAGTATTGAACTCATATACATTTGTATATATATATATATGTATATATTCCTTGTAAATATTCCTTAATAGAGATGGAAATATCTACATTGGATGAGGGGATATATATTTAGTAATGTATGTGCATGCAAGTCTAGAGTGATCTTTGTAAAAAATGTCACATTCCAAAGTGTTCGACTTTATATTCCATTTGAGGTATGATCCCATTTTATTCCCATTATTTTTAAGAATGATTTATGTTATTGTTTATATAATTTTAATTCTTATTTCCATTGGTAAATTGAACTAAAAATATTGAATAAAATTATTAAATATGATTAATGATTGGTTTGAAAAAAAATCGTCCTTTTATAATAAAACCCCACCAACAGAGGTGCACATTCTTCTAAGATAAAATGTATTTAATAGACTTTATGTTTTCCTAACTTATTTCATTTGTTATTATTTTGTTCTTTGAAGTTATGGTTTGGTATAGGGCATATTGATATCTATCCTTTGATGAATTTATAAAAGAAGAAAACCTTTTTCCTTAAAAATGTTCATATAACCAATGTACATTCTAAGAGCATATCTTGGCCACTCGAATATAAATTATTAATGGAACAAGATCCACCTAAGGTCTTGGAATTATTTTTATAATGGATTACCCATGTAGGAAATTTCCTTTTTGACTGTGGCACCATCTAAGTTTCTTATTTCTAATATAAATCTAATTTCTTTATTTTGATAATGTAAATGGAATATTTTTGAATGAATGACATGTCATGATAGAAATACATTCCTTAAATGTTTAAACTGGGATGCACTTATTATAATATATGAATTTCTATTCTTAGTTTAATTTAATCTAATTTCATGATTGAATGGTTTGATCATAATGAATTTCTTTTCCTTTTATTAAATGTTTTATATGAAATCACCCACTATATATGGTCCATGAGAGGACATGGGTTCCGTATTAAGGAATCATGGAAGAAATCATGGGTTTGATGTGTTTGAACCTAATTCACAGAGGGAAAATATTTGGATTTCCAAGAGATGAATTCTTGGTTAGTTTATTATACTCCTAATTTATATTGGTTCCCTTGGGGAGCAATCTTGGACATATACATTGGAAATATGGCTATGCCATTCCTTTGGTGATACTCAGTCCCCTACGTGAGATACCTAGGATGGTATCAGATTTACCATGCCTCAATTTATACACGGGATGCCTTATGGATTACCTTTTTGTGATCAGTGGTATTTTCTTACATTATATGGTCCCGTTACAATACTTGGGATCCGTTATAGGATCACATGGGATGGGCACAAGACTCTACCAAAGGATTTGATGGATTTTTTTTATATAGTGCATTTAAATGTTTATTTTAAGTAATAGGACAAATTATATATATATATATATATTTCCTTGTTATATGGATTTTTGATATGGTTCAATTGACACATGTCAAGATAGAACATGGGTTCCGTATTAAAGAATCATGGATAGACTCATGTGCCCAATGGGTTACAGCCTGATGTGTTAGGGTTAGGCTTTGGATTCATAGGTGAAGGATTCCCATGTAGTTTATTATAATCCTAAGTGATTATAGTTCCCTAGGATATCAATCATGGGTAGATCCATCAGTAATATAGACACTTTATTCATGGGTGATACTCGGTCCCCTATGTGAGATACATGAGATGAGGTCTGAGTTACCATGACATACAGTGATAATTAGGGCACCTAAAGGGTAACCATTGATGGGATAAGTGGTACTGGATTATCATATGTTTCTATTTCAATACATAGGAACCTTTTTTAACCACCTTTGATGGGCATGAGACTCCATTACGGGATTTGATGGATTGTTTGTGTTTTATTGATTGATTTTTTTCTTAATTTATTAAGACATACTTGTTTCTTCTCTTATATATTATATAATGTAATTTTTATGGTTCTAACAATATTTAATTTTACTCTATTATGAAAAAAATGAATTATAACTCAATATAATAAATAATATTTGGGATATTCCTTGTTTTATTCATGGTTTAATTTGACCCTTGTATACATATTATGCTTGCACAAGTTCCTCCTTTCTAATTTCCAACTTAGGTCAAAGTAGGTGGTATGGGGCGGGTGTGTTTTTAGGAACCTAGAAAAATTTTCTATTATTTAATTTTTTATCACTCCTCATTTAAACATTATGTCACCCATTGAACAATTTATTTAATTATTAAATGAATTGTAATGGGCTAAACATCATGGGTAGATGCCTATTGAGAATTATATCTCACACCTATCTCGGGTTACATTTGGAGTTGGAGTATAACATATTTCTCATTGGTCTATGGATTCATTGCTGGTTCAATACTGTCTACATGGGAGAAAAGGAACATAGAATATGGTTTGTTCTCATAATGCTTGAGTAGTTGACTATTGGTTTTTTTTAGTCTGTTACTGATTGAACCATGTGGAAACAAATGACATTACATGCATCATTATATGGAATTGGTGTTTTCCATTTTAATTTATTCAGTTGGTAAATTTATTCTTTAGTTGGTATTCTCTTCTGTTCCTAATTTTTACAATTTTTCATTTATTACCTATGCTTCCACTATTTCCTACTTATTTACATAGGTTTTATCTCTGTTCATATAATGATCTATAAGGGCATAGTCTCCCTCAAAATAAATCCTATGACCTTACTTTTAGTTGGTAGCTTCCAGTTTTTGGGGAGATACATTTGAGATCATGTGGCGACTGGTCCGACTACTGGTCTAGTGGTTAGCTAGGCTTGGACATTACAATGTGGTGTAAGTGATAACAATTCCCTTTATCTTAATGTTTTCTGCCAGTAGACATGAGATTAGGAATGTGTAATTGTTTTTTAAATAGAAGTGTTTCAGACTGATCACCTTATGCATGAGTAAATAACCAAGTGGTCATGGATGGGATTGTTGTACATGCTGTTTGTTATTACAGTTTATATGATTTCACCATGAGTGAATGGTGTATTTTCCACTACTGATGATTTATGTAATTTTATGGATTTTCCCTTGGCCTAATATGGCATGGATAAATTATTTCATGCAACATTATATGCACATCAAAATTCACATTCCATTCATATTCCATGACATGTAGTTTCATTATAGGCTACATGCTTATTTGGATTACGTTCCATGTGTGTCATTCCATGATCTTATTTTAATTTGTTTTCCTGTTTATTTTCTGATCTATCTGATATATTTATCATGATTTTCTTGAATATATTCCATGATTTGGTGTTATATCATGATTCATGGTATTATATTCTTATAATGACATGCATCAACTTGTTTAAATATATAATTGGTTGCATGAGATTAGTTAAATGGTTTCGAATAAATAGAAAACAAATTTCAGTTCAAAGGTGTATGTAGGGATTACAAATAGTATAAGGTAACCCATGTATTCAAACCATCTTTTGAGATCTAAATATTATAAAAGGATATTGTGAAAATGTAAAAGGCATATAAGGTTTCCTTCTTAAGATAATTAGTTATAATTAAAGACATCCAATATTCAATTTATGATGTGTATGGGTGATTCATCAATTTAGGTATGAAAACCCATATGACTGTTATATATATCTGAAAATTTTCTATATTTTAACATTTATATACATGTGAAGGTTTTTTAATTTAAAATTTAGTAGTTAACTATATGAATTGTAAATTGGACCCATGTACGTATGTTGGTTCATGTTTCTTTTATTATAACCCACTGCAGGTATTTGAAAGTTAAATAATTATGAAAATGCTACTGGGTTTCTTTCTGATGAATTCATATTTTTTAATGGGACACCTGTAGGTCAGTATATATGTTATAACATAAAAGGAATATTTTGATTAATTTCTTAATAAATACATGATGTTAATAAATGGAAATTTTTTAAAAATATGATTGATATAACATGTAGGTTTTTCCCTTAAGAGTGATAGCAAAATTAGGTACCTTATTCTTTACTTTTATAAAATCGCACTTGATGATTTGAATTAAATCTATTATATGATTAAATAATTAAGTTAGATTATATTTAATTCCATGATAATGGAACCCTAGGTGGTGTCCTTTGTTTAAAATCCTCGTGGGTTAGTAGTTTAGTCTTTCTTAAGTTTCCTTGGAATAAAACCATTGGAGTTTTCTATAGGATTTATCATTTTTAGTAATGGACTAAATTATATGATATTGAGCCTATTGATATTTTTTGTGTGACCTGGTAGTAGAGTTGATATGTATTCTATTGTAAGGGGCCATCCCAGAGTTGGAAACACCCTTAGAGTTTAAATTCCATGGCTTTACCATGAGTTTTCTAAAGTTTTGTGTCTTTCAGGTGCAATTTTCTCTATTCGTACTTTTAGGATCCAATGAAACCCTTGTTCGGATTGGTGGGTATTTTTTATTTTACCTTTGTTATTATAATTATAATCTATCATTTCTTATTTTCAACTGGTTATACATGCCTTGGGCAGGGTCAAATTCTTCAAAACTCGCTTTCTCCTTTATTTTATTCAGTGGTAGAAGACTGGCATGAGGTCATCCCAGTTAAATGTTGTGTGAGGAAATATGACATGGGAAAGAATCTATTTAATTTACATCTAATAAATGAATTGATATAGCTATTAAGCCTATAGGTAGTATCTGGTATGTCTCTTCATGCTTCAAAATATCAAGACAGTACGTGTTCAAGTACGTGGTACCATCAAGTGTTAAAAATGGAAACATACCAATTGAGTTGGGTGAAATCATTGATCCTTGGTATATTATGTATGTACTTGGGTCATCTCTATGGTAGAGTGACATGTGAGTTTTGAATCATGTTCACCCCAATATTCGAGATAAATTCCTTGAGACTTGGTTTTTTTGACATTACGGTTAGTTGGTACTAGATTTCATTCCAAATGTTTATTTTTAGAGACATTGTGATTGTGTCTTGGAGGAGCATCACATGTTAATTTAAGGAGTTATTATCCTTGAATACTTGTGAGAATCTTGTTTATCTTCTCCTTCGTTGGATAGGACACTTCTGTGGTGTGTGGCATCATGTTAGTTCCAAATAAATGTGTCATTATGAGTACAAGGGACACAACCAAAGAGGACCATTTGGAAATGGTTGGTCATTCTGGAATGAATTTGTGGATTTTAAGGGTTGAATCATGTCGGTACCTTCTTAGAATCCTAAATTTTATGTGGTTGGTGGTGTACACAACCCTTAGAAAATACAACTGGTCTTGGGTGGACTTTGGTGGTTAATCTTTAATGATCACGTAATGCCTCAGGTGAAAAAAATGCATTGTGATCAGTTTCAAATAGTGACACTTCAGTTGGTGAAGCTGATTTTCTTCATTGAATTCAATCAGTTGTGGTTCAACTATTCTTCTTCTAGTAATCATGTATTATTGACTAGAAACCATGATAATAATCTTAGTGTATTATGGTTAATGATGACCATGTCCCCTATCCTGACATTTCCCTCGATGCACTAAGATAACATTGATCTTAGGTCCTCCTAAAGTTCTAAAATCCGTTGAGCTTCTTCATGTGGTTTTATCAGTGTTAAAAATTGGTGTGTGGTTTATATTGAGGATTGGTTAGTTCATAGTGACACTTATTTTCCAATGTAGGAATTCCTTGTACAAACACTTAGACATAAGTTGTTTCTTCTGACTCGACCATAAGGTGGATACCACTCATGGATCATTCAACAATCTGATGTGAACATTGTGTTCTATTACCAATGTATCGCATGAAACATTTAGTACGGGATACTTTGGTTTAATGCATATGACTGTAGTTAAATTAATCTGAGGTTACCCCAGACAACTCTTCAGGCTCAGAAGTAATGCTTCAAAGGGTAATGACCCAAGTGGGTTGGTTCTGGATTACACCCCTTTTTCGTGCTATGGAATGATAATTTTAAATGCCCAAGTGTTGTTTTGACAAAGGAACATCAGTAGAAGTCATAAATGTAATTTTTTGAATGTGTTCATTGGAAATGATCAATACCATGGGATAATGTATTCTATTTTAATTAGTAATGTGTCGGCCATCTAATCTAGTAATCTTTGAGATATGTCGAACAGAGTGGCTTGAATTGTGTTTCCTTCTCATTTAATGTTTATAAAAAATTAAGTTTTTCTAAAACACAATGTGAAGTTAATGGTGGGTGTGGTGTAAAGGGTCGGTTATGTACTTCATAAAGATATTGTGAGACAGATTTCATTTAGGTCGATAGGGATTCTACTTCTTCTTATTTTTAGAGTTATCTATCAAGGCCTTGGGTGTAAATAGGTTCACATTTTTGTTGGAATCAAGCTAGTATCATCGTCAAAATGTATGGAGGTGTGATTTTTCAGACCATTCCAATAATGGGAGGTACCATGGCATTAAATTGGGAAATTTCTAATATTAAATCCTAAGGTGGTGTGTACCTTTGGATAAATACATCATTAGAAGATAACACGATCGTTTCCCCAATTAAATGGGATTGGGTATATTCTATTTCAATGTTTCAGTAGGAAATCGAGCATTGGATCGGGTTTAAACCTTATGATTAAGTAATTATTGAAGGAATGTTAGGTCTTCAAAAATGAAATGTGACCATTTAAATGAAAACTCATAACCCTTGATGGATGTGTGATGAGTTTTTTATTCTTGAAGGATTCTTGTAGATGAAAAGTCTTATGGTGGGGAGGTGGTAACAACACATTATTTTGAACTGTAAAAATATGAAAAGGAATTTAAACATTTGTATTTAATAGAAGGGATATTTTTTAAAAAAATTTCAAAAATCAATTATGAGAGTTGGAACCCTTAAAAGTGATATTTTTCAACTTGGGAGAAGTCAATGAAAATTTCTAGAAATTCTTGTTGAGTATTTGGAGCACCAGACCCCATAAATAAATTATTTGAGGGTCTAACACAGGTACATGGTATTTTAAAATCCATGAAACCCTATGTACCAAACTGTGGGATGTGTTTTTTCATAATCAAATTAAAGTAATTATAATAAAAAATAAAATAAAAACAAATTAAATGAGGATAAATAGAAAATAAAAAAATAATGAGAACAATTTTTAATAGTAATAATTATATTATTATTATTATTATTATTAGTTTTTCAGAAAACATATATCCCTTTATACCCCAACTATGTCACATGAGTAGCCCATCCCCTTCCTCTCTTGTGCACAACACTCTCCTCCCTGTGCTCCACCTTGGATGGTCGATTCCCACCATATTTCATCATGTTTTCTCCTCAAATCTTCTATGTAAGGTCAAGTTTTACGTTATCCTTCAATTTATTACTGATTATTCCTCTCACTATCACATATTTGATTCGTTCAAAACCCTAGAGTTAGGGTTTTTCTAGTTTTTTTTCTATTGTTAAGATGTGAGAAGAACCTATTTGGACTCCCTTGTTTGTGTTCTAGCAAAAACAGCTAAAGGAGAAGTGCTTTGGATTGTCTCAATCCACCATAATCAATTTTGGGTTTTGTTTTTTCTCATTTCTTCATTTCCTCTCTATTTATAATTGGGGATTTTATAATTTTTTACATTCTAGGTTTTTCCCTGGGTTGTGTTGGTCTATTCTGTGGTGCTTTGAGTTCCTAGTATTTTTGGTAGAGAGTGTGACGACTCTATGATAGATTGGACTCATATAAAATGGTATGTATATATATATATATATATATTCCATGTAAATATTCAATTATGGAAAGGGGAATATGTGAATTTGATTAAGTTTTATATTTAATACTGTATGTGTCTGTAAGTGTGCGATTATCTTTTTCCAAAACATCAATTTCTAATGTGTTCATCTTGGAATTCCCTTTGAGGTAGAAAACCTTTCATTTCACTATAATATTAAAAATTATTTATGTGCTTCTCTAAATAAGTTGAATTCTCTAGTTCATTGATAAATTGAACTACAGTTATTGAATGAAATGAATAAATATGATAAATGATATTTTTTTAATAAAATGACATGTTTTTAAAATAAAACTCCTCTAACGGATGTGTACAATATTCTAAGATAAAAAGTAGTGATTATACTTTTATGTATTCTTGCCTTATTTCCTTGGTTCTTCATTTATTCCTTACTATTATGGTTTTTATATAGCATGTTTAAATATGGACATCTTTGAAGTTATAAAATTAGTTTCCCCATTTTTATAAATGTCTATGTAACCAATGCACCATATAAGTTCATAGCTTGGCGAAAAAAATCTAATTTATTAATGGTCCATGATCCTCTTAAGGGCTTGGAAAGAATTATATAATGGATTGCCTATACAGGTAAAATCCCACAGGACTGTGGAACATTCTATGTTCCTTCATGCCATTATAAATCCAATTTCATTATTTTGAAAAATAAAATGGAATCTTTTGGATGGAATGGCTTTTCGTGATGGAAATCCTTTTCATAACTGTTTAAATTAAGATAAACAATGTATACTAATTGAATTTCCATGATTAGTAGAGTTTAATGGAATTTATTTATAAAATCGTTGTTTGATAATTAATTTATTTTCCTTGTATTACATGTTTTAAATGAATTGACACAATTGATAGTGGCAAGAAGAGAACACATGATCAATATAAATGACTTGTGGATGGACTCACATGTTTGATGGGTTATTAAACGATGCACTAGGGTGATTCATCAGCTTTCCAAGTGAGGGATTCCCTGGGGGTTTATAATACTCTTGAGTGATACTTGTTCCCAAGGGGAGAAACCATGGATGGAATCTTTGACAATACGGTCATACCATGACATGGGTGATACTGGATCCCAAATGTGAGATACTTGGGATGGTCTCAATGTTAATATGCCCTGAGTGATGCTTGGGATGATTCATCAATAACTTTGGAGGGTCTCAGTGGTACTTCCTTACATTGGATGTTCCTATTGTGATACATGGGATCCTTTGTAGACCACTTTGATGGGAACAAGACTTCACCCAAGGATTTCATGGATTTATTGTTTATCTTGTGAAATGAAATTTTTTTTGAAGGCTAATGATTATGTTTGTATATGTATTTCCTTTTGATATAACTTATTGATCTGGTTCAATTGAAACTGGAGAGATAGAACATGGGTTCCTTATTACGGACTCATGGATAGACTCTTGTGATCAATGGGTTATGACCTGGCACAGTGGGGGTGATTCTTTAGCTTTCTAGATGAGGGGTTACTAGGAGGCTTATTATAAACATAAGTGATAATGACTCCATAGGGAAGAAACTATTGAATAAACCATTAAAAATATGTATATTCTATGACTTGGGTGATACGAAGTCCCTTACATGAGATACTTAGGACCTGATCAGAGAAACCATGACTCGCAATGATACTTGGGATATCGAATGGGTCATCATGGATGAGCTAAGTGGTATTTTATTATCCGATGTTTCGGTTGTGATACCTCGGATTATTTTTTCAATCACCTTGGACGGAAATAGGGCTCCAATACTAGATTTGATAGATTTTTTTTAATTCATGGATTGAATGATTGTCATGATTTCTTATGCCATAATTGTTGATTTTATTTTAAATTAAGGCATGCACCTATGATGTTTATCCCATGCCTTACTTGTACATTTGTTTAATGAAATGTGAATTTGACATTAAGCTGAAGCCTAGGCATGGGGATATTCCATATTGGTTTTCTAGCTTACATTTCCCTTTGTATACATATTATTCATGCACATGTACTTCCTTTATAATTTCAATATTTGGATGAAGCAGTTGGTATGGGATGGGTGTTCGTTTAGGAACCCAGAACAAGTTTCTATGGGATGCGTGTTTGATTAGGAACCCACACTGTTTGGAACCCTGTCACCTATTTAATTATTGATTACACAAAATGGATTAGTCAAGACACGATGGGTGTCGAACTATTGATATTTATATCTCACACATTGATTGGGTTCTATTAAGAGCATGAGTATATATTCTTTATCAAAAGTAGTTGGATGTATTATTTGTGTAGTGTTGTGTACATGTGATCTATGGATAATAGGACTGGGTTAATGCCCTAAAAGCTCAATGAGTTAACTATTAAGTTTGTATTTTCTATTTTTATATTATATTTATTTTACATTATAGTAACATAAAAAATCACATTCATTATTATATGGAATTGGAATTGTCCATTTTACATTATTCAGTTGGTAAATTTAGTCTTCAATTATTGTTATATATTTTTTCAAATTTCTGATGTTTGTAATTAATTATATATAATTCATATATTGATTACTAATTTACAGAAGTTTAATCATTTTTAATACAATGATATATGAGGGAATATCATTTCAATGGACACACCCTAGGCCCGTGTTGATAGACTATAGTCTATGGAATTCATGGAGTTGTGCTTGAGGTCATGTGGCGACCAGTCCAGCTATTGTTATAGTGGTCTGTCATTCCAGGATGTTACAACCTAAATGTACAAAACTCAAATAAATGAATAGTAATATATTAAAAAATATATACCTCAAATTTAGATTATTTTAAAATTATTTTAAAAATAAAACCTATAACTTAAATCAATTTTCTCTCGGAAATATCACACAAGTATTAGGAATCTATGGGGACATATGATGGGAGAATTAAAATATAGGAACTCTATAAAATGGATAACCATTCCCCTCATATTTTATCCTCTCTAACAGAATCCCAAACCACTATTATTTATATTTATTTATAATTTCATGATGTGTACAAAAGAACATATAATGTACTGTATAAAAATCACATGTTAGATTATTTCTTTGTGGTTGTTGCAAAATTACACTAGTAAATTACATTTTTGTGCTCTACTATTGATAGGGGAGGATATATAATGTATAAAATTATTATACATGGAGTTCAGTGTTAAATTATGATACCAAAAAAATTCAAAAATGAATATTAAAAACATGTCCAATAGTAAACATGGCATGTTTTGCTTACTTAGAATACAAACCATGTATTCTTAGGATATACTCTGTGTATTATCATATAATACCAAACACATATATTTAATGTATATGTATTGATATTTTAATTTATCTCTAAATTAATCTTAATGTTTTTATTTAACCAGGAAAACCTAAAATGTATCAAAAAAACACTAAAATAAAGCATTTAATACTTATACGAACATATAATGTTATATTTATCAATTTTCACTAAATAAAACACACCAAAATAATCGATGTAAATTGAGTGTATCATAAATTATAAAGTGATTATAATTTTATTCCTTATGAAGAAATCAAAAAAAAATTCTCATGGTTAAATATTTGAATTGTTAATTATTTTTTTTATTTGATTTTTTGTAATTATAAAATATTATATTAAGAATTGTGATTTATTTGTTAGTTTGAAGTGTTAAACAACTACTATATTTCCATTAATGAATATAAATAGTTACATGTTAAGTTTGATAATGGATTTAGTTTTTTCTACAATGACATTTCATTATACTAGGTTATGAGCATGAATTTAAATGTTGATTATTATTTATACATATTATGGGTAAGAATTATGATGGGATTAAAATATCTCTTTAGTAATGTGTCCCAAGGTAGAGGGACTTTGGGATAGGCTTATCACTATCCTTGAGGCTTATTATATGTCTATTAATGTATGGGTTTTCTACCTATCTCTCCAAGCATACTATTTTTCGGATTATTGATTTAATATGATTCAAATAATTTACATGAAATTTTATCATATATCATATTCATGGGATGTATATGGATATGTATAAATATAGTGGATTTTTAATTTGGTTATGGAACACAAGATCTGAGTTATGTAAAGTGTTTCACATAAATATGATTTGAACATATTGATTTCATGGAAGGAATATGATTATTAGTTGAATAACTAGAATCATGGATAAATGTAAAGGTTATATCATGATATAATATTATTAGATTATTTCCCATGAAACATATTATGTGTTAGATTCATTATAAAGTTACACTTTTTAAGACCTAGATCACTCAACTAGGTAATCCATGCTGAATCTAGATGCCCTTGGATTATCCTATATAAAGAAAGAATGTAATTATGAGACCCTAACCATTATACTCATAATTTATTAATTTTAATTGGGTTACAATTAGAAATGAGATCCTAACTGTTTGAATTCCAAAGGAATAGAGTTTAGAGAATCCATTTTTGGATTATGATAAAGAGTTATCCTAACAACTATCAAAGAGTCATATATGATTTGATTGACCTGATTGTATACTATATATAATCATTGGAATATTTAAATGCTTATCTTTTATAAGTCATGATGAAATAAGTACCTTGGTCAACTAATAGGTATAATTAATTTAAAAGGTTTTTCATTTTATTTTGATCAAATTTAATAAAACTATTTATTAAATTATATAAAAAATGATACTCAAAAAAAGAATTTATTTTATATATAATGAAATCATAACCACCATATTAAAGATTAAATGTAAGGTATATATTAGGGAAAAATCATTAAATTAAATTACCTGATTATTAACATTGGTTTAGAATATTTATCAAGTATGAATGAGAGTTATATGTCTTGGAAAACACCTTATTGAGAAATTGAACAATGAATATATTAACAAATAAATATAGATACTAATGATAATCATATAAAAAATAACTAGAAGTATCTACCTTCATTATTGTGTCTATAGAAACTATGTGGAAAAAGAAACCTCAAAATATATATGCATATAAGATGATAATAAACATGAAATGGATCTATCAAGAATAAAAAAGGCGCGATAGTTATAAGGCAACATAATAACTCTTTTGTTGAATGATGGTAGAAGAAAAATTATACTATTAAAATATGTTTAACATGATTGGGTATGATAATGACTTAGAGAGGCTAGGTTCACATCTTAGGCATGATCTGAACATAGAATTAATTCTATAACCATTATTGAAATGGTTCTGATAGTTTATTGTAAAATATTTAATAAATGAGTTCAATAAATGTTTACCTAATATCATTAATATATTGAGGATCTCTATGTATCATTAAGGAGTTATAGCATCAAGTTCTAACATAATGGTGAAAAATGATAAGCGTAACTTTTTTGGATAAAAATATAAGAATAGAGGTAGTGGAGATTCCACAACCCTAGCTAAATCAATGAAATAGAAGGAAGGGAAAATATATCATTATATTAAACCAATCCATTAGTGATGGAACAATCCAAAGTACCTCAAGAGTTATAGGAAACTCCATAGAGGGTAAATGTGTTGTATTAATGTCATATAATTAAATTCTTTTATTGTAAATAGTATATGATAACAATTATATGTGAAAAATTATTTTAAATATATAAGAGTTTTGAAATTAAGAAATTTTGTAGATGATTCATTAAACATTTTATTCAACTAGTGGAAAAAGGGGGTCCAACATCATGGTGTTTGATTTAATGAATTACATAATTATTGACTAGATCAGAATAAATATTATGATGTAGTTATAATAGTTTTTAATATAACAACTTTGGTCAACCAATAATTACACTATAGTTGGATAGACACAAATCGTAGAGTGCATTCCTAATCGCCATAAGCCGACGACAAGAACTTGTGTATCATATAAATATAAGTAGGAATGATTTATCCCTCAAAAATACATTTGATCCGATAGAAATAATCATATAATGATTGATGATATCAAAAAATAAACCATATCTCAAAAAAAAAACCACAAGGGTAACATATAACTAGTGGAAAACAAGGTCTATAAGAATTATAAATTAAAATCAACATAGAACTAGATGAAACCCATGGATCTATCTCTATATGAATAAATCTATCCACCATCAAAACCAACCATAAGACAACAGGATCCAGGAGAGATATCCTCTACCTAATACTCCTCCCTTTAACTGAATCCTATAAAACTATGTCAATACACACACAATGGAAAAAAGTAGGTGTTGAGTAAAAAATCTCAAAGGATTCCACCGAATAATCTATAAAATTTCCATTAACATGTATCAATTAGGCCATCATTTATAATAAATTTCGAAATCATTTCTAGAATAAATATTTTTTCCATATAAAATCATCCTTCTCATTTAAAAAAAGTCAATATTTAAATAATCATATAAATATGACACAAAAAATATATTTTAGGAAAATTAAGAATGGTGACATAGGTTTTGTGCATCAATATACATATCATGTGGGAAAATACGAATATCAAATGAACAATCATGTAATTATCCACAATGTAACAAAGGGGTAATTGATGATACAAAGAACTACACAACTAGTAAAAACACTCATGGGAATAATTAAACTCTAACGTATCAAATCAGATATCCCTTAGAAAGTACTTACATTAGAAACCATGGAATAATGGTCACTTCTCCTAGTGATATCAAACTCCATTGGGATCAAATATTCCTAGTTATCCACTACACTAAGGTCTTCCCAATGTTCTATAACATCATCATTACGTTCATGAAACAAAATCCTTTTTATAAAAATTTTTCTTCGAAAATTCATAATATTTCATGCCTAAAATTTCACAAAACATTTTCTATACTGATTCCACATAATTCTCATGCATGAAAACCACTTTCATTTCAAAACCTTCTATGATGAAGTTTAATAAAAACATCATACATACCAAAATGGTTTTCAACATAAAAATCCATTTTTAAAAAACATTTCAATAGTACTCAAATATCAACTAACCTATCATGGATTTTATATCCCCATTATCATCAATCAAAACCAATGGAAATCATAAGAACGCAATGTTTACCAAGGGATAATCCTTTTGATATTTACTCCTACCTACAAATTAATGAAAGAAATGTTTAATTATAAATCAATGGTAGAAGATAAATAGATATAGTCTTTATGAGCCTAGATATACAAGGAGCATGCCCAATTAGAAGGAGAAACACCCTAATCCACTATTAAAGAGAGAAGAAAGTCCAAAACACTATCCTCAAACATGATAGATCTAGAATCCGATGTGAAGTGGAGATACAAACTATTTTCAATAAAGAAAATTAAGGAAATGGATATATTAACCTTACTATTCAGGTTAGTCATGGTTGGAGTAACATCCCAAATAAGATTATGCATTAAAAATTAATTTAATATCCTAAAAAATTATCCACTATGCCCTGGTTCTTCCCACAACAATGTGGTGATCTCACCCAAGAGTATAAATTGGTGGGAAAATTGCATATGAGCCCCAAAAAAATGTTATTTTGGTCTGTCAATGACCTCCACCACACATACGGTGTAGCTTCATGGAACTATCACACAATGAGACCACCAACAAGCCACTCATGAGACCATTCCCTACACCAGGCATGGTGGATTAGGCTATTTTTTATTAGAGTACAAATGGAACATCCTAATCACTACCACAACTATGGTGTTGTCTTTTTCCCATTGAAACACTAAAAAACAAATTTAATCCATTGTGAACCTATAAATCATCCAAAAAAATGAAAAATGAAAAAGGGGATTCGTACATCATTACACATATTAGGGTATGATAATGATCCCCTCAGTTTGGGATATACCTAACACTAAGAGGGGGGTGGGGATGAATCAGTGTTGGGGACTTTTTAAACCCATTACAACATTATATACCTATATATCTTTACCTGTAAGGATATTTATTCTCTTATTTTCTTTTCCATGTTGCATACAATAATATAAAGTAGGAAAAATATGCAGATGGTAATTTTTACAAGGTTCACCACTCAATAAGAGAAGTTACATCTTTTCCATGTATGGTAATGACAAGTACATAGATTCTAAACTATAAGGTGATATGATATTATAGTGGGTTGACTAGGAATATAATCCTCTAGTAAGTGTGGGTCCATACACTTTGGAGGGGAAAGAGAAACAATCCTCTTTCTAAACTAGTGATGACCTAGATCAACTTGTAGCTACCTTGTTGGTTCTTTATACTCCATGTGAAGATAGTCTTCCCCATTCTTTATAAGGTAGGTTATGATCTTGGACTTCAATAGTGATCTTCAATTGATAACTTTCAAATCAGTAGGCAAGAAATTCTCCATTCTTTCTTTCTCTTCTTTTCTAGTGCAACACTACCTACACTAGACTTCTTCCTTCATCTTCTTAGTGAAACAACCAACTACACTAAAACATATCCTATATTCTTGTCTATAATTACATACACCAATGTGATTATTCGGGAAATAATGACCGGCTCAACTTAGCACCAACATAGTTGAATTTCCCTGTATAATTGTCAATTTTCCGTTTGGAACACTATATTCTTCATCTTCTATTCTTTCTTCACTTCTCAATACCAACACCTAAGTGTATCGGTATACTAACTTCTTCCCCTATACAGACATGTGAACAATTTCACATCTAGTTCTTCTTCACTTTACAAAACACTATGTGGGTGATAAACACCCATCATGTGAGTGTGGTATAACTTTAGTTGTGAAACTGAATTGTTCATAGTACATCCTTCATCACAATTATACTTAGAGAGTGGTAAGGACATGTTGAAGGCCTACAGGACACCAATATCTTGCACAAACATTAATGGAGTTTTTCAGGCAACTCTTATGCCACACGCCCATGATTTGACTTTTTTCGTGAAACACCTCTTGCGCGCAACATCAATCTTGCGCACAACTATCTTCTTGCGCACAACGCCATTTCTATGGCGCACTCCCCTTTTTAAAAAATTCTTTTATTCCTTAGAGCTCAAGATTTCTATAAGTTTATAGCATCACAAATGTGAGGGGGTCACCTCTTATTTATAGACCTCATCGACCCCTACACACAAGAACCCCATTGTGTTGCGCAAGATCCTGATGTGTCGCGCAAAGCCCCATTTGACGTCTCATTGGGAATGTATGTCTCTTTCACATCAACCTCATTTTTTTAAACTTCTTTAATATTTCATGCACTTTATTCCACTGATTTTTTTTATGTTTGGACCTCAAATCATGACTTGCGAGCAATATTCCAAAATCCCTTCAATATTTCACACAAAATCCAATCTTTCACACGGATCTTTCCATTGTGAGATTTTGGTGATCAGATCTTGAAACTCCACTTGGACGCAACATACCAATAAATATTCAAACTTGTGCATGACATCCTTTTCCAAAAGCACATTTATCTATATCTCGATTTTCAGCCACAAAAATTTGGCAAAAAATAGAAAACAACAACACCATAAAATATGTTTCGACAATAACACCAATGATTCTTCATTATCAGCTGGTGTATTTAAAAAACAACTACTTTCTTCATGAACCATATCTATCATGATATATAGACTTTGATCGAACACCTTTCACATTGTAATATTTTCATGGAATGTATTATAACTTCCATGTCTTCCACCAACATCTTTCCTTCCAATCACAATTGACTATGATTGGAAGCAACATTAATCATAAATTCCTTCAAAAGGATTGCATCACAAGTTCTCCTAACATATGATATTTGTGAAATAAAATTCAGCAATGCATTATCTGGTATATGTAATGTGAAATACATGGCCATCTCAGAATGACAAGCTATTCCACACTCTCTCTTCTTCTTAAACCACTATTCTATAATTCATGCAGATCATATGATTATTTTATTCAAGTAAGCTCATGATTGGTTATTAAGAAGTCATGAATCATTGCACGGTCTTCCTCAAATCCTCATTATTCTTCAATTATCCTTTGATGGATGATACCTCACTATTCTTCATTGTTTTAAAAAATGTGTCACTATTTCCACAAGTTCTTTGAACTTATGATCAATTCAAAAATCTTCAGAATTGAATTAATCATATTGGAGAATTTCCAAAGTATGAAATATAATGCAATGATTCCCTAAAAATTCTCCACGCATCCTCACTTAATCTAAACTCCATTAGCATTGGATTCATTCTTTATCTCCTTCTTCATTTTTACAAGCATTGAATATTGTTGACAACAAATACAATCTTCATACACAAAATGGTCCCAATAAAATCTATGATGAGTTAGTTTTATTTTAAATTTCCTCCTACTAGATCATGTAGAATAGAATTATCTAATACTTATTAGTTAGGTAAACAAATAACACATCATATATGAAAGTAAAATTATCAGGTAATTCCAATCAATAAGACACATTCCAATTTGACTCCACAATCTCTAACGGGTTGACATAATGACATTCCATCATACCCTACCTCCCCCAATGATTGTTTCCCAACCAAGGTGAAACTCTGAGGAAAAAATAATCTACTACGCCAACTCTAATTGATGACGCATGTGATCAACATAAGAAATCTAGAGAAACTATTTACAATAATATTTTTTTGATCAATTATATGATATTATTCATCTCTTGGATGATTCTTGATCCAACTAAGGATTTTTATTGAACCACATTCCCATAAAGAGGTGTCCTAGAAGGCCTCTCATTCAACTCTTTAAATGGCTCCATTCTGATCAAACCCTAACATATATTATCATAAGAAAACTCCAAAATAGGAACATATTTCATCAAAGAACCATCAAATTCAATAATTCATGCCAAAAAAATGTATTTAACAATATGTGTGTCTAACTTAGCATGGAAATATGTTTGGGGATGAAATGTTGCACTCATCATCAACTAAAGACCCATCGTTACCTACAATCCACATAAACATTAATATGTAAATAATGGTTACTTATCTAAAAAAATATCCATCGGCATACCATGGTGTCTAAAAATAACCCACACATAAATCTTCCCAAGATCCTCTACCTTTGTAAACTTCTTGATAGGTTTGAAATGTGGTGACTTCATGATTTTATCCAAAAATCACCCATATCACATCCTTACCACTGGGAGTATAAGGTATCCTAATCCCAAATTCCATGGCCATATCATACCATTTACATAATATAATAGGTAGTGGAATCATAAAAACCATAGTTCTATATTGTTCCACGTTAATTCTTAGAAATATAAGTCACCATATGACAAAAAATACTATCGATTACCACATTCATGACTTCAAATAATGATGTCCTTAGTTGGGATACATATTAGTATCTCATGGGTTCAGAGATTAATTGTACAGATTTAAGTTATCCATTAATTCTTTTCATATTTTATTCTGGAAAACATTTCTACCTTAGATGTTCAACACTCCCTTTAGAGATTAGGACAACTCACAAGAGGTATCCCCACCATAAAATGTCATACTAAAGCAATCACACTTCATATCCTCACCTTATAGAAGTCAAATAATATCATTTATAAATGATCTATAATAGGAACAATCTAGGATTATATGTCTTTAGTATCTCCCTTTATCCAAGTGAATCTCAATAATCAATCCCATAAAGGACCGCTCTTCTACAGATTCTCTCGAGATTGAGTCAGTAATTTTATATTAAAAGAAAAAGTTACCATGTTTTCTTTTTCAAGGGTTTGGGTAATATAAAAATAAATTGTCTAAATTTATTTTACCTAGTATATATTCCCAATGTAAATATTCTTTTGAGTAAAGATATACTTCATACTATTGAGGTCAGAATGCACTATAAACAGATTTACAAAAAGGAAGCGATATAACTTCTTAAGAGCATTAATCAATGCCAAAAAATTGATATAATAAATGGTATAATTTTACTCATGATGGAATAGTTTACATGATTAATAATCAACCACATGTATTCTGAACATCAATACACATCCCAAATACCTATGCGAGATATTACAATATAAATCATATCTCAATCTTGGCTCAGGTATAATCAAGACTAGAGCTAAAGTCAATCTCACTTTCAAATCATCAAATGATTTCATATACTGATCTCACCAAACCAACTTCACACCATTATAGGTCAACTCAATCATTGGAGACTCAAGATTGTAGAATTATTGACCAATGTTCTTGTAGTATGAAACTGATCCTATGAATATATAGTTATCTTAAACATTTCATAGATACTCTCAAGACATCGCAATCTGAATCATCTAAAGACCCATTATGGAACCTTTATCAGAAATCAGAAGGACCATGTACTTTACCTCCTGAAACTAAAACTAACATCTAGATAGAATTCTATACAAACTATTTTCATTCGAGGTCCCAATGTCGATATTTATATAATCAGTATGATCTTACACTAATATGAAATTATTAAGGATGAATTCCATGGAAACAGAAAATGAATCCAAAAACTGATGGAAGGTTGGATTCATTGAATCCAAAAACACCACATGAGAATTAGTAAAGTAAAATTACATGACCAGATAATAATAATTCCCATACCTTATCTAAATTGTCTTCTCTAGAATATCTTACTCAAGGACCCTTAGTTGAAGGTACCTTAATCAAAGATCACTATTTTAACACCACCAAGATCCCATGAGTTGTTCAAAAAAATTATCAATCATTGTCATGATATATTTGTTCTAAACTATCACCTGGTCGAGTTTATGGTAATCAATACAATGATAGAGACTCTCATTAACATTTTTTTCAAAGAGTATTAAATATTCCTATTGTGAAACACTTGGATAAATAAATCTCATAGACATAAGTTCCTCAATTTGAAACATTAATTATTTTAATTTAACATTTTCCTCATATAATGATATTAATAAAGTGGTCCTCATACTCATAAGTAAGTCTATAGTGATCAAGAATTTCCTCTAAGGTGAAATCCTAGATAAATCATTTGGAATGAATTTATGAAACTCAGTCGACATCATAGGAATAGGGACAAAAGATATGGATCAATAAAATCAAGAGGAATATCCAAAAACTGTTATGATGTCATCTCAACACTAGGAATAATAGGCATTAATCACTTAGAAATAGGACCCCACTCACCCTAAATGACATGAGTGACTATATAAAATTGAAGGATCTATACTTGATGATGATATGATTTTATCTAGAATCTATATCTAATCATATAATCCATTCTAATGATCAGATAAACTATTTTGAAATCAAGAACTAGGAAATCCCTTGCAGTTTCATGAGCAGTGATCATCTCCCAACACTCAGGACATTCAAAACCATACTCTAACTTCTATTACAAATGGAGTGCAAAGAGTCACAAATAAAGCCATAACCTCTTTATTCGAGTCTAGAATATTTATAATCTATGATGATATAAAGGAATGAGTTTAATAATTTATATTAATTCCAAAACCATAGAGGATCAAATAAACATTGTACCTCTCTTGGTATCCATCCATTGACTCCTTTGATCCCTACTAGGCTGTATATAAACAACCATCGACATATTTACCTTTTATCACAACTTTAACATCACCCATGGTCTATTTATTGATTAATTGGTATTTTTTTAAATATTTACCTTTCCATATTGATTGTGCCTTATTTTTCATGATTTCTTCTATTTTATGCATACCTTTATTAAGAATCTAATCGCAAACCTTTATTATGTTTCATTATCCAGTGTTTTTAGTAATATTATTACGATTGATTTGTAGGGATATTCTTAATGGAATAATGGTGTTCTCAAAGAAATTACTATGTTTTATTCATTTTTTCCAAATGTATTATGAGATTCAAGTATATATCTAGTTTATCAAGACTACTAAAATATTTTTTTGATAAGGATGTGATCATTTTTATATTATTCTAATGTAATAAATCCCCAATGGATCAGGGTTACTGGGGTCCTGGTATTTAAAACTTTTTAAGGGATACATAATCTAATATGTTCACCTAGCTCAAAATAGATGAAAATACCACTTCCTTCAATATCGGTGATGGGAAGTGATTAGATTTGGTCTCTAAAAGACTATATATATATATGTAGAATACATAAGAAAAATGGAAAATACCTAAATTCACATCTAGACAAGTGATTGTATTCTAGAAAGACTTTATAAAAAATATTAGCTATGGAATCCAAACCAACAGGGGGAGAACATCAGATTTAATAGAAGAAAAATAAGTCAAGAGATGAATTACATCCCCCGTTAAGGATTCAAACAGACGGATTAACCACCTCCTAATGATCAAGAATCAAATCATGAATCTTAAATTCTGAAAAAACCACAAGAATTCCATGTTTCTACCCAACATGACATGGTGGACTAGCCGAGTTGATTGACTAAGTGGACCTACCACATCTTTATCTCAAAACACATGTCATTTTTTTCCAGCCACAACCTCTAAAATTCATGTAGTGAGGCTTCATGGATGTGGAACATATGATGTGTAATACACTTATATTTTATGATATATTTCTTTTGATATATATTTTATTTATTCGATATATTTCAATACACATAAAACAGATTTGAAACCAATAATGAAATATTATTGAAATATTATTATATAATGAGATAGTTACTGCATAATAATCAGATTAGAGGGTATGATTAAGATTAAATAAATTATGAAAATTTCTGGTTTAATCAATTATATAATGATTTAATTGGATCGAAATCTTTATTAATGAGGAAAAAAATATTTTGAATTTAAAATAGTTGTTTTTCGGAAAACTTTATTTATTTGTGTCTTATTTATTTAGATTAAAAAATTAAATGAATTAGTAATAATGAATTATTTTATTTAAATTTATATATTATATATTCAATCCAATTTTTTCACATTCAAATAATGGGTTTTTCTAGTAATGAGATAAGTATAAATCATGTTTTTTGCAAAGGAATGTGTTTTTCTAAAATGTGTTTTATCACATTTTGTGAAAATACTTTAAAATGAGATTCTTCCACTACTATAAATTGAAATTTAAAAAATGGATAATATATTAATAATTAATATATTCAAATGTGGTAAATAGGTCCTTTTATTTGTGGTTATTTAATAGTAACATTGAAAAAATTTTATCACCTCAGTATGGGTAAAACATGTAAAATCTGGTTAAACAATTAGGATTGGGATTTACATTTCTCTTTAAACATAATTTTATCATATTAGATTTGTGAATTTTGAAGTTACAATACATCTATATAATTTATGGCCCCAATGATCCAATTTCCTTTTATTATTACCTTTATATTAATTTATGATAAGAATAAATACAAAATTTACTTTATGGACTTTATTATATTTAATATTTTTACATAAGGATAAAAAAATAAATGTTTGGTTATAAATATTATTTTTAAATATGAATAATTTTTTTATCTTGTTAATCTATTATTAATATTTATTAGATGAATAATTACCTTAATTTCTTATTCAACACTGACACAATATTTTTTTAATGAGTAGAAAAATAAATTAAATGATTTTAAAAATATTAAAAGTAATACAATTTGGATAAATTATGTTGTTACATGAGTTTTATAGAGATATATATATATATATATATAATATTAAGGGTGTTTATGGTTTATATTAAAATTCCATTACCATCATGTTGTCTTGAAATTAAAATTAAATTAATATTGAGGGAAAAATATTAATTGTATTTTATGTAAAATAACATTTAATTAAATTATTTAAAAAACATAAAAATCCTGAAATAAGAAAATTAGGATTGTATATTTTCTAAATTATCATCCATTTCCCAATGGGGAGGTAATTGTTTCCTTACAAATAAAATTACTTCCCTTTAATATTAAAAAATCCATTACCATAGTTAAGATTAAAATTTGTCAGCCAATGGTTTAAACAAATAGATAAGGTTTAAAATGAAACCAAAACCAGAATAAATTTAATTTTATGATGATATTATATCCATATACTATTTTTATTTCTATATATGGCCCTTTGGAATCATTATCTTAAGTATTGATTAATTATATTTTAATCACTTTAGTAATTCCATGTGTGTCATTTCCCTCCCTTATAAAAGGACACCCCTTTTATGTTTTCTTTACACCAATTTGAGCCACCTAGCCTGAAAAACCTATATAATTATATTCTAAAATTTTCTAAACACTACATAGAGGTTATTTTTCTCCTCAAAGACCAATATAAGTGTACTTATGAAATGTATAAAATGATTCCATCTGAAGGAGAGGTACTCATCTAGCTTGATCTCTTTCATTTTCTTTCATCTTCTACATCATTCATATCTATGACATTAACTATAAAATAGTAAATTCGTAATTTTAAATATACTAAAATATTATTATTATTATGAAACCACTAAAATCCACCGTATATTCTAACAAATGGGAAATTAATAGATTGCTTATGCACACGTGTGGACTACCGCCTCAATAAAGTGATAGAATTCATTTTCCCAGATATTTCATGGTTTTTCATTATGATGAATTTAATGTTTATAAATGATATTAATGAAAATATTAATATTATATAATTATAATATTATATATACCTTATTACCTTCCAATATATTGAAAAATGATAACATTTCTTGTCTGTATGTGTGGACTACCACCTTTACAAAGGGATGCAATTATTTTTTATTTTCTGATAAACATGGTTGATTATAAGGATATATTTAATGTATATATATGATATATATATATATATATTATATGATACTTATTCTAAAAAGGAAAATTATTATTTACCTTTCATTTATTTAATCATTATAAAAGTGGAAAAAAAATTATGTGTCGGTATAAACTACCATCACTTTGAATGTTGTGATTAATTTTTATACTAATATACATTATCAATGTCCTTATATCTCCCTCTCTATATATACATATAATGAGTATATATAATATTTATATCATGATTAACATTATATATATTATTTATCCATGATCTAAGTACAATTATCATAAATACCGAACATAAATTTTCCTAAAAAATAAAAGAGTTACCTCCGGTAAATTATGATTTAACAACTAAATGGGTGTTGAAATTTTATAAGTGGATCATATATGATATTATAATTATTTACATGATTATTTTATAGAAATATAATAAATTAAAATTTATTTTACAAAAAGTTAAAGTGCTTTAAATGCAAGTGTAACTTGATGTAAGATATTTAGGTTTCAATAAAATTTTAATCACGATGGTTTATAATTGAATTTACATTGAAGAAAATTACATGGTACCCTCATAAAATAAATCCATTTCATTTTATTCTCCTTTGGTTATTTCGGGAGAATAAATGTTTTTTTTCTTTTTTCCTTTTTTAAGAACTCAGGATACTTAAGAAAAATTTTAAGGAGAAATGACTTTATTTCTCTATTTGGTAAAATATCTATTTTCATATGTGTCCATGTTTTTAAAAAAATTAGGAATTTTTTAATATTTTAATATGATTATTGTAATTTTATTTTACCCTTTTTTTTGAAATTTTAATTATTTGGAAAATTTATCTTCTTATTTTATCTAAATGAATCAGTATTTGTCTTTTGACAAAAAACTTAAGAGAAATCATTGTTTTAACTAAAAAAATAAGAATAAAATTTCCCTCCATCATGATCAATCTAAAATTTGAATCTTATGTTATTAGTTTCAATATTTATTTTTAATAAAAATGCATTCCTTAAAATTTAGGAAATTTATAGATTTTAAATAAGTGATTTTAATGTGAATGTGTATTTTCATAAATAAATGTTCCAGTGAACTTTTAAAGGTATTTTCGTTTATGAAAACATCATGTAATGGTAATTTATATTTTCCGAGGTTATGATTTAAGGATACCATTAAAATTTATTCTTTGGGTCAGTTATTATGATTATTTATAAAATAATTCTATTAAACCAACCTCATTCCCACATGTGTATTACATTATTATGAGACCTTTAAGAAACCTGTTTCTATTCCATGGTTTTTGCTATGATAAAATAATGAAATTTCTTTGAAACCTATTTTCTCCATTGGTTATCTGATGGTAAATATTTTATGATCCTTTTGAAGAAATATTTTTTATTTACATTATGTGATTGGTAGGATCGTAATTATACATCCCTCTATTTAATTGGGTAAATATGGATATCTCATGAGATAATAATGACTGGAATGGGGTGTAAAACTAGTTCAGCAATAGATTATATCTACAATGATAGTATTGGGAGTGAACCTTAAATTAGGATATGATGTAAGTGGGAGTGATAACAATCCACAATGATAGTCATGAAATAAATCCTTGACTATGGAAATCACTTTTCATGTTAACATGTATGACAAAAACATAGATCTTATTCCCATATTATTATCTCATGGTTCATGTTGTTTCATGAAATTATTATTCCTATATTTTGAACTACCATGATTTATTCCACAGCTCAATATTATAATCTACGATATATAAGTAATTGTTTTAAAATGATATACTTATGTTCTTATAGCCTTGTACAAATGTTATATTTAAGTGATCATTAATATATCAATAGTTTACACGTACTCATCTTCATAGAACGTCATTCTTCTATTTCATTTCCCAAGGTAATATATGAAACGACCCACCTTCACCAAGATGAGGGATGAGACAAAAAACTCCCAGAACCTTCTTTCTTCATGTTTAAGCTGAGATAATGACCCCTGAGTCCCTCCTTCAATATCCCCCATAGTGGTGACTAGAACCAAGGGTATAGAATCTCACATAATATGGAAGGTATTACCCTTTTATAGAAAAAGATCGGGAGATAATGTGGTAAACCCAAACCAGTCAAAAAATTGAATGTATAAGTAAAGTAAAAAAATCAATTCCATATGAATGTTCAATATAAACTGATACAAGGTACAAGAAAACTCTGAATGGAATTACTAATGAAATGAAAATCCACAACAAAAGTATCCGGACGTCCAAGCTTGTATGGTATGACACATTCCTCAAAGTCCCTCTGGAAACCTGAAAGCTATTTTATATACGTATGGTGAGTATATAGGTATACACAGTAGTAAAACCAAAATCTATCATGTACAAGTGGGGAGGCATTATAATGGCCTATTAGAAAAGAGGTAACCAAGATTCCTAGAAAGGAAACTATCCACCCAACCTTACAAAGGAACACTCTCCAAATATCGCAAGTTAGGTAAAGTAATAGTAATAACACATCGATATTTGGGTACCTCAAACAAACATTACCACTGGTTATTTATGAAAATAATACACCCTATACCTCCCCCCACCATATATTCCAATGCAGTCCCCCTACTGCCCAAAAAACCATATGGGTCACCACCACCACACATCTAGCCCGCAGACACCTGGGCACCACAACCACACATAACCACACCCGCAGACACCTGGGCCACAATAACCACCACCATGCCCGAAGAAACCTTCACCAGAACATCCACTCCCAAGACCAAAGACAACTAGGCTAGAATAAAAACTTCCATGCCTGAAGACACCTGGGCCAGAACAACATCTACCACACCTGACGACACCTGGGCCTCATCCCGAAGACACTTGGTAAACAAACCTTCCCGCCCACACCTACCCCAACCACCTCCACCCACCCAACACAAATTGACGTTGGAAATAATAAACATTAATCTGTTAAAAACTACTCAATACATCTTGGGATACTATGTATAGGTAGCAGAAATGAGCTAATGACCAGGCACTCATAAGATTTCTGAGAAAGCACCCTCCCCAATGAAATGGGGGTGTTCACTACGAAGTGCTCAACATTGGTGGGGTGTGTATAATAAACACAAGAAATAATATTATACATATAGTTAATCAACCAATAATCATAACCTAATGTTTCAAAAAAAGCTACCATCCTTTACACAACCACTCTCACCGCTATCCCTACATGCAGAAGTACATAACTACCACAACCCGAGTGAAACCCATTCCTATAAAACAATTCACTTTTTGTACATGTTCTCATTAATATATTCAAGTGATTGCATTTAAATAATTTCTTCACTATTGGGAAACTATGTGGCATAACCACAAGCCAAAACAATAATTGAATGAAAAACGGCCAAGTGACATTTAAGCATTCACACCCAGTTCTCTTGTAAAGTAACAACATCCAAAGGGATATTTGGGATCCCTTGTTGTACTGGAACCAAACCAAGCCCCAAAATACGGGGTCCACATAGTCTCGGATTCAAAAACCAATGACCCCTTAACTAGTGGCTTCATCCCCCCTTACATCACCCCATAAGGACTAAATAAAACAACTATGCATATTACCAGAATAGAGAAATGTAGTTTTTAGAATTTTCCACACTATTCATTTTGTTCCTTAATTAAATTTATTTGACAAGGGTAATCACACGTGGGATCTTATTCATTGGGCATCCATTTAATCAACCAGGTTTACATGATTAACTAGTTTTCATGTTACATTCACTCAAACACAAGATTACACATAAAATAGAGCTTCATTAGTGTGAAAGAAAGTACCACCACTGACCCCGATTTTTAGTGTACAAAAGCCCATAAAATTCAGAACATAAAAACAAAGGAATTACATAGAAAAATTAAGATCATTATTCATAACCATTTATTCTTTAAAAATATCGTTCATTATCTTCATTAATTTTGGTTTCATCTACGTCCCAAAATATCATAATCATACCCACCCCTCATGATGCACATTAAAGTGAGACAAAGAAAAAACCCCTACTTGGATGATCATTGATCTAAGTTTCATCATTTCACCCAAAACTAGGGATGCATGACTTGTAGAGGAAGAACTCCAAGGACTCCAAAGCTACGTGGGAAGGGCTCCATCACGGGCACACAATTTGTCTCAGGATAAAGTCTAGAGTCGCACTACGAGAAATAGAAAGGATAAAAGAAGAGAGGATCTCAACTTTAAGAAGTGGATAGATCTTAAAATAAGGGAGACAATTTCAAAGTACTTAAAAGTCAGATCATGGATCAACCATGAAGCAAAGTGGTTTAACGCATTTGGGTTAATTGAGATTAAATAATTCTCATTAGATAGGGTGGAGATAATAGTCATGCATTAATAAATTTCTGTTAATGTAAAAAAAATATGTAATGGGGGAAAACAGGAAAACACCGGAATTTGGAAAACGTAGCGTGATAGTTTGGAGGTTTTGGTAACTCGGGGGTTGACTGACTAGTGGGGGTTTTAAAAAATCCATTAAGAAATTAAAAATGGACTTAATCCAGTTTAAAAGATTAATAAGACTTAAAAAAGGAATTACGGGAAACCAGGGGAATGAAACCCCGACATCCCATGGTGGAACCATTTGGGTGAAGCACCGATTGGTGAGACCAATCTATGAGACACTGATAGGTGCACCATGATCACTAACACTGATGTCGTCCTGACTAACCGATGGGTTCTAGGACACCCCAAATACTATAATTTGGCAATATAATAGAAAGAGATAGTCTAGGACATTACATTATTGAACGCTTTTATGCAATATATGTATAAGAAGGGTGATAATTTTAAAGAACATAGTGGGAGATGAAAACTTATGAAAAAGTTGGTTAGCAATCCATGTTTCAAAATATACTAAACCTTTATAGTTCTAGTATAGATCACAATGTCATGTAATGAATAAAATTATTATTTGATGTGATATCGATGTATGAAAAGTATTGGTCAATATAGTTGGTATTAGATAATGATTTTGATTCCTTTAAAAAATTTCATGAGAATACTTTAGTGGGGACACTTAGGATAATCTAATGTATATGAGAACAGTTTTCGTTATGGTTAACCAATGAATTTGGTTTTCCTAAAAAAATCCATGTTTGGATGAAACAAGTGAACCTAGTTTTCTAATAGACTTTTCCAAGGTTAAAAACCATGAAAATAGTCTGTCTAGTATATCCTAGAAATCATTTTAGTGCTCAATTAGTGTTCCATTACTGCATGCCTATATTGACACTCCCATGTGATATAATTTGGTTAATTCACATTTTACTTATGAACTATTAGAAAGAATTTAAATATATTATAACCATGAATAACATTCGTTAAATATAACTTTTCCAATTATGAATAGAATACATCTTAATTTATATATCCAATAAATTATTTTTCATGATTATATGGTCTCCCACAATGATTAATAATTATCACAATATGTTTTTTGGTTTTAGTAAATGGTTGCAACTATAATGAACCATGTTAATACCGAATGCGATGAAAAAATAAATGATTTTCCACCTAATAAAAAATATTATGGGTGATGTAATGATAAATCATGTTGTTATTATTACATAACTATATCTATATATGGATCATAATGAGCTTGAAAAAGGGAAAATAAGGGAACAATGCCGTAATG
This sequence comes from Viscum album, assembly GCA_963277665.1. Classification (NCBI taxonomy): domain Eukaryota; kingdom Viridiplantae; phylum Streptophyta; class Magnoliopsida; order Santalales; family Viscaceae; genus Viscum; species Viscum album. Next base: position 917,947,655 of record OY728145.1, read on the forward strand.
TGTCCTTCATGATGAATCATCTACCATCTTTTCGTGGGTCTACTGATACACTAGTTGCTGAGAAATGGATTCATACTACTGAAAAGGTATTTTGTATTTTTCTATTTCCATAATGAAAAAAAATATAATTGATTACCCTATAAATATAAATGAGAAGCATATCAATGGTGGATGATGACCAGAAATACAACGATACATGAATAAATTGACTTAATGGAATGGGATTAATTTAAGAGATTACTTTTGAATAAGAATTTTCCTTATATTATTTATATTAAATTGGAAGAAGAATTACATGAGATAAATTAAATGGATTATGAATGTTTTGGTTATAATCTGGGAAACTTTAACACTAATTGTAAAGTACACTTCTATTATTTTTATCCAACTTGAAAGTAAGGTTGATCAATTCTCTTATGAGAGATATATTTCATGTTATAGTGAAAACAATACCCTCTTAGATTAATTTATACTAAATCTATTTAGTATATTTTCAGTGTATGTCTACTGACATAGTCCAAGAATCCTCTTAGATCTAGCATTATTGATCTTAATACCTAAAATATAGTGATCTTTATATATGTTATGTCATTATTCTATCTCTCTCTACATGTTTTCATTGTCACAAACACTCATTTCTGTATTTAATGTTTTTATTGAGTGTCTCTCAGTCATGTTAGTGGAATTATAAATCATTTTCGTAATTAATCAATTGCTATAATTCAATGACATCACTAATATTCTTAAGGAATTAATTTATAATTTAATAAAGTATTAATGATTTTCAATGGGATTTTATGAATCCTTGTATTAAGGATGGAATAACCATAAAATTCCTTCCATGGACCAAGAGGAGACACTTTTGGAGATCCACACAAACTGGGAAAAATATAAATTGTTAGGACATGGGGGAAATATATGATTCTAGGAAACAATACCCATGCTTTCTTCCCTAGGTTGCTGTTCAATATATGTTCATGGTCGAGGTACTATTAGATAAGTTCAAGCATCATTAAATTCATTATATAATGGCTTTATTACTCCTTGGTGAATTATAAATTATTTCGGAATGTTATGAAGGCTATAAATGGTGGACTTAGGTTCTTAGATTTCAATAAAAAAAATAAACATTTTTATCACCAAATAGATTTACAAATGTCTCTAAAAGGGAATTATTTTATAAATCCTTACATGTCCAATCAGTAGTGTATGACTGTTATAATATCTTATCACTCTCATTATTTTATCATTCTCTCCCATAGTTTTATGATATTCATTTTTAAGAATTATGAATAAGAAAAACATTATTGATTTTAAGAAATACTCTCTCTCTACCTATATATTTTGACTCATTCATCATATTAGTGCTCAGTACTATTAAAATGATTGAATCATTTTTATTTCCATAACAAATAAAATGGAATGGTTCTATTCTCTTTGATGTTCTTAGATATTCCCATTAAAAATATACTTATTATTTTATTCTCATATCATTATACATCTCTAGAAGAAAGAAATTTTTCGTATCATTGATACTATTAATGCGATTGAACACATATATTATATCCTCCAAAAATTTATGTAGTAGATACATTCACACTTTTATATAAATTTTTGAACATCCTTAAAAAAATATTATTCCTTATTCAATTTATGCATATTATTTTTCATTTAATTATTTTAATATCGAAATGTGTAAATTGTCTAAATTCAATTTTTCATATTTCTATTGTTCTTAATAACTTATTTCACTTTTCCATTAACATTATTAGCATGAATAAAATTTATCATTTATCACACATTCAATTTCATCACATTAATTTATTTATCCTGTTAAAATCATTATAATTTTAAAATGTTGTTTTTCAATGATTTACTTTATAAAATAAAATTCACCCATTTTAATTTTACCTTTCACACTAATTAGAACTTTTTCATTGGGGTTCTTTGTATTTTTATTTCAAAAAAATCATGGTTTCAAAATCAATTTTTGGAAATACGATTTATCGAATAAAAAAATTGTACGTAAGGAGAACTTTATTATTATTTCAATATATTTTTTTCAATTTATTTTTTAAATTTAAAAAATTTACATTTTTGATATTTTTTAAATAAAACATTATATTTAAAAAGATCTAGAAGGACTTTCCTTAGAATGAACTTATTTTTTGATGGTACCAATTCTGTTAATAAACATTTCTGCATATCTAATTTTATTTGTTGAATTAGATTTTCAATATATAAAATCATAATAAATGGATTTGTATTTAAAAATAAATATAATGATAATTGGTCTTACAATTATATAACATGTATTGATCATAATATAAAAAATTGAAATATATTATATTGTTTCTTAAATATTAATGTGGCTCGTCATATTTCATTATAGAAAAAAGGATCCTTAATTCTGGAAGATTTTAAAAATATCATCTCAAATACATCACTAACTTGTATTACATCAGTTAAAACTATTCTTAGTGTGATTATGATGAGAAATTTAATCAATGTTCTATAATTTAAAAGTGAAGGTTCTCATTAAACAAGGTTTTCCCTTGAACAAAAACTTCAAAGACAAGAATGAATGTAATAAAGGTTTACTCAGGGATTGCTAGTGTGGATCCAATTTCATCATATAAATCAATTGAGTCTTCACCAAAAATGTCTCATGTATCATGTTGATTTAAGTAAAGATATTATTTCCCACTCTCCTTTTAATTGATCTTCTTCCCCTATTTCTCCATACTTTTAATTATATCCCCTTATAGAAAATGAAATTGAATTTTTTTATAAAGATGTTATATAAAAATATGGAAATGTTTCCAAGAAATATATATTATTACTTAATGTGAAAATAAACTTTTTAATTAAATTAATATTATTATATAATAAAATGGTGAATTGAATTTAAAATATAAATTCAACCAGGTGATAAATTTTAAAATATGAACTCAAGGATCTCAAAATATTTCTTTCAAAATTCACCCATGTTTAATGAAATCATAACATTATACTGGAATCTCAATGTGTTAACAAAGATAATAATTGTTTTCATTTTTGAAATAATGTAGGATATTCTAAAAATACTATTTTTTGATCAATTTCTCAAAATATATTTTGGAAATTATTTTAAAAAATATGGTAATTTTATTTTTCAATACAGTTATAAAAATTATGGTTTGACCACAATCCACTAATGCCTAGTATTTCTCTATGAATCTAATCACAATGCCAAATGTGGTTATCATGCTTTTCATTAATGATGGCGTTGCTCTAGTATCTATGGAATTTTATCCTCTTTTTTCTTACACCATCTAATGGAGCTTGTAGATGTACTCACTTATCATGGCTCATGCGTTGAGCCATATCATACCTCCAATCATCCCATGCTAACAACTTCTCCATGTCATTAGTTTCTAACCATGATTCGGTTAATTTTCCTTTATTAGGTAATAATGGGGGAGTTGTTGTTTTGGAAAAAGTGTAATATAGGGGTGGTTTAATTAGTGATGAAAAATTTGTGTGGATCTATTTAAAAAAGGAAGAAATGTTAGAGATGGAATGGGTAGTCCAAGTTGGTGATGGAGGTTCAAGAGATTATAGTATCCAGACTCTGATATAGGAGGGATTGTAGTAAAGTATTGGAGGAATCCATGCCCTCTATAGTTTTTTAGTGATATCTTTATGTATCAGTACAGTAAGGTGTTTGTGACAGAAGTATTTCTCATTGATTTAGATAGAGATGGTGATATTGAAGTGCCTCTAGGAGATGCAACATTTTCTCTTTAGTTAAGGAAGAGGTGGAAACATATTGGTCGTTCCCCTAGTAGTCTGTTGAGGGGGTTTTATCCTTTATGACCTCAAATAAACTCATTGGACTTGGTCCTATGTTTCATGTTTAGTTTTTTTCCTTTGGTCCACTAGGTTTCTTTTACATTTTTTAGTGGAATGTGATATGATGAGACGAGAATTTTTCATGGTGAATTTGGAATGCCGGACCACGTGTCAGGAATGTTCCACCAAATTGGAAATATTGAATGAAGGATTCATGTGATGAGACACATCATTATGCCATAATTTTTGTTGGATAAATTGGAACCCATCCTCATGGATTTTTTGGATAGTGATTTAGTTAAATGATGTGAAACACCAGGTTAATGATTCCAAAATCATGAATCCTTATTGTGTAAGGCTTGAATTCCCATTGGTTGTGTTGGAACCCATCGAATTATCCTCCCCCACACTCTAATTTTCTAAGGATTGTTTGTTTGCATATTTTTTTATAAAACCATGACAATACGTTTGATGGGGGTGAATCATTATCAATATGTATTATAGGTGTAATTGTTATGGAAGGGGAAGTGTAATGTCAGGATAGTGATTGTATTTGGATTAATTGTCTTGAAAATTATAGGGACCACCTTATTGAGGATCATTTTTATGATCATTGGGCCACTGGGTCATTTAGAGAATTTTTGGGTTGTGGGGAAATGTTTATCTTAGGAAAATATGTCCCAGGTCCAACATACTATGTATTGGGTTTCCCATCAACCAATTTGAAAAATCCTTTTTCATTATTGTTTAATTTTATATAGATTAACCATCATCCTTATAATAAAATAAATGTAAAAATGAAATATATGGTAGATTAAAGAATCATTCTTATTTCATAACAATGTTTTTAAAATAAATAATCATTTAAAAAAAATTAGGATTCAAAATTATTATAAGAAAATATTAGTGAATTAAATATTTTTACACTTTATCAAGATTTATTAACTAAAATTTTTTATCCTCAGGTGTACCAAAATAAATATTCTTTTATTGTTTTTTATCACTTTACCATTGAAATTTATTGATGCATTTTATGGTGGATTCTCAACACAACTGAATTATCACCTCATTAAGTGATTAATATTTAATTTAATTATCAAGATGACTAATTAATTCTTATATTAAAAGGATATTATCCCTTTGTTTTCTAAAAATAATTGGACATCAATATCTGTCATCATGGGAAATTTTTCTCTGATCCTTTTGATTTTTATTTAACATTCTTGAACATAATATTTAAATATTTATTTATTATCTCATCTATGATTTCATAGAATATGATATGTCATATTTATAATCATAACCCTAGTTTTTTTTTCAAATATAACATCATTCTTTTTATTATATTTTTTTTCTCTTTCAATTTTTTTTTCTTTCTTCAAATTATATTACAGATTTTTATTTTCTTTTTCTATTATCATTTATTTACTGTTAAAAATATACGATATATAAATATTTTAAATCAATTTAATCTCAAAATCATTACTTATTTTTTCATTGTTATGTACACAATTTTATATATGGGGGTGGGGGTTATTTTAATGATCTATTTTCATTTACGACCATTTCTATGTATATTCTAAATATTTTATCCTCTAACATTTCTGTCTTATCTTGATAATATTTTATTAAAAGAATGTTATAAATTTATATATTATAGAATGATCATCTCAATTCATAGAAAATTGAAACTCTTTTTCACCTCCTTTTTTTTGGATAATAAAAAATGAGGGGTCATATTTGGGAATTGAGGTTTTTTATTAATAGGGGAGATTCATTTGTGTAAAAAGGGAAAGGAAATGATTCATTTATAAAGAGGAAAAGATTTTTTTAATTATAAGGATAATTGTATTTCATGATAATCTTAAGTATCATTGGGATTAATAATATATGCATATTGATATTAATTTCTTGAATTACTTATATATATTGTTTATATCTTATTTTACTGTTCATTTTATGTTTTTGTTTTATGCGATTATGATCATAAAAAATGGGGATATTTTTATACCTCTCCATCTTACGGTGATTTAATGATAACAAAAACTCACTTTTTTATCAACTTTTTTCATTGATTGGTTCTCAATTGTTGTAATGGAATTCCAAGTCATGTCCATAATTAATAAAGTTATTGAATTCAATGACGTATTTAAAATTATTAAAGAATCATGTAGAATCATGTTAGATGTATTAAATAGTCTTAATTTACTTTATGAAGCCTTATGTGGAGTTTTAAATAACCTTACAAGGTCATTCTTGGAAGTAGAGGAGCCACTTGTTGATGTGCCACTCAAATTGGGGGGAAATGCTTGTTTGAGAGAATGGTGGTCCTATGTTAGGAAATAGTGCACCCATTCCATGGAATGTTTCACCTAGTGAATTATTGGAATGTAGGATGCCTAACCAAAATTCCAAAGCTTAGTACACTAGAGCGTGGTGAAAAAAGGGCTGATGCTGATGCTAATTTTATTAAATTTAAAGACCCATTAAATTTTGTATTCAATGACTTCATTACATCCTGATGAATTCTAGATGTTTTATAAAGGCTCTAAAGGATATAAATAGAGGCTTTGGATAACTAGATCTTAGAAAATAACTTAGGAAACATTTTTATCCCCAAATTAATCATTATGTATCTCTTAAAGTTATTAAATTATTAAATAGTCCAATCTATAATCTGGAGTTTGTGTCAATTTTAATATCTTCTCACTCATATCCTTTTGAAATTATCTAATAGTGTATTATAATATTAATTTTAGAGAATAAACACTAATCTAAAATGTGATTTCTTATAATTAATACTATCTCTCTTTCTCCACTTTATTCTTATTGGTGGTCACTACCAATTAATTTAAGGTCTTGAGTTTTCCTACCATAACAAATTTAAGGTATTGGGGATTTTTTCTAGGATGTTTCTAGCTATTATATTTATAAACATAGGAATATTTTTTTATTTACTTGTAAAATAATACATTAATGTGAGTTTTTTTACCTTATATACCATTAAAATCAGTTATTAATATAACAAGTCCACTTGAAATTGAGATGGTACACATTGGGGATCATTTAGAGATACTTCTTACAATACATACCAAATATTGTTCCTTATATTCCTTAAAAATTATGTTTATTTGTTATATCATTTTGGTCTAGATACACAGAAATTAGATGAATTTTATTAATCATCTTTCCAATGTTCTCAATAAATCATTTAAATTGGATATAAAATTTATTTTTACGAATTGATATATTCATATATCACACTGTTGATTTCATTTATTTAATCACTTTATCTGGTCGAAAAGTTTTTCATTTTAAATTTTCAATTGATTTTATAAATTGTTTTCCTATTTTTAAATTAATAACCTCTTTCAATTTTAACATCTATATTTATGGAAAAGTAATCTAATGTAAATAAAATTCTAAAACAACTTATAAATATATTTCAAGGATACAATTTCATTTATCAAGAGCAATATGTTATCAACAATTATTTCTTGGAAAACAACCATACTCCAACTAAACCTCTAATAGACATAGGGCCTACATTTATTTTTTATGAAACCATATTCTGTTATTCTTCATCAAGTTGAATTTTACATGGAAATTATGCATTGTTAATCCCATAAATATATATATATAATCATCAAACCCTATTGGCATCCTTTGGAGTCCCAATCCCATTTATTTATGATATATAGACATATTCTTGAAGGTTACCTTTATGGAAGTCCATTTTTAAAACTATCATAATAATATCATAATCATTGTAATCTATTATAGAGACTATGATATTTATTAACTTAAACATAATAACTAGTGGAAAGGTTTCTTCTTTGTCAATTCTTCGACACTACTTAAACTCTTTAGCAATATATCATGCCTTGTATGTACTAATATATTTATCCATGTATTTTTTCTTCTTGAATAATCATTTTAAAAAAATGGTATTTATATCCATATTATGTAATACCATGTGATTTTAGTATAATTTCATCATAAAAATAACCCTATGTTCGATAGAATGCAACACACACAACATCAAGTTTAAATGAATTGTAAAATAATATTAATTAAATATGACTATTATAACTTAGTCTTTGGGTGGGAGGTAATTAATTATAAAATATATATATATATAATTTTTTTTACATAATAATGTTAATAATTAATCATAAATTGATTATTAATTGGTTGGAAATTAAGATAAAATCTTTTTCAAGGTAAAAGATATATTTTTCATCAAACTATTTTATGTGGGTAATGAAATTTAATATTCAAAGATTAAATTTAACCATATTGATAAATTTTTATAATAAGAGATGTAGATTATATATCTAATTTATTAAATCAACATTTATTTAATTATGGTTATTAAGAAGGTAATTAGAATAAAATATTTTTATGCATCAAAAATAGATTTTCCTTACAAATGGGTTTTATTTCAATTTATACTGGGATATTAAAATCAATTTATACTAGTATTATAATTTTATTTAAAATTTTTATATTATTGTTGGATCAAAATTAAATTATGGTATTTGTATGATGTTTTGGGTTGTTTCTAAAATAATGATTTTGATTGAATATCGAAAAATGTCTATTTTAGAAAATTTCAAATTTCCATTCATTAAATATATTATTTTAGAAGATCAATTTTTATTTAAATTAGATAAAAAATTAAAATAAGATCTAATTATATATATATAATCAAAATAATTATATATTAATTATAATTATATTTGGATTTTTATAGATTTATTTGTGGGCTTAAAAGACATTTTTTCTAAAAACAATTTGTCATTTTGCTTTAGGAAATTATATTAAAATTCAATTATGAAACTTATATAAATTTAATAATTAAAAAGGGAATCACTATTTTGAATTTTGAGGTTATAAATTGTTAAATTTGACCCTTTTTCAATATGAATAATAACTATTTTTATCATTTTTTACATGGGTAAGGTAAAAAAAAGGACAAGACTATAGGATTGGGCATTAAAATATCTAATGCACGTGCCTTTATCTCATTTAATTAGTCATTTATAAATAAATATATGTTTAATTATTATTTTTAAAACAATTTTTTTATAATTTGGAATCCAATAATTGACTTTTATGTACATAAATTATATTTTATCTAAATTAGAAACGATTTTTGGGTCTCTTTATTTTAGGGCATGGTTTGATGATTAAATTATTATTTATCGTGATGAAAATGTATAAAAACCTCACATTATTATTAATTAATCAAAAAAATTCATGTAAATAAACTTCATACTTGATTTCAAGGTTATATGATTTCAACACTTAAATTGATTATTTTCCAAAAAAAATTCTATATGTTTTAAATAATTATATTAAGATTAATTTATGAGCCTATAGATTTTGAATTATATAAATTGATTTCAAAATATTGAATTTTAATTTCCAAATTTATTTAGAAGGTTGTTTTCGACTTTTTCATTGGGGCCACATGTGCATCTGGCACCCTAAATTCTATTTCCCTACATTCCTAATTTCCAAAAGTGAATACCTTTTATTACATTCATCAATGATGCAATATCCTTAATTGAAAAAAGATGATGAGATATAGTTTCCTCGTTCCACGGAATCATACCTAGTTCTCATTTACAATTTTCATTCTCCCTTAGAGATTAAGTCATGTTCATGGAACTCATTCTTAATACCATTTCTATATGTATGTTGATTAATTTCACTACTTCTATCTTGATAGGGCCAAAACATTTGGTCACAATATTATTCATTTGGGGAATCTCTGTGCATTTCTGGACATTGCAAACATTGGAAACCAGTAAATCATCCTCTTATAGGGAATATCATATGTGGAATCAAGCATGTAACCCAAGGAATATTGTGTTCATCCCAAGGTAATTAATACTTAGTGTGTATTCATTCTAGGAATTTTTACCTATGGCCTCCCAAGAATATTTCATGGGGTTGGTATTCTAGGGAAATTCACAGTCTTTATATCTTGTGGAGATGGATCAGAACCTCTATTTGAGATGTATCCAGAAATGATTTGAACATCTCATTCTTGTGATATGGTTGAAAAGAATGGATTATGGATGTGGATCACAGAGGTGTATCCCTACGATGGAAGATTTAAACCTGAGTATACTAATGGATCGTAGCACGCTATTGAAGTAGATATATGAGGTATTGATCAGAACATCCCCTAGAGGCAAGCACATGAGGTGCTTCTTGGGAGGGAACACATGTATTGCTTATCAATAGATGGATTAGAATGATGATTAAGAATGATTCAAGAAGTATAATCGGGATCCCCCATGATGTATATCAGAGAGTTGTGTCCCTAGGAGAGAAGGTGACACACCTAGATTTACTAATGGATCAGAACACACCATGGAGGTGGACCCAAATATTTGGATCAGAATGACCCATTGAGGCCAACCTAGGAGGTGTGACCCTAAGAGAGAAATCCTAGACAGTTCACAAGTTGATGGATCAAAATTACCCCAGTGGCAGATCCTTAAGCTTATCTGGAACTATCCTTAATGTAGATTTTACAATTGTGTCCCTATGAGGGAAGATGTCACACCAATGTTTACTAGTGGATTAGAATGACCCATGGAGGTGGGCTTGAATGCTTGGATCAGAATGGCTCATAGAGGTGGACCTAGGAGGTGTGTCCCTTGGAGGAAATTCCTGGATGGTTTACCAATTGATTGGAACACCCCATGGAGGTGGATCTAGGATGTGTGATCCGTAGAGGGAACACCTAGATAATTTACCAACATAGGGATTTAACCATATGGAGGTATCATTTATACCCTATTTAGAATACATGGATAAAATTCCATGTAGTTTAATGTCATTGTTTAAGGTCATGTGATATGACTGATCTGTGTAGTTTGACATCATGTAGTAAGGATGATCATGTTGCTAAAGGAGTATCTAGGAACAATGGATTAGGAATAATTAATTAATTCTACCCTATTTGTGTTTCCCTTCCTGTTGTGGGGAAGGATGGTTTGGTGATTACACTTGGATGTTTCAATTTTATGGGTTCCCTACCATTGTTAGTGGAGATGGTGGAATCCCATGATGATCATACATGGTGAATCTTCTGCTCATCACATAGGGTAAGGATACAATTTTATATCATGTGCTAAGGATTCTATAATTCATTTTATCATATTATGAATATGATTTGAATTTATTTATTTTTATATCATGAAACTTGGACTATACATGCCTAGTCCTCTCATCCAAGGCTTACATGACCACTACTTATGCACCTCTGGGTGGGACATGGTGTTGGGACTATTGTCATGGAGTACAAAATCATGAGGATTGAATTAGTATCCCTATGATTAAATGAAACAAGACATATGATACTGATTCATATAAGATAATGGTAGGGAAATGATTCTTCTAGAGTAAGATGGAACATTAGGTAGGGGAATAAAATGTTGATGTAGGCATGTGGGGATGGTTTCACAAAAAACGTTTCTGGAGAATGGGCTCCATCACAAGGAAAACTAATAGAGTCAAGTGGCAATGCTGTTCACAATATATAGAGTTGTATGCTGATCATGGTTGTGTGTAGGTAAGTTCTCTTAGTTCACACCAATATAACCTTATGAGTTAGTTTGTGTAGATCACTCTACCACAATCCATGTCATGTTTGGTCCCATAGGAGGTCTGCTGCACAAACTATCTACCTTTGAGGGACCGTGATACCATTCTTTGCCCAGTGTCACTTAAAAACATAATTTTACCATAGAAGAGAGTCTCCTCATCCTCCATAGAGACTATCTAATGGTTGGGGAGCTTTTATTTATAGCCAAAATCCTCACATATTATCATGAAACTCCTTGGGTGTGGAACACAAGTTGCACACTTCTCAATAATTTTCTTTATGATTGATTTCTTGTGACACATTAATATTGATGTCATATTTGGCATGAAATAGAATGGTTGTGCATTGGGTAAGTACACAAGGCTTTATAATTGGGCACATCATTCCATTTTTTACGCGTAGAACATTGGTGTTCAGTTGTCTTGGGGATCAACTAAAGAATATCTTTTCATATGTGGTTCACATTTTTGTTGTGGGAAGAATTAAACCTTTTCATGCACTTATCAAAATTCATTTGAACCCCATTAATTGGATTTAAAATGACCTTTTCGGTTGTCTTGTATGTTAAATTTGCCAAAAACTACCTATTTAAGTCTTGAGTTGAGATATCGGTTCCAAACAACTACCCCCATCAAAATTAAAGATGATAGGGGTTATGAAGGTTGGGTTTTGATGGAAAAAACAAAGAGGGTGACTAATTTTAATATTTTCACACAACTTTCACTCATGGTCGCTCTATTATTGTTGTATACTTTGTGAATCCTTGAAATTAGAGCCTATAAATAGGCTGGGGGGGACTGTGGTGTGGAACTAAACATCTCATGAGATAGGCACTCAATCTCATGGCAAGAAATCCACTTTTCATGGAATAATTTTTTTATACATTTCATTCATGAAACTCCACCTTTTGTGCCACTTATTTCATGACAAAGGTGTCCTTCTACACGAACACATTTAATGAATCATGAAAACCCATATTTTTCATGTCAAACACTTTCATCTGTGATAACCTTCCATTGAAATTCCAATATCATCATAAAGGGAAAAAACAAACCAAGCCAATATTTATGATTGTTTCGGCATCTAGGGGGATTAAATGGTGGTAAAACTAAAGATTTTTTTGGAGAGGAAGGTAATTTCAAACAAATAGATGCTTTTAGTCATACTAAATGAATGCCAAAAAAGCACCCCATTTAGTGACTCTTTCTAGAAATTCAATTTTTTATTGATGTTGTGAACATATAGAGTGTCAAAAAAACCACACTCTTGGTTCATGTGTGAGGATGATATAAACCACTATAACAATAATTTCTATGTTCACCCTTCTCGGGAGCACAAGGAAATCACAATTTACATGTGGAGTGGGTAAAAAATGATAGTTAAGTTAGAGAAACCATAGGAAAATGAATTGATAATCTAATATTCCGGAATTTTACAGAGTAGTATGCATGCAACCAGAAATGGTTAGCATAAAACTTGGTTCTTTTGGCTTAAGTAATCTTTATAGATGAGTGGGGCTTGGTGTATTGGGTATGCTACACTAGTCTGGTGTATGGGGAATAGTTACAAAACATCATAAAATTTGAGGCATTACGGACATCCCAACTCCATACCTACGGTAAATAGGAGTTTCTTCCTAAGATCCTCACTTGTTGGTCTTTAGAAACCCACACATCCCACTTTCACAAATAAAAGGTGGGTATCATCTTATAGGATGTGTATAGAATCAGTATAATCCCAATAAATAAATGAAAATATGACAACTTTCTTCTGGTTCTAAGAATCTGGTAGGATAGGTAGCACACTCCACTCCCTGTACAACAACCTTTAGAGGCATTAATGGAAACTATTGGTCAAACTCCCCATTTAAAATGGATATCAAATTAAATTCATGTTTGGGAATGTTCTTGAATATGGCCCCAACTATAAAGATAGAGGGATGGACAAACAAGTGTTTTGATGTTCCAAAAATGAGGAGTCTAGGATCATATTGGTCGATTCTAAAATAGGGAGTGTATGAAGAATGGGGATTCATTTTTGGGGAAGACAAGAAACTTGTTTTTTATCAACACTACATTCAATACCACATTTCTCAGCAGCTGCATACATACCATTAGAGACACATGCATGGTCATGTTCCCGAGGATGGTGATGATGGAATCCATCACGGTTGTCTACAATAGGGTGAACATGGGTGTACCCATGCCAGCATAGTCCTACAGAAAACTGGGACATGTGTTGAGGGGATTCAGGAATACGATTATCAATAGCCCATTCTAGTTTTTCAAGGATGGATCATCATAAACATTGGAGGTTATGTGTTTCTTAATTCCATCATCCCCCCAAGTGTTGGCCTATTTTTCCTCCTTAATATATATCATAGGGGTCCATCTAGTGATGCTTTTTGAGACTTAGGTAATGGATGGTATTATGAATTATGAGAATATCAATATTCATTCATTTTTAACCCTAGAAAACATAATGGTAGACATAATTTAGGGGACATTGGAATAGAGGGAGTACCTAAAATATTTTTGAGGTGGAATACTAGTGTCCAGTATGGAAAGAAATACCATTTACAATCCATAGTCATTGTCCCAGTTTTCAGGTATTTTGGATTCATACAACAACTAGGTAAGAGAGTTTACATAGGGGTCTATGAAGAGAATCATTATTGTATCCTACATCATCTCTAGTCTATGATGATAGAATATGGATTAAGAGAGAATATCATGATACCATCGACCAATGTGACCCACAACATGTCTCATGATTATTCCAAAAACTGGGTTGTAGCGTACTCAGGCATGATCTTGTGCTTGTGGATAAGCTAGATCACACTGACAATTGTAGTTCTAGAGAACTAGGGTGGATGGAAGGGAATTCTTTAAGGAAAAAATGAGATGTTAGAAATATCTCAATATGGAGTAATGGTAGGGGTGACATAAAAAACTTTTTCACCCCCAACTCCTCACTAGGAGAGATCTTGTAAGAGGTCTTGAGAAAAATCAGGGGGCTCTCAGACCACAAGTAGTATAAATAAGTAGGTTTTGGGAAATAATTTGTGGTACCTTCTGGAGGAAATTTCTAACATCACATTCCCTGTGATTTGGGTGGCTTATGGAATGATGTGAAAAAATATGTTGATGGAGAAGATATGGAATATGTGAACATCAGATAGGGTCAATATTTCAGAGGTGGACCTGCTAGGATCATAGCTAAATTTCCTTTTTATATGAGATTTGAATGCTTGGGGTCCATTGACTCTTTCTCATCCCAAATAGGAGATCCTAATCTTCCCAATGGTCTACTATGGGTATTTTTTGGAGGTGATCCCTATTGGGAGGAGACACCAACCTTTGATGATACAACTGAGGAGACATCGGCCAATGATGGAATGTACGGATACATCGATAGAAAATTACAGGGGTAATTCGTTTAGAAAGAGAGTGTTAAAGAGAGTAGAAAGATAAAATCCTCATATAAATTTGGCGTGTTCGACTTACTAAATATAAACCTATTAACATTTCCTTTTTATCCCTTCTAATATATTTTATGTAAGGTATAACATAAATATTTCTAGTACAAGAGGAAGCTAAAAATAAGAAACAGGCCCATGCAAGAGGGGGTGATAGTGCTCTGTTGGATACCAAGGGGCATGATTCAAGTTATATATCTGAGGTAGATGTAATTGGTGCTCATGTCGAAGAGTTCAGTGTGGAAAACTCATAGCCCCTCGTCCTCCCTATCATTTAAGGAATACCACTCTCAAACATTCCAACAGTGTTGTCCACTACTAATGAAGTGGTGCGACCAAGGTATCTTATCATTGAAACACATATACACCAAGGTAAGATCGAATCTCAATTCACATATACCCTCTCAAAAATTCATGGATCCTTTTCATCATTATGTCTATCTGATCTCATGAAGCTCCTTCCTAACCAATGCTAGGGGAGATCATGACAAATCAAGGTAATGTCTAGAGTCGAGGGTCTCTTATGGTGGAACTACATATTGAGGCCCACAGATGAAGACCTAAAATTCTCAATCTCTATTATTGTTTATCTCTCAAATAATCCAGCTTTTCCCACTTTCCATTATTTATCCAATTGAATAATGTTCTCTCATTTCAAGAAGTGATTGAATGGGTTTTTTTCACAACAAGTGACTTCAGCAATATAATCTGAGGAACCTTCCTAGATAGTTGTACCTACGCATGAGGATTCTTCAACTCATGTTAACCTAACCTTGTTCCTAGTGAAATAGTCTAATGTTGTTGCAGATGATGCCACTATTTGGGAGGAGAACAAGGCTAATAGAGGTGATGTGGCTGAGGATGGGTCAGTTTAAGAAGAAAAACCTCTAGACATGGAGCCCAACAAGATATAGAGGATCATGGAGTAAAACATCATTGTTTCTATATTTATATATTTCTTTGAATGTGATCCTTCTCCATTAAAAGATATATAATATTTTTCTTTTCATGTTGTTGAAGAGAAAAACATTATACAACATAGGTTTTGGAGAATTATACACTATTTTATCAGCTAGACCCCTAAACTATAGTTGGCGAGCCAAATGTGGTATCTTCCCCATGGTCTATACATCCTAGGCACTAGAGGGGTGGAACCCCACATTCTTTATGCACTAGTCCATGACTTCTTTCTTGTGTGGGTTCATGAGAAAAGCTAAAATTTAAATGTCTCATTTCACAAGAAGAATTATAATGCACCATAATACTTGAGGAGGCTAACCATGAAATGAAACGTTTGGATGAGAAGGTTAGTGAGCATGCTATCATCCTCAATTCTCAAGTAGTTTTTATCATCCAATTGATGGAAGAACTAGTAGAGAATGGGGACCAACAAAATAAGGTGATATCTATGATATAACAGTTCTAAGATGAGCATAAACGATTAAAGATTAGGGTTGATGAGATTCACCCTATGGTTGTGGAGGATGAATAAATGCTCGAGAGGAAGAATAAGTCCTTGAAGCCATGTGCTTGAGGCTAGAGGGGATGGAGCCATCAATTATTAGGAAAAATCCACATGGAAATATATTCTAGGACTTAAGAGAAGAACCAATATGTGGATGAACATTTCATGTTTAAACATTACTATATGTAAGGAAACATTTCGTTCATGGAATTTAATTATCACATTACACTCATATTTGGAAAATAACCAATAACCAATCCCAAAGACCATATTATCCTTGCTTAGTGAGAGAAATAAGTGTCAGCCATGTGATAACTCATTCATATGAGATTGTCATAAAATCATTAAACACTCATGGTCTGAAATTTATTGTTGACCAGTGAGGGAGTTCGGGCCAATAAAGAATATGGATGGTGGAATATGCATCTAGGATTAGAGGAAAAAAAGTCTAGGTGTAACTGCATATCCCATGAGGGTTGTAATGAGTCAACACATATATTTAGAAAGTGGAAGAATGGGCATGGTAGAATACTAAGGGTGAAGTATACCATGTAGATGAGTTATGAATGCACAAAGTTTAGGGCCATAAATTTTTGGTCCATATCTTTTAGTTTGAATTCATAGAGCTTATAATTATGAAAAAAATATAAGGTCATAATGCATGGACCATGGGGTGGGGATTTGAATATGTTCATGTGATGAAAGAGATAATCGCAATGTGAATGAATCCAAAAAATCCCCACAACACCTGAAATGATTCTGAATCCTATCACAAATAGTTTATCATCATACATTATAGACCATAGAAAATAATTTAAGTTCTAATTTCCTATACAATGTGATATTAGTTTCATGTATTAATGCTTGGAATAGAGGGGGAATGTTTTTTCCAAGGGTATATGTGTGGAACAGAGTAAGAAAAACCTGATGTGAGTGGAGCCGAAAGGGGATTGCCTACCACAGAACTACCAGGCAGAAAAAGAAACATAGTTTAAAGGAATAAGGATTTGAACCTGAAATAGAAGGAAATTGTTGAACATCATGATGATTTTAATGGGAATACTTTAGTCCCCAAGAGTATCCATGTCACATAAAAGATATGAAACTAGACATTAAAGGAACCAAGGAGGCTTTTATATGAGATGCAGACCATGAGATGAACTACAAACAATTTAGGTCCATGATTATGGGAGAATAACTATGGATAAGGGGATTATGGGTATGTAAATTTTTGGTAAGTCCAAGATATGGTTTGTTAGGGAATTTCTACATTTTCCATGAGGATGGGAACCAAACCACACAATGTTGTAGAATGTTTCAAGGTAGGATATTGATGCTCGTGGGGGGAATTCACTCTGGTGATGGAATTGATACATCCCAAAATTTTCTTAGTGCCTCACATGATTAGGACATTATGTATGGATCTCTAAAATCCTATACTCGTCATAAGTGGAAACCCAATTTTAGATGGGTAAGAAAATTCATTATTAAGATGTAGTTGGTGTATGATTTCCATTTAAAACCATTCATTGAGGATATCAATATGGGAATATTAATGTCTTACAAAGTTGGTTAGAAACTGAAGATAGTTTATTATCATAATTCTTGGACATGTAATGAACTATTTATGTTTGTGGTTCATTGACCAAGTGTGCTTCTATTAGTTTATGGTCTTAATGTTTGGACCATAAATCATTGTTTACGGTCATGGATTTCAAATTGTTTCATCATCAAATGATATACTACTAGAGAAACATGGCATTGAAGAGAGGAATGATACACTCTCATACAATAGTTATCAAAGATTATTCTCCATTGGTATATACCTTTTGAATGTTGTAGATTCCTTTCCATATGAGATTAAACTTTTTTTTCAGTTTTTCTAGGTATCATCATAATTCAATGATGTAGAAGAAGGATAACCTAAAGGAAGTAGAATAGGTGAACCATCTTATTTAATATTCTAGATACCCTTTTCTAGTACCTCTCTAGAATATGCAAGGTAAATAACTTATTATATTTAAGGGATCCAAATCATCTGGATAGAAATATGACATCTTTTATAGTATCTTCTAGTTGTAAATAACTGTTTAGAATGATGAAAACTAGACCACAATGGGTAGGAATAAATCTGTTCCATATAGTAAAGAGTATGGGGTATATTGGGTAGAATTATGAGCTTCCATCCTATAGTCCTAGAAAGAACTAAGGATATTTTATGTCCAACTCTTCTGGTTTGGGCACAACATTTTTAGAAAGATGTTGGAGATGGTCCTATTGAATTCCTCATTATTCCCATATGATTACCCAATATAGTTAGAATTATGGTTATACTATATTTTGTAATTTGTGTAAACAGTCTTTATATTTCCATAATGGAAATTGGTTTCATTATATATTTGAATAGAATGAGAAACTCTGATTTAGAAGATGATGTGGGAGCTCATGAACTCAATCAGGGATCTATATTGACATCCTTCAGGGGAATCAATTCATCCCACTCGAAGATGAAATAGTTCATCATCAGAATGGACCTACATTGTCTAGAAGCCAAAATAATGTATTCCCCCTCTATATCGAGTCCTCATACAACAATGGGAGAAGAATAAATAGCGAGGAATAAGATCTTCAGCTATTGATGCATAATGTTGGAAATGATATGGAATGCATGGGACCTCTTGGAAAAAAATCGAGTCATGGACCATGGTGGAATAGAAGAATCCCAACCACTAGATTTGGAGGGAGGGATTCAATCCTACTTGATGGGAACTATAGGACATGACATTGAATTCTTACATAACCTGGTGAGTCCCATATACTTGGATGGAATAGAGTAAAATTCCATCAAAACCATGTCTATTCATGGTTTATTGATGGTTAGGTCCACTCAAGAGTTTGAATTGAACATTTATAGATTTCCCCAATTTCGACCTGATCTAGTGAGATAATCCCATGATGTAGATACTCAATGAAATGAGTTGTAAAATTGGGATATTCTTATACTAGGGGGGATATGAGGGTCCCATTACAAACTCCTTGAAATCCAGTTGATTTTCCTATTTCATGTCTTCATCATACGAAATTATTGGAGATATTAACCTCGGATGCACCACATGAATGTTTAGGATATCCTGTTCAGGTTCTAAAATAGATACTGAAAAACTGGGAAAGGCATCAGGTTGACCATTTTTGTGAAAAAGGTACATGGGTCACTACTATTGGTAATGTGAATTGGTCCATCAGCTGATGAGTATGCTCTAGTAGGGGCATGGGCACTGGTTTCGTATTATGTAGTCACTATTCTCTACTTGATGATTAATTTAGAGTCTTCCTTCACATGAAATTGGTGGACATCAATCACAAGGGACAAATTGAGACCAATAATATGAGCAACATACATTTCCTCAAAATTGGTGAATCCTTTTGACAGTATGAATGATTATATAAACATTACCTATGTTGGATGGATGAAGATGATCCTCATGGACACTTTGTTGAGCTTGGGATTATTGACCATTCTATTGGTCGGGCTCTGGGAGGAACCATAGAAATGTATAATTCAATATAGAAAAACCTAATACACAGATAGGATAGTCTCATATTAGAAATCAATATCAAGTGGAAGTTCTTTAGGGGACGTATGGGAGGCTAGGAAATCTACCAATTCCTAACCCTTGACAACCTTCTACTGAATGAACCTGATTTCGAATTACTAGAGAATCACTACCAAACATTCCAACCATTCTACCATAATGGGGTGATTGATAATATTATTAATAGATCTTTTTAGTACCCCAGTTATATATCATGATGATTTATATAAGGAAGCCAATTCAACACTATTATATCCAATAAGAGACATCTCTTCTTGGAAAAGGAGTATCTAGTGTCTGTGTCGAGGAAAATGTGACTGAGATATAAAAATTATTTTACCATCCATTATTACTTTTATAAGAAAGAAATTAACCATGGGACCATTCTAGGTCATTCATATAGAGGACTAGAGGCTTCCATGAGACTGATGGCATCGGAACCAAAGGTTGTAGTACATACTGATTGATTTCAAAGAACATGATATTCCTCTCCTCATCCCAATGATAAACAGTTACTTTTATCATGATCAACTAAAAGGTATTACACTATCTAGACAAATTTTTTATTAATCAATGCATATATCCTAATACTCCTTTCAAGCTTCACAGCTACTACAGGTTTCTCTGGGGAGGAATTTAGGTGATGGCCTTGATATTCTACAGAATGATCTCGATGCCTCTGTATCATTTAATGAAGCTAAGAAATTTCAAATAATTAAACCCAATCAATAAATTCATGGTATTCATCATAAAATATAGGTCGTCGATTAATCAAACACTTTCTCAAGGTCTTTAAGAAGGTCCAATCATTGGTGGGATTTGACAACCAGGTCATCCACATAGCATTCCACCAACATCCCTTGAATTAAACTGAAAAATGATGGATTTCAAGGTGATAAGTGATTCATGGATTCTTTAAATCAAAGGGAATATTCTGATAGTAGAAGGTCCCTTGTCATGCCCTGAATTTGGTGGAATCCTTATCCTTGGGGACCATCTAGAACTGGTCATACCCATTGTATTCATCCTTGAAGAAAGCGGTCCTGGAACCTTTTTGTAACATCTATAAACAAATCTATCACTTGAAGGGTAAGATCATAAATAATACAATGTTGGTTGAGGTACCAAATTTTGATATAGAATCTATTATTCTTTTTCTTCTTTTTGACAAGGACGATGTTAGCTGTCCATCTAGGATATTGAAAATCTCTATAGAAGTTGTGTTTGATCATCCTTTCAACATTGGCCTTAATCATAGCACCGTGAATGGGGTGTATCTTTCTAGGAGACAAATTTAACCCACGTTGAGTCACTGAGAGACCTAGATGGTGGATGATGACATAAGGGTCCATTCTGGACATCTCACTATAGATCCGTGAAAAAACATCACAATACTATTATAGGATATCTACATCCTACAAATTATCCTATAGAGACATGTCTACACTTATTTGTGTTGGCCCCAGATCTCTCTCGGTACCATGGTTCACATGAATCAACTCATCAAAGGTTGTGGGGACTCTCTATTCAATGAGGGAGGGGTGTCTTCCAAATCCTCCTCCTCATCTAAGGTGGGAGATACATTGGGAGGTGACCCTCTCACCGGACATATGACTTGGGGGAATCACTGGTTCCTCCTTTAATGGAGATGGAATCCTGGTTGAGTTGTTCCCACTCTGCTAAAACTATAGATAAAAAATATTTTGAGCTAATTCCATTTGGCCTGTGACCATAAGATCCATTCATGATGTCAAAGTCGTAGTGGTGAGTCAGCCTTCATCGATTCAACCCTTTTCTATGGAATGTGATAGAATTACATGAATTGTCATCCATATGGGGAACTTCTCACTACCTCTGGGGATTAGGGGATTTTGGTATAACAGAAGACGATCTAGTATATGAGTATGACGTAAAATTTAGAAATTTATATCTTTAGGGTATCTAAAACACTTTTTCCTAGAGATTAAAATTCTACTTCCCAGTTTAGATGTAGTTAGATCTAGCAGATGAATTGAGAGAATGAATGTATCATCTTAGTCAGTCCATGGATCAGACTCAATGGTTTTCAGAAAATTGATAAAATTGATGCACTCAACCTTATTTTTCAAAAACTTCTTACACTCCCTATTTTGGTTGTCATCATCCATATAGAAGGATTCATAGTAGTTTAAGGGATACAAATCACCCTTGAGCACCCCTACTCAACTGTTTTGGGAGTATATAAGGAACAGGTGATATGAGGAAGGGAATGAGGCATAAAAATATTTCTAGGGTATATAAAAAAGTTCATTTTAGGTGGTATCCTATGGGACTACCATGAATTGTTTACTTGATATCAAGCCACAAACATGATCTTCAGCTAAACATTTCCACATAGTTTTTACTTGATCCTATCATATCCATGATTTTTCAAGCTAGAGGCAGTCAGTTTTTCTTCGGTAGCCTCATCCTGTTGTTTGTACTGGTCACGATGAGGATAATCATACAACCTATTTCCACCAATTGGTAAATAATATCCACACCATTGAATTGGTCTATAATGTATAGAGGGAAAATATTCCCATGTATGATTGTTCCCTTATCTTCTCTATAGAATGAGATGATGACTTTGCATTTCGCTCACTTAGCCTCCTAATCATTATAGGCCTCTACCAAATAAACCATAGCTTCATACTAGAAATGTATTTTTCATGTATTTTTCAAGGTCCTCACAAATTTATTTAGATATGTGGAGGGCCTCTAGGATTGATAACCTTTCTTGTAAGCCATCTAGTTTCATCTCCATGTCATAAGTCTACTCCAAGGGATTTGTTTTTCACAAATTGAGTAACTCTATAGTCGTGGGCGCAGTGGGTGATGATGGATGTACCCTTGGGGCATGTCTGGTGCTAGAAAAATTATGATGCTCACTCTCTAGCCTTCTCTAAAACACTATTAACTGACTATTGATTAGACGAGGCATGGCTCTAACTTGATGTAGTTGATCAAAGTGTGTTCATGTATGAGAAACATAAAAAAAAATAAAATGGTAGGCTATAGTTGTTTACATGACAGAGCACAACAGGAATAAAATACTTAATTTTATATGTAAAAACATATTTTCTAGTTTTAGTTACATGAACATCCTAGTTTGAGGCACCAACCTAAGAATTATAGGGATTCTCATATCCTCAGCATTTCCATTGATAATGTTGACTGACGACATATGGGTGGATTGCATGGAATTGATCAATATAGGGCATCATTAAGAAATCTACATGATCAATGTAATTCCTAGGGGAATAACCCAAATCCTCATTAATGAATTCATACCATTATAGGATGACCCTAGTGATAGATCCCAACATAAGAAGAATGAAATCACTAATTTTAGGTGGTGAATTCGGCACTGGTAGGTGACTCTAATTCCTCTTGAACAATCAATTCCTAATCTTCAAAATCATGGAGGGATATGATGTAGTTTCACAAGTAGAATATTAGAAAGGCTTCATGGCCCCAAGTGGTTATTCCCTACCTGAGAGGGAATAGATGAAACCATGAGAATGGGAAACATCTCTTCCATCCAACCTGCAACATATTTTTCTATCCCACAGCTAGAAGCCAGATTCCATTCACCTGATCCATCAATGTTACTGTAGGGGTAATAGATATATGTGTCTCATAGCATTTCACATCACCAAACATGGAAAAACCATGGTCCACTATTTCTTGAATGTAATCCATTAACACATAACATTCATTAATGGTATGTCTAAGGATATTGAGGTATGTGAAATGGTTTAGGTGTTTAGTGCCAATAGATTCCTTCTGTTTATTACACTATGGATGCTTTCAAATCCATTTCTCCAGGGCACAGATGAAATATCATGGGACCTATGCATCAGTAAATGAATATGTATGGTTCCGTCTATATAGGAATGGCACTCTGGGAGCCTATAAATGAATATGGGATATAAACACATTCTCTCATCTATGGCACTATATATCGAGAAGTTCTTTTGAAATGTTCTATGATGGGTGAGGCTTTACTTCATAAGGGTACACTCAGTGAGTCTTCTATTGAAATGGGTCCTACAACTCTACCAGCTTAGGGACCATTACATGTGTGGTAGTATAAGTATTTTCTTTTGATGGTTTTTTCACGTGAGTTGGAAGAAGAAATTGGAACGACTCAATTGCTTACATATAGGATTTCCCCAAAAGATAGGCCTTATAAAAAAACTTCTTAAAGAAACTTGGATGTTCTAGGAGATGAGGGTAGGGACCAAATCACCATTAATGTTCCCCACTCATGGGATAGTGACATGTCAAGTGAATACATGGGGACTTTCCACCATGAGAAAAGTCAATGACATGATCATCAAGCTATTTATTTCCATTGAAGTAGTCAAAAATAAATGTATTTAATGTGGTGGTTCTAAAATATTAGTGGAACTATCTATGACGGTCTTCCCAATAAATAATGGACCCTATGGATTACAGTTTGTACCCGAAAAATAAGGTTTATTCTAGTTTATAAATAAAATTCCAAAGATTTGTCGCCTCCTACTATTATAGGGCTCCCAAAATTGGTCCAAACCATGAGATGAAGTTAGAAAAGATCACTGTAGAAGTCACCCATCCTATTTAATGCGATAAATATTGGATTTCCCAAAAATAGGAATTATCATATATTTTCCACCCATGTAGGGAATGTATTTTCATTTGGTGGGATTTCCACTTGTCGAGTATCCAAGGCCATGAGGATAGTACTGGGAGAGGCAATCAAATAATGTTAGTGAGGGGCCCTATATTAGTGATTCTCTATGAGATCCAATGCATTTATAAGATCATCAACAAATAGATTAGGTTCATTAAATCGAGGAGCTATATGACTTCAATCACATAGAGGGATATTATGATCCTTGGCATGTTTGGAAACAAATTACATTCTTACTTACCATACACACTAACGACTTCTCTGATTAGGATGGGTGAGGACACTAAGACCGATTGGGTGAATCTAGACATGGGGGTATTGTTTCCCCACTCAAGGAGAGATAATATATATTGGGGTATTTCCACAATCCATGTTTCGATCAACAATGATATCAATGTTGAGCCATTTATTCTATTAGAGTTGATGGATACAGGTAATTACCATGGGCTTAACCTATGTTTTCATTGCAACATCAAATTTATTGGATGGATTGATATTCTCTTTTCCCCTCCTGAGATATATGTGGGTTGGCAGTACTGTCTCATTAGAGGGACACATGATTCTGTTTGTCTTCATATTTAGATGAGTGAGGAATCCTACCAGGAATTCAATCATATATTTTTCACCATCTTGAGGAATATTTTCCCTATTATGATATGAATCTATGCCTCTATTAACCTAATCATATGGAATGTATGGGATGACCATTTTAAAAATAACTATATAATGAAGGGAACCTTAATTTTCACTGGATTGGCTTTGCAATCCAAATATTTGGCTAAATTTGAAAGAAGCTTACTATACCCAACAATTGATCTATACATTAAAATAAATTCATTCTACAGCATAGAAGATCACGGTAAGGATATTTAT
Source organism: Viscum album (assembly GCA_963277665.1). Classification (NCBI taxonomy): domain Eukaryota; kingdom Viridiplantae; phylum Streptophyta; class Magnoliopsida; order Santalales; family Viscaceae; genus Viscum; species Viscum album. Next base: position 917,973,224 of record OY728145.1, read on the forward strand.
GTAGTTCTACTAAAAAGACTAGTTTTAACCCAATGAAACAAGGTATTTATCCACTGGGAGTGTCATGATCTCAAGACTTTGACAATGTTGGTTGATGTCATCAAGATTCCCCTTACTTCCTTGGTAGGCCAACTTCTGATCAGGATGGTGATCGAATATCACCTATATGGTTTTGGAGAAACATATGTCTTGTCCCATAGTAAGGGACTCTTGTATGTTTAATCATGGAGTTGGAAGTGACTAAAATAACCTAGATAGCTAGCATATTTCTAAAATCTATAACATGCCCTCTTGTTGAGTGGATGATTCTATCTATTAATCATATCAGGATATTATTGTAACTAGTCTAGATATTGGTTTTAACACTTAAATATATCGGATCTATTTCTATTTGATCAGAATAGTATTTGATTCATGATTCTGATGTTCAATAAATATCGGGACATCTCTCAAGGGTTGTTCCAACCACATCATCACATCACTATAATATAAGGTATTCACCACTACCTCATGTAAAAGAGAAACCAAGTTGATATTTTTTTAGAATTGTGATCACTATCTTAAGGGTTCATCCTAAACCTTAACAAATCTTTCATGTATTGTGTAGATGTAGAGAGGAGAGAAACTAGAAGTGATAGGGAAGACTATATTGTGATCTCCTGGAAGGGGCCAAGAACATCCTTCACCTCCATGTACATATGGAGGGATCTGCGGATCCTGTGGATCATATATTCTGATATGGTGTACATCAGATGTTCAAATCCTACATAATACTCTTGAATTTGTGGTGGAGGCTCCATCATTGATTCATATGTCGCATCAGAACTATTGAGCCCAACAAGGTCCACAGTGACATGGTGTTTCCCATGATTTTTCTTTCAATGATGAATGTTCCTTATTATTCACTGAGATGATTATTTTGGGATGTTTGGATATTTTACCTGGAGAGGAACTATATTCAGTATGATTAAAACATGTGGCGGACCTCATCATTTTTTGGTTAGGACATGGAGATAACCTCCATGTCGACTATCCTTGGAGCAGGGAGGACCTCTGTTATGATTGATGGAAACATGGGGAGGACTTCCACTATGAATGACGAAGTTTTTTGAGGACCTCTAATCTGGTTGGATGGTAAATAGGGATGAACTCCTAATTGAGAAGTGGGATTATGATGAGTAACTCTATACTATTTCTTAAAAGGGTTGGGAGTATTGCAACTTTCGCTGTCGAAAAAGTGGGGAGGACCTCCGCCAGAGTTGGTGCTAGAGCAAGGAGGACCTCCACATTGGATGATGAAAACCCAAGGAGTTACACCATACTAGTTGTTGAAATTGTTAATAGGTCCTTCTATTGGATTGATGAAGGTGTGGTTAGGACCATCAAACTGAGTCTCTTCATCATGATTTGGACCATAATGCATATCAATAGGGCCAGTGATTGGAAGAGTCATCTTGGTTGACCTATGAGGTGGTTGGGGGTCTCAATCCCAATTCGGAGAAAATGAATCCCTGTTCTCCTATTGAAAAGATATGATGTGATAAAATAGTAGTGGTAGGGGCCATTTTAGCAACATAATATTCAACTTTTAATGAAATATTTTAGGTCTACCCCTGACACGTACATCAGGTGTTATAGACCACGGTCAATAGAGGTGGGATGAAATCCACCATCTATTATTCTAATAGGTTCAGTTAGTATTGGATTTGATGGGTCTATTTAAGATACCATCTTGTTGGATTTTGGGTAGTATTCTCTACCAACATGATGTAAGCATGCCCCACCTCTTAAGAATTGGGGATAGAGTCATCAGAAAACTCTAGAGAGAAACTCCAGAAGTAGTTAATCATTAGGATGGGTGGGGGAGGTCCCCCCCCCCCTTCATGACTGTCGGGGACCGAAATGTCAACAAGGTAGAGATACCTATAGTTTTTAGAAATCCACATCCCTTATGGGAAAGACCCCTTTTACTTGTAATGGTGTTGGAGGTTATCAATCACCCTCCTTTGGATGATCTTGGTGTGTGAGATAGGGCAAGGGTCCCCAATAGCCAAATTCATGGTAGGATTCATATAAGAAATGGGGATTTGGAGGATTTCAACATAAATGTTTTTTCGACCTTAATTTTAATGATAGCTGGGTTCCTGATATCCCAAATCGTGAGTCCTATTAGAAATGTGGATTCATCTGCGAGTACATGTATTACAAAAGAGATTCCCAAAACCCCAATGCCTCCAAATATTTAGGAGTAGAAATAGATCAACCCTGATCATGTAGCATACCAGAGAGGAAAAATGATAACAACCCCAATGTGTAGTTGAGTTCCTTGCTAGTCCCACCATTTAATTGGTAGGACCTGACTACAATTTTTTGGAATATGGAGACATGGAAATCTATTGCTACCCAAAATCTACTAGTCCCCATGGTTGAAGGGGAATATATTCACACCAGGTTAAATATTATAGTTTATGATGTTTTTGCTTGGTCTACCTCCATTTCCAAATGATTTTTTCTCTATCTCCATATTCCCACATTCAAAAGGCTGGTGGATGTCATCACTTTCATCAATGATTTCTACCCCTTGATTGAAACTAGAAGATGGGATTTTGATTCCTCCTTCTATGGATTCTTCCTTGGATTATATTTTCTATTCAAGATATCCCACATAGATTGAGTCATATTTATAGAAATCATTCCCAATTCCATATCTATGTGGATTCTACTTAAGTATTTTACATTTATATTGAGAGGAAATAAAATATTGGTTACACTACTGGAAGTGTGACCTTTCCCAACACTAATATACCACCTTTCCCAATGGTTTGTCGAAACCATTGGGAAATCCCACTTTTTGCCAACGGTTTTCCAAAACCGATGGGCAAGTGTAGGCTTTCCCAACGGTTTGGCCAAACCATTAGGAAAAGTCCACTTTGTGGCCACTATTCCCAATGGTTTGGCCAAACCATTGGGAAAGGTCCCCAATATATCAACATCTTCCTAGATTCCAGGGACCTATACCAATGGTTGTCAAAACCGTTGGTATAGGTCCTTTTATTTTTTATCGGATCCTCTTAACCAGAACATTCTATAAATCAAAATTTAAAATAATTCTATAAATAAAAATTTAAAATAATTATGATAATACATGTATATATTTATGAAATTATATTCACAAAATTCATGGTAGGTTAGTTGTTAGGTCGTTCAATGATAAACTCGAGGTCCTGGGATCAAATTCTAGCGAATGTTTTTTTTGGAAATACATATACCAACGGTTTTATGGAACCGTTGGTATAGGTCTATACCAATAGTTTTCCAAAAACCGTTGGTATAGACCTATCCCAACGGCTTACTTGCCTACGGTTCTCCAAACCGTTGGTATAGGCCATACCAACGGTTTGGAGGCCTATAACAACGGTTCCAAACCATTGGTATATGTTAGTTTTCAAGTAGTGTTAATAGAGTAGTCATGCTGGGAATATTTAGGGATTTCCAGACATTAGCCTCATTGTCCATCTCTAAATATTCATCTTAGGGGGAATCTCATATGAGGAATCATAGACGATGAACCAATGAAATTTTGTGTTAATAATGAGATAATCAATTCTAGCGGTGAATTAATTCCATGTTTTTTGACCTTTAGAATCCCATGTGAAATGCATGTGGTAGGTATTATGGCTCGGGTCACAATTTCTACATCTTGTGGAGACGAATCAGTAAATATTGTTGAGATAGATTAGGGTAATGATTTAACATCTTATGGAGAGAGGATGGTTGATAAAAATGTTCTATGGAGTTTGATCGTGGACGTGTGATACTTAGTGGGAATATGTCACACCTGGGATTAATGATGGATTAGAGCGACCCAAGAGTTGGATTTGAGTGTTGCGAATAGAAACACCCAATAGAGACTGACCTATAAGGTGTGTCCCTAAGAGGTAACACCTAGATAGTTTACTAATTGATGGAACAGAATGCCCATTGAGGTGGATCTATATGTTTGAGTAGAATTACCCTTTATGTAGATCAGTGATGTGTTTTTATAAGAGGGAAGATGTCATGCTTAGGTTTAACGATGGATCAGAATTCCTTGTGGAGGAAGACCGAAAAGTTTTGATTGAAACACCCCCGAGAGGTGGGTCTAAGAGGTGTTTATCTTAGTGGGAACACCTTTATAGTTTAATAATGAATGGATTAGAATGAACCATGAGGTGGACCCAGAAGGTTGATCAGAATTCCCCTTGAAGCGGAACATGATGGTGTGTTCTTAGGAGGAAATATGTGGCATTTGTGTTTATTGATGGATTAGAATGAACCATGGAGGTGGACCCCAAAATGTTTATAAAATTGACTCATGGAGGTGGATCCATGGGATGTATCCCTAGGAGGGAACACCTGAATATATTACCAAGGGATCCGAACACCCCATGGAGGTGGATCAAAGAGTTGTGTGTCTAGGAGGAAACACCATGATAGTTTACCAATGTTTTTATTCATCATGAGGGAGGAGTCCTATATGCCCTTATTATAAAAAATGGATCGAAACCCACAATGTTTTATGTTGTGGTTTAGTATAATTTGATAGTACTGATCCTTGTTGTTTAACATCATGTAATTAGGATGATTTTTTTAGAAATGAGTTTCTACAAGGGATGGTTTGTGGATTACTCACAGAATCATCCCTCTACAGGTTTCCAATCCCATTGTGGGAAACGGTAGTGTAGGGATTACAAGTGGAAGGTTAAATCTCTAGGTTTACAATCCCTATGGGGTGGCATATGGAATCCTAGGATGTATGTACATGTGGAATTTTGTTCTCATAACATAGTGTAATGATATAGTTTTCTATCAATAAATCTGGGAGATTTCTTGTATTTTAACTTCATACAACTTGAAAACTGAGATGGAAAGATTTATATATAGTAGAAAATACATAGAAAAGATCACTCCCCATTTATTGGTCTTACAAGACCACCACTAATAAACCTCTAGGTGGGACATAGAATTGTAACTACCATGGAGTAGTGGTCAATCAGGAGGATGATGTTAGGGTCCCTATTCGTATAACCAATAGGCAATATAATGCTTATGATTAGAAGTGAAAAGTTGTTCAATGGTTGTGATAGAGACATATGGGACATCTGGTAGATGAAATTATTTTTTTACAAATAAATGTGTTGGGAGGCATGAAAAAGTTTCCCAAGCATGGGGATCTAGCTTACAGAAAACTAATAGAGTCAGCATGCATAGTTGCATACAACATGCGAAGTTGCGTGCAGATCATGGTTATGAGCAAGAACATTCTTTTAGTTCACACCCATTTAGAAGTAGGTTAAATTGTGCGAAGATCAACCCGCCATAGGATAAATCATGATTGATACCACAAGTGGGTTTTCACACAAATTCACTACCTTTGACGGTCCATGATCTCTGGTTTTGTTTGTTGTCCTGGAAGGAGTGTTATGCCTAAGAGAGAATCTCTTCATCTTTATGAGGGACACTCTTAGGGTAGGGGTGAACATATATTTAGTTCCAAAATTCTTGAATATTATTGTAGAATTTTTTGGTTTCCAAATTTGATTTTTGTGCATCTCTATTTTTTTACATCCATATATTTGATGTGCATCACTTCAATATTTACGACACATTTACCACACAAAATGATGGTTTCCCCTTAGGGATGCACCAAGGATTCAATATTGCATGAAACATTACTTTTTAACACAAGGGAATTAGGTATGAATTAATATTAAGGATATTAAATGAACATCTCATCATCCATAGGACACAATTCTATTTCTTAAAGACATAAACCTTTACATGAACTCATGAAATGTTTCATGAACCCTATTCATTAGCCTATGAATGCTCCTTGGGGGGTTGTTATGTTTGGTTTACCAAAAACTAGTTGTTTAAGGTATAAAATGATATTTTTCATCCAAAAATGAACCCTTTTATTTATGATCATTTATTAAGTTATAATGGTAAAAAGTTATGTTTCCACAATTTAGATTTTATTTAATGGTGATTTAACTAGTATATAAAGCTTAAAATGTCTCCAACACTTGTCTAAATGTTTTATTTTGAACGATTTTAGATATTTAAAAATAATGTCTATGAATTTTTGATTCCTTGGTCCCACTTTACCATTAATATTACTTTTTAATATATTAATATTTTGGGAAATTGCATGATTTAAAATCCTCACACACACAAAGGGGAACATAGTCTTCTACATTAATCACAATATTTGAGAATAATATATCATCTCAACCATACCCAAATCAATTCCAAGAATACTTATATTTTACCTAAATACTATGGTCTTCTCCTAAGACCATATTATAACGATTTAAGGTACAATCATAAGAGGTATCTCAATTAAGTGGTAGTAATTTTATCTGATTCTTTCCATGTTTATCTCTTATTCTACAACCTCAAAATATTTTTATTAGATCCTAAAATAATTAATTAAGTATCATAAGTTTAATAAAGTTTTATTTTGATTATAGAACAACCATTTTACACCTATTTTCCATCTAAGGATAAATGAAAGTATCACTCATCTATATGTGTAGACTACTACCTCCACACAGTGATGGGATTCATTTTCCAAGAGCAATATATTTCATTTCCAATAATCACATTCTATGGAAAAACCATAAATTATATATAATGAATATATATGATACTCATATCAGGAATAATATCTTTAAATATTTTATTTATAATATACTTTGAAATGTTATTACTCATTTAGTCATTATAAAACACTCTTGTTTTCGTCGGTTTTACCTCTAACATGAGTGGAAATATATTGTTTATGAAATAAATGATTAAGGAATGTTGAATAATATTGATTTTATATAAAAATATGTTATAAAGGAAATGATTATTATTGTGGAGATAATGGAACTATGATCAAAGAATGAGGACATGAACTGTCAAACCAAAAAAAACATTAAAATGAATAGTGATGTTAATAAAGAATTTTCAATGAATGATTGATAATATGTTATAAGTAAACCAGTAATGCTATTATAAGTACAAATATGGTTCTATTATAGAATTTAAATAACATAAAATTTATTTTAGATGAGTATAGAGTTCTTATGAAGACATTAATACTTAAATTAATAATAATTTTGTCTGATATACATTTCAATAAGGCATGTTTTTATTATCCAAATAATTTCATTTATATTGGGTATATACTACCCCATTCACATATTTTATCATAAACTCCAATTTAGTATTAGTATGTAATGATAAAATTTTTGTTTAAAAATTTATGGGGTTTTGAATCAAAATTTTTTAATGTACCAAGGGATTTCAGTTAAAATATGATTTTATTTCAGTTCTGTTAATTTTTATATGTCCTTTTTGAAATTTATATAATCACAATACATTAGAATCCATATATTTTATTCTCCAATAGTTATTTTTTTGGTTTCTAGTTTATTTTCCATTTCATATGTTTTTAGATAAATAATAATTAAATTAATTACATGTAATGAACATTATATTAATGAAATTCATATTTTAATGTTTTTGTTCAAAACTATTTTCTTCCATGCTAATGTTTTGTATGTTTTTTAGGAAAATTATTCCTTATTAGTAAATGATTATTTTCTGTATTTCTTAATTATATTAAAATTTATTTATAATGTTTTAAAATTAATATTTTGGATTTTTTCCAATCATTGTATTTTTGATCATTTTACCAAAAAGTGAAATGAATTTTTATTTTAATATTTACCACATGAACAATGTGTCCCACCTTCATGAACAATTAGTTCACTTAAACTTCTTTCTAACTACCTATGTTTTTATAAATTATTAATCCTTGAATATACACTATGTTTGATAACTTCTCCACGTAAAACCCCATACCCATGTGAAGCATGCCACTTTTAATTAAAATAGATATAATCCTCTATATGGTTTCTAATGAATAATTGGTGACAAATAGTTACAACCACATTATGAAATAAAGTTCACTTTTGATACCTTTTCAACCATGCGTAACTAAGAAACTAATAAATCCATTTAAAAAATTAATATTCTAAATTTTAAAATTTTCATGTATTGTATATTTAGGTATGAATAGTAGATTAACAAAATTATAATTAATAGTATATAGTAAATTATTGGAAGAAAAATTATTACTCCAAAATTTCATTTTCTTTTTAAAATATAATTTCAATATATTTTAGGATTTTATTTAAAAGTAAAAATAAATATATTTTAGAAATATAAGTTTTTTTAAAAAAAATTATTATTACATTTAGAATAAAAATATTATCCAAGTAATGTATTTTGAAATTTTTATAAATTGTTTTTACGAAAATAGTGTAATAGAAAATTTTTTCTAATCTTGTGAAATTTTAGAGAATTGTTAGTATATAAGTATGAATAAGAAATTTATTTTACCTATTTATCAAATAATTATGATTTTTATAATTTACAATATACATCATAAGATATTTATTTAATATTTATAAACATATAATTTATATACTACAACTCGTAAATATTGTATTCAAAATTGTAATAATAAATTATACATTTTATTTTTTGAAAATAATTATTACAACATTAATAAAATGAATAAGAAAAATTGGATTTAATATTTATAATTATTTTCTGAAATTATCTAATAATTACCACTTATGTTTTGGCCAAAATATTATTTTACCTTAGGAAATAACTAGTTTCTATCGTTAAAACTAAAATGATTAAATTAATAATTATAAGGTCAAAGGGATTAAAATATGTTTAAAATGTGTCCATAAAATTGGTTGAGGATTTATCTACCTTATCTATTTCCTAACAAATTATTTTTTGGAATTTCTTTCCACCTTCCTTGAGAGTGACTTCTTATTAATGAGTTTATTTTTTTATTTAAATAAATTCCATCCCTTTTCACTTATAAAAGGGTCTCTACTCTCCTCACTTACCCTCACACCCCAAACTATTATGTTTGAACCAAAATCTAAAAATAACTCTCCAAAAATATTCTTACACATCATAAAGTGTTTTTTTCCATCCCAAAATACTATCCCCCAATGTCTTAAAACCCTTCATAAATTAGATAATTCAAGAAAGAAGATATATGATTCTAACATCCCATTCTCACTTATATTTATTTTTGAGAACTCTATGTTCTTCATGTTTCATTACTACATCAAAAAATTGTAACATTAATATCCTTGATATACTGATATATTAATATAATTTTGGAATAATATTAAACCACCTTTCCCCATTTCCATTACGAAAAATGAAATGTGAAACATTTGTATGTTTGAAAAACCTATTCTATGAATAAAATAGTTAGTTTTACCTCACTATATATCCTATATGATCCAAAAAGGAACATATTATATAATTATTGACTTTAAATCTTAATTTTTTCGATAATACTATACCATAATACTAATTTATATTCTTTCTTAAAAAGTGAAATCATCATCCATTCGTATGTGTGGATTACCCCCTTTATGGTCCAATACATTATATTTTTCAATTTATCCCATCATAAATGGATCTATAAATGGGATTAAATGATAAATATGATTTTTAAATAATAATAAGTTTATATCATTTTTTTAATAAATTCTTATTTTTATGAATGAAATACAATCATTATAAAATTAACCATCTTAAACAACTAAACCTAGAGGAAAAAATTGTATTGATAATATGAAATTGTTTTTAAACCATAAATTATTCTCTTAATTTGTATAACAATACTATATTAAACTAATAAACAATGGATTATATTGTTATTCTATTGTTATAATTATATTTCAACTAAATAATCTCATATTTATCCATGAATCATGGTTGGTTCATGTTTGTGTCAATTTATCCACCTACTTGTACAATGCTATGAAATTATATCCTGGATGATTATGTTAAAAAAATTAACAGTTTAATAAGATATAAATATGAGTGTAATTTATTTTTATTGGTATTGGATGTTTTATATCAATATCTAATTCATTATCTATCAAAACACCATTTGTGGGATACAAATAAATGAAATGTTCCTGGTTTAGATTTTATCTTCTAGGATAATGACTAAAGAACTCAAGAATGTAAATTTAAGCTTTATAAATAATAATAAATAAAAAATTAAATTACATTTAATAATATTTGGAGGAAAAACTCTTAAATAATAATGAATACCAATACCTCACTTATAAAACAAGTACAAATTGTCAATACTATAAACTCTCGATGTGGGAAAATATGAAACTATTATAAATATAGAAAATAATTATAATTGAAAATTATAAATTGAAATAATTATGAATAATTTTCTAAAATAGGTTATTAATATTTTTTATGATATTATAAGTTAAATCGCTTTTGATAAAGTCAAGAGTAAAGGAAGGGGACTTCGGTAACTCAAATCCCATTCTTTTAGTTATATGGTTTCCTTTGAACATCAACCAAAAATATTCACATTATTAATTAATATACTATTTTATATGATTTTACCTTTTATCTTTTTATGTATAATTTATATTTTGATTACAATATTCCTACATGATTCTTCTATCACCTAAAAGTATAATGTTACCATGAACAAACCTCCATCTATTAATTGGATCTTCATTTCAAGTTTATGTTTTCAAATTCCACCAATAATTTCCTTTTAAGAAATTAAGTCCATATATGTATTAATTTATATGATCTTTAGAATTTCCTTTTCTGTTTTAGAATATAATTTTTATTTTCCCCTTTTTATTGTGTGTTTTTAACAAAGGTATTTCAAAATATCAAAAATTATTTTCGTTTAAAATCAATTTTTTTCTTTGGATTTAGTGTTCCTACTGATCCAAAATGATCTATTTTCAAGGATGATAATATTTTTGGACAAATGCCTAAAATATTTTATGAATTTAATCTTTTTGGTGATGAATATAATATCTTTTAAGTGATTCCATTCCAAATATAATGTGAAACCCATTCAGGGTCATGGGTATTAATGATGTGATGATTTGATGGTTTTATGTGGTATAGATGTATGGTTAATATTTATGTGATTTATGGGCCCTTTATAAACCTTCAATACAATAGGAAAATATTTAAATATCATAATATAATGGTAAAATGAGTAGTGAAGATCAATCCAAAATGGGAAACGTGTTCTAATTCCTAATATGCTATAGGAAACATACTATGGTGTCTAATCCTATATAGGAAATAGATTGTGATTATTGATCTATTATTGGAAATAATTTTTTATACCTAATCCAAAATGTTGTGTTTCTATTATTATATTGGTGACAAACTATTTTGATGTGGGACTATTAAATTCCCATAGATCATGAGTTATATATGATGTTTTCATAGTCATTACACCTAGTAATATGTTTGGTTCTATGGGATTTATTTTTCTCATATTATGTAATAATAATGAATTTTATTATTCCATTTTCATTTAATTATAGATTTCAATTATATCTTATGTTTTTATATATTCTTATGATCCCACCCTAGGTATGATGTAGATATTTTTATTATTCCCTTATTGAGTGTTTTTACTCATCCATGTCTTATATTTATATTACAGAGTCCACTATGATTAGTTTATCTAGTGACACATATAGGAGAAGATCCATTTTAATGATATTATAGGGAACTTTTGTCAATATTTATAAAATAATCCGCTAATGTAACTAGTCTCCAAATACACAAAAACTTTTGATTCCTAGGATATAGAAATTATAATATAAACTATTGTTTTAATTATGGAAATGATGTAATTGTTTGATTTTATAAATCATTTAAATGTTTTCATATAAATTTAGAAAGAAAATATTTTTCTATATTTTTTTAGTTTTTTATAAATTTATATTAGGAAACAAGTATTATTTTTTATGTGAATAAAAATAATTTTGAACGTATATTTATAAAATTATTCTTAAAAGTTGTTGAAAGAAACTTATTCTTAACTTATTTAATAATATTTTGTTTTCTAATGGATTAGTTTTGTTACAAAACATTATTTATGATGAATTGATGGACTTCTATAACACATTACTCATAATGGATTATATATTACTTTGAGATCATTCCCTTTCTTATGATCGTGTCCTATATCACTCTTCTATATTCATTAGACATTATTTTTCTTATTCAAGTCTGCATTTTTTATTTCATTGATGAATTCAATATAATTTATATTACTTTTATGATTTCATAACCATGTATCATTACTATATACAGTATAGGTTGAAGGATGTTTATTAAGAATTTTAATTCACTGATAGGGAAAATATTCCATATTCTTTATTCAATATGAACAATTATCAATTTATATGGAATTTTAAGATAGAATTTTATTGATAATTCAATATATAATAAGAATTCATTGGATGTGTAAGATACCGGTCAAGCCCAATTTTAGAAATTCCTTCGATCATATGTCTCATGAGACAAAACATTAGGCCTCCTATATTAAATGGGAATGTAGTTTACATCCAACCATTTATTAAGAATGATGAATAGGTCAATACCTTGATGGTAATATTATTGATAACATAGTTGTGTCCTAGATGGAATGCTCATGAATGATAGATTTATGTTTCTCCTTTATTGATAATTTAGTTTCCATTATCGATGTCATTTCCATATTGATATTAGTGATGGATTTTCAATTAAAACAAGTTGTTGATTAATTGGAATGTTTTTTGATGTTCCACTCTTCCATATTGATTATTCCTTATTCACTAGTGATAACTTCAATTGTATATAACCATTACTAATCATATGACATCACCCACTATTTTTTCCCTTCCCCTTGGATATAAATAATGATTCTTTTACTAATTTGAAGGATATAAGAATGTTTTTCATGCTATGATTTTAATTTTAAATTCAATATAGAAGTAAGGTATTCATCTAGTTTTCCATGTTTTCGAAACTGATTAATCCTGGGTGGTTTGATCCCGTGAATCTGTTACCAATGTAATAAGTAAGAACAAGATCTTGGTTTATGTAGTTACCAAAATTATAGATGGTATCAAATTATAATAGTAGGAACTTTGGGAACATGATTTTAAATGAACATATCTAACTTGGGAAATGCTAGAATCGCTTAGGTTATTTGAGAAATTTTACCATCATAGTAATTTTTGTTAAATTACACAATATTCCTGATGCTTTTGAGCTATGTGTGTTCCATTTCATAGTGACAGAACATGGATGAAGTATGTATTAAATACTAATATGGAAAATAATGGTTAATGTTTTATGAAATAATATTGATGTATTAACATATATGGATTCAAGTGTTATGTGTTGTGTTATTTTATTTAAGGATTTGTAATATTTTATGATGATCACATGTTTAAAATATTTTTTGTTCTTCTAATTATTTATAGGGGTACCTTAGAGAAATTTATTGAGATAAAAAAATTGAGGTATATATGGTATGTATAAACCTCATGTTTAAAGGATATCTAAAAAAGAATGATATTTTTTGGACATATGTTAAAAAAGATTAATAAAATATCTGGATAATATTATATTGGATTATTATGTTGAATTGGGATAAACGTTTATAAAATATTGGAAATATATGATTTATTATTTAGATTACCATGATATTGGGAAGTGATTCAGTGGCTAGGTGATTAAAAATATTTTTGATGAAGTTCATTATATATTTGGGATCATTATAGGATAGTGGGGGATGTTTTATTTTTTTTTTATAATATGGGATTTTATGTCCAAAATGGATGATATTATTTTAGTAATAAGGACTGAGTATCATTTTTAATGAATAATATTTTTTGTGGTTTTATGTTTATTTAAGCCATTTCTGGAATGTATTTGTATATTTTAGAGAATATACAATATTAATATATAACTTTATGAATGAATAAATTTTTTTGGATATGAATGTTAAATATATCATTGAAGAATACATGATTAGGTTATTTTTTGTGGTTAAAATTTAATAAAGAATATTTTATGAGTTTTAAATTGTTCATTGGTTACTATTGAAATTTTATTGATTATTATTTATGTATTATATTAATAAATTAATGTAAATCTAAAATTTTATTTTTTAGATAGTTGGAATAAATTTTCATCATTTATGAAATTTATGTATGGTTAAAAGTTGATTTTAGTGGTTCAGGTAAGTAAATGTCATCATGTTCATGATGATACATATCGATGGATAAAATCATGATTATAGATTGAGAATAAATAATTTAAGTTAATTTAATCATATTTTATACTCCAAAATTAAATAATTTTCTTAAACTAAAAAAATAAAGATAAATCTATTGAGTCTTATCTATAAATTAATACTCAACTACCAAGGAATTATTTCAGAAACTCATTAGAAAGTTTGAGTCGTATAGGGATACACACATAACAAGTTTCTTTGATATTACCAAGAAATTTACGTTCATGAAAAAATATTTGTCTTATTTTTTTCAATGTTATATTCATTTTATGAAAGAATAATTAAAATTTCAATGAAAAATTTTCTATAATAAGGGTAAAAGGTAAAATCACAAGATTTTATTTTGTACTTTCTTTTAAGAAGAACCCAATATTAGATTGGATGTAACACACACGAAATTGAGTTTTAAGGAACTGGAAATTAATATTCATCAAATATAACTACTATAACATATTCATTTAGTTTATGGGTATTCTAATAACCAAATATTCTAAAATAAATTCCATGATTGATAGCACATGTGATATGAAACACTGATCTTAAACGAACGATGAAATGTTATTATTTCGATGTGATCGTTATATCCTAGATGTACAATTATTGGATATGATTAGGAAGATACATATTTTGAAATATATATAAAGGTAAAAATACATGAAAATTTATCAATAAAATATGAGGAAATAGGAAATTAATTTTTAGTGAAGTCATTTTATTATTCCAAAATATGTTCTCTTCTAAAATTTGTTTGATTAATTTTTTTGATTGAATGTTAAAATTAATTTTTAAAAAATTTATTAATTTTAATTGATTAAAATTACATAATATTAGAAATTATTTCTAATAATAATCATTTTATGATTTTTTTATAATTTTCTAAAATGTTTAATTTTTTAATGAATAGTTAAATTGCCATTTTTATAGAAAAATGTAATTTCTTTTCACATATTAACAAAGTAAAATTGTATTTGGAATTATTTGTAAAACTTAATTATTTTATTTTTATTAAAAATAATCCAATTATAGATATTTTAAATAATTTTATACTTGAATCTGGAAAATACTATTTTATACTTAAAAATGTTTTTTTTCTAGAAATACTTATTTAATGTCATTTTAGAGTTCAAAAAATAATTTTTCCCACTTATATAAATATAATTTTATTAAGTAAAAATTGTTTTTTAATTAATTAATTCAAAATTAGCCTTGGATTATTTTTTAATATTTCTCTGAAAAATATATATTTATTGGTGAATAGTTTGAAAATACAGTTTTTTTGATATACGTTATTTGTTATGATTTCACCCGGACAAAAATATTATATAAATTTTTATTTATCTTATGGAATGAATAATTTAAAATAATATATGAAAAATATCATTCTTAAATAATTTTAAAATTGTAAATTATAATTTATTACATTGTAAATATAAAAATCCTTTTTTTGTGCCGTAATAGTGCTTGTACAAAACTAAAAATGTCAATTCTAGTTTCATAATGATAATAATGGAGAGAGAAAGATCAATTTCTTGAATTTTTAGTAATTTTTTTCATAAATTTTGATTTTCATTTATAGTTTTAAATTTTATATTTATATAATTAGAATCTTAACAAAATTATTATGCAATTGCTTCCCAATGTGAAAAAAGTCAAGATAATATACTAAATATATCATTACGATATGGATGGGGATATATATTAATTAGAATTGAATATAAATGATAACAATTAGTTTTAATATTTTTTATGCAAATCATTAATTCTTTATTTTTAAAATTATTTAATTTTCTAAATCACTTACCCTTTGACAGAATGACGTATATGAAAACAATAAAATAATTAAATAAATAATGTCTAAAATTTTAAAAATTAAAATATTTAGATGATCTAGAGTGTAACATAAGTTTTATAGTTACATATGAATTATAAGTGATGACATTAGAGGTTTTATTCTAAAATAATATTTTACTTGATTATTTCAATTCAATGATAGTGAATATTAATGAAAAGGCCTTAAATAGTATTTAATGGTTAGAAATTATATTAAAATTATTTTAAATTTATAAAAAATTATATCTTGTCTCATATAAATATGATATATCTTATAGAATAATTTTTCTAGATGCGTGACACTTTTCATTTTCATAATTACATATAAGACCCTTAAATATTAATTAATTGGGAAAACACCTTTGGTTTTTTCCTATAAAAGGGACCACATCAAAATTTTAAAAAAACTCAAATTTGGTTTTTTTATAAAAAATGTAACGAAATAAATCCCTAAAACTTCCTTCACATTTACTATAGTGGTTATTTTTGGTGTAACAAAATCCTTATAGGTCTTAATTTGTAAGGAAAATGAGGCTGTCTGGTGAATATGTATAGTTCTTAACTGAGTGCTTTCATTTTTTTTCTTATTACAACTCCTTCATACATTAAATAAATTAAATAATATAACCATTATCATTCTTATAATATAGTTTTCTTATGTTAATATAATATCCTATTATCATCTCCTTCTTCAAAAAAAGTGGAAACAAAATCATCGTTTTTGTGTACAGAGGACAATCACCATGTGAACTGATGTAATTCATTTTCCTTCCCCACCAATAGTGATTATTTATTGTGATTTATTTAATGTGATTATATAATATTAGTGATTCATATTTCCTTAGGGAAAATTAATATATATTTTATTTTCGTACACTTCACTTTATTTCGTATCGATATCGTCGTTCTTACTTATGTGTTGACTACAACCTCCATGAAGTGATGTGATTCGTTTTTCATCAAAAAACATATGGTTTATATATATAATTTTATATGATGAAATAAAATTATATATAAGATATAATTTTCATTTTTGAAAGATAATATAATACGTACCTTTTTCCCATCATGGCTGTTGAAAACGGAAATGGTTCACATTTATACGTATGACCAATCATCCCCGAGATTAAAACATAATTCATTTTTTATAAATATAACTCACGGTAGGATTTAAAATTATTATTTAAATTTAATAATGATAATTATTTCTATATTATTATTCTATAGATGATGAAATAATGATCATTTTTACCTTAGTGAACTAACCAATGTGATTTTGGACATACGAGCCGAATATTTTCAAAGCGTCCTACATGAACTAAAATGAATAAGTAATTGAATATAAAAGGATACTAAATAAAATAAAAGATATGTTAAAATTTAAAAAGTTTCTTAACAAATTAATTATTAATATAATTTTATTATTATGGATGACTGGATGCATATATGATGATTCAGGCCCAAAGTAAAGGACGTTATTCTAAAAATAAATCTTCTCCACTTTCCTTTTCCAACTCTTATGCTTTAATATCAATCATCCCCTACAAGTTTCACAAATATTAATATTTATTCTTCAAAGGATACTAATGATTATTTTTTAACATATTTGACATTAATTACAATA
This sequence comes from Viscum album, assembly GCA_963277665.1. Taxonomy (NCBI): domain Eukaryota; kingdom Viridiplantae; phylum Streptophyta; class Magnoliopsida; order Santalales; family Viscaceae; genus Viscum; species Viscum album. Next base: position 917,990,893 of record OY728145.1, read on the forward strand.
TTTTTAAGAGGTATTTTTTGTTTTTATATAAGGGATACATTACTTTAAAAACATAGTATTAAATGGTTAATGGATTAATTTTATTATTATTTTCATCCATGTATATATTGTTATAATTATGTTATAGATCTTTTAATATTGAAATAAAATAATTATAAATGATATAAAATGTATATTTCAATTGTTTTCATAAATGAATCCTTTTATTGAACATTATGATATTATATAAAAAGGATAAAAAGAATGTTTTATTTTAATATTTAAGGTGTCAAACACATTTCCCATAACCATAATAACTTTTTTATAATTATATTTCATTATTATATACTTTTTTCGTTAAAAATAAACCACTTTACCATGGTTATAATTATTTTCACCAAAAAATAAAATGCAATTTATATTTTGGTATCAAGAAATATTTTTCATATGGGTGTAAGTAATCTCTCCAAACCACTATTTTCTTTAGGTTATACCCATTATCTCTAAATCTAAAATTATATTTCTAGTTGGTGTTATTTATTGGTTATAAATTATATATATATATATATATAATAATCCTAGAGCATTCTCTCTTCCTTTGATTGGGTAATAAATTCTTATGTTAATTTATCAAATTACAGCATTAATAAATAACTTTTGATTATGATATGATTTAGGATTATGCAACCTATTTCTATCCGTGGGAAATTAATATATTTCTTCCTTATTATTGATTTAATGTTTTAGCACACATAATAAAGAACATGTTATAATGGGTTCTTTTAGAGAGCGCTCCAATTCATTAGGTAACAGTTTTCTCTCATGAGATGTCATGTATGTGATTAGGGAGTAAACATAATTCGTGATTGGACTCTTTCCACCATATTATATTATATTGGAAGTTACCATTGACATATTCATATGTAATTTTTTCTGTTAATTACACATTTCTTATGTTTCCATAATCTTATGATATAATTTTCATTATGTTATTGACCCATGTTATTTCTAATAAGAATATATTTGAAGGAAATTATATATTACATCATAAGGGTGAAATGTAAAATTTTGTTTGAAAAAGTTTTCATAAATATTTCCTTATTTAAATATAAACCTTTTGAGTGTTACTTTTTCATATAATATTTCATATAAAATATTTTATGAAAATATTTTTGTTGGAAAGTTTATTTCATGGGTATTAAAATTATTATTTTGAGACTAAAATTTATTTTAAAATAGTAACATAATATTTTATAATTAATAATCTGAAAAATTATATTTGTTGTTTTTTATGTTTATTAGTTATATTTTTTACTACATGCACCTTTTAAAATGTTTTTTCATATGTGTTTTTGGATGGGTGGGGACATGGATGAGGTAAATATGAAAATTGTGAAGACATGTCATGAAAGGAAAACTTGTTATATCAAAAAAGAATTATTTTGTGGAAAAAATGAAAACAATGTAGAAGTTACAACTTTTGAATGTAATATTTATTTATGGTAGGGAGATGGAATAATTCTCTAAAACTATAAACCAGAAATACACTGTAATGTATGAATAAGAATCCTTAACTAAAAACTAATGATTATGTAATGATTAAGGTTTTATCCTACCTTATATGAATAGAAATAACTATATTATCTAATCAATTAATAATTTATCCCTTAATAAAATGAATAATAAATCAATCATTTATTATTAATTGGTATAAAATGAAACTAAAATATTGTTTAGGTAAAAGATATATTTTTCGTAAAACTATTTTTTCTGTATAATTTAGTTTTTTATAAAGCAATTAAATTAAACATTATTTATTAGTAATTATAATTAAATTAGTACACTATATATGAAATTTAATTATTTATCATTCTTGTAAATATATTTACAAAGAATGTAAAATAAGATATTCATTTTATGGTTGAAAATAATTTTTCATCAAAATTTTTTTTATTTCATTTTGTTTTTGGATGTTATAAATAATTTATAAAAAAAATTCAATTTTCTAACTATTTTTATTATATTTGAAATAATAATTTCATAATAGGCTTGGAATTATTTTTTTTTATTTTTTAATGGATTTATCATTCTCTGAATACTGAAAATTTGACTTTTTTCGAAACCGTCTCATTTCCCTTCATTAAATCAAGTATTTAAAAAGTCATATTATACATTGGATTCAGTTTTAATGTATAATAATATTAATTTAATTCAATATAATATAATTAATTTCATAGGAATAATCATTATTTATTTTTTGGGTTTAAGTTCATTTCTGGGATTGAAAACAAATCTTTCTAAAAATTATTTATCATTCCATTTTACACATTTAAATTAAAATAAATTATTTCAAGTTATAGAAATTTATTATTTTAAAATTTATTAAATATTTTTAATTTTAATGATAATATTTCATAAATATTTTCACTTTATTTTTTTATGAATAGTTACCATATTGAATATTTTTCACCATAGTATGGATACAAAAGTTAAAATATAGTTAAAACTGTGGAAAAAGATAATGAAATCAATGTAAAGAAGTTAGTTATCCAAATTTATTAGTGATTTTAAACAAAATCTATGTTTATGGAGTTAACTAATTTATTTTAAAATAATATTTTGAATTTGGGAACCCGTGTTTGAATTTTATGAACATAAATTATATCATACCCAAATTTAAAACAATTTGTGGGTGTTTTTATTTAATAGTATAATTAAAAGGATACATTATGTTTTTACTTGATTAAAATGTATAAAAAAATATTATTAAAAAAATTAAAAAACATTATTTATATCGTATTCCTACATGAATTTATGGTGAAATTATTTTTACACTTAAATTAGGTAATTTCCAAAAAAATATTTTCCATGTGTTTTTCTTCCTCATATTAGATATAGGTTCTACCAAATATAGTTATTGAATCAGATAAAATTATATAAAAAATTAATAATTATAATTTTATTCTTATATAAGTAATTTTTTAATATACATAATATAATTATGTTTTAATGGTAAAAATATATGTTATCACTATTTAAGTTAAATTGGATTTAATGTGGGTTTAACTAGTTGATCCGGCTTAAAATCCCTCCAAAACATAATTAATGTGATTGGATGAGTTTCTTTACCCTATAACAACATATATATATATATATATATATATATTTAGTTTCGTTATTTCATGTAACATTAAATGCATCCTTAAAATATTTAAAATCATTGAATAATTAGAAGAGTGCCCCTCTCCACTCTTTTAATAGGGTACCACAATATCATGATTATTCCAATATTTTGAGCAATAAATATTGGAAAATACCTACACTAAAGCATTAATAGATCATTCTATTCATCCATGATTTTATTTTATTACCCTAATATTATTCAAAGTAGGCTTGAGGTTTTATCCAAGGATGTCTCTCAAATAAGTGGTCATTATCTTACACAACTAATTCAAATATAATTTATTCAATTAATTACACTAAATATATTGTATCCCAAATAAAATAATTACTATAGTATACTAATTATTCTTATATGTTATTATGATTATAGTAAAACTATTATCTATGACATTTCCATCAAATGAGAAATGAATGTATAATGAATTCATATGTGAGGACAAGCACAACTATGTTGCGATGTGATTCATTTTTCATCACTTCCTCTCATGGATGGTTATTCTAGTGGATTTAATTTATATATATATATATGTGATATTTATAATTTAATAATTATTATTTAATTATAAAATAATATACACTTTCTTTTCCTTTTTGTTATTAGAAAATGGAAGTATCATTCATACGTATGTACGTACTACACTCTCCATGAGCGATATATTTTATTTCCAATATATGCCTTTTCTGGATGGTCCAAATATTATTTATAATTAATATATATGATAATATTATCTAGAATAATCTTCTGAGATTTTTATATTGACATCATAACATGGAATATTCTTACTCATTTGTTCTTTATAACACATTCTTATTTTGGTTAGTTTTACCACCTAGATGAGCTATGTTATAATATTTATAAAATTAAAGTATATGGAATACTTAATACTGGTGATACTTCATAATAATATCATATACATGAAATTATTAAGACTCTATAGATAATAGAACCCTAATCACAGTGCACTGACCGGTACAACCGAACTGAGACATGTACTACCTAGAATAGTGATTTTAATAAGGAATTGTTAATAAATGGGTGAAAATATGTTATATGTAAACCATGTATGGTTTTAGGTATGAATATGGTTTTGTTATAGAACTATAATAATTTTATATTAATTAACCCGGAGCTTATAGGGCTTATGCTTGAAGCCATAATTGACGTAAGGGGAATTTTAACTCATTTTCACTTCAATGAGACATGTTTGTATTACACACCTTATTTAATTTCTACGGTAAATATACATCACATTTGACATTTTATATCATGAATTCCAAATTATTCATGCTATTTAATGATTCAATTCATGTTTAATATTTTAAATAGGTTTTATTCAAATGTTATTAATGTTGAAAAAGATTAATGCTACATTGACATTTTATTTTTGGATTAAATATTATCATATTTCATTTTGAAAAAATATATGATCATAATATCATAAACCCAAAATATTTTCATCTATTTTATTTATTTTTTAGTTCTTCAGGTTTATTTCACATTTATTATCTTGTTTTATCAAGAATATTTATGTGAGTTTTAAGTATACTACTTTCTTTTAATGAAATTCATATTACAAATATTTTCCCAAACTATTCTTCTTACATGTCACGGATCATTTTGTTAAATTCAAGACCATTCTTATTTAAAAAATAAATTTTTTGAAGTAAATATCAACTGTATATGAATTTATTTACAAATATTTAAAATTAATATTTTGTTAATTTTTTTTGAAATTAGGAAATTTTCTTACCTTTTTCAAATATTGAAAGAAATTTTAATTTTAATGAATGGTGTAAGAATGCAATTTATAGTCATGAGGGTTGTTATTTACATTGATAATTTCATTAGTAGTTATAATGGTTTTCTAAATTATATATTTTTATAAATATATTTTTTATATTTTATTTAAAATTATATAAAAATAAACTGCTATTATTTTATTAATGGAATGGAAATAATTTTAAGAAGTGTTTTATAAAAACATTTTTTTTCAAAAACATATAAGAATGTTATTTTTAATTTTTTTACCATATTATTTTCTAATGGAATTCTTCCACTATAACAGCTTCACTTTTGATGAATAAATTTCCTTATATAATTCATTAGTGATATGTGGTTATACATTATTTTGAGGACATTCACTTTTTTCTAATGATTCTATGTATAAATCATCAATATTCAGTAGAATTTATTTTTCTCTTTCATATCAATATTTTCAACATCGAGGGTGAATTCAATATCATTTATATTATATTGATTGTGTCCTAACTACATACCATTTCTATATATGGTATCATTTGATGGGTCTTTATTAAAAATTTTATTTTTATTACTTAGGAAATATTTCATAATCTTGATTCAATATGAATAATTATTGACTTATACAACATTATGATAATGTTTTTTTGATCATTCAATTTATATGGGGAATGCATGGGTTGTGAATGTGATGAGGGGTTTTTGGTTAAAGATATCCCTTCAAGGCATCCACATGTCTCATGAAAAAATATATCATGCATTTCATACAAGAAGGGTATCTAGTTTACACCTATTAATTAATTAATAATGATGTCTTGGATATTTCCTTTATGGTAAGGTTAATAACTAATTAGATGATTCCTTGATAAAATGTTCATCAATGTAAATATTTATGTATTTCGATTATTGAGAATTTGGTTTTCAGTATCAATGTGCTTAAAATGTTGATATTAGATAAGGATTTAATTTAACATAGATTTTTTAAATATATTGTGTTATTATTATGAACTCTTTTTTAGTGACTAATCCTTATTTACTAATGAATACTTCCACTATACCAAATTCTTAATTAACATATGAGCTCACCCTTTATTTATTTTGCATTCCCTAGGATATAAAGAAGTATTTTTTGATTAATTTTAATGGCACAAGAATGTTTTCAAGTTGTTTTTTAAATTTTCAATAGAATATAGAAGTAATGTATATATATCATTTTCCAAATAAACGTGTCTGGCTTGGGTGGATTTATCCCTTATTTCTTATACTAATGTAATAAGTAAAGGATGGGTCTAGGTTTTAGGATTTAGGTCTATTGTATTGGAGTATCATTGAAATTATTGTATTTTATTTGATAAATATAATCCATTTAAAAATGCATTTCCTCTCGACCCCAAGCTTCTTAAGAGCTAATAAAGTCCTCCTTGTATGTGAGATACTCATTATTATGAAATATTAATGGGTCAAATCCCTTAGTAACTATAATACAATATCTCTTAGGTTCTCTAACCTACTTGGTTCACCTATATAGTACATGTATTTATGGTACATCATTTTCCCCATATAATGGTTTATTATTTTCATATTCTAAAAGCTTTGTACCTTGAGACTTGACTTTGTTAAATTCAATATTTATCCCACAATATCAATTGGGTACATGCCCCCTCTCGAAGAATATGGAATTAATTTCCACTACATCAAATTTATTTGAGGTTTTATATATTTAATACCCATATATTTTTTGGGTTATCCTGTGAAGATTAACTTTATTCCATGAGGTATAAGTTTTTTTCTTTGAATATTATATAATAATCACATTGTAACCCAACAAACTTTACTTTCAAAAAATTGAGTTTCTTCAACACCAGAGTTGTTATGGAATAATATTTTTTCACTGTAGTTTTCACAAGGATTAGTGTGTATTTTGATTTCTATAATGAAAATAACTAAAAGGATAATAAAAAACATGGGGGACTCATGATTGATATCACCATGTTAAATAAGGTCTAATTCCTGCTTCCACTTACACATTTCCATTGAGGTGTCATAGGGGTGAGTTGAGATAAAATCCAAAACACCCAAAGATAATAAATGAACTCTTTGTTAACATAAAATCCAACACATTATGAGAACAATTTAATTATATTTTTACTATATTGATTATCAAATTAATTATTGTATTCCATGAATTTGTTAATGGTATTTGAATTATTCATCATTAAAAAGACATATCCATATCAACTCCAGTAATTGGTAGAAGTTATTATGTATGTGTAATTATTAATGTTATTCATTTGGAAATAGTACATAAACAATTTTATAAACAAATTCAGAAAAATATATAGCCCTTTAATCTTTTCACTCAAATTTTTATTTGGTAAGTTATCCTGATAAACAAATAGGAAATATACGAAATGGTTTTAGTTGGAAGAATCTAAATATAATTATTAATATAGTTTTATCAAACTATTTTCATTTACATGACCGATCCAGTGATTCCATATGTGTTTATGATATACGTCAAGTGTATAATATTCATTATTGATAATTGATATTTAATTTTATATTCTATAACATTGGTATTTTTTTATGTGTTCCACACCAGAACATATCCTATCTCTATAAAAGATGAAACTTTTATTTCCAAAGTTTATAATAAAACCATAAATATCCTATATAGAGACAAATATAATGTTTTTTTCACATTGGACACAGAAATAAAATCCTTTATAACAGGAATCAGTCCCATTAACAATTTAATATGGTAATATCAAATAAGAAGCATAAAAAGTAGTTCTCCATTTAATTCTCATAGATCCACATCACCTCCAAAAACAATCTAAAATCCACTTAGTTCATGTATTTGGATAAAAAGGTGAGATGAAAAATATATATTGAATACCCAATTTTTAGGAATAAATATTTCAATTCATAATTAGTACACCTTAAGATTCCCCTTACATCCTGGATGAGGTGATGTTCTTCTTCCAGTTTTCATTCTATCCACATAAAAAGAATATATTGTTTTCATCCATTATTTTCAATTAATCATACTCTTCTGTGAATGGGTGAGTGAATATGATTTATATTTGGTGTTATTCTTGGATTTGTTTTCTAGGTTATTCATTTTATTCACCACTACTAAAGGTTTTTCAAATATCATATCCTTATTGACCATGAAAATAATGGTGAGGCTGTATAGTGTATAATTCACTCTATTATGCATATCAATGTTCATACTAAATTTAGAGGAGATTTGAGGTAATAAAGCGAGCTTGAGATTCATACACAACTCCTTGGGTAGCCTAAAACACAAGATTCCCTGATGCTTAATGTTTCCAATCATCTCAACTACATGAGGTCTCGTTGGCCCACCCTTTATATGATTTCACGTGAATAATGATACAGTAATATCATACCCCTATTTTCTGTATCCATCTATATAAAGATCACAAATATTGAATAAAATGTCAAATTAATAACTTATTGACTAAAATTTTGGAAATAACTATACATAGATGGAAATTACATGCATTGGTTGTCTAAAGAATTATATATGTGCTTCAAGAAGAGGTTATTTTTTTCCTCACTAGACTCTTTATAAGGAACTGTATAAATTAGGGAATCTAATATATATATAAATTATATTCACGGAATAGTACCATAGAAACTCACATTTATCATTCATACATGTTTTTTCTAATGAGTATAATCTCTTTCTCAAAAATTCACCACATGGATATCATAATTGGTGAATAAGTCATTATTTATAAAAAAATAATATTTCAGGTACTTTTTAACATTTTCAAATATGTGATATTTAATAAACATTATTATCCTATATATCACCAATTATTTTATCATGTACTTATATCCCTCACCATTAGACTTGAAATTTCATATCTTATAGACCCTGAAGTAGATATGATCCATATTTCACTTATCATAACCAATATGGGGGTCTTGTCAATTAATTGAATGTAATTAAGTAGTTGGTCTTTCCAACTGATGACTTGAATTGATCCTTTGATTATAGTGTCCAATAATTAAATCCTATCATTAATGTCCTCAACACCTGCCTTAATCATATATCCAATATATTTTGGGATACTTCTCTTGATGAAAACATCAGTTAGACAACCTAAAATTCTCATAAGAACTCTTGGATAACATTAAGTTTCCTAACAAGGTATAGACCAATACATTGTTATATATTAGTATTGTCAATCAATAAATGGAAGCTTTGTAAGACCAATAATTGTCTTGAGGTATTTGGTTTATTTTATGTGCACATTTATTTATTTTATCCTTTTTATTTTTTGTTTATATTATATGGATTTTACATAATTAATTACCCATATTTTGATAAAATATTTTTCATAGTCCATTTATTTTATATCATTTTTAGGGATTGTTATCTTATTTGTTTAATTTGATCATTAATATGAATCAAACGAACAAATAAATAACAATCAACGCATTCAAAAAAATAAATTAAATAAAATTATTTGATCATGATATTTCTAAAATCATGATTTGTCAAGAATTTGATATTTAAATATCTATTATTATGGTAACCTCCTTGAGATGGCCTTGCTTAAGTTGTACCATTCCAGCAGTGACATTCATATATTCATTTTTTTTGTTCACTTAAGATAAGGTTTTTGGACTATTTCCTCTCTTTATATCTTTATCCATTACATGTTTTCCTAATGTGATGGTGAGTGGAACCGGTTGTGGGGAATACATTTAATAAACAACCCACACATAAGTCACACATAATAAAGGATGGAGGGATGACATGAAGACTGCAATATTTTATTTAATAAAACATTATTGTATAATAAAATCCCCTGAAAATATATTATAATAAATAGAATTCCAATACTTATATTGGTTGGTCTAGGCTCATGACCTATCATTTATTTGAAACGACATCACATTAATGCATGATATATTTCATTTTAACTATTTAAATTAATTATTATAAATTTCTCTTGACTTAATAAATAATAGTCTTATTAATTAATTAGTTATTTGTATTAATTTTTAAACTAAGCATTCCTCGTGATACATAAGATTCCATTCACAATATTTTTTAAACTAGATTAAATTAATTATTTTTATTTATAATTACATAGGCATATGATATGTACTTGGAGGCAACAGGACGTGTACCCATCTAAATTACATAATGTCTAGTTTACTCAATTTTATGTATTCTGTACTCATACAACATGTAATATACACACCATTTTAGGTTATTAAGAACCATGTAGTTCTATACATTAATCTAAATAGTTCACTTGTAATTTAAGACACATGAAATGTATTAATATATTTGGCATGTACAACATTTTATGTTTCTTATAGTACATAGTGTATATAATCACCATACACATCGTGTAGTTTCATATTTAATCTAAAAATTAATTTAGAATTTAATTCTATATAAAACCCTATCATATAGAATGTATACCGACTACCTAATGTGTAATTTCCTTATAATAACCTAATTAACTATACTGTATGCAATTGATTTACATGGTGTATAGACTATCAGAATTTCACATCTATATAAACATGTATGAATTACAAGACATTTAAAATGGATAAACAATGCATAATCATATATAACCATCCTACATTACACACAAAGGGACTTAATATGAAATCAATGTTGAAGAATATTGTGTTACAAAATGTGTACATTATCAACATGCCATGTAATCACATTTGGACCATGATGCTTGGTTGTAAGTGAACAAACTACATGTAATTAATTGGAGAACATGTACATTAGCCAAACGACCACCGTATCTCGTGGTATTACACGACATGTGTGAAAGTAACATAGAATATAATATTAAAAAATTTGTTCCACCCTATCAGTATATATGTGGTGTAATTAATGTGCACTTCTACACCATGAAATGAATGCACCGATTGGTTAAACTGCAAAAAAGGGTGGTTGATAGAGACAATACAGTGTTTAATAGGTTTCTACAATATGTAATCTTATCATTCATCTTGGATGTTTGACACATCTAGATGGATTTTTTTTTTGCATTATTCACATGTTTTTTGATTGTTCTTTGTGATATTGTTTTAATGAAAATGAAATAAAATTTTTATAGATTAATAACCAAAACCAAAATGAATAAATATTGTAGAAGAATTATTATAATAGCCAATAAATAATTAAATAATTATAAATTCGAAGTTGATACCTATATATCATTTTCTTGTTTCATGAACAATGGTTGTTTTGTTTAGGTTATTCCCATTGACAGTTTTAAATTGTTTCAGATTAATATATCATAAAAATGTGAAAAATAATGACATGAATAATTTTTATATGATAATGAAAATTAAAAAATAATCTCAAAACAGATACATGGCATTTCATTATGAATTTAAAATTAATTTATTAATAATAAATATACAATATTCATGAGTTAATTTTTAGATATAGATGTCTATCATACAAACACTATTCTAGTTGTTTTCATTATTATTCTATGTGGATCTAAAATAAAATCCCTCTAGTAGTTATCCACATGTTCTCCATTATCTCAATAGGTCACAAATAGATCCTTAGTTTCTAGAGTGGATCTATAAATTACATTGAATCATTAATGATAATTGAGATTAGTGATACATTGTACATGAATATCATGACTTTTGATCTCTATGTTAAGGGGGAATATTATGAATGATTATCTCAATATTGAGAGAAATATAGTGATATTCTTGATAAAATCTCTTTGGAGGTAGTTTTTTACCACAACAATTTGTTCATCACACTAAAATAATATAAATTGTGTATATATATAGAGCTATGGATTAATATTTTATAATTTCTTTCCTGGACATCATAAAATAACAAAATCAACATAATCCCTATGTTAATAATAATAATTATTATTATTATTATTATTATCGTAATAATATAATAATAAAATTAATAATGATGATGCTAACATTTTTTCATGGCATGTGTTAACCAGCACATTATTAATTATAATTTCATTAAATTAATAAAATTATATTTATTAAAATAATATCTAATTATTATATCATTATTTACAATTGGTTCTTGAAACACACCGTATGTCCTCTTCATAACTAAACTTCAAATAGTAAATAAATTTTATTTATTTTTTAAATAATGAAATATTATATGCAAAGTGTTTTGAAAAAATATTTACATTAGAATTGAAATAGTTAAAAAAAGATTTTTTTACCTTACAAAAAAATAAGAGATAAAGAAATATCCTTTTTTATTGTACTTTGTATAAATACATATTTAATATGAACCTCTCATATATATTCTAATTCAGAGATAATTGTTTTACTGGATATTTGAGATTAATAAAATCATAAATAAATATTACTAATATTTCATGAGAATTTTATACATTAGAAATATTGAATTAAAATATAATTTAATTGATATCATGGATACACTTTGTGTCTGACCCTCTAGGTATGTTTCATAGTTGAATTAGGTGATATTTCATAAAGTATGAGACTAATGTCTAAGAAAACATAATGCTAGATATAGAAAAATATGTTAATTTTGCAATGGAAAAAACTACATATGAATTCTATAAATGTAATATAATATATTTTTATAACTCTTTTTCAATCAAGAAGATTTCATACACGTGTTATTAATCAGTGTTCTTAGTTTCACTTTGAATGAATATATGGAATGAACTCATCAATACACCATTGTCATGGATTTATTTTTATGATTCCACTCTAATAAAATTTGTTAAGTTATCAAATTCATAAATTACAAAGTAGAAATAATTCACTGACATATTCATTAATATTAAATCACTCGTGACGTACCCAACACAACCAACTTCTCTTCAAGCATAAGTTATTATGATATTGATAAATAAAAAAAGTAAACAATTAATGAAATTACTTAATAACATTGATAAATTATAAGGATCAATACATATATTCTATAATAGGAATATCCAAGTAAATTTAACCTATAGAATTGCAATAGGTGGGTCTATCCTTATAATCTATTATCTTTTATAATAAAAAGAGTAAACTTCATGAGATGAAACCGCATCTCCTTACATGGATTATGTACTTGGAAATAAAAATACAATATATCTTGTCATATCATTTTATCCTAATAATTAGATGTATGTTTAATAATATCATCATATAACTTCAAGATTCTTTTCATAGAAGGGGACCGCTATGATCATTCAATGAAATATAAACTCTATGACTTAATAACATTAATATAATGTAGAATAAATATCATTATGTGATAAGATATCTCATTAATATACATTTTTTTAATATAAATATGTAATATAATGTCTGAAATAATTGGTTCCATGGAACCAAATCTAGCTAAAATCTCCAACATGAGTATTTCACAATTGATTAATCCCTAAGAAATATTCTATCATGGTTAATGAATTCAGAAGAATCTCAACATTTTACAATATATTTATAAAATAATTAAATTAAATGACCCCCAACTACTTCAAGATCTCTAGTCTCATACATCTATAAAAATAATGAGATCTAAACCTCTCTTTATTAATAAAATCTAGGTAATAATACAACAACTCTATAAAACCAACACCGAAATTTGAAGACACGAGATCTATTTCAAAATAACTAATATATCATATTGTTTCTCAAATCTATGAGTATCAGGAAGAAATATTTTTTGAATTGATCCCAAAATCATGATCGTCTAATCATAACCAAATCATGATCTCCCAAACATTACATCTTCCATCGACAAACCATACATTATAATAAACACAATTCTAAATGAAAACTGTGTTCATATATCTCATTGTTTAATTGGAATATTTTTAACCAATTATAACCAATCTAAATTTTAATCGACAGAGATAAAATCTCTCATTCTTTGATGATTTCTAGTTTATGAATTTATTGAATGATATTATCCATCCACTATATCCTCAAGTTCTCTCCTATGAAGCATAACCTTGGGTGACTTCTATATCACCTTATATAGATCCTCATGTTCATTTCACACAATTTAAATAGTAATAAATTGATGAAATAATCTAAGTCATAGGATATAAAATGAGTGTTGATGACAATGTGAGATAATTGGTCGTGAATGACACTCCATGTGGTATATTGGGATGGCCATCAAATGAAAAAACCCATTTTTAGGATCATGATCATGTAATATATCTTGTTACAATAATCATAATAATACTAATATTTATATTTCATCAAAACCTATAAAACTGCATAACAATCAATGATTAGGAATAACTCCAATCCATTTCTTAAATAGTGAATTGTCATTATAATTCATGCAATATATGCATCCAATGTGAATGAATGATAATGTTGAAACATCATTTTATAGGATATGATAAATTATATAATCCTTAAATCATTTAATAATACAAAATACACTATAAATATGAACCTATCTCATCATATCATATATGATAGACTACTATGTTAGTCTTATATTTTCACCAATTTTAGGGTCTTTTAAACTCATCATATATCTATGTAATTATTCAGAAATAAATATTATACCGTGTAAGAACTCTATTAATTTCATTTAAGACATTATAATATTTTATTGAATTTTTTCATAGCTAGGAGAGGAGTCATCAAATTATTCTAGCACCCGAAGTTCCTTGGTATTGATATATTAAAAAAATTAAATTTATTATATCATATAAGAAAGATAATAAAAAATAAACAAAAAAACCCAAACAGTGTTCTGGATGGGAAATCCAAGACCATGGTAGATTCTAAATCATTGGGTTTAACCTATGTGAGACATAAAATCAATTGGTGTTAGGTGTTTGGTTAGAGGTGACCATTGCTGGGTTCATTAATTTATTAAATACACAATTTATTTAATATACCTAATTTACCTAGAAAAATAAACCTATCTCGAAATATTATTTTATGTAAACTATTATGATTTTGCTACATAGAATTTTGATATTAGAAAATAAGATATATTTTTATCATTGGTAGTTACGGATTGAGGACCAATGATGAACATTTCATGGTGACTAAAGCGATGTGTGACAAATGTATAGGGATATTTTTCGTAATTTCTAATGTATACTTTATTCACAAAATATCAATCCAAATCAAGGTTGTTTTTCTGTAGACTGTATCCCAATTTTTAATCCCATGTTGATCAAAAATCAATCCTTTCATAATATTTATTCGAAGATCGATGGTTAATTTGAGGTTTATACTTTATCTTTATGGGTTTTGGGAATTTATATATTTTAATTATCTATTATTTATTCTTCATTCTAATTGAAATGGATTGAGAGAACCTGAATAATGGATGAGGTTTATTTCAAATTTTTTTATTCCACTCAATGTTCATCACGTGTTCATCCTCAGAATTTCCTTTGTCTAGTGGTTTGAAAAATAATCGATAAGAGATCCTTGAAAAACCATTCAATCAAATAATGGATGAATTCCATGGGTTCAAGGTTTTAGTTTTTTGAATTTTCTATGTGATATGAGGGATACCTATGATTGGAGATTGATTGGGAATGTATTGAGGTTCATGTTTTTGGTTTGGTGATATGAAAATTGGGCACTAAATCGAGGACAAGTATCGGGAATGTCCGGTGGCCCAAATTTTTCCACCAACAATGTATAAGGAATGGTAATTCATTGATCTTGGATATACATGTGTTATTTAGGTTTGATCCATTAACTAAAAAGTTGGAATGTGTGGGACACATGAAATATCTTGTAATTTTTGAAAAATTAAGACTATACAACACGTAGTTCAAGAAAATATTCCATGTAATCCCCTATATGTGATGAATATGGTTTCTTTGTGCAGATAAATATCCCAATCCATGTGACACATAACCGGTCATCTTGGAATCTACATGGAGTACACACTTGTGATTCCATGTGGTACTACATGCTGTGTGATCCAAGTTACACTACATGTAACCCTTGGAGGATGGATCATTCTGTATATAGAGTAGATTCCTAGCAGCCCATGTAGTCCACATGCCATGTATCATGGGGAAGACATTGTGTACAATAGAATGCACTTTGGAAATGGAATGATGACACATTTTGTGTTATAGACAATCCCTTATTTTCTTTTTGATATGGGGAATAGACAATGTACTTCTAAGAGTTCTCTTAGTTGGGCTTAGACATGACCTCGATACACATGTCAGAATAGATGGAAAACCATGTGCTTGGTGGAATATATACACCTTGTAACCCTAGTGGAAACTGCATGTGTCTAGAGTAATACATGTTATGTGATACAGTGATACAGATGATGTTCCATATTCATAGATTCATGCCATGTATCTCATAGGACACTCTATATACTCAAACAAAGAATGTTAGAAACCTAGATATTTTACAATGAAAATTTCATTCGTTGATACTTGGATTTATCCCCATGAGTATAATATATAGAGAGGTTTTACACATATAATATGATGTTGGAATTCATTTTTTCATAAGAGATATAGAACAATGAGTTTCAATCCAGAATCTTATTTCAAAATTGATTGATTGATGGTAGAGATTAGTTATGATCATCTGAGTGTTAATAGTGTTGGAATCCTCTATATCACACCTGTGTATGGGTCCCCTTTATTATTTTCATAGTAAGGGTTGGAAACCCATATACTAAACAATTTTTAGGACCACTCTCTATATAGTGAAACCCCTATCATTGAGATCTAATGGGTGTATATCATCTACTAGATATTTTGACCCCTCGGTCATGGAGTGAAATACTGGGGTGTTGGACCTCCACATTGATTAAAGATAGGTTAAATGAGGAAGAAGAATTTATAATGTTCGAACACACACACACACACAAACACACACACACACACACACATATATATATATATATAGTGTAGTGAAGAGTTACTGTTCCTCCACATCGATTCTTGAGAGGTAACACGACATGAATGACGAGTGATTTTTCCCTCTCAGTTGTAAAGAATAGTGGAGATGAGCAGACCCTCAGAACAAATTCATGTGAAATTTTTCATGATGTTACGTAATGAAGATGGACATTTGGATTTGTAGTATAACTCATAATTATTTTTAAGGGTGTGGGGATAAATTTCATTTTTATCTCTCACTAGGGATTCGTGTTGAGAATATCTAGGTTATGGATGTCCTAGTCATTATGGTTGTTGTCTCATATATTGATTGATACAACCTTGTGTTGATCATCTAAATACTCTCCCTTGCGACTTCATGTTTAGTGATTTTGATTTTTATTACTAGGTATGTTAATAAATACCCATGATTGGGATTTTATCACTAATATCATGTATTATGTAGATAAAAGGAAGATATGCATTGATTTCAGTGGTGCATAATGGTACATGTGTATATTGAATTTGACCTGTTGTTGGAATCCAATATGTTCATCTAAACCACTCAGTTTTCCCATTTTTCATGTTTTATTCATGTTGGGAGTTCATTTCTGTTTTGGTGAATATTTTCCCCAATATTATTTAGTATTATATTTTCATGCACTGATGTATTCCCTAATGGTTATTACATTAATGGTTATTCTAATGATGTTGTTGTTTTTTATTATTCATCTATATGTTCCCATGGATATGGTGGGGTGGGAGTGTATAGGTACATGATGATAAGGCCTTAAATTTTAGTTCACTCCTTCTCAACACTTTTCACCATCCCATAGCTAGTTGGAGGTGGGAATGGGGTGTGAAACTCATCTTTCCACAGTAAAGAAGAATCATAGTGAGTCTGTTCATAAAAATGTGGTCTCAGATTTTTCATTCCAAGGACATTGGTTTGGAGACGGTCCAGTTTTGAGGTTTAGTTTACGAACTAGGAAAACAATGGTATAGTTTGTTATGTTTGGATACATGTCATAAGAATATAGTGTTGGTGTGGAAACAGATTAATTTATTCACTAGGACTCTAATAGCCTACATTTTTACTCAATACATTTATAAAATAGTTTTTGAACAAGTATTGGTACATAAATTTTATATGATAGGGTTTTGGATTCCATGTCCTTTTGAGTAAGCTCACAATATATTCCCTTGAACATGGAACATATTTTTAATTTTCTTGTTTAGTATATGATGATATCCAATTAATATTTTGATATATAGGCATGAAGAAAACCCTTTGAGGGGTGAGGCCTTAGTTCAGGGACCAATCCTTGAGGTGCTGCATCCCAGAGAAAATAGAGAAGGGTTGTTACTTGTTGAGTAGTTCATGGACCATCCTACAGTGGTCTTGGAGGATGATCTTCATCAAGTTGAGTAGTGGATAGATCCAAAATTATTGGGTGATTGTGTGGATAAACTCAATGTGTATCACTAGTTATAGAGATAATTAAAACTCAGGGTTGTGGAAATTTGGACCCTTAGATGGTGGATTATTTTCATAAAGTAGTGGTCTAGGATTTATAATGTATGTAGACCCCTATGTATATTATGGTTTCACATGCATCCAGTCTTCTTCAGGGTGAAGAAGTTGGTTCTGGTGGTATCCGTATATAAAATACATATGATGACTACACATCACTAGTTCTGCAGATAGAGACAGCCTAGGTTTTTTTGGTAATCCAACCCACCCTATCGAGTGGCAGAGGACTACTACGAACCTATTTTGTGAATGTCCCTTCTGGTTAGGATGTCTAATAATTGTGTTCCTTGTGAAGATAATTCTATTGTATGATTTGGATAATATGTATATCCTCGTGTTTATGATGTTTGATGTGGATTTGGGAATACAAGGAATGTGGAAACTCCCCCATGAACCCTTCTGATGTGATTTTAAACCATGTGGTTGAGTCAGTACTAAGAAAATATGATTGTTTCAAGGTGTGATAGATGAGTTCCTTCAACTCGTGTGTTTGAGGTTGCTTGATGTGGAAAGGTGTTATATTGATCCCTAGACATGTAGGATCGGTATGAAAGGGGAATTATTTCTTCAAGTACTAGAGGCTTGTTACCCGGAGCATTCAAGTGTATACATGGTATGACCCCCTAACATCTTTTCTCTTGTTATTGTTGTGGTACATAATTAAATAAACGTTTCCATGGATCTATCCCAAATCCAAGGTCTATTGATTCCATTAGTTATTTTTAGATTAAATCTTGTGTTTAGATTATCCGACCTGAGGGACTAGTTATCAGAAATTTTATTAGTAGTGTGTCTCAACTCTATCAGGTGGGAGAGGCACATGTATAACATTTTAGTTGTAGTAGTGGGACCCAATGATGTTTTCCTTAATTTAGATTGGTCTTCTTAAATCCATTCACAGTTGAATATTATCGGTAAGGGATGTAGGGTGTATGATTTGTGGGATAGATTTTTCCTTACCTAGTGATTAGGAATCCTATGTATTGTAGGATGATCTCATGTGTAGGATGATACAACCAATGTATTTTCTATTTTATGGTTTGACCCTAGGAGTATCATATTATATGATCTTTTAGTTCCCAGTGGTTTTGGAAAAGTATCTATGAATATCCATAAGTATGTCCCATGCTTACCTCCCCATTAGAAGTTTTTTTGCATATAGCTTCACCATGGGATGACCAGATATATATGATATCATCTCGGACGACCCTGTGTAGTTTTGAGGGTTGAAGGGGTAGTTGGAGGGTCTATAGAGTTAGGGCGTAGTAAAATATTGTATGTTTTCTTGGGTAAACTAGTTTTCCTCTCATATTATGTAGTGTAAATAACGTGCTTATGTTTGGATTGACATCACCTAACACAGTGACTATCAAGGAGGAGTATCCAACCATGAGAATTGATTATACCAAAGACTAGTGGTTAGGGGAGAATTCATTCTTGGAGTTTGACCTCCATAAAGTTATCACCGGCTCCAGTTTTGGGTGGAGAATGTACAAATAGTGAATCTATAAATTTGGTGTAGTATAATTGAGTTCATTGTAATACCTTTTAGTGTGTTGAATGCCCCAATAGGGGTTTTTGGACTTCTGATCCATATCATTTATCCTTATTAGATCAGATCATGATAGTATCATTTGGTGACATCCATGCGTACATAGTGTCAGGGGTGAATCAGATTATAAAATTGACGATGGTTCAATATATGCTCCAAGAGTACCATATTTAGGGGGATCTCTCATAGAGTAAATTCTTGATCCAGGAGGTACACATCTTGAAATATTTTTTTCTCAATCATATGAGTTGTTGTGGATCTAGTGAAAGTTGATGAAATGGTAACTTGAGATCATCCCTGGTGTGTGGGCATAATAATAGATGATCACAATGATTTATTGAATATTATTCTATTGAGTGAGGTGTGTTGGATCTTGAATATACAGATTATACACAAGAGGGGCTGAATTGTGTCATTCAGATTTTTCATTAACTCTTCGATTGAACGAGTTCTGTCCTCTATGCTTTATCAGATTTGACCATGCAGCGGAATAAGTAAAAGCAAGGACACATATATGTACAGTGGTTCGGGGAACTAAAGGCCCCTAGTCCACTCCACCAACGCTCAACTCCATGAACTTGGTGATTTTCACTATCTTGTCCTCGTTTCAATAGACCGATTCACAACTGAGTAGAGGTAGCTGACACCTTTACAATCCAAGGAAAAACAGAGCCTTATGGTTCAAACATGAACCTAAACAGCTTAGTACGAGAAGCTAGTTACTCAAGAATAGAAAGAAAAGATTTTCTTATTTTGAAAATGCTTTCCAGATGTTCTTCACAATTGCAACAGCATGCAATTGACAGCAGATGAATCTTCATCTCAAGAAATATAGATTTTCAAGTCGAAGCAGTTCTGAGTCGATCAGGTTGCAGTAGATATAGAAATATAAATCACAACATCAGCATTAGTAAAACCATAGTAGATATTTTATGTAGAACAATTGAATCTTCTATCGAGTTTTTTCTTCTTCTTAAAATAAATAGATTTTTGACGTTCCTCTTTGAATCAGCAGATCGGTGTAATTTTTTGTAGTCTCTTTTTTCCACCTTTTTGAATAAAATATTGATCACCACACACACACTTGTGCCTTGTGTTTCAGAGAAGACATATATATTAAAGCAGAGCATATTCCATGCACATTTAGATCCATAAAAGTCTTTTTTTTATTCGCAATATTCAAAAATTTGAATTTACAGAGCAGTCGTAACTTCCCTGGCATCTAGGCATAAAAATCTCTTTATAATTCGATCTTTAATCCATTGATAAAACAGCTTTGAATTGGTCAATGTCGTATTTTAAATTCGACTTTAAATCCGGATTGAAATCCACCTAACAATCATCTTGTTGACTATTGCATAAAAATATCATCTTTCAAACTTTCTGATGCCAAACATAAGGTTGATGATGTGGCCTCCAAACGTAGAGTTGATGACATAGTCTTCAAATGTATGGTTCACAACGTAAGGTTGAACATAAACATAGGGTTCATGTTACTTTCTTCAAACGTAAGGTTGATCATAAACGTAGGGTTGATCATCCATACTTTTCTCTTCAACTTTCAAATGGACCGTAAAAGATCCATACTTTTCTCTTCAACTTTCAAACGTACGGTAAAAGATCCATACTTTTTCTTGATTCATACTTTTCCAAGAACGTATGGTTGTTTAAAAAAGTAAGGTTGATGAACCATACTTTTGAGAAACAAATGCAACGTTTAATATTTACGTACGCTCATCCTTCCATACTTTGCTGATAACCCAAACGTAAGGTTCCTTCATAACGTAAGGTTCTTCTTCCATATTTGCCGAAAATGTATGGTTGATTAACCATACTTTTCTCTTATCTCAAAATAAAATATACACATTTTTTATCCTTATGCTACGTTTATCCACGTAGGGTATGAACAGTGATTCTAGGACATGCTAAAGCAGATTCCGACTAAGTAGCGCATGAACAGTGATTCCAAAACACACTAAATACGAATACTTTAACAATAAATTCCTGTAATTTGAAGAGTAAAATAAAATATTAAATTCCTACAAAGTACTAAATAAAATCATTAGAAAATAATTAAGTGTATTTGTGAGCATCAAAATTATCATAAAGAGACGAAGTAATATTTTCCATAATCTCCCCCTTTAAATAACTTTATTATGAATTGTTGAAAAAAATAATTTTCTCAATAATATCCCCCTTTTTGATGATCACAAAACCCATAAAATAATAAGACTAATTAAATGAAATTAACATTCAGAATTAGTTACATAAAGTTTTATAATTTTTAGAGGATAAAACAATATTTAATTTTAACAAGATCATTTCAATGAATATTAATTTCTCCCCCTTCATGAAAATAAAAGTTTCTAGTTTTATCCAAATTTCTCCCCTAACAACTTAAAATAGTCTTCTATATAAATCCAAAACATTAAATATACAGGAAATCATTTAAATAAGGTTCTTAAAATAAAATGTTATGTTTATCCAAATTTATCCCTCTTTTGTGATATCAAAAAGAATGATAAATTATGGATTTGAACACATTTAATTTTTCACGGAACTGTAGGTAAATTCTATTATTAACTGTTTATCAATAATTAAATCTGGAGTACTGGCATATCAAAATAACTATATTAAAACAAATAGAAAGAATCAAATAGACAATGGAGAAAATTTTCATTCAAAAATAGTAGAATTTACATGACAATGATATATATAGGAATCAAGGTTTGGGTGAGGTAGGCAATAGGTTCTATCTTCTTTGGAATACAGACTTGATTTCTATGAACTGTTCCCTGATTCTCCTCATTATCCCATCTCTAAGTTTTATAATGAGATCTCTGTTCTCCTGAGTCATATGAATATCCTCGATTAAATTGACTCTGAAAAACTCAAGCAACCTTTCCTCTTTTTCTATAAACACTGACATCTTCTCTGACAGCTGAGTTAACAATGTTCTGATTAGTGGCCCATTAGATGTTAGTTGATCTACTAAAAATTTCTGATTGTCCAGCAACACTGATAATGGAGCATTGTTACCTTGATGATCTTGAAATCTGGAATTCATTTTTCTCATCGCGGCTATGATAGCTTAAAATCTTCTGATTAAATCAGGTGAAGTGCCTGATCCACTAGCAGCACTATTTTCAACTGATGCAAATTAGTTCTCCAAAAACAATTTTAGATCTGATAAATTTGTCTTCATAACCATTTCAGATTTCAACTTGTCAACTGTATTCACTATATCCTCTTTAAACATTTCATCATCTTGCCTTGAGATTGTACTCTCCTTCAACTTTTGAAATCTCAATTTTTCAAAGTCTAAGGCATTTCATAGAATGACATTATTAGATTCCAACTGAGACACCTTGTTGTATAGTTCTTCAACTTATTTCTTTCTCGAATCAGAGTCACCCTGTGCTTGATTCACATTCTCAGGCTCTGAATGATGCAGCAGTACCAAAGGTAATGTTTCAGCATCAGATTTTTCTTTCTCTTTGTCCTGAGTAGGTTGATCCACAGATTTTTCCTTAGAGTCCGCAGACTCCTCCACCGAAAAATCCTCTTGAAGTACTTCTATGTGAGCTTTAGAAGCATGCTCATCACAAACATCAGCATATTTTTATTCCACGAGAATTTTGAGAACAATATTTTCATGATTTTCCTGAGGTCTAGCCACTTCCTCCCCAAGATCTTCCTCCTTATCTTGTTCCTGTTAAAGTGTAACTTCAACATCAGCCACAATATGTTCCTGATTCTCCCTTTGAGCTTCTTCTTGAACTCCCGATCCCTCTACTGGTGCTTTCCTTTCACTAAAATCTTCCATGGCCTTATCAATAGCATCTTTTCTTAAAAAATAATAAGAAAGTAAAGATTCTATTATTTCTAATGCAGGGGAAGTAATTCCCTCAATAACAGGCCTAGTTCTTCGAGATTGAAGTCCCTCCTGACTTATTTCTTCCTCGGAATCTTACACTTCAAATCAGATCCTTCGTGCTACATTGCTGACTCTTGATTCAGCTTGTCCCTCTTTGGACTTAGCAGGTTGAGCCTGATCACTCTCTGAGTCATCATCAGCTCCTACTGAAAAAAGTTTTCCTTTAATAGTGTTCCAGAAATAGCCAATTATTCTTAGAGTTCCATCATTAAACATATTACTGTTATGATAGTGTACTTGGGCGTCCACTAATCTCACCATGTCCTTTTTAAGCAACAGCTTGGAAATAAATCGACCAAAAGGGTAAAAGTTCATCCGGGAATCACATTGAAAACAGTAATTGAGGTACCATACCATGTACCTTGGGAAGTTAAATTTGATTTCGCTTAACAGAAGATATGTTATGTACATATCAGGGTATAAAATCTTTTCCATTTCTTCCATTCTAGGATATATTTCTGTCTGAACAAATTTAACCAGAATCTTCTGATCGGGTTCAAAATCTTTCACCATAATTTTCTTAATAGTAGATGTTCCAAACAAAAAGGACATAATATCCTTGGATTTATGAACAACATCTCCTATGTTCATCAAATCAAAATGAAAAAATCCCTCACGAGGGAAATTGAGAATCTGACCTATTTCTACTGACGAGATTTAGAAATCCCTATCTTCTATTTTAGCCATCATACTATCCTCAGTATCCCCCAGACTCAACTGTACAGATTTGAAGAAGTATCTAAGTTCCACCACATACATATATTCTGTATTTTCACTACTGAATGTCGGTTCAAGGTTCTGAAATGACAATGCTTGTTTCAATAGTAGAATTGTCTAAAATAACCAGTCGAGATCGATTACCTTGCCCTCTAAGATCTTTCTTCCTTCGGAGCGTTGTCTTTTGGCATTGCCTGGTTCAGCATCACTGTAACTTTTAGTCCTTACCATCTCTGCTAGAATCACTGAAGGGTATAAGGTTAGGGTTTTCAAGGATCGAAGGTTAGGGTTCATGAGCAGATGTGTGGTTTACGGATTCAAAAAAAGATTTCGATGGAAATTAAACTATTTAGATGTTGAAAAGGTTTCTGACAACCTTGATTCCCATGTTTTTAATAATCATTACATATATTTAAAAATAAAGAAAATAGATTACATGGATAAAAGAAACTTATTCTGTTAAAAAAATTAATCAGAATTAAAATAAAGAACAATCATTGTAAAATAAAATTTTATTTAAAATCAAATAAACCTAGCTCCCCCTTAATAAAACCAAACCTTGAAGTGGGAAATGGTTTATTGAAAATATCTGCCAATTGAATTTCTATATTTATAAATTCTAAAAATATATCCTATTTAATAACATGATCTCTTAAAAAGTGGAGTCTTATATCAATATGCTTAGTTCTAGAATGACTAATATAATTTTTTGAAATATTAATTGCACTTGTATTATCACATAAAATAGGTGTCTTATTAAAATTCAATCCAAAGTCCATAAGAGTGTTTTTAATCCACAACACTTGTGCACAACAACTGCCAGCAGAAACATATTCTGCCTCAGTTGTTGACAGGGAAACTGAATGTTGTTTCTTACTAGACCATGACACCAAAGACCTTCCTAAAAAGTTACATGTTCCTGATGTGATTTTTCTATCTAATCTACAATTTCCAAAGTCAGCATCTGAATATTAAATCAAATTAAAATCAGAAGTTTTAGGATAAAGTTGAGATTGAAATATAGTTCCTTTTAAATATCTAAAAATAATTTTGACAGTAGTTAAATGAGATTCTTTGAGATTTGATTGAAATCTAGCACAAAGTCATACTGAATACATTATATCTGGCCTGATAACAGTAAGATATAACAAACTACCAATCATACCTCTATGTAACTTGTTGTAAAATAATTTCCCAGTTTCATCAAAATCATGTTTTATATTAGTACACATAGGAGTTGTAAATGGCTTGTTGTTTTCAAGTCCAAATTTCTTAAGTAAATCAGTAATGTGTTTGTTTTGATTCAAAACATTTCCAAAATCTTTTTGATAAATTTGAAGTCCTAAAAAGAAATTTAATTCTCCCATCATACTCATTTTAAATTATTTTTTCATTAACTTTGAAAACTCATAACAAAGGGTTTTATTAGATGATACAAAAATTACATCATCAACAAAAATTTGAACCAATAAAATATTATTTTTTACAGTATTCTTAAAGAGTGTTGGATTTTCCAATCCAACAGTAATGTCATTTTTCAAAAGAAAAAAACATAATCCTTCATACCACGCTCTGGGTGCTTGTTTAAGGCCATAAAGAGATTTAGTAAGTTTAAAAACAGAATCAGGTTTTTGAGAGTTTTCAAAACCCGAAGGTTGCTCAACATAAACTTCCTCCATTAAATAACCATTTAAAAAGAAAGATTTAACATCCATCTGAAAAAATATAAAATTCATATAAAATTCATAGGCTAAAAATATTCTAATGGATTCTAACATAGCTACAGGAGAAAAAGTCTCATCATAATCTATTCCTTCTTCTTGATTATATCCTTTAGCTACTAATCTTGCTTTATTTCTAGTTATTATGCCTTGATCATCCTGTTTATTTCTAAAGACCCATTTGGTTCATATTACTGGATAATTCTTAGGTCTTTACACTAATTACCAAACTTCATTTCTTTTAAACTAGTTTAATTCATCTTCCATTGTTATTACCCAGCTTTCATCATTTAAATCTTCTTTTATAGTCTTGGGTTCTTGTTGGGATAGAAAGGTAGAGAATTCTACTATGTTTCCTAGGTTTCTTTTAGTTTGAATTCTTGTATCTAAGTCACCTCTCACAGTTTCTAAAGCGTGATTCTTTAGTGTTCTAGACTGTCTAGGCAATACACTTATAGTTTCTTCGGTATCATGTTCTTCTGAATTGGACTGAATTTATTTTTTATCATTTTCAAAATCATTCTTTAAGTTCTCAAGTCTCATGTTATCATTAGAGTCATGTTCAACCATTTGATCTGTCCATTTCTCAAAGGGATCAGATTTATCATATTTCACATGAAATGATTCTTCAACAATACTTGACTTTTTATTATAGACTCTATAAGCTTTGGAGGTAGCAGAATATCCTAAGAAAATACCTTCATTATATTTTGGATTGAACTTACCAAGATTATCTTTGGTGTTCAAGATGCATACCTTGCATCCAAAAACATTAAAGTAATGTACTTTAGGTTTTCTGTTATTCCATATTTCATAGGGTGTCTTTTTTAAAATAGGTCCAATTAAAACTCTATTAATTATATAGAAATTTGTATTTACATCTTATGCCCAAAAATATATAGGTAGGCTATATTCATTTAACATAGTTCTAGGCATTTCTTGAATTTTTATATTTCTTCTTTCTAAAATCCCATTCTATTGAGGTGTTCTTGGTGTAGAGGAGGTATTTTTAATACCCATGTTTGAGTAAAAGGAATTAAATTACTGATTCTCAAATTCTCCACAATGATCACTTATCAATGAGATTATATTAAAACCTTTTTCATTTTGAACAGATTTGTAGAAAATTTCAAATAAAGTAAAGGCTTCATTTTTAAATTTCAAAAAGAAAATCCAAGAAAATCCAGAATAATCATCAACTAATACATAAACATATCATTTACCAGCTAGGCTTGCTATTCTTGAAGGTCCAAACAAATCCATATGGATAAGTTCTAGAGGTTTAGTTGTAGAAACTTTGTTAACAGATTTGAATGATGATTTTTGTTGCTTTCCATGTTGGCATGCATCACACAATCTTTCACATTCAAATTTGAGACTAGGCAAATTAGAAACTAGATGTTTCTTATAAAATTTATGTAAAACATATACATTGTAATGTCAAAGTCTCCTATTCCAGATACAAGATTCACTTATTTTAGCAGTCAAGAAGTTTACTTGATGTTTACACAAGGAATTTAAATCCATAGTATATACATTATCAGTTCAAGGTGCTTTAAATTTAAACAGTTTATCTTTAGAAACAGTACAACAATTGTTAGTAAAATCAACAATATATCCATCATCACAAAGTTGAGAGATACTTATCAGGTTGTGTTTTAATCCTTTTACATAAAGTAATTTTTTGATTGAGACTATTTTTGGATCTCCAATAGTTCCAATTTTAATGATTTTTCCTTTGGCATTATCACCAAATGTGATAAGTCCTCCTTCCTTTTGAGTGAGTGAAGAAAAATTCAATGAGTTTCCACTCATATGTCTTGAGCAGCCACTATCCATGTACCATATATCTTTTCTACTATGGTGACCTGCTACCTGCAAAGACATTCAAACAAATTGCTTTGGTGCCCATATTTTGTTGGGTCTAGGGGTGTTAGATAGCAATGATCTGGGTATCCCGATTTTCTTTGTTCGTTTAAAATCAGCGGAATCATATAAGTCTTTTGAAAAATAGGTATTCTTAATACCACATATTTGAGGTTTCCTTAAGAGACAATTTTTAGCTATATGTCCATTTTTCCCATATAAGTTACAATTAACCCTTTTAGAGCTAGGAACAAAATAATTTTTATATAGCTTAGGTTTTTCTCCTTTATTGCCAATTCGAAATCTCTCCTTTTTAATCACAGTTTTTCCAAGAATTTAATTTAATGAATTCTCTCCTTTTGTAAAAACCAATGCAGCCTGTTTGTAAGATTCTACTTCATCTTGCAATGTTTTTATTCTTGATTCAAAATTAATATAGTTAATGTTAATAGAATAGTATTTATCAGTTAATTCCTTATGTTGTTTCAGCATTGTATCTCTTTCATCTGAAACAGCTTTATGTTTTTTTAGTGACTTATGTTTCTTAAATAGTGAGTCATATCTTTATTTAAGCATATTGTAGTAGGATTCAAGTTTGTTATTTCTGTAGCTTGATTCAGAACTTGATTCATTATTTGAGTCAGAGGAGTAATATGAGTGTACCTCATCGGTTTCTACCATGAAACACATGTTTGCTTTTATATTGGCTTCTTCTTTCTTTGAGTATGATTCAGGAGAGCTACTAGAGTCTTCAGATACACTCCAAGTGGCTTTTATAGCCTTCTTGTCTTTCTGGTCAAAGTCATTGCTTTTGAAGAATTTCTTCTTCTTTGCATCTTTTAATTGTGGGAAATCTGGTCTGATATGCTCCATCTTCATGCATTCATAGCATCTTACTTCCTTATAATCTCTCTTAAAGGATTTTTTGAATTCTCTCTTCTTGTTGTAGAATTTTCTAAATTTTCTGGATAGCTGAGCCAATACTTTATCTGAGTTTGATGAGTCAGAGCTTTCTGATTTAGCTTTGACTTCTCTGCTTTTCATCTTTCTGCTTCTGCACTGTGATAATGCTTTCATGGCGGTATCTTCTCTTTTGGTAAGCACTTTATGTTCATTAGATTCATCTTCCATCTCAACTTCATACATCATTAATGTTCCAATCAGTTCTCTCATGGTTAAATCTATGATAGGTGTCGACTGTCTGATTGCTGCATAGATTCCATTCCATTTTGTAGGCAGTACTCTCAAAACATTTAAAGCTTGATTAGCTTACATAATGGGATATCCCAAGGTAGTTATGTTATTGACAATCTCTATCAATATTCGATTCATTTCAGTAATACTATCACCTTGAACCATTCTGAATGTATCAAATTTAAGCTTAGCAGTTGCATATCTCATTTCCCTGATATTTTTAGTTCCTTCATAAGAAACAACAATAGTTTTCCACATTTCATATGATGTTGGGCATTGAGATACTTTGTTAAACTCATCAGGTCCTAGACTACATATAATTGCATTCATTGATTTCAGATTCATATCATATTCTGCTTCAGTAGCTGCACTCCATGTTTCAGGTTTTTTTGGTATTTCATATGGTGTTAGAATCTTAGAATAGACTCTGGATCCAATATTTTTCAGATAGATAATCATTCGAGACTTCCAGCATCCATAATCTTCTCCATTGAAGTATGGTGCTCTGACCATATACATTCCCTCTCTTGTATCAGTAATGATGCTCTATTGTATAATATTTAAATGCTTTTAGCGTGATAAGGATCTTTCAAAAGCTCCACCTCTGATACCAATTGTTGGATCTTGAATATACAGATTATACACAAGAGGGGGGGTGAATTGTGTCTTTCATATTTTTCGTTAACTTTTCGATTAAATGAGTTCTGTCCTCTATGATTTATCATATCTGACTATGAAACGGAATAATTAAAAGTAGGGACACATATATGTATATTGGTTTGTGGAACAGAAGTCCCCTAGTCCACTCCACCAATGCTCAACTACACGAGCATGGTGATTTTCACTATCTGGTCCTCGTTTCAACAGACCAATTCACAACTGAGTACAGGCAGTTGACACCTTTACAATCCAAGAAAAAACAAAGCCTTCTGGTTCAAACACGAACCTACATAGCTTAGTACGAGAAGCTGGTTACTCCAGAATAGAATGAAATGATTTTCTTATTTTGAAAATAATTTCCAGATGTTCTTCACAATTGCAATAACATTCAATTGATAGTAGATGAATCTTCGTCTCTAGAAATATTGATTTTCAAGTCAAAACAGTTCTTAGTTGATCCGGTTGCACTATATATAGAAATATAAACACAAATTTAGGAGTAGTAGATCCACAGTAGATATTTGATGTAGAAAAAGTGAATCTTCTATCGAGTTCCTTATTCTTCTTAAAATAAATAGAGCTTTGATGTTCCTCTTTGAGTCAGCAGATCGGTGTGATTTTTTGGAGTCTCTGTTTTCCACCATTTTGAATAATATATTGATCACTACACACACACTTGTGCCTCGTGTTTCAGAAAAAACATATATATTAAAGGAGATCATATTCCCTGCACATTTAGATCAATAGAAGTCGCCTTTTATTCGTGATATTCAAAAAATTGAATTTACATAGCAGTCGTAACTTCCCTGAAGTCTCGGCATAAAAATCTCTTTATAATTCAATCTTTAATCCATTGATAAAATGGATTTGAATTGGTCAAAGTCGTATTTTAAAATCGACTTTATATCTGGCTTGAAATCCGCCTGACAATCAGCTTGCTGACCATTGCATAAAAATATCATCTTTCAAACTTTCTGATGCCAAACGTAAGGTTGATGATGTGGACTCCAAATGTATAGTTGATGACATAGTCTTCAAACGTAAGGTTCACAATGTAAGGTTGAACATAAACGTAGGGCTTATGTTACTTTCTTCAAACGTAAGGTTGATAAAAAACGTAGGGTTGATCATCCATACTTTTCTCTTTAACTTTCAAACGTATAGTAAAAGATCCATACTTTACTCTTCAACTTTCAAACGTACGGTAAAATATACATACTTTTATGTGATTTATAATTTTCCAAGAACATATGGTTGTTTACAAAAGTAAGGTTGATGAACCATACTTTTGAAAAACAAATGTAACGTTTAATATTGACGTACGGTTCTCCTTCTATACTTTGCTGATAACCCAAACATAAGGTTCCTTCCTAACATAAGGTTCTTCTTCCATACTTTTCCAATAAAGTATGATTGATTAACCATAAATTTCTCTTATCCAAAAAAATTATATACACGCTTTTCATCCTTACACTACGTTTATCCACGTAGGGTATGAACAATGATTCCAGGACACGCTAAAGCAGATTCCGACTAAGTAGTGCATGAATAGTGATTCCAGAACATGCTAAATACGAATAATTTAACAATAAATTCCCATAATTTCAAGAGTAAAATAAAATGCTAAATTCCTCCAAATTACTAAATAAAATCATTAGAAAATAATTAAGGGTATTTGTGAGCATCAAAATTATCATAAAGAGACAGAGTATTATTTTCAATAATCTCCCCCTTTAAATAACATTATTATGTATTGTTGAAAACAATACTTTGATCAACAAGGTGATGGATCAGTTGGCCTATTTATAACTATCCCTTGATGACAAGGATAGTGAATCATACATCCAATCAATGTTTGTTTCCCTTCCCTTACATTAACATGTTATTGAATATTATCATAGAGATACCTACTGTGAGATCTTTAATGACCATATATCTACTATACATTATCATAATGTATTTTTTATTTTGGGGTGCATGTCATTCTTGTTTAAGAACGGTTGATGACACCAATCATGTTATGAGAGGAGGTTCTGATAAATTTGTTTCCCATTGGAAGTGCATCTAGGAATGATGGGATTGTACCTAGATCCTTTGGAATCATGTTGGGTGGAAAAGGATGTTTTAGCTTGTTTCTAAAATTATCCCTCAATACCACACCCAATAGTAAATGAAGGCCAAGATGATAGGATGGAAGTTTAGATGGGAAGGTGTATTTGTGGTTTTCGTGATGGATCCTCCATAACCATTGATAGGACATGATGCTATTTGATTTGTCACAAACTAACACAAAAATTTAAACCACATATGAACCATACATTATTTGATCTCAGTACAGAGTTTGGGATACCTGTGGGGGAAGGAGGTTGTCAGGGTTCAAGTAATTCCATCGACCATCATTTCAAACTATAATACTCACATCACATTATGATAATATTGAGGATTCATAATGATTTGAAACTTATTTGTGGTGGAGAAATTATTTTATACCCCAGACAGATCACTAGGTAATGTGGTCTATTGATGTTCTATAAATTATTCATTAGGATTTCATGTTAGTTAAGGGGCATATATGGGAGGATAATCTACCGTTAGTGGAGTTTTAATTTCATAGTATTTACCACTCCACCATCAGTTTAAAATAATTATAGGCAATGTATAGAGACACTACATGTCACTACTATACTATCTAGAGTTAGTAGAAGATAACGCTTTTGGGCCCAGAGATGGTGATAAGGATGGTTGTTAAATGAGAAATTCATTTAGGGGTAGATAAGGACTTCCCAAATACATCTAAATTATTTTGTGGACTAAAGATGGAAACATTTGGAGCATGATGAGGAGGTACACTATTTTAAGATATATCACCTCATTGGGGATCACATATATTTTTTTTGATGTGTAAATCTATTTCATATGTCCATTTCCTCTTTTTATAGTCAATTTATTCGGTTAGTGATGTGGTGTACCACTCATCCCTACTATCACAGTTAGATCGGGTTGCTATTTAATTCCATAGTCGATAACTGAAGAGAAAAATTAATGAATCATCACATGATGTTAAACATAGTGAGATGGATGTTGAAGGGGGAGTTAGCATTTTGAGGAGTTTGAGGAGCCCAGTGGTGTTTGAGAAACAATATAGGAGAACCTTCATGGGAAAATGTTTCCCTGTGGTAAATGTTTTTTGACAACACTAGAACCTTCAAGAGAGCAAGTGGGAGTGGTAAACTAAGTTGAGAGCTTAGAATACTCATATATGAGTAGGGTTTTTCATTTCAAGATGAATATACCTGAATTTTGGGAGAGTGTAGTGACTATTTTTTAAATTTATGACTTCAGAATACTACAAGAATATTTTTGGATCTAGGTATTATGTCATAGTAAAATTTTTGGGCCTAAAGTGTCTCAATGTTGGTATATTAAATATTTTAAATTGACGATATAATGTTAGAATAATATTTAATAAATATTTTAATATCATATGAATAGTGTTCTATATGAGAAATCAATGATCATGGTTCATTCAAAAATAAAGGTTTCACCCTCTTGGAAATACGAAAGCAATCAACATCTGGTAATTTGTTAGAGGGTAATTTTGTCATTGATTTATGTAATTAAATAATTTATTAATTTAATTTATATAATTTACCTAAAAAAGGTAACCCTAATAATATATATGATTCTATGGAAAATATTTAAGACTATCCACAAACCCTAAGAGATTTGAGAGGAGGATATATTTTTTTCATTGACAGATCGAGACTGAGGATTGATGATGAATATATTTAGTTGAATCAAGATATAGAAGGTGAAAGAAATGGGACCATCATCTTCATCACTAAAAGACACATTCTCATTCAATGACAGATCAAACTTGAGGTCTAATTTTTTTATGCATTTTTACCCATTTTTAATCCCAGGTTAAACTAGAATCAATCCTTCTATAAAATGTTATTCCTAGATATATGGTTATGTATTAGGTTATGATTTTTATTCTCATGTTTTGGGAATTGATATCTTCTAATTATATATTATTTTTTCATCTTTCTAAAAGAAATGGATTATACAAAACAGAAAATAGATTATGTTTGTTCCTAATTTTTTTGTTATTCATATTACTCCAATAATTTGTTCACATTCATCATCGTCACTTCCTTTAGCCGGTTGTTTGAAAAATAAATGATGTGTGATTATTGAGCAACCAATATTCAAAACAACATATAGATAAAAAAATTTAAAGATAATATTTACTAGGATTATTGATATTTGAATATGGATACAGATGATTGGAGATGGATTGGGGTTCTCAATAGCAGTTTGGTGATATAGAAATTATTCGATTTTTTGAGGACCAGTTCTAGGTTGGTCAAGTAATTGAAATTTGGCCACCAGTTTCATCTCATGTGTTTGCAGCCATACATCTAGGATCTATTGGTGTGATGGAAAATGAATATTTCAATGATAGATGTACATGTGATATGCATATTAAAACCACGGATTTTTAAAATATTCTATCTACATCACATGTAGTTTAGCATCATGTGTGGTGTAGTTCAATCTATATAGAAGATAGGGTTTATGTGTGGAGGTAATTATCAGACCTCATGTGGTGGAGCCACACATTGTATGAACATAATAAATCTATCTTAGAATGAATAGGGATCAAACACCATGAAATCGATGTGGTTCTATATGCAATGTGTCCATATTCACATGTGGTGTAACAGAAGGGGGATAGTTCAATGTGTATAGGGAGTACATCCTAAGGAGACTACGTTCCCCCATATGATATGTATGGTGGGTCACATGTCATGTACTTGGTAGGTTACAATAGTATGTAAATTTGACACATGCCGACTGTCGAACCAACCCCTACACACCATGTGATTTGGGGAATAAGCTATGTAATTTAAAGAGTTTACTAGCACTTTACTAGACACATCTAGGGTATACATGCTAGACCAGATAGATCAATGAGTGTCAGATGACCTCTACATGACATGTAACCATAGTGGACACACCTTATATATAGATAAATTCATGTCATGTGAGATTGGGTGACATCGGAAATTATATTTCCATAGAGGCACGCAGTGTATCACATGGTACATGTCGTGTACTCCTTCTGGGTAGGGTGGGTCCATGGATCTTCTACATTGCATATATCCTTCTTGAGAACTTTGATTTAGGCTAATGGGTAGAATATATAGAGAATTTTTTAACATAGAATGATATTGTTGAATTCCTTTTAGCATTAGATATACTACATGAGTTGTTGTGATAGTAGTGCTTCATTGAATGACACATGACCAATTGATGTGATCAGGTGTGGTTGTCGGAGTGTTTCCAAGGTTGTAATCCCATCATTCACATGTGGTAGTGGGTCCCCAATACTCTTAAAATATATTAGGTTGGAAACTACCATACTACACAAGATGTAGGTCCTCTATCTATGGAGGGGATCCCCCCCCCCCATATTTGAGCTCCAACGGACATGGTTCCTCCACTAGGGATTGTGCCCTCATCTGAAGAGCTTAGTGGCATGTTGTGGGTCCTCAACATGGATTCTCAAGAGGTTTTGTGAGGTGCATGTTTTGATATTGATCGCCTTCATATATGGAGTGTAGTGTTAAGTTATTTGTTGTCACGACCTGACCCTACCCGGGCTCGAGCCGCAACAACCCCAAGCCCACCTCCATAGGCCAGGGGCTAGCGACCAGCGCCGAAAGCACAAAAACTCGGGGAGGCCTTTGCGTAAGTACTTCTACACACACACGTAGCACACTCAATGAAAAAGTGCAGAGTAAAAGGGAAAAGACAAGTAAAGTAAAAGGGAAACTACTATAAATAAACCACAAGTGCATCGACCTCTAACAGTACAAAAAAAGTGTTAAAAGTAACTGAAAAAGAAAAGGAAAAAACACGCGCCCAACCAGAAAATTGCCACAACCCAACAAAAGGTAAAAAAAAGGAAATTAGCTGGAAGGGTCTCCCACCTGGAACCCGACTCCGACCACCGCACGTGGTTCATGCTCCTGAACTCCTAAGCTCTATTGAAGTCACGACCAACCTGTCTGTTGTCTTCAAGGGAACACCAAGTGCGGGCAAAGCCCAAGCAGGGGTGAGTATAAAAATACTCATTAGGATACCCCAAAGGCTCGAGGGAGAAACAAAGGAGGTACTGAAGGGTGAGTTGTAGAGAGAGCGGGAAAAGTAAAGGAGTACAACCGAGAGTGTAGTAGAGAGTAACAGTAAAGAGTCCAGCTCAACCCAACAAGAAGAAAGAAGGTAGACTCATCCAGACACAAGGAGCTAGAAATGGTGAGAAGATAAACATCCCGTCGAGTCTTCGCTACCTATAGCAGGAGAGTATACTCATCCAACCATGAGAAGCTAGACACGGAAAGCACCTGGCATACCCCGCGTGTCTTCGCCTCCCATGGAGGGAGAGTAACCAAACCCAAGAACTGGGTATCGGGACAAGGTATATACATATCTTTATGCTCAATCAACAATCCCGAACAAGGACGTAAGGGGATCTCCATCCCATAGCTAGGCCCAAGAAAAGTGAGTCGCCAACAGTCCCAGAAGGTAACACTATCGATGCCCAGCATCCCACACGTCTGCCCCAAAATACAAGTCACGGGGCTCAAACCACCGCACCTCAACACTATCCGCTATGGGCGGCACTGACTCGCCTGTACAGTTTTAGGTCACATCACAAAGACGCATCTTGGTGGGCGGGGGGGGGGGATGTTCCCCCTGTACTTGAGAGTTCCAGGTTGAGTCAAACCACACCTCGTCACTGCCCCGCAGTCGAGAGGTCTCCTCAAAGTCAAAGTTGTCACATCACTGACCCGTACAAAAAAAGGTCCTGCTCTAGTGGTCACGGAGTAAAGCCATAGACTAACCCATTATAAAGGGCTGAGTCTGAAATACCAAGGGGTGACCCACTACCCAGCCCTGCTAGAGGGTAAACCTTAATACATCATCAAGCAACCCACTTCCCAGCCCTGCTAGAGGGTAGACCTGGAATAAGCCAACAGGCAACCCACTGCCCAGCCCTGCTGGAGGGTAGACCTGGAATAAGTCGACAGGCGACCCACTGCCCAGCCCTGCTGGAGGGTAGACCTGGAAGAAGTCGACGGGTGACCCACTGCCCAGCCCTACTGGAGGGTAAACCCAGAACAAGACAACAGGTGACACACTGCCCAGCCCTGCTGGAGGGTTGACCTGGAATAAGACGACGGGCGACCCACTGCCCATCCCTGTTGGAGGGTAGACCCTAAAGAGTCATTTGGTGACCCATTGCCTAGTCTCTGCTAGAGGGTAAACACTGAGAAGTCAATAAGCAACCCACTTCCCAGCCCTGATGGAGGGTTAACTCGAAGAAGTCAATGAGTAACCCACTGCCCAGCCCCGCTGGAGGGTAAAACTCAGAACTGCTCTAGCCATCTCTACTGGATGGTACAACACTGGCCAACTGAACACAGAGTGGGTATCATGCAACCATCTGAGGCCATCAACACTGAACATAACAACTCCACCTGGAGCCACCGCCTCGCGTGGTCGGCTCTACCTCGCTCTGGCGCCCATCAACACTGCCAGAGCCGCATGCCCCCGGCTGCCCTCACTGACCTGCGCTAAAGGCCTGCCACCGCGCCTTGCTGTGCCCGGCCGAAACCCCTGACTGCCTCCTCCGATGAAGGCCGGCCAGAAAAAACAAAACAAAAACCCGCCAACATTGAAGAACATTTGTGAGCTGCTCGGAACTCGGAACTCAAATCCAAAAGCTGCGTTGGAAAAAAAATGCATACTACACGACCATGTGATTTGTTCAAAGGTTTAATAGCAAGTTGATGCATATATTTGAGGTTGAAATAAGGTTCGGAAATTAAAATGCAACCAAAACCTCCCACATCTTGTGCATTGCCTGGAGCTTCACGGAGAGTCCGCCTCCGCGCCGCACCTTGCTGGAGCTTCCTCGCTAGAGTGGAGGAGGAGAGGGAGGGGCTGCCGCTATCCAGGCAAAGAAGAAGAAGAGGGAGGAGGGGGAGGTGTGTGTTTAAGTAAGAAAAATTAATAAATTTTTTAATTAACTTAAACCCCAAATTTTAGCCCGCATCTGAAACTTTTGGCGAGGTCAAAATTAAACCTCCCCAAGGGTAAACACCACCTCCCGAGCACAAAGGTGGTCTAAAAATTTGATTCTGAGCTTTCGTTTGAATGTTATAAAACTGAACGCCTGAGGCCGCCAAATTATGAAAATTCCCCTGAGGCCATTTTTCACAGATGGCCCGCGCCCGCGAAACTTACACCCCTCATAGGGTAAACGGAACGTTTTGGACTCAATGGTGCCCTTAGTTCCCCAATTCGAGCCAACGTTTAAGAGATACTTGAGTGAAGCTATTAAATGAATAAATTAATTAATTTAATTATCCGTCTAATGTTCCGAAAGTGGGAGAGGGGTCCAAATGTCCTGCGTCGACAAGTTTTATGTCGTTCATAGGGAAAAAACCACATTCCGGACCTATCTGTACACTCAGATCTCTGATCTGGATCACTCTTTAGGAGTTATCCCATTTATTTGGCATTCCGAGTGTGAATTCACTGAAATTTTAATTCTGGCCACACCGGGGCTCGAAATCGAATGTCGTCTGAAGGAACTGCTCTAGAATAATTTCAAGAATATTTCAAAGTCTTTTATAGCCAAAAAATGGGTTCTTACATCATTCCATCCTTCAAGATTTTCATCCTTGAAAAGCAAAACTAGGGAACAACTCTGGGTGCTAAGCCCGCACCTGGCTCTTCCGTACCTAGAATAACTCTTGAACCGTTTTGTGCCACCGCACACAGACCAAAGGATTGATCTATTCACGTGAGGTCGGACCTTGCCGATGTCGTGCATAGGAACACACACACGTCTCCTCAGGAGATTCATGCGGGAGACTCTATGCACCCAAACCATCCTTTGGGGTCAGTGCAAGGCAGTAGGGAACCTCGCCATCCCTTCGCACGGTCACAAACGGCCCGAAGGCTCACGGGGGTAGCTCAACTCCCAGACCAAACCTCCAGGTCGCATGGCGCAACTAAAATCACCCCCGCACCTAGAAAAAGGCCCAGTGATTCCCTCCTTCAGAATATACATATGGTGAAACACCCAAGGATATCTGGTCACACAAGGTCTCACAGTCGATGTCTCTCAACCAAGACTCTCTTACATGCCCAGAAGCGAAGGATTCAACACCATCGATCAAAGAAAAGGTCCTATGCCTTTTTACCTTACCAACATAGGGTTACACCCGACACCCTACGTTACCCTAGTAACACCTCAAACAAAGAGTAGGGGAAACACATTCCACACAGAGTCTAACAATTCTACTGTAAAAAGGTAGAAGAGTCATAGAGCATACCTCTTATCACTTCATGCTCTGCAGGGTCGTAGACATCCAAAGATTGTGGTTGTCTGTGGTCCCAACTGTCAGCTCCCAGAGCCTGACATGGACCACCTAGTGGTGATAGGAAGACCTCGTAAAGTCGTACCCCACTACCATCTCCTCCCGCTCCTCTGCTAGCACCACCTCTCTAGGTACTACTCCGATCACGGCGCTGCCTCTGTCGTGGTGGTGCTCCTGCTACCTGCCCAAAGCTCTCTGCATGCCTGGTCGGGCAGTCCCGTGCCAGGTGACCTCGCCCATCACAAGTGTAGCACCAACTCTCTTTGGGCTGTACTGGTGCCCTCCGATGCCACTGTGGTGTATGACCACACCCCTGAGTTCGGTTGTCAGAAATCCACCTGCGTCGAGGTTATACTTGCCGACACCCGCTAGCTGCGGCATACATCTTGGCTCCAACGTGCCTGTTGCCACCACCAAATCTAGAATGTGACAGGAAGCTCTCTGTCACCAGCGCCTTCTCTAGCACCCCGCCATATGTGGAAATGCCCAAGGGTACTATGACAG
Source organism: Viscum album (assembly GCA_963277665.1). Classification (NCBI taxonomy): domain Eukaryota; kingdom Viridiplantae; phylum Streptophyta; class Magnoliopsida; order Santalales; family Viscaceae; genus Viscum; species Viscum album. Next base: position 918,030,848 of record OY728145.1, read on the forward strand.
CCCGAATATCTCGGAGGAGACCCTGATCAAACTTCTGCGCTTGGAAGTTGTCATCATGGACCATGTCTGGGTAAAAGCGTTCACAGTCTGCTAAACTAGCCATGTACTCGACCACCGTCATCCCCCCCTGCTAAAACTGCAGGAGCTCCTAAATCCTAACGGAGCGCAAGCAGGAGGGGTAAAACTCCTCATTGAACAATAACTAAAAGTCGCCCCACGAAAGTGACGACTCGTCTAAAAACTGAGTCACTAGACGCTACCAACGCCAAGATGCTCCACAAAAAAGGTTGGATGTCAAAGCCACTCTCTGATCTGACGGAATCTGCACAAGCCTAAAAATGAGAACCACTATCTCTGGAAAAACCCCTGCTACCTGAGGGTCTGGCTCACCAATGAACCTCAGCGGTCTATGCCGCTGGAACTCACGGAGCGTGCTCAACCTGTGCTCAAGCCCTGTCTGCTCTGCTGAAGCTGTCTGCTTCTCAACAGGTGGGGGTGCTGCTACCGGCCCACCTGGAGAAAGGGGCTCGCATAATGGGTCCTGGACTGAGGCCTCGTAGCTCACAGGGTCGTCGTCACACACCAAAGCTGGTATCTTGGCTGGCTGTCTTCGTGGAGACATCTTGAATATTATCAAGGAGTGTCGTGGTCAGATGAGCATATATATATATACGAATAGCAACGATGGGGAGCTGACTCAAGAAGGACAGTCAATGACTCAATCCAATGTGATTCACAAACCAAATTTTCCCTGCAACAAGTGTCTCAGCATGCCGAGTCGACAAGCGTGTTATCAGGGACCTGGTGAATGGATACGTCGGCTGTCGCACCATCACTGGACTCCCTGGCATGAGAGCCGCTCTCAAGACACGTTAACACCGTTGCCCTAAAACCCAACCAATTCCTTTTTTAGGGACGTCCAAACAATGTCCCAAGGAACGAACCACCTCTGATAACCCCTTGTTATGAACCAAACCTACCTGGGCTCGAGCCGTAACTACACCAAACCCGCCTCTATAGGCCAGGGGCTGGCGACCAGCGCCGAAGGCACAATAACTCGGGGAGGCCTTTGCCTAAGTACCTGTACACACACACATAACACACTCAATGAAAAAGTGCAGAGTAAAAGAGAAAAGACATGTAAAGTAAAAGGGAAACTGCTATAAATAAACCACAAGTGCATCGACCTCTAATAGTACAAAGCAAGTGCAGAATGTAACTAAAAAAAGGGGAAAAACACGCGCCCAACCATAAAAGTGCCACAACCTGGAAATAGGTAAACAAAAAGGAAAACAGCTGGAAGGTTCCCGCACCTAGAACCTGACTCCGACCACCGCACGTGGTCCCCGCTCCAAAACGTATAAGCTCCACTGAAGTCACAACCAACCTATCCATCGTCTACAAGGGCATACCAAGTGCGGGCAAAGCCCAAGCAGGGGTGAGTATAAAAATACTCAGTAGGATACCCCGAAGGCTTGAGGGAGCAACAAAGGAGGTACTGAAGGGTGAGCAGTAGAGCGGACGGGAAAAGTATAGGAGTACAACTGAGAGTGCAGTGGAGAGTAACAGTAAAGAGACAAGCTCAACCCAACAAGAGGAAAGAATGTAGACTCATCCAGAAACAAAGAGAAGGAAATGGTGGGAAGATAAACTTCCCGTCAAGTCTTCGCTACCTATAGTAGGAGAGTAGACTCGTCCAACCACGATAAGCTAGAAAGGAAAAGAACGTGGCATACCCCACGCGTCTTCACCTCCCCTGGAGGGAGAGTAACCAAACCCATGTAGTGGGTACCGGGATAAGGTATATACATATCATTATGCTCAATAAAGATACCCGAAGATGGTCGTAAGGGGATCTCAATCTCATAGCTCAACCCAAGAAAAGTGAGTCACCATCAGTCCCAGAAGGTAACACCATCGATGCCCAACATCCCACACGTCTGCCCCGAACTAAAAGTTAAGGGGCTCAAACCACCTCACCTCGACAATATCCGCTTTGGGTGGCACTGACTCGCCCGCACGGTTTAAGGTCGCGTTACAAGGACCCGTCTCGGTGGAGGGGGGGGGGGGGAAGTGCCCCTCGTACTTTAGAGTTCTGGGTTGAGTCAAACCACACCTCGTCACTACCCTGCAGTCGAGAGGTCTCTTCAAAGTCAAAGTTGTCGCATCACAGACCCGTACAAACAAAGGTCCCGCTCTGGTGGTCACAGAGTAAAGCCACATACTAGCCTAGTATAAAAGACTGAGTTTGAAATACCAACGGGTGACCCACTTCCCAGCCCTACTGGAGGGTAAACCTTAATACATCATCAGGCGACCCACTGCCCAGCCCTGCGGGAGGGTAGACTTGGAATAAGCTGACATGCGACCCACTACCCCAGCCCTGGTGGGGGGTAGACCTGGAATAAGTTTACAGCCGACCCACTGCCCAGCCCTGCTGGAGGGTAGACCTAGAATAATTCGACAGGTGACCCACTGCCCTTCCCTACTGAAGGGTAAACCTGGAACAAGACAACATGTGACCCACTGCCCAGCCCTACTGGAGGGTAGACCTAAAACAAGATGACGGGCGATCCACTACCCAGCCCTGCTGGAGGGTAGACCCTCAAGAGTTGTCGGGTGACCCACTGCCTAGTCTCTGCTAGAGGGTAAACCCTGAGAAGTCGATAAGAAACCCATTGTCCAGCCCTGATGGAGGGTAAACCCGAATATGTCGATGAGTAACCCACTGGCCAGCCCCTCTAGAGGGTAAAACTCAGAACTGCTCTGGCCATCTCTACTGGATGGTACAACACTGGCCAACCGAACATAGAGTGGGTATCATGCAACCATCCGACTCCGGAACAAAACCCGGGGAAACCACTCAACCCTGCTGATCTAAACCACCAAGCACAGAGCCGAGGGGAAACTCAACCTCGCTGGTCAACAACCGAGAACCGAGGGACCCTCTATGTCGTGAGTGGTCAAAAGTACGTAACGTAGAACATGGAATGCACATGGGGACGACATGACGTGTGGCCCCAAGTCAACCCCAACCGAACACACAAACATTTTCAGGTATAAAAAACCACATGTACCTCCAAGTGTTCCCGTATACTCCCAGAGTATACCACGTTCCAGCCCAAAGGTTATTATGCACATGACACCCAATGTCAATGCGAAGGCTTGAACGTAACAACTCCACATCAAAGGCACAGGCACATCCAACCACATATAGTGAATCATTTATATCACGCCCCCAAGATTTCGCGATCACACGCCAAGGGTCCGCTACAAACATGGTAGGACGAACCACCACCAGGGCACCTTTTATTCCACATTTAACAAGATCACACAAGAGGCTCCGCACAACCAAATGGATCACACTGTTGTAATCCTCATGGAAAAACATGTGAGGTAGACTACTTACTCACCTCAAACAGATATCTAATGGAAAAGTCACCAATACTGCCTCACTCCCGAACGACGTCCCGTGATCCCGAGCCTCAGCCCTAAAAATAGTCGGGTGCATCGCACCATTGCGATCCCCTTAAGAAAACACGTCAAAATGACTGTTCACTTGAGTGCAATGGATATCCAGAGAAAAAGATTCATTCTAGCACACCGCACACGAGCGGTGCTTTGTGGGACCCTCATCCCGGTCCCAAAACACAATGAATGGATCACACCATTGCGATCCTCTCGAAAAAGTACACAAAGTGGGCAATTCAGTTGTCCAAAACGGTCACCCGGTGATAGAGATGAAAAAACAATATCAATGCACAAACGGCCCTCGTGGGGCCCTCACCATCATGTCGAATTAGAGCACGCAGATTGCACCATTGCAATGCCCTTGTAAAAACACCAAAAAACGACTGCTCGCGCGCCCCAAACGGATGTCTGATGAAAAAGTCGTGAAACGCTGCACGCAGATCGAAAGACGGGTCGTGGGGCCCACGCCTCAACTTTGGCCTCAACGCCTGAAACCACCCTGGAGAGCTCTGCCTCAGTGCCAGGGTCCTAACACCACTGAAGGCACATAAAACGGACGTTGGACGCGTCCACGCCGTCCAATACAAGATCCCCCGAAGAAAACGTCAATTCACTAAAGGACGTGTCGCGCCTCTGAGGCCCTATGTTTCGGGAATTAAAAATTCTCAAAATTTTTGTCTCATTGATATGTTTCCACTACTGCAGATGGAAAGAAAAACGGATGCCTGTAGCGGAAATTACCGGCGTCCGAGTCGCGGGTTCAACGCCCCTTGGGCGGGACCGGCCTGAACCAGCCGGTCCGGCCGTTCTGGGTCGGGCCGCGGTCCAACCGCGCAGCCCAGCCGCTGACCTGCAGTCCACGCACCAACCATCCTGTGCCCGGAAGCTTGTTCTGCGCGAAGACCCACGTCTCGCGGGTCCTGTCCCCGCGAGGGGGTGGCGCACCGCGACCCCGCGATCGTCGTGCCTCGGCGGCTCGGCCTCGCCGCCTGGAGCCGCCGCCTCGCGCAGCCGGCTCTGCCTCGCGCCAGTGCACAGCGACACTTCTAGGGCTGCATGCCCCCATCTGCCCTCACTCTCCTGCACTGAAGGCCCATCGCCACGCCTTCTACGCCCGGTCGAAACCCCTCGCCGCCTCCTCCGTTGAAGGCCCGCCGAAAAAAAAAACAAAAACCCGCAAACTTCGATGAACATTTGCGAGCTACTCGGAACTCAGAACTCAAATACGAAAGATGCATTGGAAAAACAAAATGCATAATACACGACCATGGGATTTTTTCGAAGGTTTATCAGCAAATCGATGCATATAATTGAGGTTGAAATAAGGTTCAGAAATTAAAACGCAACCAAACCCCCTACCTCTTGGGCGTTGCCCGGAGCTTCACGGAGAGTCCGCCGCTGCGCCGCGCCTCTCTAGAGCTTCCTTTCCAGAGTGGAGGAGGAGAGGTAGGGTCTTCCACTGTCCAGGTGAAGAAGAAGAAGAAGTTTGAGGAGGAGGAGGGGTGTGTTTATGTAAGAAAAAATAATTAAATTTTTAATTAACTTAAACCCCAAATTTTATCCTGCATCCGAAACTTTTGGAGAGGTCAAAATTAAACCTCCTCTAGGGTAAACACCACCTACCGAGAACAACGGTGGTCTCGGAATTTGATTCTACCCTTCCGTTTGAATGTTATCAAACTGAACGCCTGAGGTCGCCAAATTACGAAAACGCCCCTAGGTCCATTTTTCACAGATAGCCCGCGCCCGTGAAACTTACACCCCTCCTAGGGTAAATGGCACGTTCCAGACTCAATGGTTCCCTCGGTTTCCCAATCCGATCCACCGTTTAAGAGATACTTGAGTTAAGATGTTAAATGAATAAATTAATTAATTTAATTATCCGTCTAACGTTCTGAAAGTGGGCGTGGGGTCCAAACGTCCTGCGCCGACAAGTTTTATTTCGTTCTTAGGGTAAAAACCCCATTCCGGACCCATCCGTATACTCAGATCTCTGTTCCTAATCACTGTTTAGGAGTTGTCCCATTAATTTTACGTTCCCAGTGTGAATGCACTGAAAGTTTAATTCCGGCCACACTGGGGCTCGGAATCGAACACCGTCTGAAGGCACTACTCTGGAATAATATCAAGAATATTCCAAAGTCTTTTATATCCAAAAACTAGCTTCTTAAATGTGTCCCCCAAATGGATTCTTGAGATATTGCACGAGGTGCATCACTAAAGATTGTGCTTCCTTGGATATGGAGCACTCTGGAAACTTACATACCCTCCACATATTTCTTATATAGGTGCACATAAATCTAGGAATAAAATATGGTTATTTTGAGTTATAGGATGAATTTTCATTCGTATTTATTCTATGGAGATGGATATCCCCTTTCTCTATTTTTAGGATTCATATTGATCATATTTGAGTTATGGATGTTCTAGCCATTATGATTGTTGTCTCATATATTGATTGACATGCCATTATGGATATGATGAGAAATTTATCTGTGATACATTGTGTCTGGTGATTTAGAGGTGTCCTATTGGGAATAAATATACTCACCCCAATATGATTTTTCTAATATGTGTCATTTTATAAGCATAAGATAGGAAGATAGATGGTGAATTCAGTGGAGGATAGTGGTACATGGGTGTGTTGGCCATGTTCAGTGGTCCAATTTGAAGTTCAAGAGTTGGGATCTCTTAGTTTTCGCTTTTTCCAATTATTTATTGTAGGAATTCATTTTATGGTTGGGTTTGTTTTTCCCCCATTATTCTTTGATTTTATATTTTCATACTTTGATGTATTCCACAGAGGTTATTACATGAATGGTTACACTCAAGATGTGGAATTTTTTATGATTCCACTACAACTATTTCATGGATAAGGTTGGGGGATTGTGTACATGTAAATTTGGTTAATGCCTCCCATTTCAGTTTATGCATTTTGTGTGCTTGTCAATATCCCCTAGCCAATTTGAGCTAGGACTAGGGAGTCATACTTAACTTTTCACTAGTCCGGAAGGCCCCGGTGGGTTGTTTCATGAAAAAACATCAAATATAATAAAATCCGCCCACTCAAATGTTTAGTAAATATAATCTATTAAGAAAGATAGTTTGAATAATAAAATGACATATTAACCATATTCAAAATATTAAACACTTTAAACATCAAATCTAAACATACTTATGTCAACAAATTAGGTTCCATGTTTTTAATAACTTATTTTATCAATATATTAATCTTTTTATATTCATCCTTATCATCATTCTTAAAAATTTTTCATCAAAATTTTTCATTGAGCTCATTCTGATAAATAAGGTGACTATTTACATTTTCACTTTACTAATATACATAAACCTATTTTAGAATATTATGTGAAATGAATTTTACATTTTTACTGTAATAATCATCCATTTGTTATACTTATCCATTTTAATTCCAAATATACTACCACATGCCTCTAAAAAACTATATTAGTTTTTTAATATCATTCTAAATTACACAAAATCTATTTTTTTAGGAAATATCCATTATTTATTTTTAGTGAAAATATTTAATTAATAAACTATTTAACAACATAATATATGGTATTCTATGTGTTTAGATAATTATCTTCAAATTAAGACTTTATTCTATAAAATATACTAGTAATGTGTGCTTGGATATATTTCCCATATAATATAACAAATATCTAGATAATGTATTTTAATGTTGATAAAAATATTTTTATTCTTATATTCATTTCTTTTATGTTATATAATTTGATGAATCATAAAATATGTATACTCAAACCATTAAATCTTATTGTTCAAAACAATTAATATTTAAAAAACATATCTTATAATATATATGAAATAATAAGAAAATACAAAACCTTTACTTAAATCCATATGATATTAAACTTTTCATTTACATTCTACTATTATATGTAACAATTCATTACTTAATTTTTGAATGAAAACTATGATATTAATAAATTATTTTATTTATTTTAATCCTAGTATATTTACAAACATTCTAAAATATGACTATTGTATCATATATAATTCAAAATAAGATAATTAATTTATGTAACACTATTGTATGACATTTAATTTACATGTAAGTTATCCAAAATCCAATAGCCTTCGCAAAAAATTACATTATATTGAAATATTTTTCAACCATAATGAAATTTCCATTCAATTCTATTTATCATAATAGTCTTAAACAAGAAATAGTATTCAATTGTTATATATAATTTTATTCTTTTAGTATAAACATTTACCCACTATCACTATCAATATAGAACCAGAACCTAGATATTTCACACATGGTTTATTTATCCTCAAAACCCTGAGAAAATTGAGTAAAAGTTTATCAAAAGCAACAAAATTTTTGAACAATTTTTAAAAATTATTACATCATAAATTCAATAGTTTGATTAATTAATAATATAAACATTTAGTCTCTTTAAGTCATTAACACTAGATCATTCCATTCATAAGAATCAATTTGATCCACCCATTTAAATATATAATTAAAAGGTTACTCATGAAGGGAATTCACTAAAAATATTATTTTTCTTATATTCATAGTATCTATTTGTAAGATTTTCTAACAGTTTTAGATGTTTTTTACATTAAACATATCATTTTCAATGATTGATTAAAAAATTATGTTTTGCGAGGATGATTACATTATTCTATAATATAATCTTTTATCTAACAAGTATAATTTTTTTCTTTAATTTAGTAAATAATTTTAAAAAATGATATCCAGCTAAAATGAAACCCTTTTAATATTACAACACATCTATTAGTAATTGGAGATCTAAAATTAATAATAATATAAATCCTTTATTAATATAAAGAAGTTAAGATTATATTTGGTAGATGATCATGTTAGTCATGTCACATATGTTTCTTGGATAGTTGATCTGATAACTCTTTTCCCAATCAATCATATGGATTATCTTAGATCTGTTCCATTGGAATAATAATGGATTGGGTTTTATAACTAAGTATAACCCAAATAAAATTCTAGAAAAATGTTTTTAATGGTTATAGTAACCTCATTACATTTATTCCATGCAAAATATTATTAATATGTAGGTAATGATTTGGTTTTCCATACAAAATGACAATGGTGTTTAAAAGTGTTTCATTTGAATATATCTAACTCTTGGTTTTTTAAAGGGGTTTTAATCCTACTATATTATCTCCTATTTTCCATTATAATATCCATGATTTTAATGATTTAGTATTGAATTATTTTCCTTCACCACAGTAATATCTATATTGGTGTGTAACTATTTATAAAACCCTAAATATATGTTATTAACATGAATAAAACTCCATCAATATTTATACAAAGTAAAATACATTTAATTCATAAGGTACCTAGAAGCCATTAATATAAGGTCCCAGAGTCATATGAAATCAGCATTTCTCACAACATGTTACTTTTATAGATAGAAAACCTACCCCCCCTTCTAATCAAGTCATAATTCTCTAGTCTAGTGATTATCCTAACCCAAAGTACCTCAACCCAAAGAAACATTACTAAGAAGATACTATAATTTCAATACAATTTTAATACCTAAAATATATCCACTATTATCAAATTCATAGTTCAAGATCATACCCTTGTAAATCTAGTTTTAATTTAAATGAAAAATAAAGAAATCATCATACTAAAAAGGTAACAACTTATATTGATATATGGTAATTTATTGAGGAAAGTTAACACTTTATACTTAATCATATATATATTCATTATGTAACAATTAAATTAGGTAATAATATAGAATACAAAAATTACAAATTTATAATTAATATTTTTAGAAATGAGATAAACCAGATATAAAAATATTATAGACAAGGAAATTATAAACACTATAATTTAAAGAATCGTTATGGACATTCTATTATATAAAATATATAAAAAATACATATTTATTTACAATAATAAATATAAAAATTACATATATGAATTGTTTATATGTTTTCAATAATTTTTTCAATATAACATATTTAGAAATGTTTAAACATTGATGATGCCAAATGTAAAAAAATCAAGTTGACATGCTCTAAATAATTTCTCATATATGGCCTTTAATTTTAATAATTAAAATTTATAATTATGATCAATAATTTATTATAAACTCCTTAATATTTATCATTGATATATAATTTACAAACAATAAAATTATCCATATAATTTACATATAAACCATTTATGTAAAATTCATAACTCATTATATATAACTTCAAATTGTATTTAAAATTAACATTTAATATTATGGATATATATTTATTAAGTGTACTATAAACATTTTATAATTATTTATAAGCAGCATATAATTAATTAATTTAAAAAAAATTCATATTTTAAATAAATATCCAAAAAAATTACTTTTTTCATAATCTATAGAAACATTTTCTGTTATATAATAAAATTCATAATTGATAAAAAATAAAAAAATCATGCAAGCCATATTTTACGATATTAGCTACATCATAAGAAGCGATATGTTTTTATCTATCATTCTTTATGACAGATAGAATTAAAATATGATACACACATCAGGGATTCTGGAATCATAATTTCCAATCTATTATATCCAATATATGATGTAACACACTATTTTGAATCTTTTGAAAAGATTAAACCATCATTTTCATAAGACACAATTACATTATTCCATACATTAATACATATCCAAACTGAGGGATTCATACAAAATCATAAATTGAAATATCTCATATAATATTATATGAACCAATCTAGGTGTAAGATACTGGATACTGAATGTAATGTTTATTGAATTTTCCTAGGTCTACCTAACTCCTCACACGAGCTATTCTGCCATAGGTCCCCATGTGTGTTCTTGATTGCCAAAGAATGGAGACCAGTCCCAAGGTATCACAGGTGAACATGTAGGGACAATTTAAACCTCATGAATATTATTATCTAAAACAAGTTGCAACCAAAAACTAATCATGTGGTCTTCATACTATTGGACAACAATACATATATAACAATCATTTCTAAAAAACATCAAAATACGGAACACTATAAATAAATAGTACCAATTAATTTTCCAAAAAAAATATCAGATGAAATAATTTTTTTATAAAATTATTTTACAATCCAAAAAATGATTAAAAAAAGAGAAAGTTGTTACATAGGCTAATACACAACGTGACCCAAAATTATCCAAATAAATCTAGTGACACACCCCAATATCACCATGTAACTCTAGACTAACCATTATAACCAACTATTGTAGTTGGTTCCCTGGAAATAAAATCATAGTATTAGATTAAATTATTTTATATTAATTATGTTTTCTTATCACACTGTCATTTTTCCTCTTCATGATATTTTCTTTTGATAATGATTAAGAATGAATGTTTCACTAAAATGTCTTTGTAGTTCCCTATTTCGATGAAAACCTAGTGGATTGATTATAGTATTCATTGATATTATTCTATGAATGGATGATATTTTCTGATTGGAAATAGAAATTTTTTTAGGGGAAGGATGCTCATAATAAATTGAGACACATTCTCATGGTGTTCTCCCTTGGTAGTATTCAACATATAAGGTTATGTGAACAAACCCAACAATAGGAAATCATCATTTTCTGATGTTGCAAGAATTTCTTATATATGTATGTGTGTATTGATTCTTATAGAATAATATTATAATTAATTTATATAATGACTCACATAATTTAGTGATTTTTTTAGAACTATGATATTATATAATCATGGTGTGGTAGGTTAAGTTTGGTGAATCATGAGTTATTTGCTGTTAATATATAACATGAGAAAGGAAATATCCCATCTATCCCTTGAATGAATTTGATATCTCAGAACGTTTTATGACAATGTATAAATCCATTTCCATGTTGTTTAGTTAGTGATTTCAATTCTGTCATTTCAAAAAATAGACATCAAGCATAGGGTTTATTGAATCAGAATAAAACATGCTTTATTTGAGATATAAAATAAGTTTATGTTACTTATTAAACAGTCATAGGATGTTTGATGTAATTAAAACATAAAAATCATTGTATTTGGGTTCATTGGAATTTTTCTTGAAACTAGCCTTAATATTTAGGCAGTTATTTATAATGACACTAAGAAGGAGGCCTTAAGGGTTACACACTAATTGTATCCACAATATTAGTTAAATTATAGTTTATAATTTTATAGTTTTGAATAAATAATATATTTTTTCATGTATTGTTTATTAACATAATTTAATCACAAGTTATTAAATAGAATAAGTGAGTTAAAAAATAATAGAAATTATTTGTTTGAATGGTTTGGAGAATATAATATTTATTATATTTATCAATGACTAATTAGGTTATATTTATTTATAAATAATTAGTCATTATTAATAGACTGGTAAATCACAAAGAGGGGAGTAGACTAAGCTTAATGATATTATTGTAAATGATATAAATACTCTTTTTTATATTGTTAAATAACTAAAAATTTCAAGCGATTAATAATAATTTTATTATTTTTTTAATTATACATGGTTCAACTAATAATTATTAACTTGGAAAGGGGTTTATGTGCAATTTTCCAACCATAAATATGCCATAATAAATAGATAATTATATAACATTACAAAAATATTCTTATTGTGTACAACTGATATAGTGGGAGTCTCTCAAACCCTTGAGAGAGGTTAAGAGATCCAGAATTCTATTCACCCATTCTATTTCATTCTAATGAGTGATCATCAATGATTCCTTCATCTTCAATGTGGTTTTTTTTTGTGATAAATGATGAACAATGAAAGCAACTAGGATCATTTTTGCTAGTATACAGCAATTCTAGAATGATGTTTATAGATTTTGGTGCATGGTTTTTTCAATACAACATGGATTCAACACTAGGATCGAATAGAGAAATGAACAATTATTGAGATTAGTCATCTAGATCATTAAAAATGAGAGGATTACAAGTTTCAGTAATTACATATCTTCTCATAAATTAATTATAATTCATATTTTATGATTCTAGTCTTATAGTTATGGTGTTTTTATGTATTAAAGTAATCTATTATTTTCACTAGAAATGAAAGTTTATTCATGTTAAGTATTGATTACACATAAATTAATAATAATATCTGAGTTTGGAATACCATCCCAGGAACTTCTTCATTGCTTGAAACCTTTAAGGTATCTGAGCTTTAACTTATTTAATTTTAATTATTGCCTTTTAATTGACTATTTACATGTGTTTGTGTTTTCTTTTCTTTTTATCAATTCTTTTTAATATAAGAAAATTTAATCTAATCCCTTATACATTGACTAAAATATTACTAGAAAAACATATAAGGTTAAAAAATTAATAAATATCTAAAAAATATTCAGGAGGATCCCAAGGATCTTCTAAGAAAAAATCATAGTACATGGTGTGGTATACAAAAATAGACAATATGTAATAGGTTTTATCATCTTTAACTCACTACGCCGAGCTAGATATAATAAAACTATATATATGGTCCGAATATATTTGATCAACTGGTAGATCAGAACAGTCTGGTTCACAACATAAAAACTAAATGCCTTGTAACTATTATATATTATGGGAATTTCTTTATTTATCATGGATAAAAACATGTGGTGTCCCAATAATTTTGGGTATCAGATAGAAAATATGGGGATTTCAATGATGTTTAAATTAAAGGTTGAAAACCATTCACGGTGGACAATATTCCATCTACCAAAACTGTGTCCACAACATGGAACACACCCAATCAAAATCCATGTTCCTAATGCTTGGGCAGAAGATAATATAGATCGTGTAATGTAGTATACACGTGTGCCCTTCTTCAAGAAGGATTCTCAATTTTTCATATAGAGAGAAATTAAATATATTATTAAACTTATTCTCATGTATTCCATGTTTAATTAATTTGAAATTAAATTTCATATATTTGGATTGATAATTATATACAAAATTGATTTCGATGCAAAAATTTGGATGAACGCAGACATTTTACTCCAATTAATAATTGTGTACTTAAATAATTATAAATGAAATTACTTTTTCATAAAATAATATTTGATCATGAGTGAAGGGTGATTAGATGAAATAATATTAAATAAAATTTAGTGGATTAATTCATGGAAATTTCTCTTAATTAAATAATGAATTTAAGTAATTTAAAAATAATATTTGAAATGTGTGATCATTGTAGGATATGTGGATGATCATTAGATTATATAATTTATGTTATGGGGAAAATATCATTTAATTTGTTATTATTAAAAAAAATTGATGGCTTGATATTTATCCCATCCTTCATATTATATAGGGGCCTATATACCCATGGATTATTTATGTAACCCCTTGTATTCAATACATTGGATCCCCTCAACTGCAATTGAGTGGATGTTTGTGTAATGGTAGAGCTCCCATATGAGAGGAGGTGGACCATGTATAATAGATGTGTTAAAACCAATCGAGGTTATATAAAGGATCCAAGGTGAGATGCTATAAGACCAAAAAATATACAATTCAAGCTGATTTTTCTAGTGCAGAGAGTTAGTGTCTAATCTATTGAATAAAATAACTATTATATAATATCATGATCATACTACCTATATTTTTTCCATTAGTTTAATTGTTAAATTTTTTTGTTATTGAATATTGTATATTCACATAATAAATAAATTAACAATCATGAAATATGGAAGAAAATATAACCATATTATGTGTTGATGTTGTTAGAAATGGTTACACACTTAAGTAATATAGACTTAATATAAATAAGACATATAGAAACATAATATTTTCTTTTCTAGATGAAATGAAAATCTCCCAATCAAAAATATTATGTCACTATAGACTTCCACAACTTATGTTTGAAATAAAATCATAGTAGAAAGTGATTGACCAACCCAAGTTGGGGTGCTTTCAATTATAATGGATCTTTTAGCTTTATATTTTTATGATGACATAACTACGTTCACATAAAGGGTTGACTGCCCAAAGAATACATTATGTAACTGAAATTAAATGGTTGTGGAAATATTCAATCGAGATTTCATTATTAGGGTATCTGCTTACCAGAAATAGAAACTTAGTGTTAATGAATTTGGATTGTTATGAAAACCTACAAACCATTTAGAAATGATTTAGAAATATAAAAAATAAATATATTTCCTTTCCACTAGAATATCTCGGAGGCAATATATTTCGATAATAATGGGGAGGACTATGTGGTTTCGAAGAAATAGTGGGAGAATAATTTAATTTAATTAAAATTAAAGTTATTAATATGGTTTTGTATGAAAGAATATAGTAATTATTTTATAAAAAAATTTATTCATGAAAAATCAAACTACATCAAAAATATCCTTGTGATCCAAGCTAGATATTGATAACCTTCTAAATAGCATGAATTTATGGAATATAATAGGAATATTCATATTATAATTCACAATGAATTGAAATTATATGTGCTAGAATCCCCCCTCCTCGAGTCACGGGAAAATGAGTCTAGTGAGGAAGAGGTATCCCTCCATATGAGTCATGTGGATGTCAAAATGGTTCTCTAATGATTCATGTTATCAAAAAAAATATGATATTCTAAATTAAAATGTGGATATGGATGTGTATATCATTGTTTCTCACCATCAGGATTTCTATCAAGAGAAGGAGAGATCCGAGAGATATCATATCTCCAATGCACTATACATGTTCATGCTTAAAAATTCAGAACCATTTGGGACACATGTATTCAAGATGATTTGAAAAATTGATCATCTAGACATCATGGGTTTTAAGACCCCTTATGAGCTATGTACAAATATCATTCTATCCTCACTACCTAAAAACTTCTCCAGTTTTTTTATGAAATATAATATGAGAAATAATGAAATGACATTATCATAACATCATACTCTTATTATCCATGTTGGTAAATACATGGGATGTGAAAACCTATTATCCTTTTAGTAAATAAGAAATGGAGGAACAAGGAAAAGGGTTTTAAGACTCATTCTATATATAGGGCTCCAATGCACCATTCTTATAGAAAGAAAATATCATGTGGAAAATAAAGGAATGGTATTTGATATGCCTTTCATATGAAAGACATGGTTACTGGAAGGGGAATTTCATATAGAAAATGAAACAAGGGGAAAAATTTGGTGCCTTCATTATTGAGTTGAATATTTTAGTATCTATAATTTGGGTATTCGATACTCCATGTGTTTATCACTATTATATAAAAATATAGGAACCAAGTTGATTTCAGATGATTTCAAGAGTTGAGGTGGGTCTAGGAGATTATAATAGTGTGGGGGAAGCTATTACAGCCATTGGAGTCTACCATATCTCATTTCTAACATGATTGATTTTATTATTAATGAAATTTTCTTATGTTCCTAGTTATACCAAGAACAACATTTATGTTTATTAAATATATATGGATGGGTTAATCTTCATACTTTGAAATAAGGGTTTCCACTTTTATAAAGATATCATGTGTTATAATATGGAATAACTATCCAATGGTATTAAAGTATAGAATTATGAAACCAAATACTATAAATAGATAACGAAAAATTACAATGGACTCATATAACAACCAACTGTGTCCTCACCTTATTCATTAAATAAATGAATATATTTTGTTATATCTCAATCAATATGGTTATTTAGATCCTTATAAATAATAATACATGTGAAATATATCATGATTCTTTAAAAATAATGATGACTAAACCACTATTTTTAGTCAAGGTGAAAGGGCCACAAAGAATCCAGAATTGATAAAAACTGATGTGTGTTGAAATTTTCATATAAAAGATATAAGTGGATTGTCATAATTTATTACTTTTACCAGTGGCTTGAGTTGGTATGGTTATATATACATGATGAGGTAAATTTATCAATAATTTGTGAAGTTCAAGGAGTTAAATAATGTGTTTATGAATGATCGTGGTAATATGGTAAAGAAAATTTGAATAGGTCAAGGAGGTGATGATATTGACCAATAAATTTTTTACATTCATTTGAGAGTATGGGATTTTACCTCAACTCAGAACACCTTATTAACCATAGTTGAATGATGTTAGTGAAATGAGGAACCATACATTTGTAGACATGGTAATGTAATTTATGAATGGGGAAATACTTCAACTATCAGTTTATAGATAAACATTGTAAAAATAATCATACATACTAAAATGAGTACTAATAAAACCAAAAAATGACATTCCCTTTGATTTTTGGTGTAGAAGGAAACATTGTTTTGACACTTTTTCATTCTTAAACACTTATTTTGGGCATTCACATGACTTGAATTAGCACTTTGGCCATCACGAGTGAGGGGAAATCACCAAAATAAATTCAAAATTCACATCAACTAGAACCTCATTCCCCTGTGACTGTGTCATTGAAATATCATGTCCATGCCACCAAAAATAATCCTAGGCCATACCCATAACCTTGTCAAATCTCATTCTCAAAACGATTTTTACATTGCCTAATCTTGTGATTAGTATCACTCAAATAAATTTGGGCTAAACCCCAACCAGATGACCCTGCTGCCTCATTCTTGATAGAAATTCCAACCCAATATTCCTAAGGCCATGATCATCATGAACACATGGTTCACATAAGAAGTAAATCAATCATTTCATATATATAATTCAAATCAATTTTAAGTAATAAATTTTATTGAATAAAGAACATTCGTCACTAAACATACCTACTGGTCGATGATCTCATGTCGGAACTCTCATGAGTAAAAAAGATGGTAAAATGACCAACAACATCCCATAAGGTCATAAAACTAATTTAACATTAAGAACACAATTTAATAGGGTCTTTCTCGACTACCCAAATGATGCACTAAAATCCACTCCCCCAAAACAACAATGAAAACACATATATTGATATGAACCACATAATTTGGACTTGTAAACATAAGGACATCTAGTATTGACCTGTAACTCAAAGTGGTTAGGAAAAAATTGAAATTTAAATCGAACACATTAAGAATTGGGAAAAAACTCTGATGGATTATGTAGTCTATGTGGATTGAGAAAAGTAAAAGAGAATAATCGGTGATGAGATTATTACCAATATAGTAAAAATGTAACTATTCGCTCATAAAATATAGCCCAAACATGAAATAAAGATCACACCAAAGAAAAGGTTAAGAATATAGTCCCCCCACTATGGTTTGTATAACCCCAGAGGATGAAAAAATAATAAAGAATAAAAATATGGAGAGGGTAAAAAAGGTAATTTCCAACAATTATGAGGCAACATGGTAAGCTTGGACGGTTTTCCAAACCATTATGAAACTGTGTAGCACCCTACTTCATCAAAACCAAACATTTAATGGTTACACCCCACAATTTTCTAAACCATGAATAGGCCATGAATTCTACAATGATGGGGGTACTTCCAATGTGACACAACAAGTTAAATTTGCATGTATTTTTCCAAACCATGTGAAAACCATAAAATTTATATCTACTAAAAACTAAAAATGATCCACATATCCATGTTCCATTCCCCATATGGTTTCTAAAACAATGATTCTAGTAGAAAAATGCTTTAAAATTAGCTGGGAGGGGCCACATGGTTTCCCCAAATTGTGCACCTTAACCTGTAACCTCGAAAATAGGTTTTTTGTCATTTGAAACTCTTGGAACCCTTATGAATAGTCAAGACACTCTCCAAGCCTCTAAAACCATCCAAAAACATGATATTAGGATGTTTAAAAACATAAAAATATGTTTTTATGATCAAAAATTAATTTATCATTCCAACAAATTAAAAAAAATTAATAAAGGGAGAGGTTTTTGACTAAATTAATAAACCTATGATGTTTAATTTTTCAATACTAAACCTACCAAAATAATTATCTAATTAAATAGATTTCCATAATAACACATATGGTTAAAAACATTGAGCTAAACTCTTTCAATCCATAGAGAGAGATCAATATATCTAGCATGTTCTTCTACCATCTCTCTCAAGCCAATGAGAGGCAAATAAAAATAAATTTCTTCTCAATATAATTATGTTGTTATCAACCATGAACAACATGAGTTACTAGGATCAATTGTGCTTGAAACTGGAAAATCTATATTGATGTTTAGTGATTGTGTATAATGTGTGGATATATGATAAAGAGATTCTACCCTTGGATCCTACAATACAATGAGCATTCAATGAGAACTATTCTACCAAATCATCTAATATGAGATAAATACTAGTTGATGTAATATTATATCATCTCATAAACAGGTGAAGATCCTCCTATTTTGTTTATTGTGTTTTGTATCTCTAATTAATTAATGTATATTTTTTTGTCATGATTTTTTAATCATGTGGGAAAATGATTTCACTTATATTAAAAATAATTTATTATTTTACACCATCGATGGATTTTCAATTGTTCTAGGAACACACCATAATAACACCCTCTTCCAAATATTGAGTGGTAACAGACCAAAAATCAATTAAAAACCTTAAAACTAATAGAAATAAGAAGATTATATACCCAACAATGTGAGTATGGTGGGAGTGATCCAAAATCTTGTACGATTCCACCATGAGTCCACTACATATCATTTATAAATAATAGAAGTCAACAAGCTTCAAGGTAAAAGAAAAATTAGTATTCATTTACTTTTTCAAAAAAATACAAATAAAACCATGGTACCCTATACCATTTCCTTAAACATGCCATTTATAAAACATGTGTAAAAGAGGAATTTACCAGTCTATGACATTTCAAAAAACAACCATTACCATCAAATCATTTCACTTTAAGTAACCAAGATAGATCACTCATTTCCATTAAAAAACACTATTTATATAATCCATCATCTGGTTTGAAATAACATAAAAAATGTCTTTCAAGGGATTATATTTACCAAAACCACGCATGTTTCTATGTTTAAATAGTACCAAAAATGTAGACACTCAACATTAGTATAAGTGAGGGAAAAAATAATAAAATACAAATCTATCAATAGTCATAAACAAATGACATTAATATCTTACATAAATCCATGCAGTAGAGATGTCTAATCATAAAAATCCCATACAAAAAAGTAATAACAAAAAAAGAGATAAAAAATTACCATGATTCACATCATCTTCCATCCCATCAAATCCAATTGGAATTTCTACACTCTTGTTACTATCTTTTAGGGAACATTTTCATATTAGGGGTACAAATCCACAGTAAGGCGTCAATCAGGGCTCTGCACCGATTTTTCCTTTCATGTATTCCATGTGTCTCAAAGACCTTCTCTACCCTTGTTTCCCACATCAATCATAGCTAACATAGGCTTCGGGACCAGATTGAGGTTTGTGCTTTCTTGGATGAGTTTTTATTTTCTATGGTCTGTGATCTATGAATATAAACCTTGATCTCCTTCTATGCACTTTCTGTAATGTGTAAGAACCGTAACTCTCAGAACTATGTATAGCTTGATTCCCCTAATTATGTGATACATAGGAAATCACAGAAATATCATCTTCAGGTCCAACTAATGTTCCACTAATTCCCTCTTATGTTTGGCCTTGTTCCCCTAACACTCATGTAATTCTGTGATGTGAAATAGGAATTACATCTTCAATGACGTCGGGTTCGCAATAGATGCACCATGTACATTCCTTCTATAATCTAGTCTCTCATGCCCCTCGTCCCGTAAGATGCTAAACTGCACCCTCATAAATACGTATGTCTTGATTCCCATCCTCATGGGATATGTAGGAACACTGCGACATTTCAGCATTAGGTCTATCCCCATATTTTCTAATATTTTCTAGACCATCGGCTCGAGGTTTCTTACCTTGAATTGTGCATGGTTTTGTGTTGACCTCGCCCTCATTCACATCGGGTATGCTTTATCATGCCATGCACATTCACCCTAAAACCTTGTTTCTTCTGTATGAGTCCAAGCCATAGGAAGTTAAACTATGCCACCTAGTCCCACGTGACATTAATCTATTGTGTCTATATTGCATGAAATTAAAATTCATTGGTGGGTCCTATCACATGACCCTAAACTATGAAATTATCCTCCTTGCCACACGATGAAAACCCACACTGCATTGTGATGTCCTTGCTCAAGGGGCCATCATGTTAGGTATTAGTCATCCACCATATCATTTTTCAATGCCTACATATGGTTTGATTCCTATAGCGACACTAGGATTCTCTACCCTAGGTTTATTGGTTCACAGAAAAAACACACATCTTTCGTAAATGGAAAAACAAGATCTATCAAATTCTTCTTATTTTGGTGTGAGGGAAAAACTTGAATGCCCTTATTATCCCTGGAACTGGTACCTTACCATGACATATCCAAAACTACGTATGGCTTGATTCTTATTCTCATGAGGTACTTAAGAATTCCCACACACTTTGCCTTGGTCACAGTCTATATTTCATTTTAGTTTCCTTGACCTAAGTCCTCCCTAAGGAACACATTGTGACATGGACTGCAATTCCTTATTCATGTCAGGTTTTATAATTACCTCACCATGTGTCTCCCTAATTCCAAACTATCTCTGGTATGAGCTCTAAGCCCTTAAAATAATATCTTTGGTCTGAGCTCTAAGACCATAAACAAAGAACTCTCTACATCTTTTATACAAGGTGTAAAGAAAATATTCCCAAAACTACGTATATCTTGATTCCCATGCTCATGGGATACGTATTAATGCAAGGATATTCCATGTTTGGGTTCATTTAGTGGAATATTAAATCTTCCCCTTCTTTTTCGGCCCCTTGGCCTGAAATATTTCAGAAACATGTGGTGTGAAGAGTTCCTCTTGGGATCTCATTTAAGTTAGGATATGTAATGTGCTACATGTTACCATTCGGGGTAACTAGGTAACTACAGTAATACTGGAACAAGTTTATAATTCCCCACAATATTCATTGGATGAGTAAGTTTCCCCACCATACAGAATTCACCCTACAAGCATTGGTCTCTGACCAAGCCATGTTAGAAACATCATTTGGAAAGATTCTCATCCACATGGGATACATAGCAACGTCCAGGCCTTTCACCCCGGATCCAGCCCCAGGGTCAATAATTCTTTGGGAAACTCAACCCCAACCTCGGCCCAGGTAGTATGACCTTAAAACAAAGTGAAATGTCATGGTTATATGACATTAAAATATTCCATTAATCATCCTCATCTGTATGATGTGTTCAAGATTCTCACTAAATAGGTCATATATAGAAGTAGTTATAAGACCTTATCAGACCAATGTGCCCACTTAATGTGCTTCCACCATGGTGGAATAATTTTAAGAGTGTTGGACTCCATTCAGACAACCAATCACTCCACCATCCTGATATTGTGTGCCCTTTATTTGGATCCTCATCCTATTTCGTGTTTAAAAGAACCCCCATAATAGTGTGGATGCTCACCCTATGGCTCACCTACTATTCTGGGCCAACATTATGGAAGGATAAAGGGTAAAATTTTGAGTTGGGCCCCATGTTTTTAACATGGTTAGTGGACAACCGTCATTTATTATCTCCATTTCATGTTATCTCAATAGGGGTACTGTGTTTTGAATATGGTCAATAGTTATCTTTTATTATCATGCCACCCCCACATTGTTCTGAATTTTTTGGAATCATGATTCCCACATTCCGCTACCTGATGTTTAAATTTATTCTAATGCACCTGGCATTACCCCGCTCATTCACCAAAGTACATTGGGGAAACGATAATTTGACTATTCTGAGAACTTCAATCTCCATTCAGGACTCCCTCTTTATTCTTGGAAACCCAGATGGGTTGTTTATACCCCAGATGTTCAAGGTATGGTTGCCACTCCTACATTCAAACAAAGTGATAACGCAAGAATCCCTTGTTTGTCACAACAGAAATGACCCAAGTGTGTTTATGGATGGATTTATAATTTTTTTTCGATTGTTGTGGGAATGCATTGAATTGAAAAAACAATTGAAAAATATGTTCAAGCACATAGTTCAGAACTAGAATCAACAAAGAAGGATAAGTTTATTTGTTCAGCTAAAATAGGGCCCTTCGGGATCATCTTTTTGGAGGAAATGCTCCAATGCCACTACCTTCTGTCTTGTTGCCACCAGGACTACCTCCCGCCCTCTGAGGTCCCTCTCTTCATCATCATCCATATAACATAACTCATTAGCCCTAGCCAGTTCTCAATCACATTCATCTTGGAGCTCAATCATTTGATGACTCCCCTACAATATCTGCTCTTGGTCATCTTCTAGCTGGGCCCTCAACTATTCAATGAGCTCAGAGCGGGTTGTGATGAGTTCTTTCATTTATTTAACTAGCTCTTCAAGGCATCAGACCTCCTGCTCTGCCTTCAAGAATTCTTGTGTATCTATGACCCTTTCTAGTGTCAGGCACTATCAGAACGTTGGATATTCTCAGATATCTTTATATCCATGTAATCACGGACCATTATATAATTATGGTGAGCATATTCCGCTCTAGGGTAGAGAAAGAATAGCTAGGTGTGGAGTGATCCCATTCGGTTTAGACACTCATCCTATGGCTGACTGAGGAAGCATTTGATACAATTCCACCCCTTCCACCACATTATATGGATTTCATAGGCTACTCTAGAATAAGAGTTATCTATTTCTTCAGGTTCAGCAGGCTAATAGTTGGGAAAAGCAGCCAAAAGAATAGTGGTAGTGTCTCCTTTTGGTAATCATCCCAAGGGATTATTCTCTTCGACATGTGGGCGACCTTCCTCTCTCATATGATTCCCAAAAATTTTCCTCTATAGACATTATACCCAACCCCAACATTTATATTGTTGATTTCCATATCCATTTGATCACTAGGTTTTGGGGCCATCTTGTTATGAGAAGTGTGTTCTGAGTGAGTTGGTGTGTTCGTCGTGGAATCATCTACAAACAGTCTGGATCAACCAGCCTACTGACAATCCAATATCATGATTACTATACAAATGATGAATGCTCGGGTTAGAAAATCTCTCCGATAAAGGATACAAATGTCTAAGTAATGAAACATACAAAAGCTCAGTGCATTGGCTTCTAGTGTTTCCGTCATTGTAAGAGCTATCACTGCGGGATATCCTTCTATGCACATCAAATCAATAATGGGTGTTGGCTCCCCACCTTGTTCTATTGGTTCACCTTCACCCCCCCGCCCCTCAGATGGATCTTCCTAAAAATTAGGATCATGATGCACCTGGATAATAAAATGTTCGGTTGGTGATTATAATAGATAGGAAGAAGAGATTCTAGGATAATAATCAAGTCATACCTTGAGATACTCATCTATGTCCATGTCAAATCCAGAAATCTCACAACTCTCCCAAGGACTCCCTTGGCGGGCCATCCCCTGAGACCCTTTACCTCCAAGATCCTCTTAAAATCCCCTTATTTTTTCTCCTATTCTCCTCCTTATTCTACCTCCACTGATTAACTTTCCTCTGTCTCCTAATCGGCGTGATCTTATTCAGAATAAATTCGTTCCAAATCAGGCTCCTAGCCATGCATCACTTTTACCAATAGAGAAGGATCCTTATGTGCCCCCCCAACATGCATACACATCCATGTCCATTAGATATGTGTGAAGACAATGAAAGATCACTCTCTTGTCAATCCTAATGAGACTGATTTCTGGAAGCTAGATTGCTTCCAGTAAACATTTTTTCCAGAGGACTTCAGAGCCCATTTAATATATCAGGGTCAACCATGTTGACCATAGCGTGAGGAAGATTTCACCCTCAGAGAGTTGAAGTAGATACCTTAAGTTCTTCCTAGGATGATTACTGTTTGCTCCACTGGATTGTTCAAGAACCCCTCTCTCACCAAACAATGAGGTCATGGCCACACTATGTGACGCTCCTACTACCGAGGTCATGACCTGTGCTGAACCAACTACCTGACATGTTCCTAGCCTATCATCCCCAGTGGTGCCTTGACTGCTTTCTCACCATCCAAATTCTACACTAGCTACCTTGATTTTTCAAACTTGTTTCCACAAGATTCCCTCAGGGTATGCCTGCACCAAATGTTCAACATATTTTGTTGAGAGGCCAGCATTAACTTTAGTGGGGGAAAGGTAATTACCTCACCAGAACCATAATTTGGGAACATCAGCCACATTTGATAGAGGAAGAAAGGGTGTTCCTCTAACCAGAAATCTGTATACACCTTCATCGATATCCGTTGGGTGAATCTAAACATTTCTATGAACCTTGATGGCACATAAATCTCACAAAGGATCATCTTGTTAAACTGGGCCACAAACACTCCACCTCTGAGGCTTTATAATTATTCTCTTTGCTCCAGCGAGACTTTCTTGTAATCCACCATCTAGACAATTATGGCCTGGAATGGGATAAATGTTATTTTTTTAATTCCCAATCATGATCCTTATCTGTTATTCATTCAGTGTCAATGTCATAGTCCCAAAAAAATTTAGCAAGGAAGGTCACAGACCATTACCTGGAAGATGAATAGCATATGGGAAAGTGTATCCACCACAGTGAGCTGCGATGCAACCATGCATGATTTGTAAAGGGTCACATATCCTCCTCGATGATCCCCCTCTTAAAATGTATCACTGGATGGAATATAGTTAGGCCAGCATGAGGACCCCTGAGCTGAACCTCTGATTGGCAGCCATAATTCCCGCCATCACACCAATGATACCAGGTGAACTCCCATCCTGGTATCCCTTTCTGCAGAAACCATCCACTCAAAAAGGTTGCGAGAATTATTCCATATCAAACATTCAGTTACCACACCTCATTCAAAAGAAATCACCATGATTGACAGTCCCCTTTCTCTAGTATTTTTCAATATGGCCCACTCTTTCTCTTTTGTGCCATGATAAAACACCACTTTCCTCACCCTGACATCTTTACATTTGGGTCCTTCTATAAGAACAGGTTGAACCACATCAAATAAGAAATATCCTTCAGAAATTCCTAGACTACCAGCCTCTCTATGAAAAGTTAAAGCAGATGCAATGTTATAATTGGGGTTCATAACCTATCCCCTAGATATTTTTTGTTGGAAAAAACTCTTCATATTGCTGCTTGTCCAAAGAGATACCTCTAATACATTGGATGTCCCAAAGACTAATGTCAGCATCCCCATGATGGAGGTGGAATGTTTTGGTATCAGGGGACCGCCAGCTAAACAACTCTGAATAATATTCTTGATAATGATAGAAGTGGAAGTGCGATGTCCACACTACCTCAAATAGCCCGATATGTCGTAGTTCTGCTCCAAACTGATCGCATGACTAGTGTACCCAGTATTCCCATGACCATTTTCTAGTGAAATTTCTTCTAGACCTCAGTTCCAACTCGTATAGAAAGCTGTTGGAGTCATCAGTGATGATATGTCAGATGTTACTCGAATAATGTGTAGGAGAATCCTCGGTGACCGTCTCACTGATCGAGATAATTCTAGTCCTTGGGTTTAGGACGTAGATGGGCATGTGCCTAGTTCTCTAGTGGGATGGCCATTGTTTTTGATGTTTTATCTTGTAAGATCATTCTCAGGAATCACCCATGAACATGGCGTATCAAAGTTCAATCCCGACACTGTTACCTTCTCTAAAATACAGATGTCCCACATCAGTAGATTGTCGAAAAGGGGGTAATCCTTTTGGAATCGGGTCAGTATATTGAAGAGGTCTTGGTTATTGGATAAAAA
Source organism: Viscum album (assembly GCA_963277665.1). Classification (NCBI taxonomy): domain Eukaryota; kingdom Viridiplantae; phylum Streptophyta; class Magnoliopsida; order Santalales; family Viscaceae; genus Viscum; species Viscum album. The sequence continues at coordinate 918,057,028 of OY728145.1, forward strand.
GTTCATTGCACTATAAACCTCAGGGTTGGAACTCATCTATTCCCTCATCGTGACATACATATCTTCCCTCACGACATTACTATGATTTGCAGCCATTTTCCTTGGTGATGTTTGGAAAAATCAGCAAAGTGTGTGCCAAATAAAGAGCATGAGCGCCAAATCCGAGGGTGATAATCTCACCCATTGGTTGAAAAGGATGAATTAAATCCATGGAATGATATTATATGTTATGAAATATTAATATCAATAAAATTTAAGTCTTTATATTTACCATTATGAAGGTGGATATAAAAAGTTGTAGTGAATGGTCAATAATATCAGGGAATGAGAGGTAATTAATTCCCTGGATTGAAGAGAATTTAAGAATAACGTTCTTATGAAATATTTTCTTAAATATTTTATAAATTGATATTAAATTAATCACATGTAATTGAGGAAAAGTGTAGAATATTAAGTGCCAACGTATAATGAAAAAATAACTTGATTGGAAAAGGATTGCATCAATTTTTTTCGAAGATATTAATACTAATATTAATCATTTTTAATTAGGATTTAAGCCAATACAATAAATCTAATTATCTTAATAATTATTTAAAAGTTATGAGAAACTTGTTAAAAGTTTTGAGATGATGGAAATAGGGGTTTTTTATGATCATCTTTACTTTCACAACCCACAAAAAGTGGTCTTGGTGGCAGTAAAGAGTCAAGAAAAGATTAATGAAAATTGTTGGTATGAAAATTATGTTTTCAGATTGTGAGATATATAGTTAAAAATAACACTAGGGAATGACTTTTTAATTACATTATCTACTTATGATAAGGTATGCATAGGAATATGACTTTAAATTGTAATAAAAAATAACTTGGTAGTGTTTATACCAATTTTGATTAACATGATGTTAAAAAATTTATATATAATAAGATTGTTCATTATGCATATGTGTGTCTAAATGAGAACCTGAATAATGGGACACATCTAAATGATAAGAATAAAGGTGTGGTGAAATCCATGAAATCTACTTTATTAGATGTTTTCCCATCATTTGAAGTGGAATTGGGTACATTGATTGTTTATTCATATTATTCTAATTTCTTGTTTGATTTAGGGTCTATATAGTGTTTATTTTCTTTGAATTTTTCTTATAAATTTGAAATTACAATAAAATAAATGAATCAATAACTTATGGTAAGAAAAAGGGGGATGAATTAAAGAAAAAATAAATTATAATACCCTTCATGTAATTGTTTGGTGAAGGAATTTACTAGTAGTAAATATTTTCCTTCCCCTAGTAAATCAGGAACTGATTTTTGGTATGAACTAGATCTGTGGTTACCAGGCTATAATATATTGTAGAGTTAAAGATGTATGTTTAGAAATATTTTCTGTATGTATACAGTAATAATCACATACCATTGATAGCATATCCTGAATCCAATGAACATTAAAAATTACAAATGAAATTTATCTTGAACATATAGTTGAAAATAAAGGAACTATTTTGGTTAATGATGTTTTGATTGTAAAATAATACCTTGATATTTATCATGATGAGTGGGTAAATGTTATACCTAATCCAAAAGTTGAATTTACTACTAACAACTTCTTAATGATATGAAAATTTCAATACACCTTTATCTAATTTTTCAAGTAGAACTTTTAGAATTTTAAAATCAGTTATTGTAGTTATTGGATGATTTTTTCATTAGTCCAAGAACACCACGATGGGTACTCCTATTTGTTATTAGATAGAAATATTGTTCAATGATTTTTTGCTTTGATTATACATTATTCTATAACATTAACACTATGAATAAGTTTATATTTCCTCATATCGATGACATGTTAGATCTATTATAAAAAGGTTAGTATTTTCATATTGCTGACCTAAGATTAGGGTATGATCAGGTAAAGGTTATTTGGGATGATCGTATTAAAATGGTGTTTATAACTAGATACAAGCATTTTGTGTTTGTGGTTATAACATTTGGGTAATTAATTTACCTAGATATATTTATTAACCTTATGAATAAATTCTACCATAAATATTTGGATATGTCTGGGGTTGTTTTTATTTATAATATATTGATTTAATAAAATAGTTAAAAATATCATGGAAAACAATAAAGGATTGTTATTCAAACCCTATAATAAGTCAATATATGTAGAAAATTTTGAAAATTTAATTTTTTTTATTACAATATATTTCATTCCTTATACACATCAGAAATAAATATTATATAATTATTGACCTAACAAAAAAAAGATGTTGATGAATAACCAATAGCATGAAATTATAATGAGATTTATTGTTTTCATGGGTAGGTAGGCTATTACAAGTGGTTTGTTGAGAAAATTGCTTTGTTATCTAGTCCACTATGTTAAATATAAAGGATTTACATTCATCTAGATAAAATTATGTTATAAAAATTTTTAGGGAACTAAAAATAATATAGGTGAACACTCTAGTTTTAGGAATTCCATGTGGATATAGTTAACTTTTCATCTATATTGTTTCTTATTTGAAGGGGATTAGTGGTTTTTGGATAAATAATTATTAGGTAATTACCTAAGCCTCCAAAATATTGATTCCTTATGTGTTAAATTATCCTACACATTATTTAGAATTAGATATTGTGGTTTTTTATTTAAAAATTGGGGGACATCTTTTATATGGATTTAAGTGTAAAATATATACTAATCATAATATTTTTAAGAAAATATTCACATAAAAATATTCAAACATGGGACAAAAAGGTTGTCTGGATTTGATAAATAATTATGACTAAATAATTTATTTTCATCTTTAAAAAGGAAAAATGTAACTGAAGATTTGATTCATAAAAGTAATGATGTTTTAACAATGATTCATTTAGAACATGACCTATCTATTAATGATTTGATGAAATTTGTCCTTGAAATTTAGATGAATGAACTTACTCTATTTTATATCAACAATCATTGAATTTTTCTTTTTTAGAATGAATTATGAAATATCCAATAGAATATCATGTGTTAATAGAAAATATAAAATTAGTTAAGAAGGGTTGGATTCTTGAATATAGAATTGATGATGTTTTTTTAGATTTGGAAAGTGATTATGGATTCCTTGGGATTCCTAATTGAAGAGATAATTGTGTAGTGAATCTCATAGTTCCACATTATTCATTCATCCTGACTGTAATATGATGTACCGAGAACATTAGATGTATTACTGGTGGGATGAATTGAAATGAAATATTATAGATTTTATCATGAAATGTTTCAATTGTATAATGTTTATAACAGAATTAAAATTTAAGAAGGTGATTATATTTAATATTATTATGATTGAGTGAAAAATTGTAAAATATATCAATGTATTTCATAGTTGGATTTCCAAATACATCTTGAGATAGAAATGTTATATGTGTTATTATTGATAGATTAACTAAATCAACACATTTCAATCCCATTTTGGATATTATATCATTAGATAAATGTTCTTGACTATATCTTAAGAATATTGAATGGTTATATGGAGATCCACTGCCTATTGTATCAATCTTTGATCACACATTGTCTTCTAATATTTTAAAAGGACTTCAGAAGTCATTGGGAAATGAATGAAATTTCATTACAACTTTTATTCCCTAATATGATGTATAATATGAATAAATGATTCATAATGTGAAGGATATGATTTTTTCTTGTTCAATGGATTAAATTGGAAATTTAGATGAACATCTTAAATTAGTTGTGTCTTCCTATAATAATTTTTTGATACATTTATACAAATGGAACCTTATGTGGATTTATAAGGAATGTGGTGTCAAACATCACTTTTTTCGATACATTTGGAGAAAGGATGTCTATTAGATGATAGATGGTAGAAGAAATATTTGAGAAGGTATATTTTTGAAATCTTATGAGGATTTTTTGGAGTAGTTATAAAAGTTATGTGGATAACCAAAGAACATAACCTTCGTTCAAGCTAGGTGGTCATGTTTTTCTCAAAGTGTCCCTTGGAAAAGTGTTAATAATTTTGGAAAAAATGGGACACATATTCCATTGATCATTTGATCTATATGAAACCATTTAAAAACATGGATCATTTTCCTACGAAGAGGTATTGTCTCCATGTTTATTCTAGGTGCACAACCATTTTATTCTTTCGATGATAAGAATGTATGTTCATGATTCATCTTGTGATTTTATCATTGAGTTGTTCAATTTGAAGAGAACCGTTATTATGAGTAATATCCTTTTAATAATCTTTACCATATAAGGAAATTATATTATAAAAAAAATCATAAGGTGATGGTTTTTTTGTAAAAAACATATGGTCAAAGAAATAACATGTGTGTCAGAAAATGTTGTAGGGATAGGTATCCCCATTTGTTTAATAAGTGAAAAATATTGTGAAGATATAATTTCAAAAGGGGGTGAAAAATTTAAGATCCAAGTTAATATTTATATTTAACATTTTCCTATATTTATATGTTATATTTATGGATTTATATTCATTATAAAAATATTAGACAATTGTTCACTCAAAAGGAAAAAGGCGTTATTTCTAAGAAAACTAAATTTTTTTGTATTTTATGGTTTTATATAAAATTTTAATTTCAAAATTATATAACTATAATTTGAGAAAATAAAATTAATTTCTGAATTCGTCATATCAAAAATATTGTAGGATATATTTTTGAGAATTTTTTGAGAATTTTTATTTTACAATGAGTAGTGAAAAATTGAGATTTTTATTGAAAAATATATCATCATTTTAAGTATTTATAATTTAAAATTATATTTTTATTATTTGTAAAATATAATTAGTTATGTTTGATTAAAGAAATTCAGTTAGGGGTTTTAAAATGAATTATACACCTGAACATATTATAAAAATATTTTATATGTAAATGGCTATTTTAAAAAAAATTGAATTTCATTTCATTTTTATGATATAAATTTAAAATGAAATTATTCAACTTATTTATTTTTAATTTTGATAAAAAATTCAACATTTTTAAAAAATGGGTCCATATTTTGTAAATATGTCCCATTTTTTTGGACAATATGAACAATAACATCAGTAATGTTTTTTACCATGGTAAAAAGTAAATAATGTAATTAAGGTTAAAAATAAAATAATAACGACTTATGAAAAAAATAATACTTGACTTAGTTTTATTGGATGATAATACTCACTGAATAATTATTTAATGGACTAATATATGACCTTTTTCATTTGTATGTGATTATATCCTTATTAATATTTTAAGTAAAAAAATGTCAAAATCCCACACTATTATTTTTAATAAATAAAATATTTTTAATCTGAAAATAACCATATGATATCTTGTGTTATAAATATTAATTTTATATATAAATGACTTATTGGATCAGAATAATTTATCTTCAATTTTTGGAGAACAAATAATTTCCTTAAATGATTACAAAATGTTGATGTTGTAATTATTCAATTAATGGAAAAGAAAAATAAATGATAATAAAATATTTAAAGTAATATAATATGAAATAATTTATTTTACACATGAATTATCTAGGTAAATATGAAATATTATACAGGTTTGGATTCATCTTATTCTAATTCATTTGTTGTGTAGATGTTATTAAAGTCGATATAAATGAACAGTTCAAAAATTGGCATTAGAAATATTTTATAATAAATAATAGATTTTATAAAATAATAATTAATTAAATGACCAAAAATTCAAAAAAAATATAGTTTTATGAAGGAATGTTATATGGTTAATTAAATCACACATGTTCTATTTATGGATTATTTTACCTTTAATAGTAACATTATTATCCCTTAAAGGATTGAAAACACTAACACTGTTGTAGATGCCGAAATCTTCCAAAGGTCTCAAGAAGGAATTATTGGATAAAACTAAGGCCTATTTCCACTAAAAAACCGATTTCGGGAAGAGATAAAAGGTTGTGTGGAAAATCGGAGTGGTGCGTGGAAAACAGATCATGCGCACGGAAAACGATCGCGGACTAAGGGGTTTTTTGCATGCTGACATGGGAACATCCATTCCATTGACTTTGGGTCTAATTTTTTCATTCAATATGAATTCCATGTGTGCTCACGGCCCCCGACCACGTAAAAATATAAGTTCACCCTCCCCCCACTTCTGGCGGCAGAAAAATCTGAACCGGCTCCCCTGCATGGAATTCACCTCTTCAGTGCACAAAAGTTGACTTCTAGATATGGGATTTTCTGCAACAGGTCTCCCAAGGGTTTGCCTTCACATGGGACCTCTTGGACATGACCCTCTCCCAAGTCCATATTTTTTTGGTCCCCTTGCGTGCAAACCCTTCCACTTGCACGCAAAACATATGCCTCACTTTGTACGCAAACCTCTTCCATTTGCGTGCACGCCTTCTTTCTCACTCAACTCAGCCTTTTGCGCACAATAATCCCCTCATTGCAAGCCTATTGTGTGCAAACCAATCCTTTTTTTTTAAAACCATTCTCCTCATGTTCACCCTTTATCATGTGTTTGATTTCGATATCTTGGGAAACATCTTCAAAAACTTCTTACACACTAAACACATTTGTTATACACCTTTCTCTCATACGACCCTCCAGGTTCTTATGAAGTGATTTCAAAGTTTTTTGGAATGTGTTTCACCTTCTAGTGCTTAGCCTCATGGTTCTTCTCATAGGCATGATAATGACTATTACTTCTTTTCTTATCCACGCTAACATTGGCCCCTCAATAGATCACTCCACAACACCCCCTCGCCATGGAATTGCGAGTGCCTTCCCTTCACCAATGGTTAAATCATTCGAGTTATGTATGTCCTATGGGTGCAGCGCGATCCCGCCTCATCTGATTTGTTGTAAATTATACTAGAATAAACCATCATCCTTAGCACACAACATTAAACTGTGGCCTCACCCCATACATCATACGTGGGTTTCCCCATCTCGGACTTTCTCTATGCCCACTAACCTCCACGAGAGTGAGATCCTCCTCACATGGAATGAGATCCTCTTTACTGGTGTGACGCCTGTCTACAAGGAAGAGAAACCATCTCAGTGTAAGCTTCTAGGCTATCCTGTAGGAGGCAGCACTCCTCCTCTTCCTATCTTCTTACATGCAAAAGACCATAGGAGAGAGGGGAACAAGGACTTTTGTTATCCTACCCCCTCCATCCGAGCCGTGTCGCCACCGGGCCTCCATCCTAGAGTAAGTCACAATAACCATATTACTAAGATGATAACCATGTGTAATCACCTGTTTCATCTTTAGGCCGCTAAACACATGTAAGCACCTTTCCACTTCCTACAGACACACATTTTTCGACGTGATCGGCTGGTCTTTGCTGCCTCTTGTTTCTCACACCGAACATGACTCACGTGGGTTTAGAGTAAGCACCGACCATGACATCATCTCTGGGCCACCTTATCACGTAAGCACCAAACCAATCCCAAACTACATTGGCTTTCATCCACGCTAAAGCAGGGTATGTAGGAAGCCTCCTTCAGGTTTAATCCCAACACCTACTTGCCCTGTCCGATATCACGCACCTTCACCATCCAATCCCAAACTACATAGATTTTGATTCTTCCTAAGGCTGGGTACATAGAAAGCCTCCTCGAGGTTCAATCCCAACACCTAGTGGTCGCAACCCCATTCACATTGCATCACCACTCAATTTTTTCCCTAAATACATGAACATTGATCCTTGCTATGGTAGGGTACGTAGGAAGCCTCCCTGAGGTTCAAGACCAACACCTAATGGTCCTGAACCTCTTCATGTCAGTTCACCATCCAATTTTTAACATCATGGACTTTGATCCTTGATATGGTAGGTTACATAAGAATCCTCCATGAGGATCATTCCCAACACCTACAGGTCCTGACCCCCTTCGCGTCGGTTCACCACTCCATTGTTTATCGAACTACACGGAATTTGATCCTTGCTAAGTCAGGGTGTATAGGAAGCCTCCCTAAGGTTCAATGCCAACACATACTAGTCCTGACCCCCTTCATGTTAGTTCACCAACCAATCCTGAGCTACGTGTACTTTGATCCTTTCTAGGGAAGGGTACGCAGGATGCCTCCTTGAGGTTCAAGCCCAACACCCATCGGTCCTGACCACTCCACGTCGGTCAACCCTAGTCCCACATGACATTAACTATATGTCCATTTTATCTTTCATTATGTTAAACTATACCCATTCGAACAACACGGGATTTGATTCCTATCTCCTACACAGGGTACATTGGAAGCCTCCATGAGGTTCAACCTCATTCAGTGGTAAGTTGTTGTCATCACGAATCACATGTTAGCCATTGTCAACCCCATTCAGTGGTAAATATTTATCAACCGCATTCATTGGTAGTCCATTGTAAACCCCATACAGTGATAAGCCATTGTCAACCCCATCCAACGGTAAGCCGTTGTTAACCCATCCAGCGGTAAGCCATTGTGTGCCCCAATCGATGGGTACCCATTGAAGTCCCCAATCAACGATAAGATACCATCAGATGAACTGTGTAGTTTTAGTACCTATCTCCAAGATAGAGTACATAGTAAGCCTCCATGACATTCGATCCCAAACACTAGTAAAAGTTGGTGTCCCCCCTGTTGGGACCCACATCTTTGTCTACACCTAGAGTGTCAGACCAACCTAGGTCACTAATCACGTGCAACCCCCTGCATTTCCTTAGGTCACTGCCCTCTGTACAAACCCCAATTTCATGCCACAACATAGAGGTTCCACTTCCTCATGGTCCCATCCATATAGGTCACCTCCTTAGGTGTCCCATCCCCCCACCGAACTACATGGACACTGATTCGATGCCACATGGATATGTATGAAGACTCTTCAATACTCAAGACCAACATCACCATTTCTCTTATGGTGGTCCCATCACATTATCCATTCACATCACTCATCTATCCATATACATCTTGATTCTTACCGGGGCCACCACATGCCAGTGAGATCATGTTACCCACTTTCTTGCTGCTCCAAGTAGTAATTTGGTAACTAACCATGAATTAGCCTCAGTACTAGTGATACCTCTAGGGGTTACACCAATCTAATTGTAGAGACTCGAAGCTTATCGTACATGGACATTACATTACATTTGCGGAATACTTAGTACATAACAAAAAACACACACACAAGGATCGTAATAGATTAGTGTCTTTGGAAACTCGGAACATAATCTTCTAATCCTGGTGAAAGATCTTCAATATCTCCCATAAAGATCTTCCATTTTTTTTACCTAAAACCTTTCTTTATATCCTGGGGAAAAGAAAACATAAAAGGGTGAGCTCAAATGCTCAGTAAGGGTATACAAAAGAAATAAAAATCATATCATATCTTTTTGAAAATCATAACCTGCAAAAGAGATCATAATATCTTAACATGGAACAAATCATAGAAGTGAAAATGAGATCACCATAATCATAACATGAAACTTGAAACTTTGTGGCATGCACACATAATCATGGAAAATCATTTCTTGTTAGTCATGACTCATTGCCAAGACTATCTTAGTGGACAAAGTCCCTTTCTGAATCGAGTAACCCTCGTTTCAGTCCTGTTTCACTGAACCGGTATAACCTACCATTTCAGCCATGTCTATCTCATGAGATATAAAATCTTTACCCAATGCATTGGAGGGAGATATAGGTCCCACCCATCTTATAATGAATCCTTTCTTATGTGTGCCACATAATCATAAACCATACATCATAGCGTAACCCATGTAATAAAAATGGGATTCTTAAACAACATGACATCATAAAACCATTCATATAAGATAAAGGAATTCATAAACATAATTCCATCACAACATAGTCAAATCAATGTAAAAATATGGATAGAAACAGAACCCTTTATTATCTTAGATGGAAAATAATTTTGATAATACACTTGAATTGAATTCTTGAGGAAAATATCCTTTCTTCTTCAAAATCAATTTCTTTTCACAAAACATCATGCAATTTTAAAAGAAAGAGATTTTATTGAAAATAGTCATGAAATATTTTAGAGGAAGCTTCATGAAAATAAGGCTTTATAAAACAGTAAAAATACGTTCGTGCCGTATAAGTTAAAAAAAACATTCTTCGTACTTTTGTCGGAAAAGTCAAAAAGTACCTCGTACGAAAAACGACAAAAGATTCCTTTCATTTCTTTTACTAAAAACTTCCCGAAGGGTAAAAATGGATTTAAACAATTGTAGGTGGAAGGAAATAATATTACACATTTATGAAACATGGATGTGGATGATAAAATACACCCCAGTAAATACTTACGAATAAACAATCTCGGATAAAAATGAGATTGTGATATTTCCCTTACCTTAGGTCCGACTTGCTTTGTAAGTGTCCGAACCTCCTGTATAATGATTTAAATCATGTTATTGACTTATTACAGAATCATATTCATTGTTATGATATCATATATTGTTCACTTATGACATTATATTACCCGTTCTTTTGTAAATTCCATGTTAAAGAAGCGTTTTGGGTAAAATCGTTTCATTTATCGTAGGTGTTTTGACTTGTTGTTCTTGACATCATTATTACTTATATCATGATTTACATACTTCCAGAATATAAAATATTATTTATATATCATATATATTCAGTATATATATATATATAATAGGTAGATAAATAAAATGAAAAACACCGTTCATGGAGACGGTAGTCCGTACGTACGCATGAACGTTGTTTTCCTTTCCTTATTGTCTTGAAATGGAAGTAAGTAGATGACATACATATGTATATATATACATAAATACAGTAGCTTTATAATGTCATATATTTCATTATTATTTCTTATATATACATTATAATCATTCTTAAATGGTTAACATGGAGAATGAATCTCATCGCGTCGTGGAGACGGTAGTCCGTACGTACGCACGAGCGATGATATCATTTCTATAAATATTGAATTGGAGTGGAGTGGATTATACAATATATCAGAATCAATATGATGTTGTAATAACTATGTATAGTTATTCTTTACACCATTATACCCATCCATGTAAGGTGGTGGTGGAAAATAGATTACACCACGGCGTGGAGACGGTATTCTGTACGTACGCACGCGCGGTGATTTCTTTTTCTGTAGGATGGATAGATGGTGAAATAGGGTTGTTTCATACTTATAATAACATATCAGTATATGAGTGATACTGATGTTATTACTTCATAATGAAACAACCTAAGAAGAAGAAGTGGAAGAAGAAATAAAGATGAAAGAATTGGTAACGGTAATTACCTCTTCTTTGAAGTGCCTCTTTGAGACCTCCTCTTAGGGAACTAGAATTGGTCTTTGAGTAAGACCAGAACCTCTAGGATGTTGCTAGGGAAGTGGAGAAGAGATTTTGGCAGGTGTTGGCCGAGCTTGAGTGCTCAAATTGGTGTGAGGAGGAGGGGGAGGAGGTGTCCTTTTATAGGGGAGGAGAGGGGCACCTTAGGAATTCTTAAAAATATTAATTTATAATAAATCTAACCCCACTTAAAAACCTCCAAAAATGACTCATATTCGAAGCTTAGATACGATAGGGTTGTAATCTCATCAACCAATCAAATTTAGACATGTTTGGATCTTATTTTAAACCTTATCAATTAGATTTAACTCTAAGTTAAATAATTTGACTTTTACCGTGTCTTTTTGTTTTCTTTCACTATATGGTTAATACACTTACTATAACATGCCAAACGAACCCCAAATTGTTTATTATTAATATATATATCCTTATCTAAGTCATTTGGCCGAACCTTAGATTTTTAGGAATAAAATAACTATTAATAATATAATATTTGATTTAAAAACTATTTTGTGTCAATTTTGACACTATTTGATATATGATTTTTGTGAAAGTCATAACAGAATTAAATGTTCGAACCAAGATGATTAAATAAACATTAATATATCATAGTAACCTATAAAATTAGTGGAATTCATAAAAATTCTCAAATTACATTTATTTTGGTGTTTATAACATCAATTATGTCAATATTTCATAAATAAGATAATTACTGCATCATCTTTGTGTCATAAATTAATTAAATTATTTGATGTCTAAAATTTACAAATAAAATACCATCATTTAGGGAATCTTTTTATATTTTCAATGAATATTTATAGTCGAATTTATCTTATGTATAACCCCATATTAAAAATGATTTACTTATTAAACTTTGATTTTAACTATTTTAACCCTTCTTTAAATAAATTAATAATAAATGTCCTAATCTAATCCAAGTGGGCATAAATGGTCATATTTTATTCCTAAGTTTGTTTTTGGTCGAATTACACTTTTCCAATAGAATTAAGACATGTGTTAGGGTAATATTAATATCATATTTACCCTTAGATACCTTATTTACTATTAACCGTGGTAAAAAAAGTAAAAAGTTACTATTCACCAAAAAATTATTTTCATCTCATTGAACCACATTTTAGTCTTGATATTAACCGTGTCTCTCGGATTTTCGAAATTCCATTCACAGAAGCGGTAAAATTAAGTTTTATGCAAAATTCAGTTTTTAACCTACCACTTAGTAGTTTCACTATTCATCAAAAATTGATGTTTTTCAGAACAATGCCAAAATTTCATCCCAAGCTATATTTCATATTCCGAATTCAAAAATGAAGTCTATTTTACCAAATTCATAACATAAAAGTTGCATTAATTAATTTTATAATTAAATCCCGCTGTTAAAACAAATAGCGTGTTTTTAAGAAACAATATCTATCAAAAGATTGACACTTGTTTATGTCTAGTTTAAATGTGAAATTACATCCAATGACCAACATTGTATTAAATTGTAAAAATATATTCTAAATATACTTTAAAACCACTCAAATTAATGATTTATCACTATTAATTATTTCGATTAAAAAAGTTGTTTTTAATTATAATTTAGTAATTTTCACTATTCACCAGAATATGAAAGTTATCCGAAAAGTACCAAAATTTCGCCTTAGGCTAAATTCGATACTCCGAATCCAAAAATAAAGTTCATTTTGAAAAATAAGATTTACTGGATTTCAAAAAGTGGTTATTACTATTCATAACGGCTAGTTTTAATAATATTTTTATAGCATATCGTTGTTTAGTGAAACTCGGTATTGCGTACTACACATGCTATCGAGGAAGGTCGCAATTGCGTGTAATGCAAGTCAAGTCAAGGATGTGTGTTGTGCAATCTCATTTTGGTGTAGCGTACAACACAAGACATTAATAAAATTAAAAAGAATATTTTTTTATAAAATCTTGGGCTGTTACATTCTACCCCCCTTAAAATGAATTTCGCCCTCGAAATTCGTCGGGGTTATAAATGGTTTACTATTTGAAAGTTTCTTTAATAGAAACCCACATCGTAAAAAGGAATATCAAAACCAATCTTTAAAAAAACAAGTATGAAACGTAACGGTTACCCAAATAAACTAATCATTGGGTTTCCACATAGGTGAAAATATGGATATGGAAGAGAAATCTAACCATCATGTTCTGATGGAGAGTGGTAGAGAACATGGCTATGGAAAATCCAGTAATCACAAATCCATAAATTTGTGACGATCTAAGGTACCATCTGATTCATTAGGTATAAGATCACTAGGACAACATTTTTGGTTTTCAAGATCATTTCCCTAAAGTTGAAAATTTGAATTAGAATAAATACTTACTTTATTTTGATACAATATCACTGTTGTTCGTGCCTTTAACAATTTCCACTTCATCTCTTAAATAAATGAAGTTAAATTTGTTATTCGTGAAGTGTTAGCAGATCATGTGATAGAATGACGGGTCATTCCATCTGTCTCAAAAGGTTAGCAAAATTTATATACATAAGTCGATCTATAGTGGGATTAATCATATATGGTTCCTAAAATGGGCTTATACTTCATATATCATACTGCTTAATATAATAACACTAGTTTCTACTAAACAGGGACTTCCTGTAGGCCAGTGGTAGGTGATAAAGGCCAGTCGCACTTCGGTTGTGGGTTCGATTCCTACAGCCTTGTCCGAAGCGATGGGCTATCGCCCGTCCTGCAGGTTGTCCTTTTTCCAAAACTATATTACTATAACATCCCATCAATAATATCGAAAAAAACTTTTATCCTTAAACAATACTAACTTATGTCCAACATAATCCATTCCAATCTTTAGGCTTATCCATAATACTGCAGTCCATTCTCATAACATAGAGATTTAATACTATCGTTGATCCCCATATATCATAAGATATATCTTGTTGGTCACATTCCAAACATTCAAAGGCCTTAATCTTGTACTCTCTTGAATACCCATTGAACCTTAGTGAAAACATGAATGCAGTTAAAAGTTAACACTTTTCACATACCGAAATCCTCAAAATTCTATATACTCAAACCATGATATCACTTAGTCCTTATATCAATCATGAGCTCATGAATACTATCAAACATTTAATTTTCCCCTTATCCCTTCATTATGCGCATATCATCTACATTCCAAAAATATCTGAATAACCTTTCATGGATACTGGTAACATTAATCATACACTTTCAAAACACAAGGAAAGACAACAGTGTAACAATCCATAGATGTCTCTTTATTCCAAAATTACACATGATAAACATGTAATCATTCCACTGCATTCTCAAACCATTGACCGAGCTTCAAAAATTATTTCATCTCACATATCATTTGTAGTCTCTTCATCATCATCCACATAAATACTACCCATATGACCATACTGATTCTCTTCATGAGTCTTTACCTTAGGGCATTTGTTTGCATAATGCCCATACATTCCACATTTAAAACACTTAACCATTTTTGATGTCGTAGCAATACCATTATCCTCATCCATGGTGTTAACCGACCCTTTTCCTTTGCACTTACTTGATTTGTGTCCTTCTTTTCCACACCCAAAGCATCTTCCAGTTCCCTTGAAACATTCTCCTTGATGCCTCTTCCCACATGATTTACATAGGGGAAATTGAACTTTCTTTCCTCTATGATCATCATGGAACTCCATCTTTCTCTTATTAGTCGAGTCAGGAAACTTACCAAATTGTACTTTATTGATCATATTGTGAGATTGATGATTCGGCATAATAATGACGTTTGGACATCCAAATCCCATTTCATTTGGTTTCTCATGAAGAATATCATTCCATTGTCCATCATATCCTCCATTATTGTGAATCATCTTGTTTCCAGCCATTTTCTAAAACCCAAACAGAATAGTGTTAGATGCCAAAATCATAATAAAGGGGGAGTAACTTAAATATCCATCATCTTTGGTTTAATCTAATATCGTTACCATAGTTCTAGGACTATATCCTATAAGTATACTTATCCTTAGGGGCATCCCTAGACATACCTTAGAAATATCTCTAGGGATCTCACTAACGTTTTCGCATCCTAGTTTCCAAAGGTTGACTAAACCTTTCCTCTGATACCAAATGTAGAGACTCGAAGCTTATCGTACATGGACATTACATTACATTTGCGGAAAACTTAGTACATAACAAAAAACACACACACAAGGATCGTAATAGTTTAGTGTCTTTGGAAACTCGGAACATAATCTTCTAATCCTGGTGAAAGATCTTCAATATCTCCCATAAAGATCTTCCATTTTTTTTACCTAAAACTTTTCTTTATATCCTGGGGAAAAGAAAACATAAAAGGGTGAGCTCAAATGCTCAGTAAGGGTATACAAAAGAAATAAAAATCATATCATATCTTTTTGAAAATCATAACCTGCAAAAGAGATCATAATATCTTAACATGGAACAAATCATAGAAGTGAAAATGAGATCACCATAATCATAACATGAAACTTGAAACTTTGTGGCATGCACACATAATCATGGAAAATCATTTCTTGTTAGTCATGACTCATTGCCAAGACTATCTTAGTGGACAAAGTCCCTTTCTGAATCGAGTAACCCTCGTTTCAGTCCTGTTTCACTGAACCGGTATAACCTACCATTTCAGCCATGTCTATCTCATGAGATATAAAATCTTTACCCAATGCATTGGAGGGAGATATAGGTCCCACCCATCTTATAATGAATCCTTTCTTATGTGTGCCACATAATCATAAACCATACATCATAGCGTAACCCATGTAATAAAAATGGGATTCTTAAACAACATGACATCATAAAACCATTCATATAAGATAAAGGAATTCATAAACATAATTCCATCACAAAATAGTCAAATCAATGTAAAAATATGGATAGAAATAGAACCCTTTATTATCTTAGATGGAAAATAATTTTGATAATACACTTGAATTGAATTCTTGAGGAAAATATCCTTTCTTCTTCAAAATCAATTTCTTTTCACAAAACATCATGCAATTTTAAAAGAAAGAGATTTTATTGAAAATAGTCATGAAATCTTTTAGAGGAAGCTTCATGAAAATAAGGCTTTATAAAACAGTAAAAATACGTTCGTGTCGTATAAGTTAAAAAAAACATTCTTCGTACTTTTGTCGGAAAAGTCAAAAAGTACCTCATACGAAAAACGACAAAAGATTCCTTTCATTTCTTTTACTAAAAACTTCCCGAAGGGTAAAAATGGATTTAAACAATTTTAGGTGGAAGGAAATAATATTACACATTTATGAAACATGGATGTGGATGATAAAATACACCCCAGTAAATACTTACGAATAAACAATCTCGGATAAAAATGAGATTGTGATATTTCCCTTACCTTAGGTCCGACTTGCTTTGTAAGTGTCCGAACCTCCTGTATAATGATTTAAATCATGTTATTGACTTATTACAGAATCATATTCATTGTTATGATATCATATATTGTTCACTTATGACATTATATTACCCGTTCTTTTGTAAATTCCATGTTAAAGAAGCGTTTTGGGTAAAATCGTTTCATTTATCGTAGGTGTTTTGACTTGTTGTTCTTGACATAATTATTACTTATATCATGATTTACATACTTCCAGAATATAAAATATGATTTATATATCATATATATTCAGTATATATATATATATATAATAGGTAGATAAATAAAATGAAAAACACTGTTCATGGAGACGGTAGTCCGTACGTACGCATGAACGTTGTTTTCCTTTCCTTATTGTCTTGAAATGGAAGTAAGTAGATGACATACATATGTATATATATACATAAATCCAGTAGCTTTATAATGTCATATATTTCATTATTATTTCTTATATATACATTATAATCATTCTTAAATGGTTAACATGGAGAATGAATCTCATCGCGTCGTGGAGACGGTAGTCTGTACGTACGCACGAGCGATGATATCATTTCTATAAATATTGAATTGAATTGGAGTGGATTATACAATATATCAGAATCAATATGATGTTGTAATAACTATGTATAGTTATTCTTTACACCATTATACCCATCCATGTAAGGTGGTGGTGGAAAATAGATTACACCACGGCGTGGAGACGGTATTCCGTACGTACGCACGCGCGGTGATTTCTTTTTCCGTAGGATGGATAGATGGTGAAATAGGGTTGTTTCATACTTATAATAACATATCAGTATATGAGTGATACCGATGTTATTACTTCATAATGAAACAACCTAAGAAGAAGAAGTGGAAGAAGAAATAAAGATGAAAGAATTGGTAACGGTAATTACCTCTTCTTTGAAGTGCCTCTTTGAGACCTCCTCTTAGGGAACTAGAATTGGTCTTTGAGTAAGACCAGAACCTCTAGGATGTTTCTAGGGAAGTGGAGAAGAGATTTTGGCAGGTGTTGGCCGAGCTTGAGTGCTCAAATTGGTGTGAGGAGGAGGGGGAGGAGGTGTCCTTTTATAGGGGAGGAGAGGGGCACCTTAGGAATTCTTAAAAATATTAATTTATAATAAATCTAACCCCACTTAAAAAACTCCAAAAATGACTCATATTCGAAGATTAGATGAGATAGGGTTGTAATCTCATCAACCAATCAAATTTAGACATGTTTGGATCTTATTTTAAACCTTATCAATTAGATTTAACTCTAAGTTAAATAATTTGACTTTTACCGTGTCTTTTTGTTTTCTTTCACTATATGGTTAATACACTTACTATAACATGCCAAACGAACCCCAAATTGTTTATTATTAATATATATATCCTTATCTAAGTCATTTGGACGAACCTTAGATTTTTAGGAATAAAATAACAATTAATAATATAATATTTGATTTAAAAATTATTTTGTGTCAATTTTGACACTATTTGATATATGATTTTTGTGAAAGTCATAAAAGAATTAAATGTTCGAACCAAGTTGATTAAATAAACATTAATATATCATAGTAACCTATAAAATTAGTGGAATTCATAAAAATTCTCAAATTACATTTATTTTGGTGTTTATAACATCAATTATGTCAATATTTCATAAATAAGATAATTACTGCATCATCTTTGTGTCATAAATTAATTAAATTATTTGATGTCTAAAATTTACAAATAAAATACCATCATTTAGGAAATCTTTTTAGCTTTCCAATGAATATTTATAGTCGAATTTATCTTATGTATAACCCCATATTAAAAATGATTTACTTATTAAACGTTGATTTTAACTATTTTAACCCTTCTTTAAATAAATTAATAATAAATGTCCTAATCTAATCCAAGTGGGCATAAATGGTCATATTTTATTCCTAAGTTTGTTTTTGGTCGAATTACACTTGTCCAATAGAATTAGGACATGTGTTAGGGTAATATTAATATCATATTTACCCTTAGTTACCTTATTTACTATTAACCGTGGTAAAAAAAGTAAAAAGTTACTATTCACCAAAAAATTATTTTCATCTCATTGAACCACATTTTAGTCCTTGATATTAACCGTGTCTCTCGGATTTTCGAAATTCCATTCACAGAAGCGGTAAAATTAAGTTTTATGCAAAATTCAGTTTTTAACCTACCACTTAGTAGTTTCACTATTCATCAAAAATTGATGTTTTTCAGAACAATGCCAAAATTTCATCCCAAGCTATATTTCATATTCCGAATTCAAAAATGAAGTCTATTTTACCAAATTCATAACATAAAAGTTGCATTAATTAATTTTATAATTAAATCCCGCTGTTAAAACAAATAGCGTGTTTTTAAGAAACAATATCTATCAAAAGATTGACACTTGTTTATGTCTAGTTTAAATGTGAAATTACATCCAATGACCAACATTGTATTAAATTGTAAAAATATATTCTAAATATACTTTAAAACCACTCAAATTAATGATTTATCACTATTAATTATTTCGATTAAAAAAGTTGTTTTTAATTATAATTTAGTAATTTTCACTATTCATCAGAATATGAAAGTTATCCGAAAAGTACCAAAATTTCGCCTTAGGCTAAATTCGATACTCCGAATCCAAAAATAAAGTTCATTTTGAAAAATAAGATTTACTGGATTTCAAAAAGTGGTTATTACTATTCATAACGGCTAGTTTTAATAATATTTTTATAGCATATCGTTGTTTAGTGAAACTCGGTATTGCGTACTACACATGCTATCGAGGAAGGTCGCAATTGCGTGTAATGCAAGTCAAGTCAAGGATGTGTGTTGTGCAAGCTCCTTTTGGTGTAGCGTACAACACAAGACATTAATAAAATTAAAAAGAATATTTTTTTATAAAATCTTGGGCTGTTACACTAATCCACCCTCATTAGTGTTCTGATCAGTCTGATCTATCTCTTCTAGATGTTATGCTTGTGGCATACCCCGTGTTAAACATAAAATGATGATGAAAAACTCAAAGACATTTGTATGGAATATAATTCCCCGAATTCTACATGGGATACCTTGAGATTCCACGCCCTCGAGAAGCCCTGTCATAAGGGGAAGAAACCCAGATGCACTAGTGTTCTAGCATTGAGACACACCAATGATGTCCAACGTGACAACTCCCCTGACCGAAGGTTTCTACCCTAGATGGACCGCTTGGAATGTCATGACAGAAGCTGCATAATTAACTGGCATCCATGAAGACATGGCACTGTGAAGATTTTCACAAACAACGTCTTAAATCTATTTCGGAGACTCAAACTGGGTAATGATCTCTTTGGAGGAATCCACTGATGGAGGAACCAACATCCTATCATCCCATTTCAATCCATGAGAAAATGTACCTAAATAATATACAGATGCCTCCAACCTTTGGAATGTGGAAATGTGGGGAAATAGTCAATGCTTTCTCCCACATACTGATGTGTTCCCTAGAAAAAGTTTCATAAAAAAAAATGGTGAACCTGATGTGAAATTATTCTCTTCAATATGTATATTAGTAGCGTTCAGGACATTAGTGGACTAGCTTTTCACAGGATCCATGTATCCTGCTCCTAGTCCCGCCATGAAAAAAGTGGGCCCGGTGTGAAACTCACCAAAAATTGGGGCATTTGATCATTGGACATTTCGATCTGCGACATTTCTATCATGGATCCTTCTTACCAACCATGGAATACGGAATGATATTGTGGAACTGGACGTCACTTTTCCTTTTTTCATCACTAATAATTCACTCTCCCTACTTTCCAGGACCCAATATACTATAACAGGAAACAAATCCCTGCCCACCCACTGACACCGGGGAAGGGGAAACGTCAATGCGAAAATCCCACATGGACCCATCGTTTATGCGATAGCTTCTACACCCACCGTTGGTAGTCTCCCACACCACATCTCCTTTTCTAAAATCATTCAATGAAGGGTTATAAATCAGATTGTTCAATGATATGTGGAGGAGGGGATTATGACAACTCTGGATATGGCTTGTCAAGACATAGAGGCTTCTGTGCCACATCACAACAGTCATCCCCAAGGGCCACGTAGGGAGCCAATGCTCCCCACTAAAACTTATAACCATTTCGAGAGCCTCTCCAGATAACTCTTTGATGACTTATTCTCCTATGCTGATGAGTTGATGGATGTTCGGTCCATCCTGAAAGAGATCCTATTCCCGGGGCTCCCAAGGAGGTCTACCACTAGGCTGCATCAACACTACCACCTATCCCCATGGGCAGAAGAGTAGGTAAGCTATACACATTCACCACTGGCCCTGGTCCGGTAAACCCGACGCCAGCGTTGGGCACAAGATGAGGAGGATGCCCGCTGAGGGGCGTCAACGTCAACGACTACTATAACTCGTGACACCGCTGACATATACCATCAGTACCCTATTTTTGTAAATCATGGACTCTCATACATCCCCCTCAGATCGAGGCCCCAACCATCCCATGGGCATCCTAGGTTGACTCCCATGACCACCGATGTAGGTGGTTCCCATCGTGGTCCGATAGGGGGCAATGATAAATAGTATAGAGGTCCTCCTCATACCATCACCAATGAGATCACATGTCCGTCCAACTCCCAAGATCACCGTGGTGGTCCTCCCCATGCCACCTTCAATACGGATGAGGGTACCACCCACTATAGTGACACTATGTACAGAAGACTCCTTTGCACCCATATCCTCAGGTATGGAGCCTTTACTCCTTTCATAGCTCTCCGGTATAAAGATGAAACACATCTGGTCATCCATTAGTTTGGGGGTCATCCCCATGTAATTACGGCTGCCAAAAAAGGTCTTGTCTTCCTAGAAACTAGGTAATATGACGATTTCCTCACATCATAAATGCCCAACATGGTGGTCCTAGTCATGCTCTGCTTGACTAGTATGAGGATCCTCATTGCACCAATGTATCTAGAGGAAACAATCATTGATGCCCTAACCATGATCCCACCAGCTCCAATAGAAGTTGTACCCACTCCATCACTTCTCACATAGACTTCCTCCATTCCTCAACCAGTGGATACAGAGTTCCTCCCCATGATCCCTTTGACATCTTTTCAGGTGCTCCTCACACCCCATCTCAACAAGGTGGCAATCCTCTCTACCCCCACACCACATTAGTTGAAGGTACTCATGCCAGAAATCTACCATGTCCCAAAGAGACAACCCAGGGAAGGGGGGAAGGTCACCGCCGCCATAAAAATATTGTTGGGAAGATTCAGACCGAGGTTAAACCAGTCTGCTTCTCATATTTTAAGGAGGAATATGATTCAATAATGGAACCATCGCCACAATCATATATGCCATGGTCTAGGGAAGGGACGATACATATCAGCCTCATAATTCTAGAATACGAGGTCCACCAGATCCATGTCTCCCTTCACAGATACATCCAGGAGGATGAAGATTTAGCATCACCCGAGGGTCTGTCCATGTGATCACCACCATCATCAATAGGAACACTCTCTATCTCAACCAGAGATCATAGAGAGTATTTCTGGGGACCAATGGAGGATGAGAAACAACATGGCCCACCACGAGTAGGCATAGTCCCTGCGCAAAAAACAATGATATCCGACCCGTTTTATCCTGATGCGGTGGCTATGTCACTGCATTCTTCAGAGGACATCATGAGACGCTACAAATTGTCATCATGCTCACTGTATTCTCCCCCAACCAGACAACCATCTTAGTGGTCTGCTTCATTATCATTACCAGTTCCCTAGAAACATGTATTTGATGAGTGGGGAAACCTAGGGCCAGACCCCGAGTGTGAGATATAGAGATTCTGGGACATTCTTATGGAAGAACATTTCCCGAAGATGTTTTGTCCAGTCACAACACCAAATTTCAGTGCACCAAAATCACCCCCCCTAAGAAGAAAGTAGAATGCTTTTTCTATACCCTCTCAGTGATGCAGTTTTGTCTTCATCACTAGCAAGTGGCTTACCCCAATAGTCAAGAACACTTCAAAGACATTGGTCAACATTGTTGTTTGGTATATTTTGCTATACTCCCTGTGGCCTAATGCCCTAAGTCACCGGGCCTCCATAGGACCCTCCAACATCAATGCGCCCAGAGGTTTAAAGTTCTCCACAAGATCATCAAGGAGGCTTCCCCCATGTGAAGATCCTTAGTTGGGGGTAGTAAGCAGCCCTCTATTTTAGTTCTATCCAGTGCTAGCCCGACTTGCCAAGATACATCAAGGATATTCCTCCAGGTAGATTCATGATTAACATGGTTGATCTATCGGAGGGGGGGGGTATGAGATGGATCTCCTTGACGAGGACTTACCCCATTGGGGATTTCCACATATATTAGACCCGCTGGGAAGGGTTACTCGCCCGTAGAGAAATCTAATGGCCCTTCCCATGCCCATCGAGGAATTGGTCCTCTATCAGAATCCCAATAAGGGAAAAGAGAACCACAGAGTCGTGTAACCCTCAGACCTATCTGGCTCAGTACAAATGATGGAGGATGATCCCTAAAATTTTTTGTTTCATCAGTAGCTCGCAGAGCATAAGAAGATGGTCGATGAACTCCTTACTGAGCATGCCATGGGGTGATGACTGGATTACAGTGATCCTCAGCCGAGGTAGCAGGGGTAGACAAAAATTCCTCATGGTGAATTGCCTCTAAGTGACCATGTCCATCCTACCCTTGCAGACATGGTAGAGGTCAGACCTGATGGAAAGAGGGTGCGGTATGTGTTGCCAAATCACCCAAAACGACATGATAATCCCGAGACTGAGTTTAGGTTCCACCAGCCGCTCCACAGGTCATCCCCCCCAGCCGCTCAACCAGCCAACATGCCCTCTTATCATGTTGAAGGGACTTCCATTGCACTGGTGGTCAAGTATCCTCATCAAGACAAGAACCCCCATTCGGACGATCTGATGGCGACACTCATTGCCCGCCTAGAGGCATTGGAGACTCGACATGGGGAAATCCCGCCTAATGGAAAGTTATATCTGGAATGAGTGGATGATGTTCCAGAACCCCTGGGTTGGATAAATCCAACAATTTTTCTTTTTATTGGGGCGAGTGATCTGCTGCAATATCTGGTCCACTTCATCTCAAGGTGTGGACCCATTCTGGGAACTCCAGTGTAGAAGGAGGCCTCTAAACTCTGATGTTTTGTAAAGACATTAAAAGGACCTGCATTTGTCTGGTATAAAAAGCTACCCATTGAGTCAGTCGCTGACTGGGACGATATCAATAGGTAGTTCCTCTACCAGTTCAGCTCTACCAATTGGAAGATGGGTATTGATGACATATTCATGTGAAAACAGAGTCCTGACGAATGCATCACAGACATCATTACCTGGTGGAAGGGCCTCACCTACTCCTTGGATATGCCACTGACACATGAACAACTACTAACAATCTGTGTCAGGAAATTCATGGATGAACTGGTCCCCACTCTCATTACCAATAATTACCTATGGGGATTCTGAGACTTCTATGATATGGGACAACATCTCAAGGGAGGCTTGTAGTAGGCCAAGGAGGAACAGTCGTTGCTCCTGCAATTCCTAAAAAAATGGATACTAAAGCTGAGCCTGCCTCGGTGGCGCAGATAAATCCCCCCAAGAAACTGGAGTTGTTATTAGTGGAGCAACCTCTATAGCCTCTCAGAATCCCTCCACATCAGGCACTACCTCTGTCCCAGCAGCGCACACCTCAGAATTGGAAGGTTCCCCCGTGTAATGTGCCACCACCACCCAGGGAAGATAATTAGGTCCCACCTCCACGAAAATCTCCTCCAGCCCCTCCTTAGGTCCAGCCTCCCAGAGTCCCTTTCCCAAACATGAGAAAATGGACCTACTCATTCAATTATGATGTGTTCTCCGATTATCTCCATAGTTCCTTGGAATATGTACTTCTACACCTGCCTAAATGTAAGAGACTAGAAGAGGTGGATCTCATTGATTTCCCTATTTACTACCCCTATAATTGGATCCTAGGGAACACTCTCAAATAGTTCTATGTGTTTAAATAATGGATTCAAGACTAAGTTGATAACAACCTAGTCAGGTTAGGCCCAGCTACGGCACAGGTGGAATGTGTCTTCGTGAAGCCAGACAGTAGTAGTGATAGTGATGGTGATAGAAATCAAGTTTCTAACCAGGGGTCCCAGAAGTGTGATGACTTGATGGATTATAAGACAGACACCTCTATCCATGGTATTATCAGTGCATGTCTGAATTGACATGAACCTCTATAGGACGTTGTGTCCCCAATCGCTAGTACATCTACGTCAACGGCTCATCCTTCTACTTCCTAGAAGAGAAAGCATCAGCAATACAAGGGAAAAAAATTCCCTGGCCAATGTCATCATCATCCTATACTATAGGTGATTTCATGCCCCTAGAGATGGTGATTCTCCTCATAATCCATCCAGTTGTGGAGGATTCTTCATGTGATAGTCAAGGGTATGCCTTGGTTAACATCATAGATCTGGTAAACCCTTACATGATTCCTAATGACAAGGAGTGCCAGGAGGAACCTCCCAACATCCCAAGTCATCTCCAGCATCGACAAATTCTTGTCTATATGGGTTGTTAGAGTTCCCCAGTTAGTACTTCCAGCAAGGATGTGCATGCTACTCAAACCAGGAATCTGGCCCAGCATAGAGCTCAGCATGGACAACCTTCTCATCTGGTGTCATTAGGTCTGCCTTCACCACCATTTGTGTTGTTAGATTACAAAGAGTCATCCCAACCGTGTTGTGATAATTCATCTATCCCAATTTTGTTAGTCACTACAGAGGCTTCGACTATTGAGCAGTAGGATGCAACCAACACTAGTTGGCCGCTGGTCCAGCCAATAGGGACCACCATTCCCCATATCACAGAACGACCTCCTACAAGAATAATCTCACGCTTGGTATAGAAGTACAATGTCCTCTTGAATCCTGACAGTATTCTAGAAATTCTATGTATCATTGAGGCTCTTCACCTGTCAGCGGATATGTGTAAATCCATTAATGAGGCTTTAAGAATTCCCCTCCAGTTGGAGACAGAGGTAGAAGCTATAGAATCCTTCAATGCTGTGGTAGTAGAGCATTCCTAATGCCAAACCATCATCTTGTTCTCTACAGAAGACGGTATCTCTCCCATACCAAGGCACATACGCCAATTGTACATCACCAGCCACTTAAATAGCATAGAGGTTCGTCACTATCTTGTCGACACAGGATCTAGGATCAACCTAATCCTAACCCAGACAGATCAAAAAATGGGGATATCCAAGGATGACCTAAGTCCCTCTGACCTGAATATCCCAGGTTATGATAGGATGGAATAGACATTGGTCAGAACGATCTACCTGAAAACCTACTTCAGTGGCCTGGTATCTAGCACTGAGTTCATTGTTGTCTCACCGGACACTACTTATAACATGTTGATGGGTATTCTGATGATTCATCAACATGTGACAGTTCTTTCATCGTATCAACAACACCTTAAATACTCCGTTAATTTTCAATTGGGAATTCTCCATGGTGACTCATCTCCCTTTGCCTCTTGTGAATCCTGCTATCTGGACGCCAACTATTATAAGAGTAAGGATAAGAAGATCCAAGATAACGATGTTGAGCATGATATGGCTGTGTCCAGGATGGTGCCAACATCTTTCCAATCCACTGATTATAGGCTACAACCCAAATATGAGAAAATTCTTAGTTGTTTCTGGAATGAGGGGGGAGCACATTCCCAAGACTAAGAAATGCCAGAAGATCACCTCGTATTCCTACAAGAATTAGGGTTGGGTGATCCCAGAGCCCTCAACACCCATACGATATCGGAATGTCGACCCCATTGAAACAACAATATTCAATACTTGATTGTTTCTCTGAGTTGGGATAAACAGGCTCAAGCCTATGCATCACTATTACTTCTATATCATCAAGCATCGCCCTTTGGGCTGAAGACCAAATGGGATCGGATCAACATATTTCATTTCCAGGGTTTCGGCAGCACACAAGTCCCTCGATGAAATGTCTATCAGCTCTCACCCAATGTCTAAAGAGCAGGAACGCTACGCTCCTTCACCATCAGCCCCGGTACGATTAACCCGACACTAGCATCTGGCACAGTCTGATGAGGATGCCCGCTTAGGGGCATCAACATAAATGACTACCATGGCTCGATCCACTGTTGATGTATACCATCATTCCCATGTTTGTGTTGAGTAGGGAAACTCATATGTCCAGCCCATATTGAGGCCCCATGCATCCCACGAGCAGGTCGGGTCGACACTCTTGGTCACTGATATAGGTGGTTCCCTCCACGGGCTGACATAGAGCAATGATACCCTATACGGAGGTCCTCTTCATACCATCTCCAATAAGAGTGTAGGTCTGTCCCGCTCCCAAGTTTGGCATGGAGGTCCTCCCAATGACAGCTTCAATCCGGACATAGGTCCTCCCCGCTTTAGTGATGCTCAGTCCAGAAGCCTCCTTCACACCCATGACCTTATATATAGAGCCTTTCGTCTTTTCATATGTTTCTAGTGTGAAGATGCTACACATCTAGTCAAAAATAATCATGGGAGTATTCCCTATATCCTTGTGGCAGCCGACGAGTGTCCTGCTCGTCCCAAAAACCAGATAAGAATAGGTTTTCATCACTTCCTAAACACGCAGCATAGAGGTCCTACTCGTGATCTACTCAACCAGTATGAGGACCATCCTCACACCGATGTTTCCCGAGTAAATAAGTATGGAGGCCCTACCCATTCTCCCACCAGCTTCAGAAGAGGTCCTACTCACTCCAGCAGTTCTCGTAGAGACTTCCTCCATGCCTTAGCTAGTAGATACGAAAGTCCTCCTCGTGTTCCTTTTGAAATTTTTCCAGGTGATCCTCACACCTCAGCTCACCCAGGCAGAAATCCTCTCCTCCCCTACACCACTATGGCCTAAGGTCCTCATGCCAGAATTCAACCATGTCCTAAAGAGCCTTCTCATGTAAAGAGGGCGGGTGGCCGCCATAATAAAAATAATGTCGGGATGACTTAGAACGATATTAAACCAGTCTGATTCTCATATTCTAATGTGAAATATGATTCAGCAATGGAACCCTCACCTCGATCCTCTGGGTTGGGGGCCTAGGTGGGGACAAAGCATATCTGCCTCATACATCCCGAACGTGTGGTCCACCAGATCCCTCTCTACATTAGAAAATACATATAGGAGGATGAATAGTTGGGGTCTCCCCATGGTTTACCGATTCAAATGGACACCATCATCACTAGGAGAAATTTCTACCTCAACCAGAGATCACATAGAGTTATTCTGGGGACAGATGGAGCATGAAAAACATCATGGTTCTCCGCTAGAAGCCGTAGTCCCTTCACCAGAAACTGTGATCCATATCCCAACTTATGGAAATGTGGTGGTTATGTCACTTCACTCTTCAAAGGATATCCTGAGATGTGGTGGATTGTCACCCCACTCTCCATATTCTTCCCCAACCAACCTACCATCTCAGCAGTTTACTTCAGTACTACTACTGGTTCCCCAGCCGCCTCCAGTCGATTAGTGATGAAAAAAAGGGCCAGTCCCCAAGTCTGGGCCAAGGATCTTGTGGGACATTCTTATGGAAGACCGTTTCTCATATATGTTTTGGCCAGTTTTGGATCCGAATTTTGGTGCACTGGAATCACTCACCTAGGAGGAAGTTGGATGCTTTCACCAGACCCTCTGGGCGACGCTCTTTCTTATTTTTCAATCGGCAAGTGGCTTAATCCAATAGTAAATCACACTTCAAAGAAATTGTTCAATAGTGAAATTTGGTTTATTTAGCAATAATACCCATTGCCCAATGCCCTGAGTCACCAGGACTCCATAGGACCCTCCAATTGTAATGCATCTAGTGCTTTAAAGTGCTTCACAAGATCATCAAGGAGGCTTAGTCCCACGTGCAGATCCATAGTTGGGGGCAGTACACAACCCTCCATTACTGTTCTATCCTATTCTAACCTAACTTTACAAGAGATATTGAGGATATTCTTCTAGGTAGAGTTAGAGTAAACATGGATGATCCATCAGAAGTGGAAAACGATCTAGCTATCCTTTATAGGGACATATCCCATGGGGGAGTTCCACAACTATTGGACCCGCTATGAAGGTTTACTCACCAGTAGATAAATCTATTGGGTCTTCTCATGCCCACCAAGACATTGGTCCTCAGTTAGAATCCCAAGAATGATAAGGATCACCATAGAGCCTGAAACCCTCAGTCCCATCTCGCTTAGTACAAAAGATGTTGGATGATCCCAAAAAATCAGTGTTGTGTCAGTAGCTCACAGAGAATAAGAAGATGGTCAATGAACTCATTGTTCAGTGTTCCATGGTGTGATGAATATATTATGGTGATCCTCATTCAGGGAAATAGGGGCCGAAACAACTTCCCCAAATAGAATTTCCTCTAGGTAACCTTGACCTTCCTGCCCACACAAATAGGGTAGAGGCTATAACATATGGTAAGAGGGCATAGAATATGTCGCCAAATCCACCAGCACGATGTGACAATACCCGAGACCCATCTCAGGTTCCCCCAGCCACTCCGGAGGATATCCCACAAGCCGCTCCATGAGCCATCGGACCTACTTATCATGTTGAAGAGCCTGCCAATGGACTAGTGGTCAGGGATCCTCGTTAAATAGGAACCCCCACCCATAAGTTCCGATGGTGGCTAAAATTTCCTACCTCGAGGTGTTGGAGACATGAAAGGTTGAAATACCACCTAATGGCATGTAGTATCTGGTGTGGGTGGATGATATTCCAGCACCCCTAGGTTTCTGAAATCACACTATTTCCCTCTTTAATGGGACAAAAGATCCGTTGTAGCATCTGGCCCACTTCATATCAAAGTGTGGACCCATGCTGGGAACTCCAGCATAGTAGGAGGATACCAATATCCGATGATTTATACAAATATTGGAAGGAATTGCATTTGTCTGGTACAACAAGCTACCCATCGGGTTGGTTTCCAGTTGGGACAATATTCATAGGAAATTCCTCTATTAGTTTAGATCTACCACTCGAAGGAAGATTATTGCAGACCTCTTCAAGTGCAAAGAAAGGGCCGATGAACATGTCCTGAAATTCATCGCTCGGTGGAAAGGCCTCACCTACTTTGTGGATATGCCTCTAATATTGGAAGAAATGATGACGATATGCGTTGGGAACGTCAAGACTGAACTGGTCCCCTCTCTCATTACCAAAGAGTACCCAGGGGTATTTTGAGACTTCTCTGATAAGTCCCAGCATCTAGAGGATGCCTTGTAGTAGGCCAAGCATAAATGATCGTTGCATCCTACAAATCCCTCATGATGGGCCACTAAAGATGAAACCAGTGTAGTGGCACAGATAGAGGCCCCCAAAAAATAAGAGTTATTAACTGGGGAGACACCTCCATAGCATCATAGAGGACCTCCACCTAAGGAACAACCTCTATCCCAGTAGCGCCAAGCTCAGAATCTACAGGCGCCCCCGCTTAATGTGCTGCCACCACCCAGGCGAGATAACCATGTTCCATCTCTACGAAAGGCTCCTCTAGCCCCTCGTTAGGTCTGGGATCTCAGATCCACCTTACTAGATATGAGAAACCTAACCTACATATTAAAAGAGGCTTAGGTCATCAGTTTTTTTGCTAGTTCCTTTGAATAGGGACTTCTACGCTTGCCTGATTACAAGAGACCAGAAGCGTCAGATCTCCCTAACCACCCTAATTACTACCCCAATCAATAGATCTTGGGGAGAACCCTCAAATATTGTTATGTGTTTAAAGACTGGATTAATTAATTGGTAGATAATAACATAGTCATGTTAGGCCATGCTCTGGCATACATAGGGTGTGTCTTCGTGAAGCCAGATAGCAGTAGTGACAGAGAAGGAGAGTTGCATCAGGTTTCTATTTGTGGTTCATAGAAGTATGATGACTGCATAGCTCGTAAGATAGTCTCACGTGCCCATGGTATTATCCATGCATGTTTGAATCGACCTGGACCTCTAGAGGATGTCGCATCCCCTACCACTAGTACATTCACATTAACAGACCAGCCTACCTCTTCCCATAAGAGCAAGCATCGATAGCGCAAGGGAAAACAAAGTCCCCCACTGATTCCATCATCATCTTGTACTGTTGGAGATTTAATTCCCCCAATGATGGAGATCCCTACCCCCAAAATCAATCATATGGTGGTGGATTCTTCATGTGACGGTCAAGGGTATGCCTAAGTTAACACTATAGAGATGGAAAACCCCTACATGATTCCTGACGACGAGGAGTGTCAGACGGACCCTCCCAACATCCCCAGCTGTCACCAGTGGTAATGGAGTTGTGGCTATATGGGTCTTCTGAGTGCCTCGGTCAGTACTTCCTGCTAGGTTGTGCATTCCACCGAAACTAGGCAGCATACCCAACGCAGATCTCAACCCACATAGCCTTCTCATATGGTTTCATGAGGTCCTCCTTCACTTCCATTTTTATAGAAAGATCAGGCAGAGCTATCACAACTATGGCATGATCAATCTTAAAGCCCACATCCGGTAGCCACTCAATAGGATTACACTAGTGAGTAGTGGGATGTTCCCAACACTAGTCAGCTAGCAGTACAGCCGATAGGGCTCACCATTCCCCCAGTCACAAAATGACCTTCGGAAAGTATAATCTCAAACTTGGAAGAGAAGTACAATGTCCTTAAGCATATTTCCTGTATTCTGTCATGGCTCTCTATCCTTTAGGATCTTCAGCTATCCGTGAATATTCTTGAAGCCCTTATCGAGGCTTTATGTATCCCCCTCTAGTCTGAGATGGAGGTCGCATATACAGAATCCTTCCATGCTAAGGTTATAGAGCATGCTGAATGCCAGGCCCTCATCTCGTTTTATGGAGAAGATGAAGGCTCTCCCATACCAGGGAACATCTTCCCATTGTACATCACTGGAAACTTCAATGGTGTGAGGTTCGTCATTGTCTTGTCGACACAGGCTCTAGGATCAACCTAATCCTGACTTAGACACATAAAAAAATGGGTCTATCCAAGGATGAACTAAGTCCCTATGACTTGAAAATCCATGATTATGATAGGATATAATAGACATCGGTAGGCATGATCGGCCTGAAAACCCAGTCCAGTGGCCTGGTAGCCAGCACCGAGTTTATGGTTTTCTCACAGGACACTGCTTATTACGCATTGATGGGTAGGTTGTGGCTTCATCTGCATGTGGAAATTCCATCATTTTATCATTAGTGCCTTAAGTACTTCCTTAATAGTCGAGTTTGAATACCTCAAGGTGACTCATCTATATTTTCCTCTTGGGATGACCTCTATCTGGATGTCGAGAATTATAGGAGCAAGGGAAAGCAGATCAAGGCTAACGATGTTGAGCATGCTACGACTATGACCGAACCGTGTATAGATCTAGATGATTCCAACATCTTTCCAATGCACCGATTGGAGGCTACGACCCCAGATATAGGAAAATGCTTATTTGTTTCTAGAAAGAGGGGGGAGATCATTCCCAAGTACAAGCAATACTGCAATATCACCTCATATTCCTACTCGTATTAGACTTAGTTAATCCCAAAGACCCATATTCCCATAAGATATTGGGATTTCTACCCCATAAAAATAGCAATATGCCATAATTGTTGGTTCTTCCGGGCTGGGATAAACCGACTCAAGCCAACACGTCACTATTACTTCAATACCATCAAGCATGGACAGTTGGGATGAAAACAATATAGGATCATATTGACATCTTTCATTGCCATGGTTTCGGCAACATAAGAGACTGGTGATGTAGTTTCTATCAGCTCTTAGGCTAGAACTAGCTTCCCATCGATATTTGTTGACATACAGGAATCTCCTCCTGCAAAAGATACCTCCTCCATAATTGAAAACAAGAATTTAGAAGATTCTCTCCTACCTTTGAAGAGGGTGTCTCCACCATGGTTGATGAATTGGTATCGGTGAATCTTGATGAAGATACAAATTCAAAACCCACATTGATCAGTGACACTATACATGCCGAGGAGAAACAATAGTTCATGGACTTCTTGCAGAAAAATCATGATGTATTTTCTGGGAGTTATGATGAGATGCTAGGACTAGATCCTCATGTCAACGTCCACTACATTGGTCTTCCAGAAAATCCTCACGGGTTTAAACAGCCTCCCATAAAGATGAACCCCTCTCATGGTGCCATGTCCATGGTCAATGTTGATAAGCTCATCAGAGCCAATTTCATTAAGGAGGTCTAGTGGCCTAGATGGTTTTCCAACATTGTTCCTGTCGAGAAGAAGAATAGACCGATCAGAGTTTGCATCGACTTCCATGATCTCAACCATCATTGTCTGAAGGATTATTTTCCCCTTTCATATGATGGAGCTATCAATCGACACCACAACTAGGTTCCATGATATTTCGTTCATAGATGGATACTCTGGGTATAACCAGATTCGAATGGCCCCTGAGGAAGAATATTTTATATCCTTTAGGAAACCAAAATGTAACTTTTGATAAATGGTCATTCCCTTGGGTCTAAAAAATGTAATTTCCACTTATCACCATTCCATGCATCGCATATTTAAGATGATCCTCAAGAAATTCGTGGAATTATATGTGTATGATTTGGTGGTCAAATATCACCAGTGTCAGGACCATCACAAGGAAATTGATAAAGTGTTTGGCTTCCTCTGTTCTTGCCACCTAAAGATGAACCCACTAAATTGTTCCTCCGGGGTCACCTCTAGGAAGTTTCTCGACATTGTTGTTAGATATAGGGGCATCGAGATTTACCCGTATAAGATAAAGGGAACTAGTTAGATGTCTCCTTTGAGAAACATTTGGGAGATTTGATGATTTCAAGGACACTTGGCCTACATCCACTGATTCATTGTGATTTTTTCCAGAAATTGTAAGCCCTTTTCTTGGATCACGAAGAAAGGATAAATCTATAAGTACGACAGAGAATTTCATAATTATACTTAGGAAATCATTTAGTATCTTCTCCAGCCTCCGTTCATAATTCCACACATCTTTGGAATGTTGGGGTCCCTAATCTGACCACCCTGGAACTATATCTTAGCACCCTTCTCACCCAGAAGAACAACAAGGGAAATGAGAATATTCTCTACTATCTCAGTCATATGCTCCTTGATACAAGGAAAAGATACTCCTCCATTGAGTAGAGATACCTTATTCTAGAATTCACAGTATATAAATTGAGACATTACATGCATCATCATGAGGTATAGTTGGTGTCGTGAGTGGATCCCCTGAAGTACATCCTAAACCGCCCTATGTTGATAGGTCGTCTAGCTCAGTGGGAAGTGATCCTCCAACCATTCGATATCATGCCTCTCTTATCTATTACTGATTGGGAAATCCTCTTGGTAGACCAAGAAATTCCATGTAATCATATTCTATTTGATGGTGATTCCTGGAGCCCAACCGATAGAAAGCTCAATAACCCCAGACTCAACAGAGTTTTCATGGGTTTCTTCTTAATCACTCCAACATTAGTGGTTTTTATATATTCATTCATGCTATCAACGGGCTGTATCAATAGTGAATCATAGTACTAGGCTCTCATCACTGGCCTAGAGCTGGTCCTTGAGATTGACGTTCCCCACATTTATGTGAAAGGGGACTCTAAACTAATCATTAAGCAGGTCAACAACAACTATGCCATCTAAAATCTCGAGCTCGTACCATTGTAGGAACGCACCCTCCAGCTGATGTCCTAGTTCCCATCTTGACCATTTGTTATTCATGTCCCTCAATCCCAGAACGGTCGAGCCGTCACTTTGGATAGCCTAGTTTCATCCCTCACAAAGCCTGAACATGATGATTTGTTTATTCATGTGGCACATCAGGGATTCATCACCCCAGCCACTCCAGACGATGAGGATGAACTACAGGTAGGCCACAATACCAATGGCACCTCCACAGCAGGACCTCTAGGTCCCTCGGATGTAGTGATTGAAGTGACTCCTGACTGGAGAACCTCCTTTTTCAAGTACCTCGAAAACCGTAATCTCCTGGAAGATCGATCCACGCACGAGAAAATCCAATGCCATGCTTTATAGTTTACCCACTATAGTGGTTCTGTTCTTGAGTAGGTACTCTACAAGAATGAGACTAATGGGTTATTCCTCTATTGCATTCATGGTGCTAAAATATCTCAATTCATGTAAGATGTTCATGTTGGTTCCTATATGGCTCATTAGACTGGGATAAAGATATCTCACCAGATCTCGAGACTGGGGTATTTTTGTCCCTCCATGATCTATGACTGCATCGATTTTTTCAATAGGTTCCACACATCACAAATTCATGCCAAATTTGTTCATCAGACTCCAGAACCTCTCCACACCACCAATTACTCTTTTCCTTTTTCTTTCTGGGGACTCGTTGTCATGGGAAGATATCCACTGGTGAAAGCTCACTAGTGTAGGTTCATTATGACTACTACGGATTTATTTTCCATGTGGGAAGAGGCAGTTTTTCTCAAGGAGGTCACATATTGTTCTATCATTGACTTTGTGATCTCCAATATCATCTATCAATTTGGGGTCTCTCACTTCGTCCTCATCAATAATGGCATGAACATCTGGGAAGCCGAGTTGATGAAATTTTATGCCACGTATGACATCCATTATAACCATACCTCCCACTATAACGTCCAAGAAAATGGGTAGGTTGAAGAGTTTGACAAAACAATCTCTAACATTCTGCAGAAAATGGTTTTTCAAAACAAGAGGAGTAGGCCATACAGGCTCCCCAATGACTTATGGGTTTATCAGACGATAACTTTCAATTCCACACAGGTGACCCCATACTGCCTGGTGTATGGAACGGAGGTCTTCCTTCCTATTGATATTCAATTTCTTTAATTTCACACAGTTATCTATGATTAGAAGGCACCAGATCAAGATGTTTAAATACATCAGGCTTAATTAGAAGCACACGATGAGAATATGATTCATGCCTTCCACAATCTAGAATGGAAACTGAATAAGATATCTTTAGCTTTCAACAAGAAAGATCACTTCTTCTCTTTCGTGAAAGGTATCATGGTGTTGGCCCATAGGAAACCAATGATACCAAGATAGAAGCCACCAAAATTGGAGCCCAAATGGGAAAGACCATATATCATTCATGCAGTTTATAAAAATGGCGCATACTCCCTAGTTAGCATAGTTGAAAAGCCTAAACATCCTCCCACCAAGGCCATGTTCCACAAGTAATAATTTTCCTGAGAAAATTTGATCCAACACAACTTTAAAATGTTATTTCATGCATGACATTAAACTGTATGACGACCCAAAGGATGTTAAACTATATTAGGTCTGGCATGAACATAAACAGTTACGTCCTGTATGACATTAAACTGCTTCATCATCCCACCATATGATGAATACAAAACAATCTGAGCTCTAATACCTTAAACTAATATCTCCCCACCACTATCATCCCATAAGATATTAAAATGGATATCTAGAACTATGTTTGTCTTGATTCCCATCCTCATTGGATATGTAGGAATTCTCATACGCCTTGTCTTGATTCTAACCCCAAACTCTTCTCTTCGACTACCCCACCTGGGTTAAGTTCTCTTGGAGAATCCCACATGGTGTAGTGTAAGATTCGTTGGCCCCACTCATGTCAGAATTATGATGATCGCACCATGTGCCCTTCCTCATTCTTCTATTCTCCCACGTCATCACCACAAGATACTAAACTGCATGGCCCTTTTAGAACAATGTGTTACTTGATTTGCATCCTTATGGGATATGCATGAATGCCGGGACATTTTGTCCCTAGGCCCAGCCACAACTTCATGATATCCCCTTGGGTCAAAATTCGTGGTGTGGTGTAGGATTTTTCCTTCATTCATATCAATTTCTTCATGACCACACCATGTATCCCTCTTCATAGAGATCTTCACCTCTTTCGTTGTCCTTCATAACATTAAAATGAATAAACATATTCATGCTTCACACACCCCCTTTATTTGGGTCTTTATAATCTTTCAAAACAAAAAGGACCCCCAAAAGGCCTGGATTCCAAGACCAAGGTATCTCTTACCATTTTAGTCCAACGTCCTCAAGGAATATGAATGAAAAATTGATACAAGTCCCACGTTGTGAATATAGTCAGCGGTCAGCGCTCATTTTTTATTCCCATTCCAGGTCACATGATGTGGATGTTGTGTTTCAAATATGGTAAATAGATATCCTTCATTTTTTTCACCACCCCTTATGTCCCAAATATTGGGTATAGTGGTTCATTTTGTATCATTATCTCTTCAAATGTATGTCTGCCTCAGGTTGGAGTGTGAGTCCAGCTGTCGTTCCTTTACACATTAGGGAGAGCCTAGTCCTACATCTTGTTTCCTACACTGACAATTGATTGCATGGGATTAGAGGAATTGTTAATGCAATGTCCATGTAAGGGGGGAATGTATCTATGGTTCGAGCACTATGACCTAAAACTCAGATCACCATCATCCACAACACTATACGTTAAACTGTGAACTGGTTGGGACTCTCTGCCTTAGATCCCTCATCCTTTTCGTCCCCCTATCCCATGTTCTCATTCGGGATTGTACAATTTAGTATGGGATTGTGTTCACATTTAGGTCGGGTTACCAATCGTGCCATACACATCTCCCATTGAGATAACTTTCCCCTATCTGCGTCCTTTCCGCATCACATAAAACTGCACAAAATCTTCCAAAACAATGTGTATCTGGATTCCCATCCTTATGGGATATATAGGACCGCCCAATCTTTTAGTCTTCAGGTCCACCCTCCATGCATTGCATGCCCTTTATTTGGATCCTTGTCCTATTTCATGTCTAAAATAACCCTCAAACAGTATGGATTCTTGGCCTATGGCTCGACAACTATTTTGGGCCAACATTCTGAAAGACTAATGGATAACATTTTGAGTCAGGACCCATGTTTAAATCATGGTCAGTGGTCGGACCTCATTTATTATCCCTAGTTTAGGCTAACACAATAGGGGTACTACATTTCGAACATGGTCAACATTTATCTTTCATTGTCCCGCCACCCCCACAACGTTCTGATTTTTTTGGTCTCGCAATTCCCACTTTCCACTCCCCTATGATTGGATTGATTCTAATGCCATTTGAATTACGTCGCTCATGCATGAGAGCACATTGAGGGAATGATAATTCGACTATTCTAGGAACTTTATTCTCCAGTCTTGCCTCCTCCTTTCATCTCAAATTCCCAGATGGGTCATTTATTTCATAGTTTTCCGAAGTTTGGTTGGCAGTCCTACATTCAAATGAAGTAATAATGCGAGAATCCCTTGTTTCACACATTGGTCATGACCCACGTGAGGTTAGGGATGGATTTATAATTATTTCATTATTGTGGTGGGATGACATTGAATTGAACAAACAAGTGAATAATTTGTTTATGCATGTAGTTTTGAATCAGAAGTAGAAAAGAAGGATATATTTATGGGTTCGGCCAAACAGGTCCCTTAAGGATCTCTGTTTTGGATAGATTTCTCTAGTGTTGCTACCTTCTGGCATGTGGCCTCTAGGACTGCCTCTTACATTCTAAGATAACTCTCTTAATCAGTAGTCGTAGAATTTAAATCATTATCCCTAGCCTACGCCCGAGCTCATTCATCTTGGAGCTCAATCATTTGGTGACTTTCCTCCACAATCTTTTTTCTGGGCATCCACCAGCTGAACCCTCAACTATTCAATGAGCTCAGAGTGAGTTTAAATGAGTTCCTCCCTTTCTTTCACTTACTATTCAAGTTATCAGACCACCTGTTCTACCTTCAAGAATAACTGGGTATTCTCTGACTCTTTCCGACAATGGGCAATGTGGGATCATTGGATATTCTCCCATATCATCTCAACCATGTAATCATGGATCATTACATGAAAATGGGGAGCATCTACCGCTCTAGTTTAGAAAGATTGTAGCTAGGTGTGAAGTGATCCCATCTGGTTTTCCACTCTGTATGTGGTTGACTAAGGAATATTTTGATAAACCTCCACCCCATGTGCTGCATCATACAGCTTCCATTTCCTACTTTAGAATCAGAATCATCTATTTCCTCAGGGTCTGTAGGCCGATAGTTGGGGAAAGTAGTAAAAAAGATCAGGGGTAGGGCCTCATTCTAGAAATCCTCCAAAGGTATTAGGCTCTTCAACATGTGGTTCACCTTCCTCGCTCATCTCATTCTCATCAATTTCTCCCCTGCTGGCTTCAGAACCTTCCCCAACGTTGATATCATTGATGTCCATAGTCATTTGATCACAAGGTTTCGGGGCTGGCTCGGTATGAGAACCATGTTCTGAGTGAGTCGGTGTGTTCACCATGGATTCATCTAAAAATGTTTCAGATATAATGGCTTTATGAGCCTACAATATCGTTATTTTTGCACAAAATATGAATTCCCGGGTCAGAAGAGCTCTCTGATGAAGGATACAGATGTCTGAGTAATGAAACTTACAAGTGATCAGCACATCAACTTCTAGCGTTTCAGTCATTGTAGGAGGTATCACTGTAGGAGATCCTTCATCACTTGTAAGTTCAATAATGGGTGTCTGCCCCCACCTGGTTCTATCCGTTCACCTCTAACCCCCTCAGATAGAGCTTCCTGATCACCAGCATCAAGATGCACGTGAATAGTGAAAATGATTAGTTGGTTGTTATAAAATATGGAAAGAGGAAATGCTAGGATAAGAATTAAGGAATACCTTAAGTTGCTTAGCTATGTCCATGTAAGAGATAGAAATCTCATAGCTCTCCCAAAGACTCCCTTGTTGGGATGTCCCATGAGACCCTTGCCTCCAAGATCCTCTTCAACTCCCCTTATTTCTGCCTCCTCTTCTCCTTCTTCTTCTTCCTCCATTGATTCTCTTTCCTCTGTCTCCTCATCATCATCGTCATCTTTAGACGACATTCATTCCGGATCATTCTCATGGCCGATCATCACATTTTTCAAGAGAGTTTGTTCCTCACACTTCCACTGCTGGCGTGCATAAAAATCCATTGTCATTAGTTATACGTGATGAGGATGAATTCTCACTCTGTCGTCAATCTTAATGAGAATTATTTTTGGCAACATGATCCCATCCTGTACCACCTTTTTCCAATGGACTTCGGTGCTCATTGACAGACGCAGGGTCAACCTGGTAGACTATAGTGAATGGAAGATTGCATTCTTAGAGGGTTGAAATAGATACCTTAACTACATACCAGGATTCTCTCTAGCTACTCTATGAGATTGTTTGGGAACCCCTCTCTCACTATATAATGGGGGCATGACCACACCATATGATGATACTTCTACTAAGGTCCCGACTTATGATGACCCGACTACATGACTTGTTCTTAGGATCTCATCCCTGGTGGCACCTTGTCTTCTTTATTTCCACCCAGATTCACCACTGGCCACCTTGATTTCCCGAACTAGTTTCTGCAGGATTCCCTCAGGGTATGACTTCACCCAATGCTTGGATTTTTTTTTTGTTGAGAGGCTAGTATCAACTCCAGTTGGGGGATTGATAATTTCCTCACCTAAACTGTATGTTGTGAACATCAGCCACATTTGGGGGAGGATGCAAGGGTGTTCCTCTTCTTGAACTTCTGTATACACCTTCTTCTACATCCCTTGGGTGCATCAAAAGATACTAGTGAACCTTGAAGGCACATAATGATCCCAATGGATTTCCCATAAACCCCGGTCACAACCACTCTACCTATGAGGCTTTCCAACTATTCTATTCGCTCCAATGACCCTTTCCCGTCATCCAATATCCTGCCAGTCGGGGTGGGGGATAGGATAAAGGTGACATTATTTTGATGCCTAATATTGATCCTTATCCATTCTTTATTGAGCGTCAATGGAAGGGTCCGAAACTTTTTATCATGGAAGGTTACAGACTGTTACCGCGAAGATAAAAAGAATTTGGGAATGTGTATCTGCCGCAGTGAGCCGCGATCCAACCATGATGGATTTGGAAAGGGCCACATAACCTCCTTAGTGATCCCCCTCTTGAAATATGACTAGGATGGCATACAGTCAGCCCTGCATGGGGACCCCCAGGATGAACCTCTGATTACCTTCCATAATTCATGTCTTCAACAATGTTGTCGGGAGAACTCCCAGCCAAGTATCCCTTACTAGTAGTAGCCATACACTCAAAAAGGTTGAAATAAATATTGAATGTCAGACATTAGGTTCCTATCTCTCATTCACAAAAAATCCCCACGATTGGTAGTCTCCCATCTCCATGATTTTCAAATATGGACCTCTCTTGCTCCTTTGTGTCGCAGTCGGACACCGATTTCCTCGCCCATACATCATCACATTTGGGTCCTTCTATAAGAAAAATATTGTGCACTTTGAATAACTAATATCCTTCATAATTTCCTTGACTCCCAGCCTCTCCATGACTAGGTCCAACAGATGCCATGTCTGAATGGGGGTCTGCATCCTATTCGACTAGATATTCATTGTTGGAAAAACTAATCGTATTGGGGCCCATCCAAAGGGATACCAATGGTACAGTGGACATTACAAAGTCATAAGCCATTTTTTCTAT
This sequence comes from Viscum album, assembly GCA_963277665.1. Taxonomy (NCBI): domain Eukaryota; kingdom Viridiplantae; phylum Streptophyta; class Magnoliopsida; order Santalales; family Viscaceae; genus Viscum; species Viscum album. Next base: position 918,098,462 of record OY728145.1, read on the forward strand.
GATGAAGGTAGAACATTTTTTTATTAGGGAACCAATGGCTAAAAAAATCCAACCTATGTTCTTGCTGACGGTAGATGTTGAACTACGATGTCTACACCACCTCGAATAGCTCGATATGTTGCAGTTCTTCTCTGAACTAATCGCATTACTGGCATACCTAGTACACCCAAGCCCATTTAGTGGTGAAATTTCTTTTGGACCTCAGGTCCCAATCCTCTATCCAGCCTTTTGTGTCATCAGTGATGCGCTGTCAAAAGGTACTTGAATATTGTGTAGAAGAATCCTTGGAGACCGGCTCGCTGTTGTGAGATAGTTATGGTCCTCTGGTTCAATGTGTAAAATATCATGTGCATGGTTTCTCTAGTTGGATTTCTATTATTTGTGATGTTTTATGGTGAAAGATAATCCTCATATGTCACCCATGACTATAGCGTAACAAATTCAAATCTCGTCACTCGTAACTCTTCTAAAATAACGAAGTCCCACATCGGTAGATTGTCATAAAGTGGGTAATCATTTTGGGATTGGGTCATCATATTTTAGAGGGCTTGGTTATTGGATACAACATTATTTTCAATGTAAACCTTAGGGTTATCACTCATCTCATCCCTCCTCATGGAATACATAGTTTCCCTCACATTATTACTATGATTAGTGGCTATTTTCCATAGAGAATTCTGGAAAAATCAGTAGGGTGCACACAAAATAAGGATGGTGCACTCAAAATAGAAGGGTTTCGTGGAATAAAGAAGAGTGGTGTGGAAAATGACAGCTGTGTTGAAAATGGAATCCTAGATCTGGGAATTCCATGCAAAACAAAATTAATTCCATACAAGGAAGAAGAATTTTTCAAGAAGAAGATCTATAAGCTTATCGCGCAAGAAATTATGTACAAAACATGGGACCCATGAGGGGTTATATAGGTGAGAAGTGGGTTTTTAGCATGCGTGAAAACACATTATGCACACCTGCATGGATTTTACGTGCCCCGCCCCTAGGGGGACGTTCGTCTCAGTGTTTCCCTTGGAATCTGACCTTGGAACCCCCTCACAGATCCAATTCTAAGGGTGAGGTGGAATTTGTAGATGCTTAAATATGATGAAGGTCACAATAAGGAATCCTTGGATAAAACAAAGGCATATTTTGACTCAGAAAATGATTCTAGGAAGAGAAAAATGTAGTTGAAAACTGGAGTGGTGCACGAAAAATTTCCCCCTATCGCAAAAAACAATCGTGACCTGATGTGATTTTTGCACGCCTACATGGGATCATCTGTTCCACTGAACCTGGGTCTATATTTTTTATAGGCCAAATTCCAAGCATGCCCGAGGCCCCCGATCACTTATAAATAGTAGTTCACCCCCACTTTCAGCGACTGAAGAATCTGAACCGTCCCCCCTATGCGGAACTCACCACTTCTACATGAAAAATATGACTTCTATGTACGATATTTTCTATGAAATTTTCCCACGGGTCCACCTTCTCAAAGGACCACTAGGGATTGACCCTCACTCATGTCCTCAAGGTTTGGGCCCTTTTCATGCAATCCCTTCCACCTGCGTACAAAACCACTTCCCATCATTGCATGCAAACCTCTTCCATATGCGTGCATGCCTTCTTTCCCGCTCAAACTGACCTTTTGCACGCAGTAGTCCCCTATTTGGGAACCTATTGTTTGTAATCCTCTCCTTTTCTGCACAAACTCTTATCCTCATGTATTCCCATTATAATGTGTTCGATGTGTCTCTCATGGGTACAATCTTTGGTCACTTTTTACACACAAAACAACTATGTGATACACCCTTCTCATGTACGACCCTCCAGGTCCATATGAACTGATTTCAATGCCCCTTGGGTGGTGTTTCACATTTTGGTTCATAGCCTCATGCTTCTTCGAATGCGTACGCTAACATCTATTGCTTCTTCGCATAGCCACTCTAATGTGGTCCCCTAATGGATCACTCCACAAAACACCATCATCACGGCATTGATGGTACCGTCCCATCACCAATGGTTAAATCATGCAAGCTATATAAGTCCTAGGGTTTCGGAGTGAACTCACCTCGTCCGAGCTGCAGGACGTCAACATTACAAGCACAATCGTATTCAGCAAACGATGATAAACTGTGGCCTCTCCCCCTGCATCATACGCGGGGTGCCCCATATCATACTTTCTCTATTCCAACTCGTCTCAAGGGGAGTGAGATCCTCCTCACAAGGAATGAGATCCTCTTTTTTGGAGCGGTTCCTGAACGCAGGGAAGCGAAACCATATTGGTGTAAGCCCCTAGCCTTTATTGCAGGAGGCAACACCCCTTCTTCATCTATCTTCTTCCATGCCAAAGACATGGGGTGAGAGGGGAACATTTACATTCCTTATCCCATACCTTTCCCTCTTTTCTTTGTTTCCACCGAGCCTCTATCATGGAGTAAGTCCCAATATCCATATTCTGAGGCTGTTAACCATGCTTAATCCCTTATTTCCTAGGTGGGTTGCTGACCACATGTAATTTCCATTCCACTTATCACAAACGCACCATTCGTGATGTGATCGTTAGGTATTTGCTGCCTTTTGTTTCTCACACCGAGCATGATTCATGTGGGCTTAGAGTAAGCACCAACCATGACATCCTATTTGGGCCACCTTAGTGTATATGAACCAAACTAATCTCGAACTATGTGGAATTTGATCCTTGCTAAGGTTGCGTATGTAGTAATCCTCCTTGAGTTTCAGGCCCAACACCTACCGGTTCCAACCCTCTTCACGTCAGTTCACCAACCAATCCCGAACTATGCAGACATTGATCCTTGCTAAGGTTGGGTACGTATTAAGCCTCCCTGAGGTTCAATCCCAACACCTACTGATCCAGTACCCCTATAAATCGGTTCACTACTCCATTTTTTCTCCAAACTACGTGGAATTTTATCCTTGCAATGGCAGGGTACGTAGGAAGCCTCTTTGAGGTTCATGCTCAACACCTAATGCTCCCGACCCCCCTTCACTTCAGTTCACCAAGCAATCCTGAACTACGTGAACATTGATCCTTGCTAAGGAAGGGTACGTAGGAAGCCTCCCTGAGGTTCAGTACCAACTCCTACTGGTCCCGACTCCTTCATGTCGGTTCATCACTCCATTTTTTCCTGAACTATGTATACATTGATCCTCGCTAAGGTATGGTACGTAGGAATCCTCTCTGAGGATAAATCCCAACACCTAATGCTCCTAAACCCCTACACGCTGGTTCACCAAATAATCCTGTACTACGTGGACTTTAATCCTTTCTAAGGTAGGGCATATAGGAAGTCGCCTTGTGGTTCCAGGCCCACACCCATCAGTCCCAACCACTCCATATCGGTCCACCGTCATCCCATATGACGTCAAACTGTATGCCCATTTCGTCCCTCAATGCGTTAATCTCTATTCATTCAAATTATGTGGTCTTTGAATCCTATCTCCTAGACATGGTATGTAGGATGTATCCCTGAGGTACCACCCCATTCAGTGGTAAGCTGTTTTCAAACCAACTTAGTGTTAAGCTATTGAAAAACCCATTCATCAGTAAGGCATCATCAACCCCATTCAGCGATGATCCATTGTCAACCCCAGTCAGTGGTAAGCCATTGTAAACCCCATTCAGTGGTATGCCATTTTCAACCCCATTCTGTGGTAAGTTGTTGTGACCGCATCCATCGGTAAACAATTGTGTTCCTTAATCGACGATAAGCTGTTGAAGTCCCCAATCGACATTAATCCATCGTCAGATGAACTATATAGGTTTGATCCCTGTCTCCCATAAAAGGTACATTGCAAGACTCCCTGAGGTTCAACCCCAAACACTAGAAAACGTTGGGGGTCCCCCCTATTGGGACCCACATCTTTGGTCTTCCACTCAAGTATCAGTCCAACCTGAGCCACTATTCATGTGCAGGCCCCAACATTTCATCAGGTCTCATCCCTCCACACATACCACAATTTAATTACCTAGCCCGGAGGTTCCGGTTCCTCTGGGTCCCATCCATATGTGTCGCCTTCTTAGGTGTCCCATCACCCCACCAAACTATGTGTAATTTTATTCCTATCCATGGGGATATGTTAGATGTCTCTTCGAGACCCAAGCCCAATATCTCTATGGATCTTACGGCTATCCCATCACATTCTTCATTAACTTCACTCAGCTATCCATATTCATCATGATTCTTACCCGGGTCTCCACATCCCAGTGAGATCATGTCACCCACTTTCTCACTAATCCTAGCTATAATCAGGTAACTAAACACACATTAGCCCTAGTAACAGTGAACCCTATAGGGGTTTCATCCATCTGATCCACTCCCATCAGTGTTCTGTTCAGTTTGATATGTCTCCGTTTGACGTTAAACTCGTGACATACATCGTGTTAAACATGAGAATCTGAGGAAAACCTCAGAGACATTTCTATGGAATATAATTTCCTACATTAGACATGGCATGCCTCATGGTTCCACTCCCTCAAGAAGCCCAATCATAAGCCGAAGAAACCCAGACACACCAGTGTTCCGGCATCCAGACATGCCAGCGACATCCAACGTGACTACTCCCGCGATCGAAGGATGCTACCCTAGTTGGACCCCATGGAATGCCCAACTGAAGTAGCATACTTAACCAGCATCCATGAAGACATGACACTATGAAGAGTTTCAAAAACAACGTCCTAAATCTTTATGGGAGACCCAGACTAGGTAATGAGCTCTAAGGAGGAATCCATGGTTGGATGAACCAACATCTCATCATCCTGTTTCGATCAAGGATAAAACGTCCCGGAATAAGCGACGGATGCTCCCACCTTTGGAATTTGGTAATGTGGGGAAATATTTAGAATTTCTTCCCACAGATAGATTCGCTTGTGAAAGCATTTGAAACAACTATGATAACATTCAAAAATATTAATACCATGGTCCAATCGAATGATAAGGGCGAAAATGTTATCTAAAAATTTCCAAATTATTTATTATGAAATTATTGAGACTCATAATAATATTTTATTAGAATATTATCATTATTGATCAATTATCACATCAAAATTAATTTATATTAATTTATTATTTAAATAAAATTTCCAAAGCACCCCCTATCCATTATAAAATGGATTCACTTCATGTCATTTTTTCACACATAAAAACCAATTTGAATCATCCAAGAACTACCTCAATACATTACTAGAATATTTAACCTCATTATAGCGGTATTGTTTTAGTCATAATACAAACCATAAAGGTCTTAAGGTTTTAATAAAGGGTACAGTTCAAAGAACATGTATAGTTTTTGACAGCACGTTTTATTTTTATTTCTTCCTCCACTTCCTCAAAATACTACATAAACTAGATGATATAAAAAAATATATTAGATATAATGATATTTTATTATGTAATTTTTTTATCCTATATCCATTTCCAACCACTATAAAATGAGAATGGAATTCATTATTATTTTGTATGGAGGATTATCACCTCACGAACTGATGTCATTCTATTTCCATCACAATCTTTCAAAGATGGTAATAATGATGAGTTAAAGATATATATATATATATATGATATAAATGATATATTAATAATTATGGAAGTATTATATAACATATATTTTCTTACCTTTTCATACATTGGAAAAATGATAACATCGTTTGGTCATATGTGTGGACTACCACTCTATAATTCGATGTGATTATTTTTTCATCCCCAAATCACATTGAAAATATTTATATAAGTATAACTAAATAAATAATATTTTATTTATTATATTATTATAATTATTTAAGGTTAAAATGATACATAAATTGTTTCTACTATTATCATTGAATAATTGAAATGTTTCACCAATATACATATTAAATATTGTCTCCACGATTGTAACATAGTTAATATATCATGACCACAATTCATGATTGGTTTCAAAATTATAATTTATTTTCAAAAATGATAATTATTTCATGATTTTTATCCTGTAGATGATGTAATAATAACCAAATTTCCCATAGTCAACTTACCAAATCCATTTTTTACTTTTGAACTGAATATCATTAAAACATTATACATGAACATAAATGAACATGTAAATGTTATATCACGGTAACAAGTGAGATAAAAGGAATAATAAACATAATAAATTTTCAAAATAATATAAACAATTAAAATATTTGAATCATTTTTAGAATATAGATATTTTGCGTGACAATTCAGACTCAAGGTAAGAGCTTTTAATTTTAAAAATAACAATTTAATTTTTCTTTAAAATAGTATTTTTTATTGCATATCCATATTTTTAAAACTATATTATGGATGTATTTATATGGAAATAAGAGAATTATAAAGGGAATATAATGTTTATTTATTTAATTTCAATCATGTTTTTTGAAAGTAATGTATTTAATAAATGATTTAACATTATTCACCAAAATACAAAAGGAATGTTCTATTTTAACATATATGGTGATAAAAACCATTCCTTCTTCCCTAAATATTATTTTATTTTTGGATTACATAAAAAATATTGATGTTTTGTTATGATTAAAACCATACTTATCTATTTTATGTAATTTTAAAAATGGGGATTAAAATGAAATAGATCTACTAATATTTAGAATATTTTTCTTATGGGTGAAAGGAACATTTTAATGATGTATGATATGATATATTTCACTATATTTCATTGGAATTATTTATGAGGATGGGTTGTTATATTATAAAATAAGGGTTTGTGAGCCCATTATATATCCCTAATTCATTACGTTACGGGATAGAGTTAATTGTTCATGTTTCACCAATGATATTATAGGAATATGTTATGATGGTTATTCCAATTGTAACCGTGAGGGTTATCTTATATAAAAACTTGATTGTTATTCAATGTATAAACCTTAATTTTATCTCATTTTTAAGATTTATTTTAATATAATGACTAAATTTTCTTACATGATTTATTTATTCTTTCTAGGTGTTTTTTTGTAAATATTTTTATTTCACATGGAAATGGAATATATTTACAAATCAATATGGATGAAACATAAAACATAGTGAAAAAGATATTATGAGATTTAAATGAATTCAATGAATAAATTATGAGTTTTATTTTAACTATATTATGTATTATGAAACACCTTATGATCATATTTGGGATGATAATTTGATTTCTTGTTTAAAAAAATGTCAATTTTTAAGCACAACATTTATTCTAAAAATGAATATATTATACGTATTCAGGGAATATAAGTGTGATTCTACATTTTTAGGTCACATAGTGATATTTATTTTCTCATACCATGTCAGAAATTTTTTTATAGGGAATAAATATGGGAAATGGAAAACATGAAGTCATGTTGAATGGAAAGAAGATTTTTTAGGAAAATAAATCATGTATCATTTTAATTTCATTAAATTATGGTAAAAAATTTTATTCACTAAATGTGTAATTTTTTAAATATATGGATTGATAAGTATGATTTATGAAATAACTTTATAAAAACATAAATCTTAATTATCATTGGTAATGTAAATGAGAAATGTAGTTTAAGATTACTATGATTTGTAATGTTTATGGCCAGGTACTTACAAATACCTCTTCAAAAGTTCCTATCCAGAACTTCATACATTTTTGTAACACCATAAGGGTTCCTAAAAATATAAATCAAGGATCCCTTTCTATAAAAAAATTAATTTTAGTACCAATAATTGAAAAGAAATTTATTTTTGGAAACCCATTTTTGATTTGAACCAGACACACCAAAAACATATACTCTCACAAAGAAAAATTTATTCTTTTTAAATTCAAATAGATCCAACCCAATTTTAGAATTAAAAAATACTTAAAACACATGATATTATTTCTTATAAATTCATTAAAACCCAAAAATAATTTCATTCACTAAAATCAGCTAGGCTAGAGTTCAAAAACATTTCATAGAAGATACACAAAAAACCAAAAACATGGATTTTAAAAAAATATTAAATACTAAATCATAAAACATTTATTTTTAAATTTTGATCAAACACTTAAACCCCCCCCCCCCAAATATTCACTTTATTACACACAAATGATCCTTGTCAAACATAAGAGTTGTTAAAATCATCAAATGAGTAAACAAATACAAACATTTCCACAACACGTAGTTTGAAAATATTGTTTGTTAAACCATGTTCCCTATAAAATAATTACAATGGAACATTTACCTAATGGTATTAGATGGACTTCACATGATTTCGGAAAATGATGAACCTTGGCTATTCACTGAAATATTCCCTCCAATATCACTCTGAAATAAGAAATTTTACAATAATAATCCCAATGTCTTTTTATAACTCAGAGTATTAGAAAACAACACTAAAATACTTAATAAATAATCACATATTAGTCACAAATTGAATATAAATATCCTCAAAATCCATAGAAATATGATGTTTAGCACGTGGAATATATCTCCAAGAACTCCTCAGTAGCAACCATAAAAGATCTGATAGTACTAACTCCTATCTATCATAAACCCCCAAATAATAAGTGGTCTCTATTAACATTATTTAACAGAATGATAAGTTTTGAACCAACACATAACCCACACAATTCTTCTAAAGGGTATGAGCAATGTAGTCTTCACCCCAGGATAAAAATAATTTACTTGGTATCATTAATGCATGTGTGGTAATGATTTCTCTATATATAAAAAAAGAAATAAATAATGGTTTCCAGCAATGAACCCAACATGAGGTCTTTATACATAATAAAATCATAAAAATTTATTATAAGAAGATCTAAAATAGAAACATCCAAACATGGAGTAATCAAAATAAAAAATACTAAACATTTTTCAAAATATTTTTCTCACCTGAATGAAACCATTTAATAAAAAATATTTTACAAACCACAACCAAAATAAAGTGAAACAAAGAATGAGTATTTAGATGGAGACACACCACATGACCCAAACAGTTTCAAATAACTCCAAATGCATGCCCCAATATCACCATGTGACACACAAGTCACCACGATAACTAAACAATAAATAATTCCAATGGGGAGAAGTAACAAAACCACTTGAAATCCATAACCTTGAAACCATCAGAAACGATAAAGACTACACACCCAAAAACATAACTATATAGAGTGTGATACAAATTCTAGTAGGATACCTACATGATTCTGCTACAAATAATTTTTTTAAACGAAATGAATTCTACTTGTTTTAAATTAGTATTAAAATAATTTTTTATTTCCATTTCCTAAAAATGAAATAAAAATAGTGCTACCCTATATCATTTCATAAAAAATATATTAGAAATACCTTAATGAGTACCTTATAAAGAATTGAATTTTAAAAAATAAACATTACAAATAAAAATTTTACCTTTTAAAAATACGATTATAACTAATACATTTCCATTTAAAAAGTAATATTTATAAAAAACCACAAAATGGTATAAAATAAAAATCAAATGAAATAATTTTTATTTTATTACATAAAAAACCACCTCCTTTACCTTTTTACAAATTTGACATAGACACACACACACACTCAAAAAGAGTATAAGTAAGGAAAAATGTAATAAAATTTAAATCCATGAAGTGTCATAAAAATTTTAAAATAATACCATAATTCATGGATTACAATAATGATATTGAGTCTTAAATAACCAATATGAAAAATTTGGATCATAACAAAAGACAATAAATTTACAAGATAATGAAAAATTAATCGGTATAAAATATGATCCACATTATGTGGAAATAACATATTGACTAAATGGTTAAGTAGTAGAAAAGAAAAAGTAAAACCAACTATCCAAAGATTAGTGATAGAACAAACTATCTCTGGAGTCACACTTAGAAGTCTCGTCAGTGACACCAATAATTCTTCTCACACCGTTTAATATTGGGCTAAAATCTCGTGCATAATCCTCACATATCATTGCTAACAACCCTTTAATCATAACATAGAAGTCCAGAGTTACTCATGTTATAGATAACTATGGACCACTATTAAGATAATGTCCATCTTATGAAAATACCATATCCAAAATCAATATAACAAATAGTAAAATAATTTCCCCCTCTAACAGACCCCATTCAACATAAGGCCACAAACTCAAACTATACACCATGAATAATAATTCATTTAGTTGTTAACCCTTTCACACTATCATAAACAAATATAACAATGAGGTGGAACTCAGGTATAAGCATCATTCAATAAAACATATCCACTTTAAAAGGATCTAATTAGGCCATTTCATCAAAACCAAATATCCCACCTTTGCAAATCCCTTTTCATAACCTTTTTGAAAACCAACCATGAACATTGAGAAAATTATAACTATCTCTAAACAATTTTCAATCAATACGAAGGGAATCACTAAATGATATCATCAATGAAAACCCCCATTTACAATCAAGGGAAACCATTTACAAAATAATAAATATCATTTTTAAAATAAGTAAATACCTATTAAAATAATGAAACACGTTGAAACAAAGGAACACTCCCCTTTATAAATATGAATTTTATCAACTCACTAGTAACCAATAATTTTTCATATATAAATTGATCTTTGGAATTTTATCAAACACTTATATATCATAAAGTTACATTTTCAAATAAATTTTCATTGAACTAAATTATTCACCCATTTCATTGAAGGAAAAACTTATAATGAAAAGAGATACTTTGATAAAAAAAATTATATATCACATAAATCATTAAACTGGTTTAAAAACAAATTTTATGAATCATGAATTCAATAATATCTTTATTAAAATACAATTGAATAGATAAAATTACCATAAGATTTGAAAATATATCACCTTTAATGGAAACCACTGAATTAGGTCTCCTTACATAGATCTCAACCTTTAGAAACCAAGAAAACAAATTATAATGACTGTATACATTTGAATTAGAAAAACATGGCTTCTAGAGTCAAATAAAATTATTGATGTTAGATGAAAACAAGAAGGAGATATGGAGTAAAACCTTTAACATTTCAAAATGTATGAAATCAATTTGATAAGTCACCAAGAATCCACCATGTATAAGATTAGAGAAGAGAGAGGTCACAAGAAGGTGCTTAGGTAAAAGGAGTCAGAGTGGGGATTAATTTGGGATAAGACCCAATTGAGAGGAACAAAAAAAGGTAGAAATATAAAAATATTTGTATGACACATGAATTTCTTACATGGATTACCAGACTGTGTGGTAACTGCACAATTTAAACTGTCTAAAACTGCCCAGGTCCAACAATATTTGCAAAATTGTCTCCAAAACAATGCAGCAATCTACGCATATCTATGAATATTTTAGAAACCTTAAAACAGTCACCAAGGGACACCCCAAACACATGGTATAAATTATCTAAATAAATACAAACTAGAAAATGGATATTCAATGTGTTACATAATTCCAATAAATTAAATTCCAATCATTTTTAATGAAATTCATGGTGATATAAAAATTCATACATTTTTACTAATTTTCAATGATGATTTAATGAATCAAAATGCATGGAAGTTATCTTTTACCATATTTATGTTTTTAAGGATTGAAAATAACTTGTTTTAGGTATAAAAAGATTAAAAAAACCATATACCTGACATCACCATGCATTGAAACTGAAATCTTATATAATATAATTTAATAATATATACCTTACATTAATGTTGGTCATTTATCCTAGTAACTATCATATTATTAATGAATATCCTTGAGGACTATCTGATTAAATATTCCTTCTAATATGTATTTCTGAATCCAATGAACATCCAAAAACATTAGATGGATCCTCATTATGAAAATTTAATTTTAATATCTCACAAAGGCTCAAAGTGGAAAATGAAGACATATTTGGGAATGATATAATCAAAATATAATGATTTGGAAAGGATCTATCAACTGAATACATCCCATCTCAATGACTCACTACCCTATATAGGACTTAAAGAGGGTCCTTAAAACCCCCAATAATTTACTCACATGTTGGTAATATAAAACAAAATGGAATGTGATTAAAAAGATTATAACCATGTGTAAGAACCCAGATCATATTTTCATGTATTTTTTTCCTTTTCTAGTATCTTTTGAGAAAAAGA